>NC_051168.1:121524480-122124480 GCF_013339725.1 Rhipicephalus microplus
TGACAAAATGCCTGGACAAGAAAAAAAGAATGCGAGGTCTGCGCGGGACGTGCAACACAGACACAATGAAAGTTGTAAGACATGCCTTCCAGAACCTTTTTTAAACAATGCTTTCGAAACGCCTAAACGCACCACTTAATAGAACCCACTACGTCATTTATTATTATAGAGATGAAGCTCGTAAAGACGTGGGTTGGTAGTCACCTGTGTGTAAGAATGGATATGTATATAGTAACCACCTCACAACACATCCATGAGGTGAGTGATGATGAGGGGGGCGAAGCTTCGGAGGGTTTTATCGGCAAATCATGAATCATCTACTGGCTGCGCCCATCTATCGTCTGCCTGTCTGTCTGTTGATGCACGGATGGATGGATGCACGGACGGATGAACGCATAGAAGGACGCACAGATGGAGGTGGGGGCAGCCAGATGAATGGACGGATGGACATACGGAGAGATATACAACGAACGTACGCATGGCCGAGCGCAAGAACAGAGCATGGGCGGACGGACGAACGCACAGACGGACGCACGGATAGACGTATGGGTGGCCGGATGGACAAACGGACGAATGCATGGACGAATGGACTGATAGATGAAACAATGGACGACCACACGGAAGGACAGATGGACGCAGGGACGGACGCTCGGACCGACGTAGCAAAAACAAACGGATGGAAGTTAGCATGGATGGACTGATGGACGCTTCGCCGCACTCATCATCACTCGCTCCGTGGGTATGCTGCAATTTTTTGTGCAGTAAGGAGACATTCATTAGGCTTCCTAATTCATCAAAAAGCGCGGTTTCCGCTAAACACTTGGAAAGAATTTCCTGAAGTATTTATGTTGCGGGTGGTGACGATAAATAATTATGCGTAACGCTATTGTGATAGATCGCACAATTGGACGACTTACTCATCATGCAATTTTCATTGTGTAAAGCCTGGCTGCTCTTTCACTCATGTTAAGTCTATATTGCACACTATATTGCGATGCCTCTGCCGACATGATACTTTGCCATTGTCAAATTGCAACAAATATTGAAGCGGGTAGATGAGTGGTGGAATACTGGGCTGGCACATAGTGGACTCGACTTCAAAAACTAATGTGCCTTGGGTGGTCTTAATTGCTTTCAACCACACACACACACACACACACAACACACACACACACACACACACACACACACACACACACACACACATATATATCTATATATATATATAATATATATATATATATATCATTTATAAAAATATTTCTGGACTTGTGAACGCATGAACCACCCATTCTGCAGCCCTGGCGTTCATCGCCAGGCCACCAAAGCGGACATCCTTCGGCATATGAACGGCGATTATTTTCAGATGTTACTAAGGACTGCAATTTTCGTATCATCAGTGCGCCATATATTCTAAGGCAGAGTGGCTTTGTATTGGGAAGACAACATCTGGCGACGAACGACCAAGAGGCGGCGCCGCAGCGTCCTCCCTACAAGTGTACCTAAAGGCGGACAAATGTGTTCTAAAAAAACAAACAGATGACCTCTAGATGGGACGGGAGCACGCGAACACCTCGAAAAAGTTTTGATTGCATGAGAATTGCCAGTTGACGTGCAACCAGCAAGAAGCGAGGTCGTCGGTGTCGCGAGGCTTGCGTAGGAGGCGAGTACGAAGTGACCCGCGCAACGAAATGAGACGGCTGCAATACCGCGCACCCTCGTCGTCTACTAAGCTCGCGAGATCTTCAGCGGCACCCGTTAACTCCCCTACGTGTACCAAGAGCTGGCCTGGTCCGTATAGAACTTCTTATTGTGACTTTTTTATGATGTATTTTATTATAACAAGCTTTTAAATAGGTGTAGTTGTGTGGACGGCGACAGACCTAGACGTTCAGAAGCGTGCGCATGATTGTCGTTCCGTACTTACTTTCTTGTATCTCTTTTTTATTTCCATATGGTGTTACTTTATTATCATTCCGAGGTGTTGTTACTTGTACCTTCTCCTACGTTCCTTTAGAACATTGTCTGTATCTGTTTCTTTTCCTTTGCGTGTTAGTGTTTTTTCTCTGCTATTTTCGTAATTTCTTTGTAAATGCTCTTGTTTTAATTAGGTGCTTGTTTTTATTCATTCAAATGTCTATGTCGGGCCTATGAGTGCAATGTTCAGACCTATACATCACCACACATGCGACCCCGCACGGGTCGATCGACCTGCTAATAAATTTGAGATGTACCACTTCGAGGCTTTTCAGGCGTCGCAGGCCGAAGCGTAAAGTGGATGCCTGAGAGTCTGTCCCGCGTCGATGTTGGATCGGCGCGGCCTCTCCAAAGTGTCTGGAAATAGGCATCATTTACTGCTGGCCGTACACCGAACTCGGAAGGAATATAAGCGAGTTGTCAGCATAACCGCTGAAATGGTCAGATGGCCTCCAAGTGTCTGCTCGGTGCTCCGCTCGTTGCGTTTCTTGCGCTTGTTTAACGTAGAGTTTGCCGAGGGGTGCCTGATCGCGAATGCGTGCGTGTGCGCTCTCTCGAGGTAGGCGAAAATTGTACACCTTTAGCTTTCACCGAGACGATTGCGCTGTACATACAGAGGGCATGGGTGTGTCTATGCACTCTGCACATTCCCTGTTTTGGGAAAAGGGCGCTAGTTCAAACACAGTGGAGTGAAGTGAAACAAGTTATTTCGCTCTCATACGGGCTGTACGTGTGCTTATTATTTTTGTGCGTTCTTTGTGTTTAAAATCAACGTGAATAGCTCATCGAATGTCCAGCTGTGAATGCTGTTTGTGCCCTTCCTGTGTGTATCCTTTTTGTCCGTTGTATACTAATAAAGAGAGCGCTGCACGATTTTATCCACTTGCCTTTATTCGCGTGACGCTCCGAAATCTTGCTAACGCAATCATGTCTTCACCTTCGCAGTGAGAGTGTGACTTTCATCTCGAAATCTAGCAACTTGGAGAAGGAAAGCTGAGTGATGTGGCCTTGCCTCCATATTCCCTTTATGGAGAGCCCCGCCGCGGTGGTCTACTGGTAAGGTACTCGGCTGCTGACCCGCAGGTCGCGGGACTGAATCCCGGCTGCGGCGGCTGCATTTTCGAAGGAAGCGAAAATGCTGTAGGCCCGTGTGTACAGATTTGGGTGCACGTTAAAGAACCCCAGTGAATCTTTCCCCTAGTTTTCGGAGATATCCACTAGGCGACTCTCATAATCATATGGTGCTTTTGGGAGCCCCACCGCAGTGGTCTAGTGGCTAAAGTACTCGGCTGCTGGCCCGCAGGTCACGAGTTTGCGTATCGGCTGCAGCGCTACATTTCCGATTGAGGCGGAAATGGTGTAGGCCCGTGTGCTCAGATTTGGGCGCACGTTAAAGAACCCCAAGTGGTCGAAATTTCCGGGGCCCTCCACTACGGCGTCTCTCATAAACATATGGTGGTTTTAGGACGATATACCCCACTTGTCTATCATGGTGGTTTTAGAACATTAAACCCGACATATCACATCAAATCAACACAAATAGAGAACCCTGCGTACGCCTGCCTCGATAGCGGTGAACAGAGCGTGGGCCGATAGTAGACCACTTATCAGCCAAATGCGTTATCTTTTGTGGCCTACGAATCGAACCTTGCAGCTTTATCATCGGTACTCGTGTAAGCTCTTCAATAAACTCAAGTGTTCGGGTCCTGTGCACAATCGTAAAACATTGACCTCAATAATCATGTAGCTTATCGAACAAAGCGACGTGTTTTGAGCCAAACGTCGCTAACAGCCGTTGCAGGTAGAACTTAAAAAAATCAAAATAAACCACGCGTAGTAATATGCTGAGAATTCGTCCGAATCTGTTTCATTATACTGATTTGTAAAGTGACAGCATCTCGTGGTCGAAGCGCATTCACTGTGCCTGAGAGACAAGCCCTGTGAATATATGCGATAGGCATGTAGTAAAGTGTTTTGCTTGTTCAGGGTGACTTTATTGACATCTAAAGAGATATGAACGAATAAAAATGTATTTGTGTATCCGTCCATCATTTTGTGACATGCACAAAATGATGGACGTATCTTAGTATTGATTTGTAAAACATGTCACCTGTCATCCGAAGAATTCGGGAAATATTATGAGGACACTTGCTGATGTGCCATATATTGTACTCATTTATTCATTCCATCTCTCATATCTTCAGTAGCCAAAATTAGTAATGTTGTTCGTAAATATGACCAACACAAAGCAAGTGAACGAAGAATTAATGCCACGATCATGAGTATGCGACATGTGGTATTTGATCAAACTGATTTTTATTAACGTTGAAGCCCTTCACAAAGAAGCATAAAAAGTAACGGTGGAGTTGAGGAGCCTTGAATATATTCTGCTACGGTTCACCGCACGAAAGGGATTTTCAAAGCGGAAGGTTCCACAGAGGCAAAGTTTACCTAACCTGTGTTCTTTTTACAGCATATTTCGCTTACAAATATAAAATCAAACAAGCCATTGTGTAGTCTGAGCGGAATGTTCCTAAATCTAAGGTGAGAATCTGAGCGTGCTACGATTTCAAATCGTAACAAAATACCAAACGCCTTAAATAGTGTCAATAGAGTTTCATGCAACAAAAAGCTGCTTTCTTGGAAACGAATGACTATCTTGACATTACACGTTTTATATAGAAGAAAACCGCAAACTGGGTGTGTGTGCAGGAGCCGAGATTTCGACAATCTGACAGCTCCTAAACGCGGCAGCCTACTTTCCTAGCACACGTGTGCACATGCTTCGCAGCTTATAAAGGGTTTTTTTTACCTACCATGATTTTCATATATAATTAGATTGCTTCGTTTATAGTTTTTTGCTTACAATGCCTCTCACCGTCACCCCAAGACTTAATATACTTCGCTCGCTTGCCTGCCGTAGTGCACGCAGCTGTCTTATTCCTACCGAGGCTCCTCTCGTCAACACACAAGGCCACATGATAAGCGCTATCACACATGCGGACATATCAACGTCGACCGGGTAGTCAGAATCGCTGCACTTTATAGCAGTTGTCTGACATGAAGCTTAAATAGGATAGTTTTCGAAACAATTTATTGCGCCGGTGCTGCTTTGTGATAGTATACGTCATTGCTATGGCTTCGCTTAGGTTTTGGCCCAAGAAGTGATTTTTATTTCTTTCTATCAACATATGAGCACATAGAGCACTGCGCCGGCGCCAGGACCTGTTTTCTGTGACACGGTTTTCATGCTGTCACCTTAATTATTATTCGCAATGACTCCCTTGTCATGTATACTACCAGTCACATGTGGCGTGTACCGTATTACCACGACCCATGGTATGTTCTCCTAGTGGCTCGTGGTAGTATAGTATGTTTCTGGCGTACGTGAAAGGAACTTAAGGCGTTCATATCATGACCAGTGGGTTGTGTTCAGTTTTTCAATGGTGTTTTCTTAGGCCTACTTTTCTGCGTACCATGACAAAAAAGGAGACCACCAAGAGCCGCGAAGAGTAGTTGGCTGACAGAACGGTAAAAGCGCATTTGGCTCCTTATAGTGTTTTCGGCACTTAACACAGTAGTAAATGAATTGATGAAAACACCAACTAGAGCATGGTTCATGCCATGTGCTGCCATGCGTCTGTAATATAGAGGAACCTGAATTTCATCAGGTATCATTCCTGCAATGTTCCCAAGTGTTATTATGTTGAAATATAACCCGTTTCCTATCAAAAAGATTCGGCTACGTCTAAATGCATTTTCTTTACAAAAATATGTCTAGGTTTAGTGATGAGCTTGAATTGGGCAAGAAATAAGTGTCGCTAAAAGATAACATTTAGATTATAAGCATGTACAAGAAGTAGAGTAACTGTTGAAACGACGCACTTGCCATATTCAAAGATGCAAGAGCAGTGGTCCGCATACCAGTTACTTTTTATTTGATAATAACTGCAAGGCCTTCTCTGTGAAGCCAATGGCCGTCAGAGACCTCGTGAGTTTCTGGGAACACAAGGTCCGTTTCCGCATTTCGTGCTGTTTCTACAATTCCAACCATATTGTTTGTTCTGCAAGCAGTGAGAACCACGTGTTTTCCAATAATTACTGACTTACTAGTTTAGTGAACAGATGCAATGCTCAGTGAGTATTGCCCTGAACGGAAGCATTTTTCAAATCTTTTTGTTAATCATAGTAGAATAATGAAATCATTTACTTTATCATTAACATTATCGTGTCCCTGAAAGAGCGAAAATCGAAGTACTTCGCTAGTAGATAAGTAAATGCATTAGGCCGATTCCGGACTTACCTGTAAGGCTCCGAGAAATGAACAATGTCACTTTTGTGTATAAATATTCAGGTTGCGAGGCAATCTTTTTTCTTCTCTTCTTACGGAACAGCACTCAAACAAAAAACTTTACACAACGAAACGTAACTTACTTGAAAGAAAACATATTCACTAAAAGACACAGTGGTCGGACTGCATATGTACCAAAGCTGTGCTGAAGAATAATGGGAAAGTGCGGCTTACAAATATATGAAACTATTTTCACAATATATATTTACACAATACTTATATTGTTGATTTATTTATTTATTAGGAATTGGCAATTTTCTCAGCTCGAAGCAAATATTTGCTTCCAGCTCGCTCTATGGCCGTCGTGGCATGAAGACGGCTTTTGCCGCGAGATAGCGGCATCGATAAAATGGCCACGGGAACGAGCATAGTGTCCCAAATGTAAGTGTGACTATTTCAGCGGTTTTCAAAAGGAACACCGCGAGCCAGCAGGTCAGCACGGCCTCATAATATTATCGCTGTTTGTGAAAGTAAAATCTCAACAAATATATTTATTTTATCTTAGCGGGGCTTTCGTACTCGTTGAACCATTACTGTCATAATTTCAAACCTACGAGATATAACACTTAAATCCAAGAAAAACAAAATTAGTACAAAGCCATAACGTAGCACAATCATTTAAGAGCAACTAACGGAAAACGTAAAGGCATCAGCATAAAATTGATTCCCATCACAGTAAAGGTGTGCTGAACACGAGTGAGAAGCGCTGTACTGTGATGTGAAGCTGAAATGGTTGTAAAATGTGTTCAAACTGTGATTGCCGCCAAGTGACGATAAAATTAAAGATTTCTTATTGCTCCATTGTTTACACTGTGTCTTTAAATTGCGCTAACAAGCAGTCGTTTTTGCATTTACATCGTAGACAGAACGAAAGTATACGCGTGAAAAAATACTGAGACCACGTCATCTTCGGTAATTTTCATGGAGCTTCGCTGTCCCTCGACGGAAGGTTGCCAGCATTCACTGATCCGTAATAACAGAGAGAGTGCTGTATATGTACGTGAGGTTCAAGTACGTGACGCGACGTGCTCAAGAATTTCTCACTGCATTCACTGACCCTATCAAAAGACGCTGTGGCCGCAGGCACTGTTATTTCCCCGAAAAAACAAACCTAATTTACGCAAACATTTAAATTTTGATATTTGTATGATGCTATTGGAATTCGCTAGGGACCGAAGTGTGAACAACAACCTAAATGTAAGCATCTCTTAAGCCCACTGCACTTCACTGGGTGGCTAGCTTATCGATTTATAACAGTGTATAGGTTGGTATTTTACGAGCGGAATACATCAGCGTCTATTTATAGCTATGGTGGTCACATTGGGCACAGCCATATAAAACAAGAAACAAGTCTTTTGAGAGATCCTCGCTGTAGTGGTCTGGTGGCTAAGGTACTCGGCTGCTTACTCACAGGCCGTGGAATTGACTCTCGGCTGCAGATGCTGCAATTTCGATGCATGCGAAAATGCTGTAGGTCCTTGTGCTCAAATTTTGGTGCACGTTAGAAAACCCAAAGTGGTCGGAGTCCTCCACTACGGCGTCCCTCATAATTATATGGTGGTTTTGGAACGTTACACCTCACATATAAATCAACCAATTGTCTTTTAAAACCTTTCTGTTGGCACTCACATTATTAGTCTAGTGAGAAACGACATTTGATGAACGACTTTCGCCTGTTTATTTTCTGGTTATGCTGAATTTCGTTCACACCACACTAGTGTTGTGGTTCTGCTACGTGTCGATGCTCGAGGAGACAATTTATAGCATGTGCTACATGCCAGAGGCGTATGCAGAAACTTGTTTCGGGGAGAAGTGGATGTCCTGGACCCCACATCAGACCAATGCCCACATGTGTTTTTATGTTAGTGTGATGAAGGGCCATTCCATTCTGTGTATCCAATAGTAAAATGTTGTGATGAGGCACTGCTGCCACCCCTTCGCATCGCCGCCTCCAAGTCTCAATGCAATTTGTTTAAAGAAATGGCTGTACATTTAGATTCAATTGACGTATTAAATATATATATGCAAAAGGGAATATCTACATCAGTTCCGTTATAAAGACAGGGCCCCATAACTCGCAGAGGATTTGTGAAGGGAGCCCTTATGTCGCATACAGTTATACAAACACTAGTGTGCGCAAAAAACTAGTATGACGGGTATAGAAAGGGGGTAGAATTCAAACAAGTGATACGGTATGAACCAATGTAAGTAAACATTGTAACAGGTAAACGACTGGCGTTTTGTTAGGTCTGCTGGTAGTTTTCCAAAGATGTGATGGAGTCTGTCCGAATGAAAAAGGATCTATAATTTCACGCAAACTTCAAACTGGTTAAAGTACGGGAGGCAACTGATTGTATCAGATTGATTGATTGATTGTAGGGTTTAACGTCCCAAAACCACAATAAGGTTATAAAAACACTGCAGTGAAGGTCTCCGAAAATTTTACCACCCGGGGTTTTTAACGTGCACCCAAATATGAGCACACGGGCCTACAACGTTCCCGCCTCCATCGGAAATGCAGCCGCCGCAGCCGGGAATCGATCCCGCGAGCTGCGGGTCAGCAGCAGAATACCTTAGTCACTAGACCACCGCGGCAGGGTGACTGATTGTATCAGGTCTGGGGTGTTTCGGTAACAGATTTTTACAGAAGAACACAGTATAATTTTATGTGTGATTTTATACAACAATACAAGAACATTGTAGTCTATGCAGCGTTTCACAAATGTTAAGTAATTTGTGTGCAAATGTGTTGAATTGGTTCGTTTTTGAAAAAAAATAGCTCGAAGTGCTGTGTTCTGTGCTGCGATAAGTGGCAATAAAGTGGTGGGGTATGTGAATCCGTAAACTGCAATGGTGTATGTTATGTGTGAATGTATTGAACGGACATAGAGTGTGCGAAAGGTGTGAAAAGGGTGTGCAAAGAAAATATTTTACGCAGTTTATACAGTATTAGAATTTTCTTATAGATAGATTGTGTTGTTTTATGTATGTGTTTATGCCAGTTTAACTGACTATCGAGATGGACACCCATGATGATGATGCTTAGGGATTCATGGCGAGAGGGCCATTTGAGGGCCAAAAAGTTGCGGTTCATGAGACTAGAGATATGGACAATGATTGTGATAAACGGCTGTATAAGGGCCTTAAAAGTGCTGACGCTACAGCGGCTAAAAACATGGAGGTAATAAAATAACAACCTTGCCATGATGTGTTTTTGGTGTCAATAGATGACCAAATGTTGTGATACGAAGAAACCAAGGTGGACATGTATGTCGTTAGCACAAGTGCCCAGTTCGTGCACACCCTGGCATCCAAGGGCCGTGAGACAAGTGCTTTGTTCAGTGTAGCCTTCGCAGCGGAGACCTCTCTGTAGAGGTGGTGCTAAAGGATGACCGGGTATGTGATATGAAAGACATGAACTTCTCCGAAAACAGCGAACAACAATTTTTCTGTGAAAAGTTGTTCCCTACCGACGAACATTGCAGGGTGAAGATGTATTTGTTGGCGGAAGGGTAATGAAAAGTGAGTTCTTTTCAGCGTGTCTAAATGTTTACGCTGAATAAAATGTAGAGTACAGTGACTGCTTCTCCACATCTGTCACACAAATGTAGACCACCACCCGACGAAATAAATGAATACGTAGTAGCATGTGTACATCATGTTCTTGACCTTGAAGTATTACTTCTGTGCAGCGTGATTTTGAAACTGGCGGCCGATGACCAAGTTGCGGCTTGATAACATGCAATCTTTTACCTGTGTGTGTGTGTCTCATGTGCACTGCCCCTGAACTTTTGTTTAATAAAAGTTTCAGGTCAAGAGCAGGAATTGGTGTTGAAGTATTGGTAGTGGTTTCTTTGGTGGATTCAACTGGCTGTTCCACCAAAACACTGGCTTGTCACCCTGGTGCCCCGGCATTCAGCAGACTACAATATGCTGTTTCGATGAGTAGGCTGTGCATAAAAGTAAGTAAAGTGAGAAAGGGACGTTGTTATGTTTTTAAGGAGTTGTTAGATGTTTTACTGCGCTTAGAGAATCTGTTTATATTTCCTTCTATAGCTTTATTTGTTGAATGTGTTCAACGACCGCAAGTATCGCGTAAGCTTCACCAGTTAACATAGTTGTATCAAGGTGCAGAACGCCGGCTTCCGAAAAAGATGAGCCGACGGCTGCGTATGAGACAGAAGTGTTGGGTTGTGAGGCATCCATAAGGAACTCAGGCATGTGTATTTCTGTGTAGTTCTAGGAAGTATGATAATGAGCAATTGGTGCGTGCTTCACAACAACCAAGAAGGACAAGTCGTACTCAATCACCTGCTATTGCTACGGTGGCAGGCATACAGCGGGAGCCATCAAACGGTGTTCAATTGGCACACCTGTTTCCTTTGTGAGGCCTCTCACAAGGATGAGTAGGGCTGTTTCATAAACGGCCGTTTTACTAGCACAGCGGAACTTGACATGTCAATAATTGTAGAATGTGAAGGGTGTTCCATGTCTGCGCTTATTTTAAGATAATATTTAAAAGATATGCCACATCTCTGTAGATGGAGGGACTACTCATTCAATTCCATGTGCAGCCTTTGCGTAGGGCTAGTCGAACAGCACCCGTAGAGAGGTGCATGCCCACATAATTAACAGGATCAAGCATTTTAAGGGCAACAGGTGTCGCAGACTGATATGATATTGACCCATAGTCTAGGTGAGTACGATGAGGCTTCTATACGAATTCTTCAGAGACTTCACTTCCCCACGTAGTGTGTGATAACACTTTTAGAACATTCATGGCTTCTATGCACTTGATTAGATACTTGATGTTTGGTAAGAGGGTTAGTCTTGTGTTCAATTTTAGACCTAAGAATTTATGTTCAGTATCAACAGCAAGGCGTTGCCGATGCAGTTCAATATCAGATTCGAAATGAATGCCCCTCTTCTTGGAGAACCAGACACGTGTGCTTTTCTGTGATTTTAGTAGGAATCCTTTTTTTTCTGCCCAAATGGAGACTTTTTAAATGAAGCTGAACCTGCCACTCACACAAGGCCAGATTACAAGACTTCAAACCATGGAGGACGTCGTCAACATATCTGAAGTAAGACATATTTCCAGAGATAGATAATCGCAGAAAATTCATCTTGATAATAAAAAGGGCCTAGCTAAATACACCACCTTGCGGCCCTTCTGTTTCTTGTACAAATGTTCGGGAAAGAACGCTGCCCATTCGTACACGGAATGTCTGATTTGACCAGTAACTTTCTGTTATCGTAAATATTCTGCCACGCGCGCCAAGGTGGGACAAGCCTCCTCAAATTCCAAAGCGCCATGTTGTATCATAAGCTTTTCTTGATATCGAGGAACACAGAGAGAAAATATTGTTTGTGAACAAAACCACCTCTGATCTAAGCCTTGATACAAACATGGTGGTCGGTGGTGGATATATATTCTCAAAACCCGCCTTTGAATGGGTCAAACAAATTGTTTGTTTCCATAAAATATACAAGTCGGCAGTTTGTCAATTTTTTCGAACAGTTTGCACAAGCAGCTTGTTAGCGCAATAGGCCTCTAACTCGAAATTGAAAAAGGGTCCTTGCCTTCTTTCCAAACAAAATATTATTAGCCTCCTTCAAGGAAGTAGGGATAGCGCCAGAAAGCCAGATATCATTGTACAAGCGTAGTAAAGTTTTTCTGCGTTTCTATTGGTAGCTTTTTCAACATTTCGTACACCACTCAATCAGAACCTTGGGCGGAATTACTGCAGAAGTTTAATGATCTCTGGAGGTCAGCTATGCTGAAAGTGTGGCTTTATCCTTCGTGTATGGCACATTTGTGCTCAAATTTCTGCTTCCCAATTTTTATTCTGTATTTTTTTGGAAAACATCAGTATAGTGTGACGAGGTGGACACTCATTTGATGTGTGCCGAGGAAGTTCACCTCATCTTCCAAGGTGTCATCTTGTGTGCTTACAATTGCGTGTGAGTGTATTTGTCTTCCTGCTACTCTACCAACCATATTCCAGACTTTAGTCTGTTGTGTATATGAAGTGATTTCTGGTAACAACTTCTGCTAGCTTTGTCTTCTGGCCTGCCTTTTAATTCCTCTGACCTTCCGAAGCAACCTCCATGCTTTATTTTGCTGCATGCGCACATTTCGGCACTCAGAGTTCCACCATGGCACACGTCGCATTCCAGGGTGTCTGTTTGTGGGATGCATTTTGTTGCTGCAGCAATCAAAAACGCCTTGAAGCTGCTGACAGCAGCATCCATGCTTCATGTACATATGTTGTACCAACTTAAACAAGCGATGGTGTAAAACTGTTCTAAGTCGGCTTTCCTTATGAGATTTTGGGAGAGAGAGAGAATTAACTTTTATAAAGGTCCTGAAGGGGACTGGGCACCCCTTACGGGGGCCAGCCCGGTGGCTCCGCCCATGTGGGGACTGGGAGTCGGAGCTCGACAGCCACCTTTTGGGCCTTCTGGACGGCCTGGTGTTGAAGGGCCCTGTCGGGGCTCCTGAGGTGGTTGAACCAGTCGTCCTCGGTGGCAGGGGACCCGAAGCTAGCGTTTAGCACTGGACACTGCCACAGCATGTGATTTAAATTGCAGCTTGAATTTTGGCATTTGGGGCATTCTGGCCTAATATGTGGTAGGTATTTGCTGCAGATATAGGGGCTGGGGTAACTGTGCGTTTGCAGCACTCGAAGCGTTAATTGTTGTGCTTTATTTAGTGCTGAGTGAGGTGAGGGAATTCCTTTCTAAATAACTTATAGTGCGAGCAAATTTCATGATATGATAGGAGTGGCTCCCGGTGCGTGTTGGTGTCCCCGGCTAGTGAGCCGGACCGCGACCCCCCGCGGCACGTAAGACACGCGCGAGGTTATGGCCAGCTCATTACCGCTGGGGAAACCTGGTTGAACGTTGATCCCTTCATGACCAGGGAACCAGTGGATATGCTTGTCTACAGTTATCTGAACAGATGCTAGAACTCTTAATGCCGCCTGGCAAAGTGTACCGCGGCGGTATGCCAGTGCAGCGGGTTTAGAGTCGGTAAATATTGTGTCGCGCTGAGGGAGTGCTAGAGCAAGGGCAATGGCCACTTGTTCAGCCTCGCAGGCTTTCTGTGTTTTTACGGTAAGAGCATTAAGAGCTTTTCCGTCTGGGGCGACCGCCACTGCTGCAAAGTAGGGTTTGTCCACGTATTTAGCGGCGTCTACGAAAACCACGTCTGTCGCGTGTAGGTTGGCCGCTTTTAGTAAGGATTGAGCTCGTGCCCTTCTTCGAGCCTGATTGTGCACCGGGTGCATGTTCCTGGGGAAGGGTAGCACTGTGATTTTAGCGTGAAGGTGTTGCGGTAATGGTTCTGGTTCGTTGACTTGAGTTGGGATAGGAAGACCTATGTGTGAGAGGAGTTCCTGACCCGCAGCTGTCGAAGACAGGCGTATGAGTTGGGACATTCTTTGTGCTTCGATGATTTCTTGGAACGTGTTATGTACCCCAAGGGACAGCAGGCGCTGCGTGCTTGTAGACATGGGTAGACCAAGTACTCGTTTTGTGCATTTTCGGATGAGGTTGTCTACTTTAGTTTCATCGCCTTTGCTCCACGCGTGAGCGCAGGCAACGTAGTGAACGTGGCACATTAAGAACGCATGAAAGATGCGTAGTAAGCTTTCTTCTGTGAGTCCTGCGTGTCTATTAGTAGACGCGTCGGGTGAGGTGCATGACTGCCTCAGCTTTTTTGGTGAGATGAGTGATGGTTAAGTCGTTTTTGCCATTCTCCTGTAGGGTAACGCCCAGAATTCGAATCGACGAATCTATCGGGATAACCGAGCCATCCATTGTGGAGAGGTGTATGGTAGGTTCGGCTTTGGTGCGGCCGTACTGTGGTGGCAGAAGCAGCAACTCGTACTTAGATGCCGATAGTCTGAGGCCCGTGGGCTTTAGAAATGTTTGTACTGCAGTGAATGCTTCCTAAAGGCTCGCTTCGATTTGTCTATCGCTCCCTCCAGTACGCCAAATAGTAATATCGTCGGCGTAGAGCGCGTGTTCAACGCCTTCGATGTGTCTCAACTTTTGCGAAAGTTGCCTGAGGGCTAAATTGAAAAGAAACGGTGAGAGCACCGACCCTTGCGGGGTGCCGTGCGGGCCTAGGTTGTAGGTGTGTCACTTGAGACCCCAACTTTAAGTGTCGCCGTTCTGGCTTTTAGAAAAGAGCGGACGTATTCGTAGAAGCGGCGGCTTAAGCCTGCCTCCTGAATCTCGTGTAGTATATGAGCGTGGCTTATGGTATCAAAAGCTTTCTCTAAGTCAAGAGCTAGGGTTTCTCTGAGGTCTTTGCTCCTTACTCTAAGTAACGTCTCCTGCAGCATGAGAAGTACTTCCTGCGTTGCCATAGCCGGCCTAAACCCTACTTTATTGAAAAAGAAGAGGTGTTTTCGCTCTGAATATTTGTGACTCGACGGAGAATGACGTGCTCCATGACCTTACCCACACAGGATGTGAGGGAGATGGGTCGTAGAGAGTCGAGTTCCAGGGGTTTGTTCAGCTTGGGAATGAGTATGACGGTCGTGGCCCTCCATTTTGGCTGGATGCTCCCTTGCTCTCAAACCTCATTCATGTGGGTGGCTAGTGATTCAATGTCATGGTCAGCCAGGTTGCGGAGTAGCTTGTTGGTGACTCCGTCAGGACCCGGGGCTGACTTAGTATTGAGCTCTGCTATTACCGCGCGTATTTCAGTGCTAGTTATAGCCTGCTCAAATGGGTCGTCAGTGGCCCCCGCGTAAGGTGGATAGTCTTCATGTGAGGTAGGTTCTGTGCATAGATACCGGGCTGCTGTAGCATCTAAAATCTGCGCGTCGGTAATTGCTTCCTCACGCTTTGTGTAACAGTCTATCTAGAGTTAGTCGTTGCTCTGACTTGGTGGGCTTGTCGCCGAGCAGATGCCTGAGAAGGTCCCATTTTAGACCCTTTCTCATGCGTGCGTCAAGCGAATTACACACCTCATTCCACTGATTGCGTGCTAGTGTGTGACTGTACTCTTCGATTTGTCGGTTGAGCAATGCAATTTTTTTTCGTAGCCTACGATTGAGTTTATGCATTCTCCATCTTTCTTGAAGACTTTTGTGAGCCTCCAGGAGATGTGCGAGGTGGTGGTCCATGTGGTCTATGTTGCGTGTTGTAGAAATATTTTGGTAGCTTGTTTTACGTCCCGCTGTAGTCTCGCAAAGTGTTCAGAGAGTGAAGAGTAATGGTTGGTGTCTTGTTTGCGTATTTGCCTAAAGAAGTTCCAGTCTACTACTTTAAAGTCTCTGGGCTCGAGGCTGCCTATATGACTGTTGTGCTACAGATAAAGTGATCGCTATTGAGGTTAGCTTGCAGATTAACCCATGTGGGATTCGAAACGTTGCGTACTACGGTCAGGTCAGGGGATAAGTCCCGTGACACTAAGTTACCTATGTATGGGGGGTAGAGAGGTCGTTAAGTAACATAAGATTGTGTTGAGTGATGTGTGTTGTAAGTGGCGTCCTTTCTGTGTTGTGCGGTTGTAACCCCATTCTACATGGGGGGCGTTGAAGTCCCCCGCGATGATGAGGGGATGGTTGCCTGGTATCTGCGTCGCTTTAGTTAGTAGTGTGGTGAATGTCTCTGTGCTGTGTGAAGGTGAACTGTACACGTTAAGGATAAATACCGATTGCTTAATGTGAGCGTTGGGGATGATCTCTATCATCTGATGCTCTATTTTGAGGTCTGGGCTCACTGCATGTGTCGTGTAAGCATATGGATTAGCCACACAGGTGGCTATTCCTCGAGCTTTGTTCCCACAGACGGCCTCGACTCTGTATCCACGAAGAGCGAATCGGTCGATACGCGTCGTGCAGGAGAATGACGGCCGGTCATTGGGTCATAGAGCCAATGAATTTTTGTAACGTTTCTCTCCGCGTACGGAGGGTACTTGCGTTCCATTGCCAAATTGTGAATGATTGTGACGACGCCATTTTAAGGTCTAGGTATTAGCCCAGCGTGCCTACTGCATGCCAGGTCCTCCTCCAACACCTTATTTCTCGCGTCCATTTGTGCTGGCCATGCAGCCAACTCGATAAGTTGTTTCTGCATGCTCTCTAGTTTAGCGTTGAAAGCGCTATACTCGGCCGTGGTCTCTGCACGGTACTGCTCTAGTATCGCATATATATTGGCTGTAAACCGGTCAAATTCGGATTGCTCTTCGGCCTGGAGCGTCGGGCCTGCCCGTTTCTTAGCGCCCCGTATCGAGACGGGGCTACTGATAATGCTACCCTCGCGCGATTCAGGGTCTTGTTGTTTTGCTAGCTCTTCTTTAAGCGATTGGATTTCTTAAGCATGCTCCGCATACATGCGTTTTAACTGTGCTAGTTCTGGGTCAGGTTGCTGTGGCGAGTGTCCCTGACGCTTCGCTGAGTGGGCCTCACTCTGCATGCCGCCTTGTCGGCCCAGGTAGGCTGGTCAGTGGGAGTATGATTTCGTGGGCCTAGAGGAGGTCCTTGCGGTTCGGTGGTCTTGGCAGAAACCAGGCTGGTTGCTGGGGTGGGTGTTTGCTGCTGGGCTTGCTTTCGTCGGCGACGGCGCTGACGACGACGGCGCACCAGGTAAGGCAGCTGGTAGCGATGTCGGCATTCGCGGTCGCCCGTGCGGTGTGCTTCGCCGCATAAGGCACACATTGGTCGGTTGCACACGTGTGGGTTGTCCGTTGGTAAGTGACCGCAGTGGTCGCACACCTTGGTTGAAGGAGTGGGGCACACGCCTTGGCGATGGCCCACTTGGCCGCAGGTACGGCAGGTGTCTATTTGGCGCTTGTACAACGTGCAGCGGTAAATGCCCTGGCCGCCGTAGACGTAGTTGGGCACTTTGAGCCCGTTGAATATCAGAATCACAGTTTCAGTGTTCTTGATGTGACGCGCTCCCAGTAGGCTTGAGTTGCGTGGTTGGATTAGCATGCGGTTGAGTGCAGCGTCGTCAAAGTCTGTGTCGACGCCGCGAATCACGCTCGGCTCGTGATTCCGGCAGGTGAGAGGTAGGCCGTGACCGGGTGTCTCTGGTCGGTGAGAATTATCTCGGTTACTCGACTGTACTCTGCTGCATTAGTAGCGCTGGGCGTACTGACGACAAAAATGATTTGCATCGAGTTGGGACAAATAATGTCCTCCTCCGTTACCGACGGCGCTAGCTGAGCTGCTATGGTTAGTGCGGCGAGAATCCTGTGCGGGCTGCAGGCTTGCACGTTGAGGCCGCCTTCCTGTCACATGATGACTTGTTTGTGACTACGTGGCATCGCCGGCAGTCGGCTCGCAGCTGCGACGCGTCGTAGAGTAGCGTTAGGCGTCGCTGTCGCACCTCGTTGCGTTCCAGACTGGCGGGCTGCGTGTGACATCGCGCGTGATTCTTGCCGTCTTTTTAGAACGAAGAACCATCCGTTTCCTTGTAATTCCTCAGGGGTGACGTGGTCTCCTTCCAAGGGAATCTGCTGCGGCATCTCGCAGCTGGCGTGCGAGCGCCGTAGGCGGGGAGGCTGGCCTAACCTCGCCTAGACTTAGCTCACCGGTGCAGCGAAAAGGCCTCTAAAATGATGAAAAGTGAGCCCACCTTGGTGAACCAGGTGTCGAATTGTTCAGGTGAACTTCGCGGAAAAGGGTTCGTGCAGCTCAGGAAGATTCGAGGCCGTTGACGGTCAGAATTGCCATTCGCAGTGCAGCGCGATGGGTGTGCGTCCGCACACCAGTCTGAGAGACGCTCCATATTTTGGGAACCTACGGCGGGAATTCAGTTGATATAGGTGCACTTGAAACTACGGGAAAATGGTCACTTTCGAAGAGAGTAGTAAGGACTTTACAGCGCAGTAGAGGCACAAGCGATAGAGATACTATGCTTAGGTCTACGGAAAAATATGTATTGTTTGCGAGGTTATACTAGGACGGTTCTTTTCGATTCAAGAGACACGCGCCGGGAGAGAGAAGAAACTGTTCAATAAGTCGACCGTGGGCGTCACAACGAGACCCAGCCCATAGCTTCCTATGCGCATTGAAGTCTCTAAGGAGAACATAAGGTTTTGAAAGTTCATCGATTTTGGACTGGAAGTTATGTTTTTGTAGGTGATAGCTCTGAGGTACATAAACGGTACAAAATGTCATCAGTTTGTCGAAAAGCACAGCTCGAACAGCCACCGCATCAAATGATGTTTGGAGTCGAAAGTTTGTGCATGGAATTGCTTGATTCGCTATGATGAGGACACTCCAGTTGATGTCATGGCATCATCACGGTCCTTTCGGAAAACAGCGTATTTACGTAGAGAGCTGGTGTGTTTGGATTTAGATGTGTGACCTGTACACACAGCACTTTTGGTGAGAGTTCTTGAAAAAGTTCTTGGACGTCGTCCAGGTTCCTGAGAAGGCCCCTGACAATCCACCGTATAATATGAGTACTTATGGTGAAAGCAAAATAGTGCTGTGTGTACAAAAACGAGTGGCTGTTTAGGTGGGGAGTTTCAATTCATGTAACAGGGCCATCACCAGGCCCCGTTATCTGCTTTTATTTTCATGACACGCTCCATGAAGCCACGCTGCATTTTCAGCACCAAGGGTACCAACGTACCCATTGCCTCCTCGGAGGGACTGGATGCCCATACGTGCAACCTGGTAGTTCGAAATCTGAGACTCGTCTGGTGAGGCGAAGCCTTGAGAGCTGAGGACCCTGAAGACTCCGGTCTCAGTTCACGTTTGGGTGGGGTAGTCTGGACTACAGCTGCCTTAAGGCAAGTGCCACAACCAGCGGCTCGGTATTCGTGGACCGAAGAAGTGACGGTGGTGGTTTGGCGGTGCCCCCTGACATGCCGTATCAGCATATGTTGGGCCTTAGAATGGCCAGACTCTTTATTTCTTTTTAAAAGAAAGGTATTTTCACCTTCAGCGTTATTATCTATTTTCCTTTCTTCTAATATGGACAGGAACACGAATACGCAGCATGGTGTCCATCACCATTTACGGAGTTTGGCTGCTCGTTGCAGCTCTCAGACAGGTAGCCCAATTCCAAATTGTGCACAAGTCTGGTGACCACCACAGCTTATGAAGTCATGGCCATACCTCTGAGATTGGAAACAATGACGTGGGTTTCTAGGTACGGGCTGAGACGGGTCTTCGTATACCCTGTTTGAATTCTGGCAGTTTACTGAAAGCAAACGTGAGTATTGTTTCGTTGGTGTTCCGTTGTCTTTTCTGATGATAATTCTCTGTACATTGGTCACATTTTGGCTATTTCACCCTCCAAAAGTTCGGTCACAGTCAGGTCAAGTAAGTCTGTGCCAGATATTACTTTGCGAGTAGTGTTCATTAATCTGTGTGTTGTTACAATGGTTCGCATGCCACCAAAAATTGACAGACTGTCTTGTTTTACAAATTGTTCTCTGTCGCGAACTTCGAGGAGGAGTTCTCCACTAGCCATTTTGGTTACCTTGTATCCAGCCCCGAAAGTATCAGTAGACACCTAGCAAATGCAAAGGGAGATACGGTCCTGGCTTGTTTTTCAGTGTTCTTAGAGAGAATGACGTGTAATGAGGAAATGTTTCTGTTGGCTGTTTTAAAAAATATGTCATTGGTGCGTACTCGCTTCAACTCGGTACGATCGGTAATTAAGGGGAATGTTCAATGCATGGTTGCCGTATTTTATTCAGCAGCAGTGGTAACCACCCACCGTGAAGGCGAACGAGGAGACACAAGTTTGAGAAAACTAAAAACATGCATACGCTAATCGCACAACGGCACCATAACCCAATGCGCCCAAACCAAGGCAGGCTATTTGCACAAGGTTAACCCTCACCACAAGCAAAATTTAAAAAAAGGAACAAAACGACAAATAGATAAGAAGTGACGGCAAAGACGAAGTTTTTGCGAGAGAGAGAGAGAGTGATAAGAAAAGGTGACTGCCGATTTCCTTTGGATGGGTCAGTCCAGGGGTGCCGTCTACTTGAAGCCAGGGCCAAAGGGGTGTGCTGTCTCTGCCGGGGGGCCTTACAGGTCCAACCACCGGGGTCGGCTCAACCCCCAGAATCCCCTTTTCCCCGTACACGGCTTTGCTACGCACGGTAGGCATGGAAAATATCAAAACCCTCCATTAGCTCGGGTCCGTGGGGTCGCTACACGCAAAATGCCTGTTCACGCAGACGCGCCTGCGGCGAATGATGGTCACCGAGAAACTTCACGTGACAAACTGGTTGCAAAGTAAAGCTATTAAAATTGAACAAGCTGGCGGTTATTAGTCGAGTGTTTGTGTAGTGGATACTATATAGTTGTTTTGTTGTGTTTGGGAGAAGGTGATTTGTTTGTGGCTAGTTGGGTAGCTTTACCAGGACATCGTTACCTATCTTTTAAAGCTTAATCTCCGTTTCAGCTGTGAGAAAGATATTGGTATCGTTCGCGTATAAATTGCAGTCTTCAGAGATATAATCAGATGAATTATTTATGCATGCTAAGAAAAGAAAGGGCCTAAAACGAAACTGTATTAAATTCCTCTCTTAATTTTAATTGGGATGTCATACGGTTCACATCCCCATACTGTTGCTGGTTTGTGAGATACGTGCTAATGAGGGCAAATGGTGCTCCACGAATACCATACTTGTCAACTTTTTGTAGCATTAAGCCATGATTTACACGATATAAAGCTTTTGTGTGATTTACAAAGATACGCATAGTTGTTTAGTTTTTTTCCCGATGTTAATTAACGCTGTCTCAGTCGACTTCCCTTTTACGTACCCATTTTGTGCTCAACATACTTTTTGGGCTATAAAAACTTGTCTAGCGCGGTTTATTGACACTTTTCGAAAACCTAATAAACCGGTGACAATACCAATATTTGTAGGTAATTTGACATATTCATCTTATCACCTGTTTAATAATGGTACAATCTTGGAAACCTTTGATTGTGTCGGATATAATCCTGAGGTAACAGTTATATGTGACAGCGGTTCCAAAATGACAATCGAACAATGTTTCAACAAGAATACAGGAACTCAACTAGGCTCATTGAAGAAGCATTTTCAAGGCGACAATTATATTTTTCACTTCATTCGAATCGAGGGGCTCGAAAAAGATCTCGAAGGTGCATTGTATTCATGTTTCTTTGTGATTCATGGTGTTTATTAACAATAAGGTTGTTGTTCGTTGTCGTGAAGTAATGTTGAAGCTTTCAGCAACAATAGAAGGGCCACTACACTTGTGTCATTCACCAGGATTCACATATGTACTTAGTAGCACGTGTTGTGGCGGTGTTATCAGTTTTCACATAGCTTTTGAGTCGCTGTGAGCTTTTGTGTATTTTATTATTTATTTATACATACTGCGGACCAATTTATGGTCCAAGCAGGAACGGGCAAGAAAAAAAGAATGTTCACGCACATACAATGCAAGCATGTAACCAAAACAAGGAAGCAACAAAACGTAGATTCACTTGGAACTACAAAATGAACAGCACGGTGAAACCGATTTTCGCACCAAACATAGCAGGGTTTCCAATCCAAATAAAACTAGAAAATCAGCACAAACTTCAAGAAACATGCGAAAAACCCGAACGTCAGTAATTAAAGTTTCTAAAATGATCGTGTAGGGTGTCATAAATTTTCCACTAAAAATTCTTTCTGGCAGTCATCCCAGTCATCTACCGTGCGTGGAAATATGAAAACTTAAAGGTATTTGTTCGGGCAAAGAAATGGGGATAACCTGTGGCTAGTGTGTTGTCGTGTTTTCCTGTGTGGACGACCTAATGAATGGGGGGTGATAATCCAGTCTTACACTTAATTAGTGATTCCATAAAGCTAAGCGGGCAATTTGGCGTCTAATGTGTAGTGCGGTGGTTTTATTGAGTGCCATGATACGACGAGAGAAATCACTTCTTTTATATTATTATAAAAAAACGAACAGCCCTCCTCTGAACCTTCTCCAATTCGTTAATGTTTTGTGTTCGTGTGCGGGTCCCAAACAACCCATGCCTACTCCAGTTTAGGCCTAATAATGGAGTTATACGCTAAAATCTTAACGTTACTAGGTGTCCTTGAAGTTTATTGCCGTAAAAGACCAAGTTTTTTAGCGCTCAGAAGTACCTGCTGAACCTGGTCGTTCCAAATCTAATTGGAGTTCATACGATACCTAGGTATTTAAATTACTTACCTCCTCGATTAAGGTGTTTTTAATTTTGTACTGGAAAGTTATGAGGTTTCGTTTCCTGGTTATACGTAAAAGAACTGTTTTTGTAGTGCTAATTCTCATGCCCCATTTGTCGCACCAAGATGATATGTCACATAAAGCCTATCTAGCCGATGTTGATCAGAAGCAGACTGCACTTCAGTATAAATCATGATATCATCCGCAAACATTCCAATATTCACAGTATCACCAACCACAGACACTAAATCATTAACAAACAACAAAAAAAGCAGGGGCCCCAGCACACTTCCCTGGGCACCTGATGTCACTGTTAGAGAAGAGGAACAAGTACCATCGATGTATACAAATTGCGTTCGATCTTTCAAATATGAATTAACCCAATTTACAAGTGTGGAAGGAATTCCTGCTTGTTTAAGTTTTAAAAGAAGGCTATCGTGAGGAACCCTGTCGAATGCCTTGCTTAAGTCTAAAAACAAAACATCAATTTGCCCGGAGTGGTCTAAGATTGAACTAAAACTATGAACGGCGGTGACCAACTGCGTAACGGTAGAAAATCCCCTTCTAAAACTATGTTAGAAGGGACTCAATGTTTTATTTTTCAAGTACATTAAGAATATGGTTAGCTACAGTATGTTCTATCATCTTGCAACAACAGCACGTTAAGGAAATTTGTCGATAATTGTCAACATGGAAACGGTCTCCATTTTCAAAAACTGGAATTACCCTAGCCATGAGCCAATCATGGGGCAGCACGGACGTCCGAAAAGATTCACGAAAAATGACTGTCAAAAACCGAGCTAAAGATTCTGCATAGCGACGCAAAAAGGCGTTCGGGATTTCATCCGGGCCAGTAGTGCACTTAGGATCTAATCGCAGAAGCATTTCAAAAACTCTTCAAAAGAAACAAGGTCGATCTGTTCTGAATGAGCCTCCATTTAAAATTCATCACCTTGATCATTTGAAAACACAGAATGAAAAAAGGAATTGAAAGCATTAGCAATAGAGAGACGAGATGTTTCCTTCTTGCCATACACAATAATTGATCGACTGATTTACGTGCACTACGGATGTGATTCCAGAACTTTCCTGGATCGTTTAAAATGAACTGAGGCAAACTTTCGCACAAATGCCGTTTCCTTGCAGATTTTACGCTGCTCGAAAATTTGGAGACTAACCTATTTAAGACATCACAATCGGGACTGTGAGTGTTCTTGATACGTTTAATTCGCCGTTTTAGGTGAATAATATGTGGGTTAATCCATAGATTGACCCTTTTGGTTCGTTTTTTCTTATCAGGTATAAAAAACTTTAAACAAATATTGCAATGCTCTTTAAACATTTCCCATAAATGCCGCACATCATTACCTTGAAAGCTTTCGTAAGCTATGTCAAGGTAATTCAAAACAGACTCGTCCCTCGCCCTGGAGTAGTCTTTGACATATGTATGCTTAACTCCCGCCCAACGTTTTTTAGGTTCTAGAAAGACTTTACACTAACTTGACTAACTTGACTTGACTAACTACAACCTTGTGACCAGAAATCCCGTCACTTACATGTAATGAATAATCAGAAAAACTGCGATCTAAGAACACAAAATCGAGTACGGACCTAGCTGCACCGCAAATTCTGGTGGGCTCACCTGGTTTAAACTATGAGTTAGCATAATGTCGGATAGAATATCAGAGTGCTCTGCGCCTCCGACACATCCAGTAGGCCAATGACTACCTGGTAGATTGATATCGCCAACAAGCATAAGCCTGGATTTGCGGAAACTAAACAAATGATCTTGGAGCTTTCGAAATAAGAAGAATCATAGCTGGGATGTCTGTACAGCGCACATAGGACGAAAGTAAAACTAGAAAATGTTATCTTGAGAAGCAGGCTTTCGTGGTCTTCTATTTGATTTAAAACCACAGCTTTCAGATTTTTCTTTAACAGAACAGCCACACCCCCCCCCCCTCGTGACCCACGGTCACGTCTGAAGACCGAAAACGATAAAGGAAAGACGCAGTCGTCAGGGATATCGCTGGTTAACCAAGTCTCAGTTATTACTGCTACGTCGGGGTTGTGCGCAAGTAATGCAATTTCCAGGGATTGGGATTTATTGATAATACTTTGGGCATTCATATTCAATACAATGAGCCTGTTGCGATAAGAATCGCTGCCGGGATCATGTCACTTTGACTGCGACTGCGCGGGGGACAAAATATTCATTCTTCCACCTGTTAAATCATTGATTGATTGATTGATATGTGGGGTTTAACGTCCCAAAACCACTATATGATTATGAGAGACGCCGTAGTGGAGGGCTCCGGAAATTTAGACCACTGGGGTTCTTTAACGTGCACCCAAATCTGAGCACACGGGCCTACAACATTTCCGCCTCCATCGGAAATGCAGCCGGGATTCACCTGTTAAATCATCCCAAACATATGTTTCGTCATTCATTTTAAGTTTATCGTCATAAAGTTTTGGATCCAGCCTTCTTAACGTTACTTAAAAACCGCCATCTTCTCATTGAAGTCTTGGAAGTACAAGATTACTGGTCGGGTTTTTTCTCGCCTCTACCGCTATCATTTTCACTGTTACCGGTCTATTTGATGCGTTTTCCCAGTCTGTGGATACGCCCAACGGATGCAACCTTCACACTAAGCCGTTTATCAAAGATGTTGCCGATAACCTTCTCCTTCAGTTCATTTTCAGATTCTGATTTAGCCTCAGGTACACCAAAAACAAGCAAATGTGACCGTGGGCTGTAATCTTCCAGATTCACTACCTTTTGCTGTTGCGAAATAAC
Organism: Rhipicephalus microplus; assembly: GCF_013339725.1. Classification (NCBI taxonomy): domain Eukaryota; kingdom Metazoa; phylum Arthropoda; class Arachnida; order Ixodida; family Ixodidae; genus Rhipicephalus; species Rhipicephalus microplus. The sequence continues at coordinate 121,549,772 of NC_051168.1, forward strand.
CGACTTATGGAGCGACTGCAGATGTTGTTCTATTGGTGCTATAGGCTGCAGGGAAGTTTGAAAACCTGTCACATGTTTTTCGATCTGTTCAAGGCTAGCCATTACACTGCAAAGCGAAGCATCAAGCTTGCAATGCAAGGCTTTCATTTCGGATATATCGTTCTGCATTGACTCCTGGGATTTTATAATCTTATCTAAAGATTTCTGGATATCTGGACCAGGGTTACTCTCAACATCGCCACACAACATATTTTGAATACAGAAAAACACTCGTACGCAATGAAAAGACAGCGCCGAGGGCACGGCAGAACCACTAGTAGCATGTCATCACTTGGACAAGAAGAATCATGACCAACCTGGATAAGCAAAACGGGTGGCATGCTTAGAGCCAAGTTCGACAGCGGTTCGCCGTGCCAGTGAAGACGAAGCGATGCAGCTCTTCTTTTATACCCGGTGGCCCTGGTGACGTCACACCTCCAGCGAAGTGGCCGATAGGCGGACAGTCAGGCGCCGGTGCGTCATGCTAAGATGTCACGTTTGTAGTTGATACCGGTGGATTGCCGAAGTTGCAGAGCACCTTGTTGAAACCAGCGAAACCAAGAAGAACCTGGATAAGCAAAACGGGTGGCATGCTTAGAGCCAAGTTCGACAGCGGTTCGCCGTGCCCAGTGAAGACGAAGCGATGCAGCTCTTCTTTTATACCCGGTGGCCCTGGTGACGTCACACCTCCAGCGAAGTGGCCGATAGGCGGACAGTCAGGCGCCGGTGCGTCATGCCAATATGTCACGTTCGTAGTTGATACCGGTGGATTGCCGAAGTTGCAGAGCACGTTGTTGAAACCAGCGAAACCTAGAAGAACCTGGATAAGCAAAACGGGTGGCATGCTTAGAGCCAAGTTCGACAGCGGTGCGCCGTGCCCAGTAAAAGCATAAAAATAATTTCGCTTGGAAATTATGAAAAAAGATTGAGGTTTATTCTTGTGTGCCTTGTACTTACTTCTTATGCTAGCAATTGTTTTCACTTAAATTTTTATACACGTTATCCCCACAATTTACGTCTATAGAAGGCCCGCTAGGTTTACGTTAGCCGCAGTTTACGCTTTATGTCCTGTTATACGCCATGCAAAGACGGTCTCCCAGTTTTTTTTACATCTCTTGAATATCTTCAGGAACTGCTGAAATTTATTGTCATTAGTATCTGCTAAATACACAAAGTGCCAATTTTCTGTCACTAGGGCATTGAAAATGCTGTCGTAATTTTGTGCTATTCGCTTTAGAGGAAAGCACGGCTAGTTGCTACATGTATTGGTGGTGAAGACAGTCAGATTATCGGTAATTTCAGATGCCAATGTTCTGCTAGTGAACTTTATGCCCGATATGTTAGTGGTGATGTGATCTATTATGCTCTGTCTTCAGCTTGTAATGCTTGTTGGCTGTTTAATTAGATGTTGCAACCCGTGAGTAGTTAACAAGTCTGCCTGCTCATAAATGTCATTTCGAAGAATTTCATTGTTGATACCACCTAATTACATAATTTGAATGTTCTTGTTATCATTGGTATAAGCCAATCTTCTAATTCAGCTAGAAACTCATTTTTATTGTTCTGCGGGGACTGTAGACCACACCTACTAATGTGCGTTTATTTTTATATAGAAAAACGGTTTGGACTGATTTATTAGGAGGTACTTTGATAACAAGTACTCCGCACTTTGTGGATTTAAAAGCTATGCCTGTAGCGTTGGTCAAGTGCCTAAGGTACCAGGCTGAAGATCCGCCGGTCGCGGGATTGAATCAATGCTGCGGCGGCTGCATTTTTGGTCGAGGCGGAAATGTTGGAGGCCCATGTGCTCAGAATTGTGTGCACGTAAAGAACCCTAGGTGGTCGAAATTTCCGGAGCTGTCCACTACGGCGTCTCTCATATTCATATGGTGGTTTTGGGAGATTAAGCCCCACTTATCTTTTTAAACGCTATGTCTGTTCAAACTTTGTATATTACGTCATTGTTCACGTAAAGAGCTACACCCACATGCGCAGTTTTAAAACTTGTGGTAGTAAATTGGCTCCGTCTACAACCGAGTTCTATGTCATGACCGGCGGGTGGGTATGGTATACACGTGTTTTCAGACAACCAGGTTTCTGATAAAGCAATAAAATGAAATGTGTGGTGTAGTGTTTCACAAACATCAACGAGCTCATCATAAAGTTTTCGTAGGCTCCTTACGTTGAGATGTAGCAATGATAAACTGGACGAGCCAAATAACTGGCTACTATATACTCGTAGTTCCAAAAGCTGAAACGCCATCTTGTCAATGTTTTTGTTTCTTATAGCTTCGCTTTACATGATGACGTGTGAATCATCTGGTGATATGATCTTGTGAACTAGACTGGTTGTTTTTTTTCGCGCTTTTATGACACATTGATTCGTCCACAAAAACTGCGATTGCTTGCTTTTCTTGAGCTTCAGCGCTTCAGAAATAAACGAGTTGTTTTGCGGACCTGGGTGGTCGTTAAAAACACTAGCCGAAAGTCTTTGGTTTTTTTCGACATCTTTTGCAGTTAGTCGAGCGTTCTTGGCCCTTTTCTACAAGGTCTTTCTTTTTGTCTCTGGAGACGAACCAAAAAATATAGTTATTCGCTCAAAGTTTATTAGCAGTGGGCAATCTGTGATAGGTGTCAATGTCTGCAGGAGCAATAGTGCAGTCTACTTTAGCACCAATGTCAACCATCAATCCCACAAGATTTTATTCTGTGGTGTTTGGTAATCCGCGTATCTTAAAGAGTTTCGAAAGTGAATATGTTCTAACTGCGTCATTTGTCTTGTGAGATTAGCATTCTCTTATTTAGGTCTTCGTTGTCTTTGTTCAGAGCGTTGCTTTCAGCGGGAACTTTGTCCCGTTCAGCTTTGATACTTTCATACTCGTTGCTCAAAAACGCGAGGCTATTTTGTACTTCTTGAATTTTCTTTATTTAGATGGTTATTTTTCCTCCTGAGAGCTAGTTTAGGGTAAAGTTGATCTAATAACTCTTTAAGAAAAGCGTTTAGGAATTTCATTTCTTTTTAGAGCTCAACGTTTGACGACATCGTGAATACCAAAAGAGCGATCCACAATAGCCTTTTTAGTTGAGTTTAATAGTAATAAATGAGAAATGCATGCCAGAAATATGACAGAAAGACGTCTCAGCCTTTTTAGAAGTGTCGGCCGAGGCTGGACTTTGTCCATCGCTCAATGATGACGGCGTCGGTGTGTTTCCTGCTCAAATAGGCGCTTACAGCACGCAGTGTTTGCGGAATCTCGATACTCTGGAGGGCAACAGGACATGCCGCAGAGAATGTGCAGCAGGTAGGCGTAGCCACATTCAATGCTTGTGGGTGTTGTTGTGGCGGCAGCAGCTTGTGGCTGGTTTGGGCAGCGTTACGCAGTAATCTGAAATATGAAAGAAAGCCGTTTCAGCCTTTACTGTAGAATCGGCCGGGTCTTAGCTATGCGGATCGCTCAAATGATGACGGCATCAGTGTGTTCTCTCATTAAATAGGCGCTGACAGCAGGTGTTGTTCACGGAATCTGGATACGCAGCACGGCATGCAGTAGTGCATGTACAGCAGGTAGGCGTAGCCACATTCAATGATTGTGAGCGTTGTTGGCGTGGCAGCAGCTTTCGGCAATTATGGGCAGTGTTGAATGGTAAGCTGAAATATGACAGAAAGCCGTTCAACCTTTTCTGTGGTATAGGCTGAGGCTGGGCAATGCAGATCATTAAGAAGCGACCTGTTGTCATTCCGTATGTGCACATAGTCGGTCATTCATTGAAGCACGTCGCCTCTTGTTTTGATGTCGCTGTCATGTTCTCGGCAACTTGGAGGCTTTTGTGCATTTGTGCTCGTTCGTGTGTCGAACCCAGTACTGATTGTTTAAAGAAGCACGAAAGGAAGTTTTTTAATTGTGTGGTAGGCAATGTCTACTTGGTCCTGCTCAGTTCTGGCAAGGTGTACATTGGCCAATCGGGCCTTTGTATAGACGATCGCTTAAGGAAACGTCAATAAGAAACGGCACGTGATCGCATTTGCCGCATTATTGTAAGGAATGCTCGTGTGAACTGCTACTGCAAAGTACGAGAATATTGCTAAGAAGCAAAGACAAAGTGGCACGTGAATTGGCAGAGGCAATGTTTATTAGACAATTTGGCGAACAATGTATCAGTGTTCAATCTCTGTCATTTTATGATAATGAATTTGATTTTCTATCTGATATATTGCTAGTATAGTTGGTTTGTCTGTTCTTGTTTTAAGACGAGCTTCTGTTGAATAAAATTCAGTTGCGAGTAAAAAAGTGTGCTTTTCCGAGTCTTTTCTTTCGATGTTTTTTTAAGTTTGCGCCAACAGTGTTCTGCAAAGAAAGTGCAACAATCCCGCTTTTTCAACTTTAATGGCTGTGGTGTGTCATAAATAAGACAACACTACGGCGCTTAATTTTAACTCTAATTATTACTCTAAACAAGCACAAGAATATATGAATACGACTGATACACAGATTATAATCAGTGATTGAAAATTTACACTATTATGAAACTGTGGCAAATAATTTCAGTTTGAGTTCCCAAAAAATACTTTTAATGATTTGATTGACGTTTTAATACTACATTCCTTAGTAGAGAAGGTTGTCAGTGAAGATGATGCAGGAAACGATGTTTTGAATGTCATGAAAGAATATTTCGAGTTCAGCAGCAAATCTTAATTTCATATAGGCACCTAATCTATTGAAAAACACGATGGCTTATTTTGTAGCATTTTGAAGCTTACATGGTTGGCGTAAAGTGCATGTTTGAATATAATATGCTTGATTCCTGACCTAAGTACACGGTGATCACATTATTGCACTCTTGAGCAAGTAGTTCTTGACAAAGCTAGAGCAACTCGAGCTTTCTTTTATATGTGGCGTTTACATAGGGAAGTTGGTGTTTCCTCATGGAAAGAGTACTGCGTACATATTTCCGTAATACGTCTTGTCCCATTAGTGTGTTCTCTCAATCATAATGTGGTCCGTTGCGTAAGAAGGATGTGGCAGCGCGAAGTCTGCCTGTTTGTAAAAATACTGCAGAATAGAACGTGAATTCTGATGATGGAGCGAAGCTCCTTGAAAGCAAGTCTACATCATTTTATTTATTAAGTGATACCAAATGATAGTCGTTCAAGCGCTGCACCGTACAAGTTCGAGTTACTTTCGAGTAGAGAAGCAAGCGGTACACGGCCTCCTGCGCGTGGTCGGTATGCGCGCTGCTTGTATTCTGCGGACGGTTTGGGCACAACGTTTAACGATACTCTGGCCGGAGAGAGGGAGCTTTAGGGTAAAGCCGTAGCTCTTATGATGACTAATGAAGACGGTACGACAGCTACAATGAACATCGTGTGGGCTTTAGGAACTCTTATTCCAAAATGTATGTCACCTGTGGTTGGTGAAAAGAGAGTTGCATTCTGTTCTCTGGAAGTTTTGTTGAATACGGTTTAGCGCTAAAATTATAGCGACTACAAGCCCTACGTGCTTGTACATTGGTCATTCAGTGAATGTGTCGGGTCTGGTGGTTTCTCGCAGGCCATGTGAACTTTTCGTTAAGGCAATCAAATTTCATGGAAGCTCTAGCGTCGTTTGATTCACTGTCACAGCAGCGGAGATTTGACCAATATACATTTTTGTGATCCCTCTTTTCTTGTATTTTTTCCTCTCTTTTGACCTATTACAATGAGGTGTCCCAGTAATGCAAGGAAAGTACATATCATTTTCATGGGACTTAGCACCTTGAGTCACCATTGTGATTACTTGATTTTCTTTACACTTTAGTTCCATCTCACTGTGGTAGCGTGGCCTCGGGAATCTCTTTTCTTTCTTCTGTTACACTTTCTTTTGCAACAAGTGCCACTTTGGCAGATGCTGCTACTATACTACTTTTACTACTACCACCATCATAGCGACGATTACGGCAACGATGGCACAGGTGAAATTGTCCGGCGAAAACCAGATGTATGCACCAAGGGACAAGGAAAGCGAAACAATTACCAATATTGATACAATATACTAAAGTAACCGAGATGTTTTACAGAGATCTGTAGAGTAGCCGGCAAAACCATATTCTTAGTGAAGAACCAGCAGTAAACCAGATGACAGTTCATCATTAATGACAGAAGAATTCAAGGAAGCCTTCGCGGGAAAGCAAAGAAGCAAAGCTGCCGGTAAGGAGTCAGGTAACTAATAATCTGCTGAAAGATGAACGACAGATTGTGTTTAAAAAATTGGCCACCTTGTTTATAAAGTGTCTTCTGACAGAGAGGGTATCGGAATCTCGGAAAATGCTATAATTTTCATTCATAAGAAACAGGACCATAAGGACTTGAATTAGGGGACCATTAGCTTGTTCTACGTCGTATACAAGCTATTTACACAGGAATCGCTAACAAAGTCAACATAGGATTAGAAACAAGTCCGCCGAAGGATCAAGCAGGATTTCGTACGGCGACTTCACAAAAGACCATATTCATACTGTTGATCAGCTGATATAGAAAAGCGTGGAATACAACCCCTACATAAGGCATTCATATAGGACAACCCCTACACAAGCCTTCACACATTACGACAGGAGTTCGGACTCAGGTGAGACATCAGCAATGATGCAGGTACTACGGGATCAGGACACTGATGAACCCTACATAAGATACTGTAATAACTCTTCAGCGGACTCGCTTGCTGGATTCCGTGCTGAACGTGTGTGCCCCCGTGATTTTTTGACGACAGCGCAGCTCTATCTGACTGGTTTGTTCTTCTGCCATCTCCTGACACCATGAAGCTCTCGCTGAGTGGTACCCTGTCTTCGGACTCCTTCGGCTATGTCCCCATTCTTCTCTTTCTTATTTTTACTTCTAAGACTATGCTTTAATTGCTCTTTATTCTCTACCCTCGTGAGCCACTGTTGATGAAACTAACTTTTATCTTTTTTTCTCTCATTTAGGAATCACTTCCATCAAAAAATCTACAGCGGATTCACAGCCACTAAAGTTTTTCATAAAAAAAGCGACGAATTTTCAAATAACAAAGAATGTTAAAGAAGGCACAATCTTTCCGACGCTATTCACCACGTGTTTACACGAGGTTTTCGGTGCCTAGACTGGTAAGAGTTTGAAATTGAGAGGTTACGAAGATTATCTTATTAACCAGCGTTTCGCTGATGACCTTGCTTTGATGCGTAATAATGTGGACGAATTACAGCTCCTGATCACCGAAATCAAAGCGAAAAGCAGAACAGTAGCTGTGAACATAATATGCATCAAATAAGTGCAACAGTCTCAGCAGAAAACAATGCTTTGCTATAGATGGAAAGACGATGGAAGTTGTAAAGAATAATATTATGGGGGGTTTAATGTCGGAAAACCACCATAATAATATGAGAAAGGCCGTAGTGGAAAATATTGATCACCAGTGACTCTTTAAGTGCACTAAATACTGAACAAAGGGGCCTACAACATTTTTGCCTTTATAGAAACTGCAGCCATCGCAGCCGAAATAAGATTCCGCGACCCATGGATCAGCAGCTCAGTGCCTCAGCCACTAAACAAGTTGTAAAGGAATATGTCAACTTAGAGCGTGTAATAACTGAGGAGTTGAACCAGGAGAGTGAAGTAACTACAAGAATAAGATTGGGGTGAAGCACATTTGGCAGGTACTTTCAAATCATGGCTGGTAAATTGCCACTTACGCTGAAGAGGAAGGTATTTACCAGCTACAGATTGCCCGGTACTTATCTAAAGATTACCACCCTGGAGACTTAAAAAGAAGGTTCAGCTTAAATTGAGGATGACGCAGCAAGCGATAGAAGGCAGCGTGATAGACGTAACCTTAAGAGATAAAAAGATGGTACAGTGGGCCATAGAACAATTCGGCGTATACGATATCATAGCTGAAATCCAAGAGAGCAAATAAACCTGGGCCGGACAAGTAGTGAATAGGCACGATAACCACTGCTCATTAGGAATAACTGACTGAATTTCAAGCGAACACAGACGCACGAGAGAAAGACAGGTGATTACGTGGCCCGATTATATTAAAACGTTTCCAGGCATAACGTGGCAGCAGAAAGCACACGATATGAGTGAATGGCGGTTGCTGATAGCGGCATTTTCATTTCATTCATTTCATTTTATTATACTCCTCAGGGCCAGAGGCATTACAGAGGGGGAGTGGTAAAAGCACAAAAAGGTAACAAAATAAAAGAACCAAATATGCAAGTACAATAGAGACGCACTATAAGTAGAAAGAGCCTGAGTAACAATATAGCTACAGAATTGCGAAAATGTTTACAGTTATTAATGTTTACAATGTCAGCGGGAGGCCATTCCAATCGCGAGAGGTTCGTGGTAGAAATGATTGATAAAGTACTCAGTATTACATGAAGCGAATCCAACTTTGTGACGATGATCATGCAATGGGATACATAAGATGGTTGAGGGGATGAGTCGATCGCGCAGATCAGATGATGATACAGTTTATGAAACAAGGCAATGCGTGACACTTTTCTGCGCAGTGATAATTATGGGGAGGGAAAGGTCTGATTTCATGAAGTATGCTGGCGGTGCGACTGTATTAGCGCGAATGAAACGTACAGAGTTGTTCTGAACCATCATCTAGAGCAGTAATTTAAGTTGATATGGGTGGGATCCCACACCGATATAGCATAACTCTAATTTCGATCGGCATTAGTGTTTTATAGAGCAGGAGTTTCAAGGAGGAAGGAACGTGATAAAAATTTCGACGAAGATAGCCTAACATGCGGTTAGCTTTGTTAATTAAGTGCTCGATATGAGCAGACCAGTTTAGGTTTGCAGTAATGTAAACACCGAGGTATTTATATGAAGTTACTGATTCTAAATGAATGTTATCAATGTGGTATGGTGGTGGACGGGAAGATTTTCTGGAACACGCATGACTTTACATTTATGAATATTTAGTTGCATTAGCCATTCACTGCACCAGTTTGCGATTGCGCCAAGATCAGACTGAAGTGACGGCAACATCATTAGAGTTCGTTATCTCTCTAAAACAACACAGTCATCCGCGAATAGGAGAATATTAGAGTTAACAACGGAAGGAAGATCATTAATATAAATTAGGAATAATAAAGGCCCAGGACTGAAACCTTGAGGAACTCCCGAATAGACATCTGTAAAATTTTATTGAGTATAATCACAAATATGATGGTGATGATGATGATCCTGACATGTAAGTGTGATTTAACCAGATACGCTACCTTTGTGCTCCTACAATTCATTTGTACTGTATGCTAGTGGCTAGCTATAGAAAATGCACAAGATAAAAGTGATTGATATGTGATTTTGAACGTCCTAAAACCACCGTTTGATTATGAAAAACGCCGTAGTAAAGGGCTCCACAAATTTCGACCACCTGGGTTCTTTACCGTGCACCCAAATCTGAGCACATGGGCCTACATAATTTCTGCCTCCATCGTAAATGCAGCTGCCGCAGCCAGAATTCAATCCCGCGACATGCGTGTCAGCAGCCGAGTACCTTAGCCACAAGACCACCGCGGTGGGACCACCAGATAAAAGTACCGATAATTCCTTCAGCCCATATTAATGCCAGTTCTGGTGTTGTGAGCCTGTTTAGAAGTGTAAGCAAAGCAGAGGATGGTACGAAACTGTCATGAACATCAAGGTTTACTTCGTTTACTTTGAGATAAATGACACCGTTCTTCGTCCGGGACTGCCATGAGTGGGGCGTGATTTGTGTTGAAGCTAGAAAGAGCACAGTGCAGCATTCAAGAAAAATAAATACAAACAGACAGAGATAGGCACGACTCTATGTTTTTGAGAAATGCAAAACATTTATTAATGAACTTCTGCAACTTTGACCATATCTGTCGGCCTAGAAATCTATCAAGCCATCTACGACCTTTTGCTCTCCTGGCTGTTTTGATAATGGGATCTATACCAATAATGCTATGAAATAACGTGCCTGTACGTACGCGTAAGTGACCAGTCATAACCTGAAAATATGGATATGTATGTCATGACTGTCACGGTTTACATGTCCTGGTCTTGCAGTTCTTCCAGTGGCTTCGTTAACACGACATTTAAAAAAGCTTGTATGTTATGACTATAGCACTTGGCGAGCGTAAATGAGAGGCCCTCACGTGGAAATCATCACATGCATGTCACGCGTAAGTCATGACTGCACGCTACACCCATGGTGGCCTCGTGCTCGTTTCGCTACCTTCACTTACACCAAACTTGGTATTACACGATGTGAATGGATCACAAATGTAAATGACACGTCCCAGCATGATAATCGTGACGTGGCTATTACGTAAAACATTACTACCTGCTATGCTCATAGGGCGATCGCGGCCGTTTCGCAAGCTTTACATACACTAAATTGGGGTGTTACATGACGTCAATGGGTGAGAATGATACATGACTTGTACAAGAATGATAATGATGACATGCGTGTTATGTAGTAACATGACTATATACCACACTTATGATGCCCTTGCAGCCGTTTCGCTTGCTTCACATATACCAAGTTCAGAATTACGGAACATTAATGGAAGATGGAGGTAAGTGACACGTCCAAACTTGATAATCATTATATGTGTGTCTGTAGAGCATGACTACATGCTACGCTCACAGCTCGCTCGTAGCAGTTTCGCTAGATTCACATATACCAAATTTAGTGTTTCAGAACATGAATGAACGATGAACACAAACGCCAGGTGCAAACATGATAATCGTCACACGAAAGCATTGTGCGGTATATTTTCCGTTCGCTTCGCAAAGTTGTGCTCATTTTAAAATTACATATGAACCTTCCTCATCCGTGCTTCACATTTCATGAAGTCCCACTGTACGTGGGATCTGCTGAATTTAAGCAATGATATTGAGTGTTGAAGTAAAAATGTCTAGCTATGATGTCTTAGAGGGTAATGTATTGGACAGGCTTAAACTAGTTGCAGGATGCATTGCCGACAACATTTCAACGTTTAAGTACAATGATTGTAGCATCTCTAAGGCTATTATGCCGGACACTGTAGTCATTCTTCTAAAACTTTGTTTCACCAATGCGAGAGATAGCATCTTTTGTATTAAAATTGATGACTGCTATAGTATCTCACGAGTGTTGAACACCTCATGAAATTGATTTGTGGGGTTTAACGTCCCAAAACCACCATATGATTATGAGAGACGCCGTAGTGGAGGGCTCCGGAAATTTTGACCACCTGGGGTTCTTTAACGTGCACCCAAATCTGAGCACACGGGCCTCGACATTTCCGCCTCTATCGGAAATGCAGCCGCCGCAGCCGGGATTTGAACCCGCGACCTGCGGGTCAGCAGCCGAGTACCTTAGCCACTAGACCACCGCGGCGGGGCCACCTCATGAAATACATTCGTACAACAAATCAATCGATACTTTCACCATGTCCTTCAGGGAGCCCATTATTATTTGTAATGTGTTGCAGAAGCCATGCAGCAATAGCCACACTAAAAGTTTTAAAGGCCCAGGGTCCTTTACTTGCATCTGAACATTGTGTACGCGAGAAAGGTTTCAAAAACACAATGATCTGAAGCTCCTGAAAATGATCGCAACAATTTCAATTTCCTGAGGAGTCCCAACAAAGGTCGCATGCGCTCTTCGGAAACTAGCCCAATTATTTTGTTCTGTGATTATATCTACCGACTTCATGAAATTACTAATATTTTATATATAATCAGAATGATAACTTGAAGGTATATTTGAAAGCGAGTGCATCGTCTTCCTTAGGGTCATAAGGATCGTGCTTGATTTGGGTGGTGTCAGAATCGTGCATACTTACTAGTGCACTGCAGATTACCTACTTTTCATTAGGTCGTATCATGCATAATAATTTTGTTTTGCTTGCCAGTTGAAGAGTACGTTTTTCGTGTGCTTACGTATGGTTGTGTACCCTAAATACGCAGGAGTGATTTATTCGTTTTATACAGAAAAACAACCCCTATAAGCCTACGCGTCACCCACGTTCATAAAGAGACACCTTTTACGAAATGTGCGGTCTTCAAATTCATTTTAGCGCCTTTAGAATACTATAGGCAAAAACTTGGCGTCTATTGGCTAGAAAGCATGTGTAATACACTTTAGAAATTTAGATATTCCACTTTCAGATTTTGTTGGATACATAGGTTTGTGTATGGCTCAACCAATCTTGGATCTCGCAAAATTTTTAGTTTTCTTAAATAAGTGAGCAATTCAGAGAGATAAAAATCTTTCTAATCTTTTTTTCCAAAATATTTTAGCAATCATTTTTTGCTCTGCGGGACCACCACTTGAAATTCAGAAAATTGCGAAAACATACTTGGGATAAAGATTTCTATAAGCAAACCAGTTTGCGCAACCTCTGAAAATTAGCTTTGTTGCAATTTTTGAGCCTCCCGCTTTAGTTGTAAGATAGTTTTTTATGGTAGCGCTGAATTTTGTGCTTGTTAGCACGTTCACAAAGTTGTAGTTCATTCGAGAATTTATATACAAAGTTCGATGTTCGGAAAACTGCATAAATTACATGTACGGCAATATTCATAAATGTAGATTTCTTATATATTTTTTTCGCTTGTGCATTGTGTAGAGGCTGGAAAACAAATACCTAAAATTGACAAAAGTGCTAACTTGGCCTATGTTGATACGTCCATATACACTGAAAGGTAGTCGAAATAAAGCAGAATTGGGCCTACAATTCTGTATTATACTATGTTTCTTCAAAGAAAATTCAACCTATTTTTCTTTTGGTGGAGAGAGAGAGATAAAGGCTTTATTGGACACAATGCGCCAGCATATTGTCTGGGTGGCTTTAGGTGGCGGCTCGTAGTCTCTGTACACGGGTGGCATCTTCGGTCTGCCGGACGGCCCAGAGCTGGTCGTTCAGCTCTGGGCTTTGGAGGGCCACCTCCCAGCGGCAGCGACGCCGACGAAGAAGGTCCCCCGTGGTTGCCGCAGCCGGTTTGGCGGCAGGAACGAGTGAGCTCGAGGCTCCGTGATTTGGTAATGGCGGTCGCTATAGGCGCATCGCGATTTGTGGCGTTTTCACGACTGTCGTCGCCAGCACATTCCCAGAGCATGTGGCTCAGCGGTGCTCTGTGCCCGCAAGCTTTACACATATCGGTGGGGTATATGTTCAGGTACAGGTGGCGTAGAACAACCGGGCTAGGGTATGTGGGAAAACCACGCTTCGGAGTTTAAAGGCACCAAATGAAGGAGACGCAAACGCCAGCATCCATGGTAAAAGAGCGTGTTCTATTTCGGCTGGTCTCTTCCCCTTCCTCGTCGTTCTCCGTCTCTTGGTGCGCGCGCTATTCGCGCGGGAGGTTCAAACAATTTCCAACATCCTCCGCGCCCGAAAGTTCAATCGCCCAGCTCCAACGGGCATAAAAGTTGTACTGGCCTCGTAACTTCCGTACCTCCTGCCAAGACAATCTTGCAGGCTCTAACGTGATTATCACTTGATAAGTACACGTCAGTAACTCTACCAACTTTCCAAAAAGTTATGGGCACCTTGTCTTCCTTAATGACGACTACATCGTTAACCTTAAGCTGGTTGCAAGGCTGTACTCGCCTAATGTGTGCACTCCTCAAGCACAAGAGGTAGTCTTTATACCAACGCTTCCAAAATCAGCCACTATTTGCTGCCTGTACTTCCAATGCTTTAAAGTATCGGAGCGAGTTCCCGACGTTTCAGCAGTATTAGCACTAGGCAGTGTAGTAGACTTCCTACCGGTTAGAAAGTGCGAAGGTGTAAGTACAGCTGGATCGGTAGCGTCAGCGGAGAGGTACGTTAATGGCCTAGAATTCACTACATTTTCTACTTCGGCAAGAATGGTCACAAGCTGCTCGAAATCAAAGCAACCTTTCCCTAGAATTTTCCGTAGGCAGCTTTTAACAGTGCGAATCATCCTCTCCCAAAATCCACCCCACCAAGGACTACGTTCTGCAATGAATTTCCAGGTAATGTGGTTATTAGAGCAAAAGTCCTGTACTTGGAAGTCTCTCAAAGCTCTGTACATCACTTTTAAGTCGCGACTGGCAGCATGAAAAGCTAGAGCATTGTCGGAATAAATAACACTAGGCAAGCCGCGTCGCGACACAAACCGACGGAAAGCCATTAAAATGACCCCGCCGTCATATCGGAGCACAACTCCAAATGGATCGCCCGAACGACGGCACACGTAAAAATAACGATATAGGCCTTCACGGGACTGGTTCCTTTCACAAAAACGGGACCAGCAAAGTCAACACCCACAACTTGAAAAGGGTTGTGATCTCTTAACCCTGTCGGTCGGCAGTGGTGCGGTAGGGGCTGTTGCAGGTTGGAGCTTGAATCTAGCACACACTTTGCACCTAGAGAGCACTTTTTTCACACACTGGCGGCCCTTAATCACCCAAAAACACTCGCGTAGCTCTGAAAGGGTATCGTTTACACCACTGTGCAGCAGGCGCCGGTGCGTGCGGTCGATGATGAGGTATGTGCAGCGGTGGTCAGCTGGTAGTAGAATCGGGCACCTCACGTATTCTGATGTTTTTACGTTGTCAAGCCGGGTCTTGATTCTTAAAATCCCATCATTGTCCAGGAATGGATGTAGATTACGAATTCGGGATGCCTTAGCTAATGGTTGGTTTTTTAACAATGAGGCGAGTTCTATACTAAAGGCTTCCGCTTGTGCATTCTTCATCCATGTAAACTCGCCTTCTTTTATCTCAGGGGCAGTGAGTGGGCCCATCAGACGACGACTGGTGTGCACTCGACAATTGTGAATAAATCTTCGAATCCAAGCTGTGATTCTAACAACTCGTATCCAGCTGCTGTACTTGTCGAGCTCGAAAGGTGGCTCTGCTTGCGAGCATTGACAAGCCAAAACTGTTGTGTCTTCGTCGTTTGATCTACATAGTTCATCCGTTGACTCATGAGGACCAGCTTCACTTGCCGGCCACGTTTCTTGGGTACCAGATAGCCAGTCAGGCCCATGCCACCATAAATCGCTAGTACAAAGGTGATGCGCTGATATCCCTCTTGTAACTAAGTCGGCTGGGTTTGTCTTTCCAGAGCAATGTCTCCAGCGACTCGGGTCTGTGAGCCCTTGGATCTCAATTACCCTGTTACAAACGAAGGGCTTCCACTTGGTGGCTGTAGACTTGATCCAACTCAAGCAAACTTGGGAGTCGGTCCAGCAGAAGTATTCTATATTTGTGTGTGGCAAAGTATCCACAAGTAGCTTAAGAAGTCGAGCTCCAAGAACCGCAGCGACGAGTTCCAGGCGTGGTAAAGTGAGACCCTTGATTGGAGCGACCCGAGACTTAGCGAGCAGCTGCTGGAGTCGAACCGCTCCGGTACTGTCTTCCACTCGTATGTATGCCACTACTCCGTAGGCACACGGGCTAGCGTCCGTGAATATATGCAGCTGGTGAGTGCTTTTATCAGGGCTGCTGTTGTCTAGTTGATACCTCTTGGTTCTAAAGTCTTTGAGGTCTTGAAGTTCGACAGTCCACTTGTCCCACTCGATCTTCAATGTCTCGGGGAGAACGCTTTCCCAATCGAGTCCTTGCATCCATATCTTCTGAAAAAGTATTTTAACTCGAATGGTGAACGGTGCTAGCAGTCCCAAGGGGTCGAAAATTCGTGATGAAGCCTGAAGCACAGTTCGCTTGGTACAAAGTCCCGCTTTTAAGACTTTCGTCACAGAGTCAATTTTCACCGAAATGGTGTCGTCGGTGTAGTTCCAGGATAGCCCAAGAACCTTAGATTGTGTGACCTGCTCAGCTGACGTCTCTCCTGCTTGCTTGAGCTTCTCTCTTAACAGGTCGCAGTTTGTTGACCACTTCTGCATTTTCATTCCGGCCAGCTCCATTATGGCCTTCGTCTCTTCGTAGAGTTGTAGCGCTTCTTTTGTCGTTGAAGCTCCGAAAACTAGGTCATCGACGTAGAAGCTTGCCTTCAGTTTTGCGGCCGTTACTTGGTAAATTTGTTCAACGTGATCGAAATGGTATTTCAACGTTGCAGATAATAGGAAAGGGCTTGCGGAGGTGCCGAATGGAACTCTGGTCATTCGCATTTCTTGTATTTTTGGCAGTGGTCTGCCTTGCATTGGTAGCCCTTCAAACCACAAGAAACGAAGAGCATCTCTGTCTTCTTCTCGAATGCTGATTTGTAGAAACGCCTTCTGCACGTCTGCTGTAATTCCGATGGCGAAAAGGCGAAACCGGATCAAAACCTTGAAAAGGTCAGCATTCAGATTAGGACCTTTTTCGAGTTGTTCGTTGAGAGAACAAGCTCCTGATGCATGCGATGATGCGTCGAAGACTACGCGAAGTCTCGTCGTCGTAGATGTTTCGCGGATTACCTCTCGATGCGGCATGTAGTATAGGTGCTGTGTACAATAAGGGGCATCTTCAACTTTTTCAGCATGACCGTCCACCTCATACTGCCTGATAGCCTTATCGTAGGCTCTCATGGCTTCGTCGTTTGGTGACAGCCGCTTGACGAGTCCATGGAGCCTCGAAAGGGCTACTTTGCGATTGTCGGCCATGTCGACGAGAGGTGATTTCCATGGCAACGCAACTTCATAGCGTCCTTTCCGAAGCCTGGTAGTGTTGTTGAATTCTTCCAAATATCTGCGTTGCACTGAGACGTCGGCGTGTCGGCAATTCCGATAGCATCGAGGTCCCAAAATCTTTGTAATGGGAAGGCGATCTGGTCGTCTTCGTGGGAACCTGTTCGAAGAACACATACTTGGGTGCTTGCTTTGTTACTCGTGCTTCCACCACCAGATAAGGGGCCTTGGAGAGTCCAGCCCATCTTTGTGTTAATGGCGAGTAAGGCAGGGTTTTCTTCATCCCACCTCACTTCACTCGTGTTGGGCATCAACTTCCAAAGCTGGTCCGATCCAATGAGGACACTCACACCTGGCTCACAATCTACACTCGGGTAAACGACTGCGTCAGCCAGATGTTTCCCCTCCGCTGCGATGGCTTGAAGAAGACGACTCTGCCTTGGTGCTTCAATCATCTCCTCGCAAATAAAGGGCACCACTATGGCCTCAATGTCAATGGTTAGGTCGTCGTGCTGACTGCGGAGCGTGATCTTGACCATTTTGAATCGTCGGGTTGGGTCGCTCGCTCTACCAAACGCACTGATGGCGAGTTCGGTCTCGGCAACAGCAGGTAGACTTAGCTTGGAAGCGACGCTCTCAGTGACGAACGTTCGCTGGCTTCCGTTGTCGAGAACACCGCGTATATAGCAACAATGAGATGAAGTCGTTACCCAAGCTCGAAAAGTCTGGAGAAGAACATCATTGATGAGTCGGGGAACTGAAGCTCTCTGAGTGGAAACTTGCACCGTAGCATTCGGTTTCTTCTGAGCATTAGTCACTGATGGTGTTTCAGAACTACTAGCATTGCACATCGAGGAGGCGTGTCTGCGCTTGCATGCTTGGCAGTGCACTCTCCGCCGGCAATTGCGGACCAGATGTCCTTTTGACGTGCACCGGAAGCATCGACCGTCTGTTACAAGTTTGTTGCGCTTCTCGGCCAGAGTCATGTCACTCGTGCAGTCCTCTGTCTTGTGATCGGTAGCAGCGCAGAAAAAACAGGACGAGGGGGAAGATAGTGTCTTGTTTTGAAGAACGGATGCTGTAGGAGTCGCGGACTGCTTCTTGAATGATCTATTTAATACAGGTACGCTGTTGTTCGATGTCGTTGGCAAATTGTTCACTAAAGAACTCTTTTCTCGACATTCAACTTCGATGCGGAGAAATTTCATCAGCTGCTCAAGTTCCTGATCAGATGAAGCCTGGCTCGTTTCCGTCGTGTTCTCCATACTTTCTTTTTTGAAGTATTCTACGACAATGTCAGCTGGTATGACTTTGAGCAGAACTTCATTCAGCATAGCCGCGTAGGATGACTCCGTGATTCCAAGACTACGCAGTCCCCTCCTGTTTAGTTGAACTGTGTCGAAAAGCTTGCGCAGAGCAGTGACATCACTCGCTAATTTCACTGGTTTGAGCGTGCGCAAATTTCCTAAGTACTTCTGCTCAATGACTTTCTTGTTTCCAAACCGACGTTTCAAAATTTCCAGCGCGTCATCGTAACAAGAATCTGTCACCTGAATACCGGCGACGGCCTGAGCTGCAGGTCCATCTAGAAGTGAGGCCAAGTAGTGAAACCGGTCTGTGTTGGACAGCCTTGGGTTCTCGTGCACGGAGTGCAGGAACATATCCCAAAAGGGTTGCCACTTGATCACGTTTCCATCGAAACGAAGAAGCTCCAGCTTGGGAAGTCGTGCGCCGAACTCACGTTGTGGAAGTCGTTCATGCTCGCTCGGTGCACCCTCACAGGTCCTTGCGCCCATGGCTGGAGTTGTAGACGACGCCGGCGTAGCAGAAGTCTTCAGAACTTCAATGTGGTGCTCGAGCAACGCCAGAGTACTGTTAGCGGCGTCATCGTATTGCATGACCACCTCATAGTCGTCTGCCGCCAGGTCGTCAGTGATCAGGGTTTCAACCTCGTTGTTCAAGGCTTTAAGTTCCACGTTGCTGGCGCGTAGGCGGCCGTGCAGCATTCGAAGTCCAGAAAGCTCGAACTCATTGGACTGGAGCACCTGGTTGACCTCGTTGATGATTCTCGTGTTCATCGATCGCCGCGAGGCCCGCTTGCTCTTCGCTCGCTCCATGTCGGTCTAGCTCGCAGCGCAGCTCACCCACACCAGGAATGAAAGGCTCGGGTCGTTGTAGGCTTGATTCCCGGGTCGTCGGCACCAAAATCGATGTGGGAAAACCACGCTTCGGAGTTTAAAGGCACCAAATGAAGGAGACGCAAACGCCAGCATCCATGGTAAAAGAGCGTGTTCTATTTCGGCTGGTCTCTTCCTCTTCCTCGTCGTTCTCCGTCTCTTGGTGCGCGCGCTATTCGCGCGGGAGGTTCAAACAATTTCCAACAGGGTAGGAATGGTTATGGAGTTAGCAAACGCTCACGGCATCGCGCCTGTTTAGTTTCTTATGCGGTGGCAAGAACCTACGCCTTTCGAGCCTATATTTTTAGGTGATGGCACGGAACGTTGTAAGACGATCACCCCATGACCATTCTAAATGTACTTGCTGCGTGCCTATCAAAGTGTCTTCATCCAGCAGATGCATCGCCCCGCTCTCGGAGTCAGAGGCGGTGGCCACGTAGTGGGCCGTGGCTCGGTGAGTGAGACCTTGAGCAGCGGCGTTGGCCACCTCGTTCCCCGCGAGCGGAATGCTGGTGTGTGCCGGGGTACATAGGATAAAAACCATTGGAGTTTGGGGTTGTGAGCGCGACGTCGAGTGGCCATCTCTGCACATTTAAAGAATGTACGCCGCTTCCCGCGAGACATGGTGGCACGCGAGACTACGGACTGCCACCTGTGAGTCGCTTATCACAATCTCTGCATGCAGTGCTGCGGCGAGTGCTAAGGCTATCGCGGCTTCTTCGGCCACCTCCGTGTGTCCCGTCGTCACCGTGGCGCTCGAAAGGCATTTTACCTGATGGTCAACGACCACAGTTGCGTAAGCTCTTTTTACTTCTCTATATCTCGCGGCGTCTACGTATACCACGTCCGTACGGTCACCAAACTTCCTTTGAAACAGTCTAGCACGCTCGTTGCGCCGTCGGATGTGGTGCGTCGGATGCATATTCCTTGGAATTGGTGGAATGATCAAGCGCTCGCGAACTGATGAGGCAGGAACCTCCCTCTTTTCTTCTTGATGAACGTGATATCTGCTGCCCAACGACTTAAAGATATGTCGACCCGTCTTTGATTTAGTTAAGCGTTCGTATTGCGCAACGTCATGGGCCTCAGTTAACTCGTCTAGTGTGTTGTCAAGAACGTGCTTTGTAAATATATCGCTGCTCGCGCTGATCGGGAGGCCAATAGCTCTTTTAAAAGCCTTTCGTATCATGCAGTTGATTTTGTTTTTTTTCTGAGCCTATCCACTTGAGGTAAGGTAAGGGGCAACGTATGTTACTCGGCTCATCGCGTAGGCTTGCACGAGATGGATCGCACAGTGTTCGCACAGACCGTTGCGTCTATTCGTGATACGACGCAAAAGTCTGATCGCGTCGTCTACTGAACGACGGAGTCGGCATACAGTCTCACCATTACGGCCATTTGCCTGTTTGTGCAAACCCAGAGTTCGAAATCTGTCTACGTGTGGTATGGCAGTGCCGTATGCCAACAGAACGCGTATTTTGAAGGATTCCCTTTCCTCGTTACGTGGCGTTTTGCTGCCTCTGTTTGTGGGATTGTAGATTAAAAGTTCTGACTTGGTTGCTGAGCACTCGAGGCCCGTTCCTTGTAAATACTCCTGAACTTCCGCCTATAGTACTAATACTCCCGCCTGTAGCCTTCTCTCGACGTGACGGTCAGAACCTCCTCCGGGAACCCAGAGGGTGTTGTCATCCACGTATATACTGTGAAACAGTCCGGGTATTTCCATAATTTTTCTGGTAGCCCCCAAAACACTAAATTAACAAGTAATGGTGATATACGGAGCCCTGCGGCCCACCCGTTGCGTCCATCTGAAAATCTTGTGACTCTTGGTCGGCTTTCTTGTTTTGATAGAAACAAACTTTTTGCTGCACATAGAGAAAGCAACAGTTGCACCTTTTTACGCCCTAGCAGAACGCATTTTGTCTTGGGTTGAGTGCGCGAATCAAAATTTTGGTGGAGTATATCTCTCTTTGTTGATTTTCTGTGATCCTTTGTGCACTGTTTCGAAGGCACGACGCCAACACGGTCCTGAAGGCGCCACTGCTCCGAACTCCGCCGCCAAGGTCACCAGCCATTTGGTAGCGTGTGTTACTCAGCTTGCGATTGCTTTTGCGCAGAGCTGATAAACAGCGACGAGACGACAGTGAGCTAAGGCAAGGTTTATGTACAGCATAGAAATAGAGACCTTACATATTCGGAACTGAAACCGACAGCTTTGGAAATTGAAGAGCCGAGATGTCTTCTCTCGCACGCATACGTCGGCTCTCTCTGACGTTAAGGTCAACTGATGGCGACACGCCGCTTGTTTTTTTTATAGCCACCGCCAGGACCTTTTTTTGTCACCAACGTCCAACCAGAAGCGCCGTGGGCCGTGATGTCTAAATTATCCAAAGGGGCCCGCCGCGGGGCTGCTTCATGGCCATCAAATCCGGAGACGCTGCGCGTGGTTGCGCTTAAGGACGAGTGGCGTCGCAACGCATTGCGTAAGACTCGCCAGACTGGAAGGCGCCGATTGCTTCATCGGGCTCGTGGGCTAGGGGGCTCGCTGTGCGTTGCGTAAGACAGACCGGTGCCGCTGCTTGATGACGTCGTTGAGTTGATCGCGTCAGGCGGGCTTGATCGCTGGCCTTGACACAGATTGCCTTTGCAGAGATATTGATGTTTGGTGTGGACTCCCAGGCGTAACAGCACGTACTTTGTCACATATACTAAACAACACATTGTTATTAGGAATGTTCTTACCCCTTCATTTGTGTGCAATTTACATGCAAGGTGAACTACATACGCAAAGTTTTTGACCTTATCTGAGATGCAGGTCGAGCGGCAAGTCTTTCTAACACCACACATACTTTAACTTGCCTTAGGATAGACAGATAAACAAAGAACATTATTGAGACCCTGAAGAATAGATAGATATATAGATAGATAGATAGATAGATAGATAGATAGATAGATAGATAGATAGATAGATAGATAGGTGCGCTCAAAGTCGCCGAAGTTTGCTAAAAATGCTTTGCATTTAATACTATTGTTGACAAGCCTAAACAAAACAAGGCAAGATTACACCAATGTACGACATGCTTGTGTCACTTTTGGCTAGATAGTACTCTATCTTGTTTCGCTTGCCATAGTCAATTAGATACTTACTCTACTTGATATGTAAGTTTTAACGTCCCGAAACTACATACGAATATGAAAGATGCCTACTTACCATTAGAGTACTAGCAACGGTACTTACGGGACTGAATGGTGAGGTTGACTATAAAAATCGTGAGAAAAAATATTGACTAAGATATAGCCTCATGCAAACAATCTTTGCAGTGTGCTGATTTCAGTTATAGTGATTTGTTCCGCTCGTCATCTTGAACAAAAGACTCACCCCACTTGAACCAGTAATGGAGCTGACGGGGCTAAATGGTGGTATAGCCTGTATAAAAAAAGACAGTAAGTCAATCGTGCCCTAGATAAATGCACATTGCCTAATCTCCACTGTATGCTTATTTTAGCAGCTGTATTTGGTTTTGGTGGCCATGATGAATTATATACTTACATCACTTGAACCATATAAGCGATTTCGGGTGCGCAATAACGGAGACTGAAAAAAAAACACAGCACGGTCATGTTTTCTGAGATATGCGCGCATGCAGATATTCACTATGTACGTTTGTTGTGGCACTATTGCCGTGTTTGTCTTGTCGTTCTGAATAAAATACTTACGCTATTTGAACCAGCAACAGGGCTTATGGGGCTTTGTGTAGACGGTGACTGCAAGAAATATGGCACAATAATAGTTACTTAGATATTGAAACCAGCACGCACGCGTTACTGTGGGCGTATTTCAACGGTAGTAATTTGTTTCACTCGTCATATTGAGCGAAAGGCTCACGAGACCTTGAGCGAAATACTTACCGAAGTCATTGGGCTCAATGGTGGCAGCGACTGAAAAAAAGACATAGCATAGAAATTGTGAACCAGATGCACACACATTCACGTATTCACCACTGCATGCCGATTTTAGCAGTAGTGTTAATGGAGCTGACGGGGCTAAATGGTGGTATAGCCTGTATAAAAAAAGACAGTAAGTCAATCGTGCCCTAGATAAATGCACATTGCCTAATCTCCACTGTATGCTTATTTTAGCAGCTGTATTTGGTTGTGGTGGCCATGATGAATTATAGACTTACATCACTTGAATCATATATGCGAGTTTGGGCGCGCAATAACGGAGACTGAAAAAGAAAACACAGCGTTGTCATGTTTTCTCAGATATGCGCACATGCAGATATTCACTATAAACGTTTATTCTGGCACTTTCGCCGTGTTTGTCTGCTCGTTCTGAATAAAATACTTACGCTATTTGAACCAGCAATAGGGCTTATGGGGCTTTGTGTAGACGGTGACTGCAAGAAATATGGCACAATAATAGTTACTTAGGTATTGAAACCAGCACGCACGCGTTACTGTGGGCGTATTTCAACGGAATTAATTTGTTTCACTCGCCATATTGAGCAAAAGACTCACGAAACCTTGAGCGAAAAACTTACCGACGTCATTGGGCTCAGTGGTGGCAGTGACTGAAAAAAAGACATAGCATAGAAATCGTGAACCAGATGCACACACATGAACGTATTCACCACTGCATGCCGATTTTAGCAGTGGTGTAGTTTCTATGACCATCAGAATTTCATGACTTACAACACTTGAGCCAGAGGTGGGACTTTTGCGGCTTAATGGGGGCAGAGACTGAAAAAGAGCACAGCGTGGCATATTTGCTGAGATATGCGTGCAAGAATAGAATCAACACTGCAGGTTTAATTGAGCCTTAGAGTTTCATTTTGTTGGTCATCATGTACAAAAGACTTACCCCTCTAGAATGGGTACTGGATTTAAGAGGGCTTAATTGCGGGACATACTGAAAAGAAGTGTGACACGCCAGTCTTGACTATGATACACGTGTACATGGCCTCATAATCACTATTTATTTTAGAATCGTGGTTTGGTTTGTGATGAAAATCAGTAAAGAAAGTCTTACTCCACTTGGGCCAGCCACGGGACTTGCGGGGCTAAGTGGCGGCGGCGACTGAAAAAAAGCGTATACCGCTACAGTGTTGACTCACATATACACACGAACACATGTATTATCAGCATCAGATGAAATCCGAACAGCGGCAGGCCTTCCCAATAGTATAGTGCCCGTCATTCACTCATCATCATAGGTAGGCACGCATAAATGCGCAGAGTTGCCGAACAGAGTGCATGCGCCACTCAATGGGGATAACTGGACGGCGTGCACTATACTATCTCGAAGGTTTGCCACTGTTGAAGTTTCATTGGACGCGGATTGTTCACCTATATACGATTTTTTACAGTAGTCGTGTGTGTTGCCGAATATTAGCAAAAAAAACTTACTATGCTTGGTTCCGGCCTGGAAATTCCGGGGCTTATTGAAGGTGTAGACTGAAAAAAGTTCAGTGCGTCAATCTTCACAGATGTAGGTCATCGACATTATGAATCTTGCCTGCTTAGTTTAGGCAACATATAAAAAATGTAGTCAGAAAGGTGTGGCTCTCTCGGCACAATCCCTCGGAAGGTTAGATCTACCAGAAAACTACATACGTGACTATGGTCTGTTATTTACGTGTAATGTGAGCAAACATATTTAATGGCACTGAACATTCAGTTGATTGCACATTAGCGAAAACCTGACATACAGCTTATGTACATTTTTTTCAATAATTCACTTGGGAGTGCACGCCTACATTTCTTCTTTTTTACTTTCTGTAATCGTTTTGCGCTAAAGACCATAATTAGGTGGTCAATATGCAGTGGCATTTTGTGGGTTTTCCGGACCGTCTATTTCGATTTTCCCGATCGCCTTGTATGGCCCTTAGATTATAAATATTTGCATGAGTTCTGTCTGGATTGTTTTGCGTGGTGGATTTTATTTAATGGTTTCACACATGTGATGTGGAAGTGGTATTAGTTTGTCGTAATCCACCACTTATATTTTTTATTTGTAGCACCCATGTTCTGAGCTAAAGAGTGAGAAATGGTGTTTTTATATTATACACTGTGCGTCAAACTAGGTCAGAAATACCACTGCTAATTTAAATAATAAACAAGCTGCTGTACAGTCAAGCAGAAACGACCCTACTGCCAAAGAGATTCAAAAGAATGTTTATATGGTTACACACCTGGCGGCATTTTGGTGTTTGTGCGCATCATTCAGAAACTACTCTGGTCGTCTACCATCAGCTTTTCTTTCCGTATTGGGACCTTTTGATAGAGTTTCTGCAATGAGTTCCGCTATGCTTGTTGCCTGCTGTTTTATTGACATTTTAGGATTGCAGTTACACGTAACTGACGTGAAGCTACAAATCATACTTCCCACTCCTCGTTGGTCCAGTCGTTACGCTGCTGCTCTGCTGCCTCGCCGTTTGCGTTATCAATTCCTCGCTTTGGCACTGGCTTTTGAAAGACGTTGAAAATGCATGAAGCCAGTGTACTAAGATATCGGTGCACATTAAAGAACACCACTTCAACAAACTTGCCGCAGAGCTCCGCTACAGCATATCGTATCGTCATATCTTGGTTTGGAAGAATGAACTCCAAGAAAGTCCCACTATTAACAAATATTGCATTGGTAACTGCATCTTTGTTTGCTCGTATATGTTGACGTGATCTGTGCAGTATAGGCAATACAGGTTTAGAAAGCAGCATCAAAGGAGATCGCCTGAATCAGCATGTGATACTTGCCAAAGATGAAGTATAACCGCTTTCATCGGGACTGAAGGGGGAGCCAGGCTGAAACAGGTACATCATGAAAATTCTATCAAACAAAAGCAAGCAATACAGCCAAGCTCAAAAAGGTGGTTGTTGTTACGGAACTTACCTAAACACTAGCAGTAGCAATTGTCTTGTTATGAACAACATTCAATGCTTACAAACTGTCGGGGGGACCTTCTGACAAAAAATGAATGGGGCTTACAATAATCTCGGCAAACAGTGAGCTATGTAACTATACAGTGTGAGGTGCGTAAATAGAAAAAGGGAAATTATTTATAAACTTTATGCTAATCACAATTGAAAAAAGATTGGAGAAGAAAAATTTAATAAAGTAAACATCAATTCAAACAAGGCTAAATGACATGCGGAACTAGCAATGTGAAGAAGCATCAAACATAATCAAAGTTCATACACAAGCAAAATTCAAACACATAAAAATAGTACATTAAGAAATTTTCTATAGGGGACAAACAAACGTAATGCGTGCTATGCGTGTCACTGAGTGTTACTAAAATGATCATCAGTTCTTTTTTAATAATGAGAACAAAGATAATTTGATAACTGATGGTAATGAGTTCCATTGTTAAGTGCCTAAAATGCAATGTTAAATCTACTATAAATTGGTTCCGACTTTAAGAAGAAGCACATTACGTTGGTTTGAGTTTGTATTATTCCTCTTACTTTGCATGACAATATTATAACTGCGTGGATACTTCGACTTCAAAGATGATTGTGTCGTTGTAAAAGAAAAAAAATTATTATTCATTCTGAAAATTGTTTCTAAATAACCATTTTCTTCGAGAGCAGCCCGTTGCGTTCACAGTATGCTTTTGAAGTCCACACTTTTTTGCATTACGCAAGGAAGAGTCTTGCAAAGAAATACCACTATCATGAGAAGCCAGGATATAGAAACTCAAGCTAACTTTACTGGTCAAATTTGCAAGCTGCTAATACTATTACTTGATTTGCTTGAACATGTACATGAATGAGCATCGTTGAAAACAAATAAAAGCTTTCACAAACAAGATGACAGCCAGAAGTTACGTATCACGTACTTTATCTTGAATAACTTGAAACATCATAACTTGAGAAGTGTGAAGCCTATATGGCGAACTGGGGAAACTTGCGGCAACAATGGCAAATTGCATCAGCACAGGTAGCAAATAAATTGAATTATATTCTTGAATTCTTTGTTAACTTTGATGTAAGAAACTCAGGATAAATATGAAGAGTACGAAAATCATTTTCAGGCGTACTGATACTAAAATGAGTAAAGTTAGGATGCTGAACTTCTCTGCCTAATGGTAAGTTATGCTTTACGTTTTAATCATTCAGATAATAACGCGCACGGTAGCCAAATTCGAGTAGGTAGCAGGAGTTATAAAAAGGACGCTGGCACAACTCAATCAGCCATAAAATATTTAAACAAGGCTTCTATCTGTTCATACTTCTTACGGAAGCTTTCGGCGCACCTTTGAAAAACTGTTTGACCTCAGAACACCAATTACGGAAGTGATACGTATGTTGCAGGTACCGCTGAATTCATGAAGAGCGTATGCGGTAAATATCGTCCGAAGTGAAATTAGGCATCTGACACACGAGACAGTATGTGAACAACAGCCCATAGCCGATGCGGTGCATCCCAACTTAATCCGAAGCCCATAAGTAGACCATGCGACACTTTAACACCAACGTTTCAAATGCGAATTTTTATGTTTCCACAACAAACGGTGCATCTGTCTTGCTTGGTAGTGTACCTGGTTTCGCGGAGTGTCGTCGCGTCCATAGAGCGATAAATCACACATTGGTCGTTCCCATTATTTTGAACGCTGAACTCTCAAAGCGCGATGTCACACTTACGCCATCTGCGGGAAATCATGGCATATTCATGAACCTAATGATTATGAGTGGGCGAAGCAGTGGAATCATTTATTCTTACCGCAAACCACCCATGACATTGACCACTCACGCATAAAAAATGTTTGTCAAAAGGTGTACAGTTATAAAAATGTTCTTTGGTCACAACCGGTATGTTTTACAGCAAAAGCTGTTATGAGATAACAAGGAACGCGTGCACCATATCTGTCCGCCAACGCCGCCATTCTCTGTATTTACTATCGTGCAAAATAAAAAAATGCAAATGAAAAACTCGACGAACACAATGGGATTCAAACTCAGGACTCCTAAGTGCCACCTCTGTACTGTATAACTGAGCCACGCCGGTGCTTGAAACTTTGTTGGACACTGCGCTTAGGCAAGTAAAGCGAAAACGAATCGCGGTATAATGAGTGATCGATCGTTTTACAACAGCAAAGAAAGAAAGAAGGCGTTAATGTCTGCGCATTGCGTAACAAGTGGGTCATCAATTGCTACAGCCAATTACAAAAGCTACAGCCATAATTATTAATCTTCGTCCGCCACAGCATAACAAATTTTCACGAAATTTCAAGTGCGTAGCAGGTATTACGGTTTTTGAAAAGAATGACGAGAATTGCACAGAAAAGAAGCGCTACTCCACAGGTTTGTGGCAAATATTGTAATGCACCAAGGAGCATGCGAGTCAGTATTTATGTGTTGATTTCGTATAGTCACGGCTAGAAGATCTGAGTATGCCTTTTTTGTGACCCCAACGCCTTCCTTCTTTTTACAGCCACCGCCACCGGGGGTTTAACTAGTTGTAAAACTTGACGTAGGCAGGCTTGACCTAGTACCAATGACACAGTGGGGCTCGAACCCGGATCCGCTGGGTGCCAGCGCCCTATTCTAACACTCAGCTACACCCATGCCTGTGACTTGCTGTCAAACTTGCCTTAACCAGACTTGATGTCGAGAAAGCAATCGCGTTATTACGACTTATAAAGTTTTTTTTAAAACAACGAAAGAACATCCAGTCGTCGCACATTGCGAATAGCGTAACGAGTGGGCCGTTAAATGCTCCAGATCATTACAAAACTTGTTCTACATCCCCTGTCACTGTGGCGCATACCCAGTTCTTCTTCTCTTTTTTTCTTCTTCTTCTGCTTCTGTTTGTTTGTTTGTTTGTATCCTTTAATCCATGGCTCGTACCCACTCTGGGGGATTGGCCAAGAAAACAAATAGTCTCATATGAACGATAACTGCATTATTGCTTACAACGAAAAAAAGGGGGGGGGAGTTGTATAGCTAAGACAGTATGTTGGAAAAAAAATAAACCAAAGATTTAGATAGTGAGAAAAAAAATCAATAATAAAGTAGACACTAATAGCTACAACTTGATTTTGGGAGCCGACCAGACAGCTGGTTTTGCCAAACCCGATTATTTGGTATGTCACGGATTTATCCAAAATAGCAAATTACTTTTCTACACGTTTTCTTTCAGTATTTGTTAACGAGGGCTTTATGTTGAAAAACGTTTAGAGTCTTGAATAAAATTACACACCACATCGAATGCATCTCTGTGGCAATTTCCCAAAACAGAGGCACCAAAACTTAGAACATTTTCTGCGGTTAAATTTAAACCTAGCTTCACAAATGGAATATCTAAAAGTCGTTTCCTAATTAATGCATAGTTATGACATGAGCCAAAATAATGTTCAATAGTTTCTGTTTCTTCGCAGAACGGACAAAGGAGGGAAAGTGTCAGACCAGCTCTGTGTAAATAAAAATTTAATGGGGGGACACGGCACCGGAATCTAGAAATTATAATTTCAAGTTTTTTTGACGGACTCCACTGGGCTTTCCATGGAAATTTGAGGTGCTGATAATCTGTCCATTGTGTGATATTTTCTAAACTATCTGTAAAAATAGCGAATTTCCTATATCTAACCCCTGATAAGTATTCTAACTCGGGAAGTACTGAAATTACTGGTCCATCGAGTGATGCTCATGCCAAAGCATCTGCCAATTCATTTAATTGTAATCCGCAGTGACCTGGGACCCACACTAATTTGAGGAGTTTTAAATGCAGCGGTGCTAATGTGTGGAACGCTGCTAGGGCACGAGATTGTTCAGAGTTTGTCAGAGCTGCACACACCGAAAGTTAGCCTGTTAAGATGATTGCACTGGTCTCTGTCGTAGGATTTTTATGAAGGGCTAAAATAATAGCTACTAGCTCAGCTTCAGATATAGGAGTAAAATCTGGAAGCCTTACTGAAAAAGACCACCCGAGGGAATCAGACGCAATTCCTACACCTGCCTTTTCATTGTTGACAGAAGCTTCTTCTTCTTCTTCTTCTTCTTCTTCTTCTTCTTATTCTTCACCTCATCTTATGGCCCTTACCAACGTCAGGGGATTGGCCAGGTCTTAGGTGAATTTGTTTTTAATACTATTCGTATATGCTATAGGATAGGTTTCAAAACAAATAAATATTGAATATTAATATTCAAACGTTTAGGAGAATGAAGAATTCAGCTGTATATTCCTTTAGTCGGACTGATAAATTTCTCCATTGCGCAGTAAATATCCCTGTGACTGAAGCCAAGAGTAGGTCAGCCATTATCTTCATAGTCGTCAGCACTGCATGAACCATTCACATGAAATTCTTCGCAAGTATTCAGCGGCTACCACGCTTCTCAGAAGAAGGACGAAAAATAGCATAGCAAATGCCGGCCAACTCTCCAACAAATTTATTTATATCTAGTGGGCATCAAGCAAGTGTGCATGTAGTAGTTACCCAATGAGTGTTTAGAAAAAACTCTGAAACGCCACTATTATAGCTTTCGCAAAGACTGTGTTGTGCTTTCCGCGCAGGCCTGGCGTTTTTCATTGCCTACGATTTCATACAATTCAGACAATTTTGATTCAAACGAAACTGTACACAATGAAGTTAACATTATAATGGTAATTGAAACTAATAGAATAACTGAAAATATTACAATAAAAAACGACAAATTTTTTCAGCCCCCCACAATCCGTGTTCCAATGTCTCATACTTTGATAAAGACTAAAACTACATTTTACGTGTGAAAACAGATAATACAGTAGCTACAGACGCTTCTGTGAATAATAAAAAGGTCGGTGGCATTGTCTTTGCTTATTTCCGCTGGTCAATTTCAGTGAAATTGACAAGTTTCACTACTATTCTTGTAGCATGGCTAATGATTATTATTTTTGCTCTTTGAAAACTGCTTTGAATTAAAATTAGTGCAATATTGACTGATTTATTTTTTGCTATGTACAGCTCATACAGCTTCAGGACAATCTGTATCCCTTCTGGTTATGCGCACAATATTAGCTAGCCCGAGCTTCACTTAATAGACCTGTAACTTTGGTAACTTTGATACTACCAAAAATAGAATACAAAGCATCGATTAAATGTAGAAAATTACCAATGTGCACATGTGTAGTGGAGAGAGTTTTATAACGGACAGACTATCAGCACATCTGATTTTTCAGAAAGCCTCAGTGTAGTCAGCCTAAGAATTTTGAAGATATTTCGATCAATATTCAAGGCTGAGCCCAAATTAAACCACTATGTCATTAGAGCTTTTCTTGCAATATCCCCATTGTGCCTAATCTGCGAAGAAACAGAAAAAATCGAGCATAATTTTTATCATATTACAGTTATTATTTTTATTGAAAGAGTTTTAGATTTGATTGATATGTAAAGTTTAACGTCCCGAAACTAACATATGATTATGAGAGATGCCGTAATGGAGGGCTGCGGAAATTTCGACCACCTGGGGTTCTTTAACGTCCACCCAAATCTCAGCACATGGGCCTGCAACAATTCCGCCTCCATTGGAAAGCAGCCGCCACATCCGGGATTTGATCCCGCGACCAGCGGGTCAGCAGCCGAGTACCTTAGCCACGCGACCACCGTGGCGGGACAGGAACAGAGTTCCAGGTATTTTGTTTTTGGTGGTAGGTTTTTAGGTTTAACCACACCACAAAAAACTGCCAAGTTTCGGTGCCTCTGTCATGGGACATTGCCAAAGAAAAGTATTTGATGCAGTTTGTGAATCAGTCAATAATATGAATGGATTACAACGTAACGTCTGCTTTGTGATACACTTGAAAACGCTACAGATATAAATGTCAATATGAAAAACTCTAACATATGTATTCATTTTTATCGGCAGAGTCAAACTCAACCGTCTGGTCAGCTCGATGTTTCAGTCTTTCGATGTTGTATAAGCACTTCTTTTGTTGATTCACTTTTGTGTAACTATTCCCAATGTTTAACAAGGTGTCTGCAAGTCTTCTTGGCCAATCCGTTCGATTGGGTATGTGGCAGAGTTGACAGGTAACAAGAAACAAAAAAGAATGCCTCCAACTACACAAATTATATGGTTATTTTTACCATAGCGGGAACAGTGCAAGCGTACTTGTAGCAATTACAAAAACAGTCTTAAATAAAGGCACTGAAAGACTGCTCTTCCTACTTACGCTATGACTGTCTTGCACGGTGCGTGCAGACCTCACGCTTCCCTTATCTGTGCATTAAACTTTGCTTTCATTATTACCGCTTCGTGGCACAAGATCTAACCTAAAGATGACAGAAGAACATCTGGGCTCCTTGGCTCCTTCACCTCGTGGTTGTCTGTTATTTGTAATTATCCAAAATGCAGCGCAGCAAATCAATATGCCATCTACCACACAATCCAGTCATTGTCCGCGATGATCAATATCATCTACATCCTCATTAGCGTCATCGTCTTGGTTATGATGATGACGCTGATGACATATCAAGGTGCGTCACCTGCGTATCATCTCGCGTGATGGCAGATAAAGAATATGTGGACTGGAACGCATTTCATTGTCTTGAGCGGCATCATCATCAATAAGACGTATAGTGGATACCTTGCTTGGGGTGTGCCATGACGGCAGAAAGAATATGTAAGGTCTAGAACGAGCTTCTTCTTGATCATCACCATTGTCATCATCATCGTCATTAGTGGCTACGGCACAAGAAGCCGATACTAACGCCAACACAGAAGCCCAGGTTAAAAAGAGCTACGCCTCTAAAAACCATCCTCATCGTTACCTAGCAATGAGCAAACCACAGCACTGCTCCACTTGTGTTTCACTCCGCCTTGCCTACCAGGCGTCAAGATTAGCCAAAGCAAGAGGCAAGAGACAGTCTGATATACGGAGACAGTCTGCGCAGCCACAACGCCGAGCTTGCCTGGCGTAACACCAGCAGAGTACGAGCTACAAAACATCCCTGTTCCGACCGAAAGTGCCACGACAAGGGCTGCACACGAGTTTCTGGAGCTGGGTTGTGAACATTCTCGCCAGATTGGACAAGATGGGTGTTCGGCCCTAATCGACCTACGCAAAAAAAAAGACTTTTAGCATATGGTCAGAACCCTAGGTTAGAGCTCTAAGATGGACCAGTTTCGCTGTTTCTTGAGTAATATACAGCGAGATTAAGCTTTCTTTTTTTTCTTTCATTTGAGTTAAAGATCTAGTTTCTTCTGTATTCAAGGCAATTGTTATGAAATAGTTTCGGTTTACATCAAAGATGGCATAGTTTGTTTAGACATGAAATGCTTACCTGAAATCCACCTAAGGTGACTGTTTCAAGACTAGGAGGACTTGAAGGCTGAAAAAATAAACAGTATATTTCTCAAAAAGTTTATGTATATTTGCGCAGCTACCAATATCGTCCCAAAGTCTTGGTTTATGGCTATGCATGATGCAGATGCTCATTGCAAGACGAAAAGTGTTCGTCAATTACAAGCAAACAATGTCTAAGTTTGAATTTATATTGACACTAAATGATGTCATGAGTCCTGTATATTACGCTACAATATCTACACAAGCAATCTCCGATTGCTAAATTATCACGGGAATCGACAAGCTCAAACTTGCGTACCGTGTAGTAGACCTGTTTAGCCACGGTTGTGAACTTGTAAAAGTTTAGTAGCGAATCCAGTTACTGATGGCTTGGCAATAACTGATAATAATAAATATATTGGCAGAAAATTCGCTCAAGTAACATATCTGACAGTTATTATCGCATGTTAAGATGACACGTCATTACAGTGCACTGAAGAGTGCAACACAATAAAGTACAGATTTACACAAACGTGAGCTAGGTCCAGTGCACATGATTACCCTTTTCATCGCTTCATGGTTGCGGAATTTAGCATCTAATATAGCATGATATTCTAAATGAGATTGAATTGTACTGGGGCAATCACCAGTGATTGTATCTACCTCACACATTAATAAAGTAGTTAGCCAAGCTAATAAACACCTTTTTACATGACTTGTTATACAAAGCGCAGGCAAACGCAATATTATGTACCCTTTGTTTTTTATTTGCACACTCTTCTTCTTACGTTTACGTTTTGTAAAGCCGGCTACAAAAGCTCGAGAATTCTTAAAAACCGAAAAGAAAATGGGGAATCATCTTGCGGGGTGAAGCTTTTTCAAATTTTGAGGCGCAATACTGCAGCTTAGCGCCTTTTGTAGCCTTTTCATTAGACCAAAAGTAGTGCTTCTTTGACTCATATAATTACCAAAGTGAGACTTCAAACACTGACTTGACCACCAGAACACGACAACCGACTGCCCACAACGTATATATGAACTCACTGAATCACAAAATTGAATAATGGCGCTATTTCACTTCTACTGGTTATATCCGTATCAACAGAACAGGGAATCGTGTGGTCACTCAAAAGCTTAAGAGACGTAAGGTTAAACTTCTTTTCCTGTACATGATTAGAACACTCAGCGTGCATGGGGTCTTCACTAATACTGGTCAGCGAGTTGGCTGTCGAGGCAGTTCTTTTTTTTTTCAGCACACATCGTGAAAGTTCTCCATACCTGCTACACCGTGAAAGATTGGTTTACGCAAAAAAAAAGTTACTGGAAAGTAGAACTGTGACCAATCTTATGTAAGCTCGTGCTACGAACTTGTAGAGGTCTATGGCAGAAAAAAACAGCAGACTTTCTCGATGTCTTGTTTTGGGGTTAGTGGGTCCCGTCATCTTTTAAACAACAGCATTTGCAACACGCTATTGCCTAAATAGTATGAATCATAGGTTGGCAATGCAAATGTTGTCCCTTCTATTGTCGCGTGTCTCATTTTTACTATGTTCACGGTAGACATTGTGTATTAGATTTCTTCAAGATAAAAGACTAGATAATTAGTCACAGATGAAACGCTTACCTTATTTCCACCAAAGAACACAGTGTCAAGTTTTGGGGGACTGGAAGGCTGTACAAAATAACAGCATTTCACTCAGCAGATGAATACACATATACACTTAGTCTCTGTTGTTTATGCTGAATAAAGATATCCAAATAAAATGCTGGTAGTTGTGAAGCTTCGAAATATCAGCCAAAGCACATTTTATGGGTATATTGGGCGCGTAAGTACTGGAAAACGTAGAACAGGTCTGCAATATGCAAGCATAACACGCTAAAGATTTTATTTGTAACGACAGTATATATTTTCAGCTTTCTAACAGAATCGCTAAACACTAAGCTGATGTTGTGTCATGAGCCCAAATATTTTCTGTGAAGTGTCTACCATATTCCTCTAACAGGGCAGATTGATCATTTTTAGTGACCAGCAAAACTAAGTGCCATGCAAGGAAGGTTTTAAAGCACTTTTCAGGACTAACTATATCTTGTTACAAATTAGTTGCTGAAGGCTGTGTCGCAAGTGATAGCCAAGACAATATTGTTACATGCTCGTGATGCGGACAAATACAGCAGTAGTTGTGTTTAGGTCAAAACTGTTCGTCTGGGTGAACCTGTACCTGGCATATGGAAGTAGCACAGCCCAAGCATATCAAGCCCCTACACTGATAGCGGTGATACAAGCGTGGGCCTCAGAATGATGACATATGATTTCTTGTGATCATTGTCGGTGTACAGCCATGGCCACGTCTGTGTAGAGCACGTAAGTAGCCGGCCATGCACTGTGGCACGACACACCGCAACCATTGCGGGTTGTGTCGTCGCGTGCACATAAGTATGCGCGACTTCGCGAACATGTGGTGTGCTTGTTTAACCGAAGATCTGTGCTCTCGCACTGCGCTTTTACATCGATTTCACAAGACGTATATTAATGCGTCTCGACTAATAATACACGCCCGCTTACACGACACACTTATTGAGTCTCTTTGATACTCTGGTCCTCTACATTTTTTTCACGCACCTGTAGGAACTGACATGTATTCTCATAATCGCATGCCTAAAACAGCAACAAAACGTGCGTCATTGATGCTGCCGCATTTTTTTTCAAACAAAAATCGCTTTGTGCAATGAAATAGATGTGACAAAAGCACCCTGAGGGAGAGCGCAATTTCGGCTAAACAAGATCATCTTCTACCGTTCTCGCCCGTACAGAGGATGCCTGCATGTCAGCAAGGCAACACATGCTCCTGTGAACGCAACCTGACAAGCCAAGACGGCCGCAGGGTGTCGCGACGCAGAGCGAGGCTGAGCACTCGAGCGCTATACACAGTCGTCACCATGGCTGTAGATGGCTAGCGTGTTGGTAATGCTCTCATTCAGACAGTCGGTTGGACCATTTGTCTGGGAATAACGGTGGTGGTCCACCTGTATCCTTCTCTTTGCAGTCAGAAAAGCCCACGTTAGGTGCGTAGTGAAATACCTAAATTGTTTTTTATTTGGGGCCTCTGGTCCTGTTCTGGCAGAACTATTTCTCCGACTACATCATCGAGAAATCGCATGACCAATTCCGAATAGTTCAAAAAGGAGTGCTTCCGTAACGGGTATGCTGTCATGAGTACGTTTTATACGAAACTCCGTGCAATGCAAATATTATACGGATTGCATGGTTGCACCATTGCTTTACAGAGCTGTCTAGATAGTGAGAGGCGTTTGGACAACAGCTGATGAACATGCAGAACTGCTCACTTATGTAATCAACCAACAACTACAGCTAGAAGGGTTCTAAAATTGGGTGTTGCGTTCACTTACAACACAAGCTATTATTTAGGTTCGTGCTTCGTACATGATCATTTCCGCATCGGCGTTTTTGTTTGTCGACATTAGCTCAACCTTAGAATCTTTCGAGGGGCAAGCAGAAATGTACCTGTTGCCTTTGAGCAACAAATGTCGTAATGCGCAAAAGAACACCACAATTTTCGTACTGTAACGGCTGGGGTCTAACAAAAAAAAACATTTGAATTTGACACTCAAGAACTTTCTCGGCGCAAACCCTTTGGCATCTGAACGTCAGTTTGACTATATCGCTCTCCGAGATGCCGCTTCTACAAAAGCTGATTCTTATTTGGCAGACTAATAGAAAGGGCAGTAAATCAGTGTTTGCTCAGATACCACATTATGGCTATTAAAACACTTCATGCCTTGGCAGAACAATATATGAAGCATTTTTTTCTTTGTTTTACACGCTTCTCTAAGCCCGAGTGTTAGGTCACTAGCTTGTAAGGAACGTACCTTACTTTAGTAGAACTATTCAATGAACGCACTCAGATCTCCCATCACGGCATTCTTTACAGTTCGTTTTGCAACGCGTAGCATTACCTGTTTTACCTTAAAAATATTGATTTAATGGAAATACTGATCAGTTCAAAGTTGTGATGTGAGCTTCCTCAAGTTGGTGTTTCATTTTGTGCTGAAATTTGTAGAGAAGGCTAATGAAAGACTTTTTAGCGCCCTCGTTAGTTGTTTAGGTTACCTATTTTGCCTGTGTGATCACTATCATATCAACTTCATGATACCCAGCCTGACTATGCTCACTGCAGGATAAATGCCTGACACATTTCTCGCCAGTTACTTCGGTTCAGTGCTTGCTCCTGCCACTTAATTCGCAAATACAGAGAACGCTCTGTGTGGTGGCATCACTGGTAAAGAACCGATGTCTGCGCTTAACAGGTTCAGCGCGCCAGTTTTGCGTGGCGCTGGGCTAACGTTTCTTTATTTTGACATCGTATCGCATTGTTCCACTGTAGGTGAAAGGTAATGGCAACGGACCACCTCATTGTCATCAACATAAAGGATTTCACTTGCGAAACAGCGGAAATACGTCGCGCTGTACGTGCAAACACTTAGCCTCCACGGTGAACCGCGTCGGATTTACTACAAGTTTATGAAGCAGTCTAGTGAACATGACGTTGGAAAAAGCAGCTGCTAATGTGTAGCGGGTGAAAGGTGCTAGCACTTTTGCTACAGCTAAGGCCCTAAATGTATTCTTGGTAACTACACAGTGCCCTGTACTTCTGATCGCATGAATTGCGTTGAGGTTCGCTGTCACGTCGAAATCGGAGTTTTCATAACCAATCCCACTTATTTACAGTATAGAGCTGTGCTTGGACCATTGTATATTGAGATAAATCAAATTGTAGTTTTGATGGTAATATGAGTGCTCCTTTCTTTTTGTTCACTGATCCAACGGGGTAACAAACCCCTTTTTAAGGTTGACCCTGGTTGCTTCCATACACTCGCTTGTTCTTGTTAGCATTAGTTGATAATCAAATCACATAAATAAACGCACATTGCGCACGCTTCAAATGCACAGACATATATACATATGAACAAGCATACACGCAGGCTACGCACACGCGTCCTTTACGCGCGCGTTTTTGTGCATGTATATACACACATGCGAAATCAAAATATGCTCAGGGGAAAGTATTGCAGAAACATATTTTGAGAATATGTACCACTTCGACTTGAATAAAAAACGAGCTTATGCAGAAAATACAGTCACGCACGCAACGTACCAAATTTCCTAAAGCGCTTGGCTATATAAATAAAACTATACAAACCGAATATCAATAGAAGACTCAATATCACTAAGAATGCATGGATGCTATACAAAGGGTGCACTTGCCGAGGAGAATTAGCTCTTTGCAAGGGAATTGATTAGAACCAACTACCGTGGTGTCTGTCACTTTATTTTCAATTCGTAAGCTTCTGCTTTGCAATTTTCTGCGTCTGCATCCTGGGGGGGGTGATAGAACGAGACGTTGCCATATTTCCAATGCAATGCCACGCACTGTGGTCCATAGGAACGATTATTAGACATTGTTTTCTTCTTTTTCTGGCTCATGCGTATGGCATTGCAAAAATAAAGAAACTATGCGGCCGCTTTTGAACGTGCGCAACGTGATAACAAGTACCCTTTCAAGGTTGACGCTGTTATCATATACTCCGAGCGCGGCCACTAGCCAGCGAGCGCTTATTGTCGTCGAGAATACCTATAACTTCCTAATCTCATCTTTCCAATTATTTTCTGTCTTCCCTTCACCCTGTTACCTCCTCTTGGAATCCACTGTGTGGTCTCTAATGACCAGCGGTTAACTTGCATTCATACTACGTACCCTGCACATAACCGTTTCTTCTTCTTGATTTCGACTATGACGTCCTTCATACCATATTTTGCTGATGCACTGCGCTCTCTTTTTTTAAATTTGAAGTTACACTTATCATTTTCTTTACCTTTGCTCGTCATGTCACCGTCAACTTACAACTTATGTTGAACCACCTTTGCAATCCTTCGGGATTCTGCTTCGTAAGTATGTACCGCTAAGATGCAGCTGCTAAATACCATGCTCTTGGGGGATAGTAGCAATCTAATATTCATGACTTCAGAATGCTTGTTGAATGTATATCACCCCTTTTGTATTCTTACAGTTGATTGAATCTCGTGGTTTGTCTCAGCCGCTACAACCTGTCCTACGTACATGACACTTTTACAGCTTCAAGTAAACTGATACTTATCTCCAAGCACTGTTTTAGTTCAAGGTAGTTGTACATCACTTTTGTTTTCTGCAGCATGATTCTTATACCTACCTTTCTGTTCTCAATGTCTAGTTGAGTAATCAATATTTACATATCCCCTGAGTTATTCAGCTATACGATGTCATCGGCAAAGTGAAGGTTATTAAAATACTGACCATTAACTCGTATCCCAAACTCCTCTCATTATAAGTCGCTGCATGCACATGGTATAGCATTGGGCAGATCGTATCAACTTGTCTCACATGTTCTTTTTTGGTATTCTGTCAATTTATTTATGGAGCCCAAAGGTGGCAGTTGATTCGCAGTAGATGTCTTTAAAAATGTTTTATGAGCTTCGTCCACGCCCTAATTTCGGAGCGTTGGCTATTGTTGGCTAATATCTCGACTGAATTAAATCCCTCCTCTCAATACTTGAAGGCTATATATATTGGTTGACAGTACCCATAGCATTTCTCTGTCACCTGATTCTCAGTATAAGTGTGAATGATTGTAAAGTAGCGTGTGAAAATCTTGCCTGATCCTTTGGTTGAATGAAGTTTAACAGTGTCTTAAATCATTTAGCGTTTACCTTTGTGAATAGCTTTGATAAAATGAAGAGCAAGCTCATCGGCCTATGATTCATCAAGTCCATGTCGTCCTCTTTCTTATGGATTAAGAAGATGTTAGCATTCTTCCAGGATTCTCGTGCCATACCCGTCAAGACTCTTTTCGTGAGAAGGGTGCACAGCTTTTCGAACACAATATGTCCTTCGTCTTTCACCTGATTCTATTTTATCTCATCGTCTTATTAACTTTTCCCTCATTGCATGCTCTTCAAGGTTTCTCGACTTCTTTCGCTACTGCTGTTATGTCCTTTTGTGTGCTGCTAAATTTCTGGCACTCTGGTTGTGGTTGCCCCGCCAACTTTACAGATCGTTGTAAAACTCCTCCGCTACTTTAACTATTCGCTACTTTAGCTATTCTACCCTTCATATTAGTTACAATGCCTACCTTGTCCCTTTGTGCACACATCTTGTTTTCGATAATTTCAAGATTCCTCTTCGCTGCTTCGACGCTGTCTTAATATTATATAGCGTGTTCAATTCTCTCCGTGTTATAGCTCTTATTTTATATACCTTATGCTTATTCATCATTTTCAAAACCTTTGCTTGTTCTATTTTGTCTGTTCTGCTTTAAGCTTTATTGTTATGACACTTATCCATAAAGGTTTTTGTCTCCTTGGAAAACTTGCTGCACTCCTGTATAATTACCATGCCTGAAACTTCCACTGCAAGCTTCGTACAGACACACTTCATATTGTCACGGGGTCATGGCGTTGCCGAAGACAGGAGACTTTGTGTTGGAGTTTAACTGTTTATTTGGGTGAACCTGTGCCTGGTAAACGAGAAATGCGATTACAGTAGCAGCCTTGGACAAGTAGCGGCGAACGGAGCGTCGGCCGTCGATCAAGCGGCGAAGTGCGCCGGCATTTATACTCTTGCCATCCAATGTTCTAGCGTTATCGCTGGCGGTGGCGTAGGTTCCAGAATAACCTGTACAGTTCGCAGAGTGGGCGTGATCTTATCAAGTTGATCTACTAAAGTCCGGAAGCTTCTCAAAAACTGCAGGCGAGGTTTGCTCTGAGAATTGTGTAGTGTTTTGGGCGATAACAAAACTTGAGAGATGGAATGTGGCAATATTACCATTCATTGCATCGACGGCAAGGCCTTTTTCTTTATAAGAGCAGAATATCTGCCATTAAGCATGTCTATGATTTTGTGTACCTTCTTTCACAGTGGTAGCTCAATCATTGGCATCTTGAGTATCAGTTTCTGTCGTTCTGTCTTCAATTCTAGGTGAATTCGAGCCCTTACCTTTCTATAACTGCCTTCTTCCTTGCCAAGCACTTCACATCCTGCACGATGCCTGTGTTTGCACTCATTATAGTCCATTTCATTTTTACTTACGCAATTAGGGCTCCTCTATCTCCACTTATGGTTCACTCGTTTTCGGCAGAAGATAATAAAGATCCGCCAACAATTGCGTTCTGCAAACTCCACTAATTACTCCACTTTGGAATTTCTAGTGCCTGTACCATAATCACCTTCTGTCTGGTCTTCAGCCTGCTTCATCCCTATTTCGGCATTGAAGTAGGTCATCAGTATAGTAGGCTGTTCCTTTACCTTACTCATTACCAATTCCACGTGTTCATAGTAGGTAGAAATATTACGCCCATGAGATAACGGTTGTAGGATGCAACCAAAATAGTGCAATAAGCAAGGTATTGCTTGTACCAATGCGTTTATACACGAACCTCTTATTCCATGATGTAAAATGTCTGCCACCTAGAAAATGAAAAAATTTGATGCCGTTACCTAGCAAAGAATAAATCACAGGTGCGCGCCATTGCTGGTAAACTTCACATAAGTGTGCATGTGCCGACGAGCGGACGCCACAGGAGACATGAATATATACGTAGATAGCGTAAGCATCTACCACGCTGAGCTTGCCCGGTAAGCATATATTAGTAATGGCATTATCAAAATCTAGGAAAGACCAAGTTCACTGCTAATTTAGCGTTACCAAGTGCCACTAAATAATATTTTCACCTGGCCTTAGGCTTCGATGTTTTACGTGCGAAAGACAAATGTTACTCAATAGATTTATCTTACGTCAAAGATCGTATACTTGTTTAGACTATAAACACTTACCGGAATTCCATTTAAGAAGACAGTTTGAAGATTAGGAGGACTGGCAGGCTAAAAAGAGGTATGCATGGCACTCATAAAGTAAATATGCACATGCACACAGCTTCAACTTTTTCTATAAATCAAGTTTTTAAAATTAAGACTTAACATTTTCGCCGCTACCAACACTCTGCAAAAGGCAGAGTTCGTGGATAAATATGGTGCTGGTGATTGCTAAAAGACCTAAAAAGGCTTGCATTTACAAGCAAGGAATACCATCTATCTGAGACCTCTGGCATGGCAAAACAATCATTTTTTCTGTGGAGCTCAAATTTGTGCACGACAGATAAATTTCTTACAGCCTTGCTCCTGAAGCGATATAAAATTAGTGTTAATTTTAGCTTTTAAACACAAGCATAATAACAAGAAATAGGCTTACGTTGGATATTCATTGAACTGAAGCGGCACGTTAGCTTTATTCACCGTATATCAAAAAGTGCGAACCAGATGAGCCGCAAAAGACACTGAGGCTTCCGGCTAAACCATTATGCATGTTTGCCTTATTTCCTCCCGATTGCTAAAAAATTAGGCAAATAATATAGCTATACAGTGTTGAAATAGTTGCCTTAGTCTTTATTCTATGCTGAATGATGGAAATGGAAACTCTAGTATTGATACAAGGCACAGGTGCCGAAAGCACCAAAGTTCATTTCTGTCTTGCACCAACAGCTTGCCTTATACACGTAAATCTAAGTAAATGAGATGAAGAGCTGAATTTATGTCCTAATACAATAGTCATTCGTCAATACCATTGACTTCCACAGAAGGAACGAAAACATGTATATGTAAGGAATAGTTTCTTTTTTCTTCAGGCACTAAATCACTCACAACTAAGAGACAATGCCAGGAGGAGTATAGAGGATGTTATTTGCAGACATTTTAATGTACATTTGAAGACAGGAACAGGGATAAAGAAATTTCTACCGATAGGATTCGAAGGCGTTCG
The DNA here is from genome assembly GCF_013339725.1 of Rhipicephalus microplus. Classification (NCBI taxonomy): domain Eukaryota; kingdom Metazoa; phylum Arthropoda; class Arachnida; order Ixodida; family Ixodidae; genus Rhipicephalus; species Rhipicephalus microplus. The sequence goes on from NC_051168.1 coordinate 121,592,706, forward strand.
ATGACTGCGGCTGAGCTGCTCTGGACGTCATATTTTCCTTCCTTTTGAAGGGTTCAGATGTGCAGTTAAATATGGAAGCATCAATCAGCGCCACCTGACGCTATTGTGTCAAGTGTAAAATGTTTTTACTGTGATAGCAACGATATGGACACTCTCGGCTTGGTTTTGCGCCGGCATCGCTGTCAATCACCAGCATATGTATATGTATTTACACTATTGGAATCGCAAAAAAGAAAACTAATCGAGAAAAAGACGAAGCGTGCGGAATGGAAATTAGGACGTCTGAGTCATTATTGTGGGGCGTTAGCCACTGAGCTGCCGTTGAGCACCTCCTCCTCCGTTCAAACGGCAAAATATTTTAAAAAAGATTGTCTTTAAAGTAGCTTGAAAATTTTTGTCTGTCTGTCTGTCTGTTTGTCCACCCTTAACGGTAGCATAAACGGCATCAAAGTGACCAAACAATACTCTGAACGGCCGACCCCATCCGCAGCGCTCACCCGTATTGGTCAACGTTCAGCGTTCATACTTATGTGATTGTCAATTAGGAAGTAATTATTGTTCATAGCTAAGCCACCATAACAGCAAGTCAACAATATGTATGTGGATTTTTTAATAGAACATGCATACATAGGTAATTTAATGGTTGTAGCCTTTAAAACGTTGCACTGGCCATGCAACGCTTGCGCCAAACGGCAAGTGTTTCCAGCAATTTGCTAAGGCGACACCCTGGTGACACCTAGCCGTCGCCTGGCGTTCTACACCTTATCGCCTCAGAGATGGGCACGTCCACGTGCGGCCCGTTTTCCAGAATAACTGCCAGATAGCGCTCATGTCTCACGTGCGACGTGACTTGACGCACTTGTTCACCGCCGCTACATGCTCGAATCACCCTAACGCAGCGCCTCCAGAACCATTCACCAATTTTCTTGCGCAGAACATCAAATAAACGTTCCATTCATTCTCTCCAGACTCAAGGCTATCGTCTTTCGACGACATTTGTGGCGTAACATAAAAATACGGGGCCAGTTTTTTTATCTACCACTTACCGCTAGTGCGGGCCATCTCGGGGGGGGGGAGATATTGTGTTTTCAGCATTACCAGCAAAGTGGCACAATGAGCGCACGTCGTCACATCACGCGGTGGCGCGCGCGCTTTTATCTCTCACGCGTACTCTTCCCTGCTTATTGGAGGGGAGTCACGCTCCTTCACATGTTCTTGCGGTGAAGAGAATTGTAGGTCTTGACCGGATACGGTTTTTATCTGAAACAATTGTATTGTAGGTACCGGGCACACAAAAGTCACTGCAATCATTAGAGTCTCCGTTTCCAAAAAGCGCGCGTTTTGAGACAGAGCGATGGAACAACTGATACGCTTATTTGCGTGCATCTGTACTTGTGAATGCGTTTTGTGCGTCATTTGTGCGTGACATGCACAGTGCACGTTTTGATCTGTTTGGAGTTTTGCGCATTACCTTAAAATTTGTTGCTATCACGTTCATTGCTGCGCCTTTGGCGCAAAGCTGTGGATTTTGTATGTGTTTGTGTGCTTGTGTGTGCATGTTGTTTTCACCAATCCCAAGATTCCTCTTCACTGTTTTGACACTTTCTTGATTTTATATAGCGTGTTCAATTCTCTCCACGTTATAGCTCTTACTTCATATACTTTATGCTTATTCATCATTTTCAAAACCTTTGATTGTTCTACTTTGTCTGTTCTGCTTTAAGCTTTATTATTATGACATTTCTTCATAAGGCTTTTTGTCTCCTTTGAAAACTTGCTGCAGTCCTGTATAATTACCATGCCTGAGACTTCTACTGCAAGCTTCGTACAGACACACTTCATATTCTCACGGGGTCATGACGAGGCCGAAGACAGGAGACTTTGTGTTGGAATTTAACTGTTTATTTGGGCGAACCTGTGCCCGGTAAACGGAAAATGCGATTACAGTAGCAGTCTTCGACTGATAGCGGCGAACGGAGCGTAGGCCGTCGATCAACTACCCACAAGCGGCGAAGTGCGTCGGCCTTTATACTCTTGCCATTGAATGTTCTAGCGTTATCGCTGGCGGTGGCGTAGGTTTCAGAATAACCTGTACAGTTCGTAGAGTGGGCGTGATATTATCAAGTTGATCCACTAAAGTCCGGAAGCTTCTCAAAAACTGCAGGCGAGGTTTGCGCTGAGAATTGCGTAGTGTTTTGGGGCGATAACAAAACTTGTGAAATAGAACGTGGCATTGCCCCCGTCTGGATTGATTGATTGATTTGTGGGGTTTAACGTCCCAAAACCACGATATGATTATGAGAGACGCCGTAGTAGAGGGCTCCGGAAATTTTGACCACCTGGGGTTCTTTAACGTGCACCCAAATCTGAGCACACGGGCCTACAACATTTCCGCCTCCATCGGAAAGGCAGCCGCCGCAGCCGGGATTCGAACCCGCACCCTGCGGGTCAGCAGCCGAGTACCTTAGCCACTAGACCACCGCGGCGGGGTTGCCCCCCCTCTGGAAAAGGCATCGTCCTGATGCTTTAACTAAGATGAAGGTACAACAATAATGCAAGAAAGTACAATGAATGAGTTACAGTACAATAATAATACAAAAAACACTGTTTCAGTTTGTTAACGTGCATAAAACGGCTTGAGGCGCGTGACTTGGACGACTTCAGGTAGCGATCAGCGTCGTTGAGAGTTTGTGATGCCGTCGGGAACAACCTCGTAATCAAGTGGGCCGAGACGTCGAACCACCTTGTACGGTCCGAAGTATCGTCGCTGAAGCTTTTCCCTTAGTCCACGTCGGCATATCGGCGTCCACACCCAAACACGTTCACCGGGCTGGTATTCCACGAAGCGTCGTCGAAGATTGTAACGGCAGCTGTCGGTCGCCTGTTGATTCTTGATACGGAGACGCGCGAGTTGTCTGGCTTCTTCGGCGCGTTGAAGGTACTCACTCACATCGGGGTTTTCTTCGTCTGTTACGTTGGGTAACATGGCATCGAGCGTCCTTGCCGGGCTCCTTCCGTAAACCAGTTTGTATGGAGATATCTGCGTCGTCTCCTGCACCACCATGTTGTATGCGAAGGGCACGTATGAAAGAATGGCGTCCTACGTCTTGTGTTCGACATAGACGTACATTGCCAGCATGTCGGCAATCGTCTTGTTTAGCCACTTGGTGAGGCCGTTGGTCTTTGGGTGGTACGCTGTCGTCCGGCGGTGGTTTGTGTGGCTGTATGCCGAGATCGCTTGAGTTAGGTCGGCAGTAAATGCCTTTCCTCTGTCGGTGATAAGGATCTCCAGGGCGCCGTGACATAGGACGATATTTTCGACGAAGAACTTAGCTACCTCGGATGCACTGCATTTTGGCAGGGCTTTTGTCTCAGCGTAGCGGGTGAGGTAGTCGGTAGCTACCACAATCCATTTGTTTCCGAAAGCTGACGTCGGGAACAACCCCAGTAGGTCCATAACAATCTGCTGGAAAGGTCGGCAAGGTGGTTCAATTGGCTGCAAAAGTCCCGCTGGCCTTGTCGGTGGTGTCTTGCGTCGCTGACAGTCCCGGCGTGTTTTCACATAACAAGTGATGTCGGCGATAAGACGTGGCCAGTAGTACCTTTCTTGTATCATCGCGAGCGTGCGAGAAATGCCGAGGTGCCTTGCCGTCGGATCGTCGTGCAGGGCTTGCAGGAGTTCCAGTCACAGAGCTGAAAGCACCACAAGAAGGTACTTAGCTCGAAGCGGTGAAAAGTTTTTCTTTTGTAGAAGACCGTTTGGCAGGAAGAACAACGCAAGTGCGCTCTTGAATACCTTTGGGACTTCGGTGGCCCTGCCTTCGAGGTATTCTATTAGGGCCTTAAGTTCCGGGTCGGCCCGCTATCGTTCAGTGAGTCGTTGGTAGTTATTGTTCCTAAGAAGTAGTCGTCATCCGGGTCGTCGGGTGGTGGTTGTTCGACAGGCGCACGAGAGAGACAGTCAGCGTCAGAGTGTTTATTGCTGGACTTGTAAATGACGGTAATGTCATATTCTTGAAGTCTCAGGCTCCATCGTGCGAGGCGACCTGATGTGTCCTTCAAGGTGGCTAGCCAACACAAGGCGTGGTTGTCGCTCACAACATTGAAGGGCCTGCCGTAGAGGTAGGGGCGAAATTTCGACGTAGCCCAGATGATGGCGAGGCTCTCCTTTTCTGTGGTGGAATAATTGGCCTCTGCTTTGGATGGCGAACAGCTGGCGTAACTAATAAGCCTCTTAAGTTCGGCAGCCCTCTGTACAAGAACGGCGCCAAGACCTACGCTGTTTGCGTCAGTGTGTATTTCTGTCTCAGCAAATTCGTCGAAATGGGCAAGTAACGGAGGCGCCTGGAGGCAATGTTTAAGCTTCTGGAAAGCATGTTCCTGCGGCGTTTCCCACTTGAACTCCACGTAGGTTTTGATAAGGCTATTGAGAGGATTGGGGATGTGGGCGAAGTTTTTCACAAACCGCCTGTAATAGGCGCGCAGGACCAGGTTCGGGGCAAATTTCAGACTTGCTAATAACGTGCCCCAGAAACAAGAGCTCCTCGTACGCAAATCTGCAGTTTTCTGGCTTCAGTGTGAGTCCGGACGTCTTGCTGGCTTGAAGTACAGCTTCAAGGCGCTGAAGATGCTCGTCGAAACTCGTGTAAACCACGACGACGTCGTCCAAGTACACAAGGCAAGTCTGCCACTTGAATCCTGCCAGTACTGTATCCATAACGCGTTGAAAAGTTGCAGGCACTAAGCGAAGACCGAAGGGCATACCTTTAACACGAAGAGGCCGTCCGGTGTTATAAAAGCCGTCCTCTCTTGGTCTCTTTGGTCGACTTCAATTTGCCAATAGTCAGTCTTGAGGTCCATTGGCGTAAAATACTTGGCGTTATGAAGGCGATCAAGTGCGTCGTCTATTCGAGGGAGAGAATACACCTCCTTTCTTGTGATTTTGTTCAGGCGGTGATAATCGACGCAGAAACGTAGGGCCCTATCCTTTTTCTTCACTATCACTAAGGGGGAAGCCCATGGACTCTTGGACTGCTGGATGATGTCATCCCGCAGCATCTCATTAACTTGTCTCTTCATGGCCTTTTGTTCTCGCGTCGAAACCCTGTACGGACTCTGATTGAGTGGTCTGGCAATTTCTTCGGTTATGATGCGGTGTTTCGTCATTGGGGTCTGCCGAATTTTCGATGACGATGAAAAGGAATCTTCGTATTGCAGGAGGAGGGCTTGAGCTGTTCTTGCTTAAGGTTAGGAAGTCTGCGATTGACGTTGAAAGCTGTGGGAGGGGCTTCGTTTCTCTGAGCAGGTTCCGCAAATTCGGTGAGGGTGAAAGCACTGGTGGGGTCCACAATTTCTTTGATGCATGCGACTGTAGTTCCTTTGTTCACATGTTTGTAATCACTGCTGAAATTCGTGAGCATAACTGTTGTTTTGCCTCCCCGCAGCTCTGCAACTCCTCTTGCGACGCAAATATTTCGAGTGACCACCAGATGCTGACTACCTTCAACGACGCCTTCCTAGTCAGCTGATTTAGGAGCACCAACTGAAATAATGATGTTGGAGCGAGGCGGAATGGTGCATTGTTCTTCCAGCACAACAAAGGCATGGTTTCTTGGCGGGGTGCGCGGCGGTAGTGCTTCTTCTGTGGATAACGTTATAGACTTTGTCCTTAGGTTGATAACAGCCCCATGTACGCATAAGAAGTCCATACAAAGGGTGACATCTCTCGAGCAACGCTGTAGGACTACGAAGTCTGTAGGATAACTACGGCAATTAATGGTGACTCGCGCTGTGCAGATTCCTGCAGGCGTTACGAGATGACCTCCGGCTGTGCGGATTTCAGGGCCTTCCCAAGCTGTCATAACTTTCTTTAACTTCGTGGCTAACGACCAACTGATGACGGAATAGTCGGCTGCAGTATCGATGAGAGCGCTCACACTGTGGCCCTCGATAAAAAAGTTGAGGTCGCTAGTTTGCCGTCTCGCATTACAGTTATGGCGTAGTGTCGGGTCACGGCTGCGTCGGCTTGTTCCGCTGCTTCCATGTTGCGTTGTCAGGCCACCTTCAGTAAGTGAGTTTTCGCCGTCAGGGCTTCGCCAAATTGGCGTTGTGTTCGGAAAGCTCCGTCGCGCCGTCGTCGTCGGAGGAGGATCTTTGGTAGTTCGTCGCACAGTAACCGCACCTCCATCGGTTGCTGCCCTTAGTTTCCCGAATACGGGCTAGCAGACAGGCCCCGCGTTGGGCCAGAGTACTGCTGGTGGTGCGGTGACATGCGGCGGCTGGGCGACGGCGAACGGGAAAAACTTCGTGGTGTCCATTGTGTTCCTGTCATGTAGTCGGCAATGTCACGTGGCCGTTCTCCTGGCTTTGGACGCAGTGCATTGACGGCGAAGCCATGCAGTCCCATCTGTCGGTACTGACAACGGCGGTACGTTTGTCCGCCCTCGCCGCAGTGGTAGCAGAGCGGGTGGTGGTCAGGGGTGCGCAATACGTCAGTCTTCCTCGGCGCACTGCGCTGGGCCACTGGCGAACGGTAGGACGTCGATGGGGGTGGTGGCAGTGGTGGCAGCGGTGGCGTCTGGCGACGGATATGCGATGGGGCAGCGTTTTGGTGTGCGCGTGGAGGGGGGCGTGGCGGCGGGCTGCAGCCGCATATCTCATAGCTTGCAGCTGAGGCTCTTGAGACTGAGGAATGCCAAGAGATTGCTGGATCTCCTGGCGTACGACGTCCGCGATGGATTCCACGTGAGGCTGCGCTGAAGGAAGTAATTTTCGCATCTCTTCTTGCACGATCGCTCGGATCGTCTCAAGCAAGTCAGTGGTTCCAAGCCCTTGAATGCCGGCGTAGCTGGTAGACGACAAGCTATGATTATATTGCCGCGTGCGCATCTCGAGCGTCTTCTCTATCGTAGATGCTTCTGAAATGAATTCGGCGACCGTCTTTGGCGGGTTTCTGATTAGCCCGGCGAAGAGTTCCTGCTTTACTCTTCGCATGAGCAAACGGACCTTCTTCTTCTCGGACATGTCATAGTCAGCATGGCGAAAAAGTTTTATCATGTCTTCCGTGAATAGCGCCACGTTTTCGTTTGGCATCTGCATGCGGGTTTCAAGAAGAGCTGCGGTCTTCTCCTTGCGCACCACACTTGCGAAAGTGGTGAGAACCTGGCGCGAAAGACGTCCCACGTTGTAAGTCTTCGCTCTTGATTATCGAACCAGGTCCGAGCAGCATCTTCTAAGGCGAAATACACATGCCGGAGCTTGTAATCGTTCGTCCAGTTATTGAAGGCGGCGACGCGGTCGAAACTTTTGATACAGCTTTCCGGGTCTTCCAGTGGCGAACCGCGACAAGTTGGCGGCTCTTCGGGTTGTCGGAGGAAGAGTGGTGCAGGCTGCACGGGGACAGTCATGGTTGCAGTAGTTGATGTCGGGATCTGGGTCTGCCTGGCTGCTTCAGGAAGGGGCCCGTACTCTGGTTGTGGTCCCCTCTGCCGGCGGCTCGTTCGCTGTTCAGGATTAGCATCCGTGTCTTCTTTGCCACTTGGGCTGGGGTCGCGGCTTGAAGGGGGCGTCCGCAACATCAAAGAAGCAGCACCTCCACCACATGTCACGGGGTCGTGATGTGGCCGAAGAAAGGAGAATTTGTGTTGGAATTTAACTGTTTATTTGAGCAAACCTGTTCCCGGTAAACGAAAAATGTGATTACGGTATCAGTCTTGGACTGATAGCGGCGAACGGAGCATCGGCCGTCGATCAACTACTCACAAGCGGCGAAGTGCGTCGGCATTTATACTCTTGTTATCGAATTCCCTAGCGTTATTGCTGGCGGTAGCTTAGGTTCCATACTAATCTCTACAGTTCGCAGAGTGGGCGTGATCTTATCGAAATCAACTACTAAAGTCCGGAAGCTTCTCGAAAATTGCAGGTGCGGTTTGTGCTGAGAATCATGTAGTGTTTTGGGGCGATAACAAAACTTGAGAATTGGAACGTGGCAATATTACCATTCATTGCACCGACGGCAAGGCTTTTTTTTTATAAGAGCAGAATATCTGCGATAAAACATGTCACTGATTTAGTGTACCTTCTTTCACAGTGGTAGCTCAATCATTGGCATCTTGCGTATCAGTTTCTGTCGTCCTGTCATCAAGTCTCGCTGAATTCGAGCCCTTACCTTTCTATAGTACTGCCTTCTTCCTTGCCATGCACTTCGCATCCTGCACAGTGCCTGTGTTTGCACTCATTATAGTCCATTTCATTTTTACTTACGCAATTTGGGCTCCTCTATCTCCACCTAAGGTTCACTCGTTTTCGGCAGAAGAGAATAAAGATCCGCCAACAATAGCGTTCTGCAAACTCCACTAACTACTTCACTCTGGAATTTCTAGTGCCTGTACCATAATGAGCTTCTGCCTGGTCTTCAGCATGCTTCATCCTTATTTCCACATTGAAGTAGGTCATCGGTATAGTAGGCTGTTCCTTTACCTTACTCATTACCGATTCCACGTGTTCATAGTAGGTTGAAATATTACGCCCATGAGATAACGGTAGTAGGATGCAACAAAAATAGGGCAATAGGCAAGGTATTGCTTGTACCAATGCGTTTATACACGAACCTTTCATTCGATGATGAAAAATGTCTGCCGCCTAGAAAAAGAAAAAAAACTCGATGCCGTTACCTAGCAATGAATAAATCACAGGTGCGCGCAATTGCTGGTAAATTTCACCGAAGTGTGCATGTGCCGACGAGCGGACGCCACAAGAGACATGAACATATACGTAGATAGCGTAAGCATCTACCACGCTGAGCTTGCCCGGTGGAGCACAAGCCGAATTTTACCTAGAAAACGCACGTATTCCAACAAGAAGGGCAACGACATTATGTGCCAAAAAGTTTCCGGCACTGGCGTTAGAACATTTTCGCCAGCTCTGTGATCCGCTGTGGTTCAACCTTAATCTATAAACAACAAGATAATAGGTAAAGCATCTGTAAGTAATGGCATTATCCAAACCTAAGAAAGACCAAGTTCACTGCTAATTTAGCGTTACCAAGTGCCAGTAAAGATTATTATTTTCACCTGGCCTCAGGTTTCGATGTTTTACGTGCGAAAGACAATTGTTACTCAATAGATTTATTTTACGTCAAAGATCGTATACTTGTTTAGACATTAAACACTTACCGGAATCCCATTTAGGAAGACAGTTTGAAGATTAGGAGGACTGGCAGGCTAAAAAGAGGTATGCATGACACTCATAAATTAGATATACACATGCACACAACTTCAGCTTTTTCACTAATTCAAGTATTTAAAATTAAGACTTAACATTTGCGCAGCTACCGACACTCTGCCAAAGGCAGAGTTCATAGATAAATATGGTGCTGGTGATTGCTAAAAGATCTAAAAAGGCTTGCATTTACAAGCAAGCTATACCATCTATCTGAGACCTCTGGCATGGCAAAACAATCAATTTTTCTGTGGAGCTCAAATTTGGGCACGACAGATAAATTTATTAAGCCTTGGTACTAAACCAATATGAAATTAGTGTTCATTGTGGCTTTTAAACACAAGCATAATAACAAGAAATTGGCTTACATTGGATATTCATTGAACTGAAGCGGAACGTTAGCTTTATTCATCGTATATCGAAAAGTGCGAACCAGATGAGCCGCAAGGAGACTGAGGCTTAGGGCTAAACCATTATGCATGTTTGCCTTTTTTCCCTCTCGATTGCTAAAAAATTACGCATATAATATAGCTTTACAGTGTTGAAATAGTTGCCTTAGTCTTTTTATTCTATGCTGAATGATGTAAATGAAAACTCTGGTATTCATACAAGGCACAGGTGCCGAAAGCACCAAAGTTCATTTCTGTCTGGCACCAACATTTTGCCTTATACACGTAAATTTAAGTAAATGAGATGAAGAGCTGAATTTATGTCCTAATACGATAGTCATTCGTCAGCACCAGTGACTTCCACTGAAGGAACGAAAAGCAAGTAAATGTAAGGAACAGTTTTTTTCTTTAGGCACTAAATCACTCACAACTAAGAGACATACCAGGAGGAGTATAGAGGATGTTATTTGCAGAAATTTTAATGTACATTTGAAGACAGGAACGGGGATAAAGAAATATTTTACCGATAGGATTCGAAGGCGTTCGATGTCTGCGGCTTGGCTGCTGTGAACGTCATATTTTCCTTCCTTTTGAAGGATTCAGATGTGCAGTGAAATATGGAAGCATCAATCAGCGCCACCTGATGCTACTAAGTCAGGTGTAAATATTTTTACTGTGTTAGCAACGATATGGACACTCTCAGTTGGGTTTTGCGCCGGCATCGCTGTCAATCACCATCATATGTATATGTATTTACATATTTGAATCGCAAGAAAGAAAACTAATCGAGAAAAAGACGAAGCGTGCGGAATGGAAAGTAGGACATCTGAGTCATGAATGCGAGGCGTTAACTACTGAGCTGCCATTGAGCACCTCCTCCTTCATTCAAACGGCAAGATATTTTAAAAAAGATTGTCTTTAAAATAGCTTGAAAATTTTGGTCTGTTTGTCCACCCTTAACGGTACCATAAACGGCACCAAAGCGACCAAACGATACTCTGAATGGCCGGCCCCATCCGCAGCGCTCACCAGTATTGGTCAACGTTCAGCGTTCATACTTATGTGATTGTCAATTAACAAGTAATTATTGTTCATAGCTAAGCCACCATAACAACACGTCAACAATATGTATGTGTATTTTTACTAGAAAATGCATACATAAGTAATTTAAGGGTTGTAGCCTTTATAACGTTGCACTGGCCATGCAACGCTTGCGCCAAACGGCAAGTGTTTCCAGCAATTTGCTAAGGCGACACCCTGGTGACACCTAGCCGTCGCCTGGCGTTCTACACCTTATCGCCTCAGAGATGGGCACGTCGACGTGCGGCCCGTTTTCCAGAATAACTGCCAGATAGCGCTCATGTCTCACGTGCGACGTGACTTGACGCACTTGTTCACCGCCGCTACATGCTCGAATCACCCTAACGCAGCGCCTCCAGAACCATTCACCAATTTTCTTGCGCAGAACATCAAATAAACGTTCCATTCATTCTCTCCAGACTCAAGGCTATCGTCTTTCGACGATATTTGTGGCGTAACATAAAAATACGGGGCCAGTTTTTTATCTACCACTTATCGCTAGTGCAGGCCATCTCGGGGGGAGGGGGATATTGTGTTTTCAGCATTACCAGCAGAATGGCGCAATGAGCGCACGTCGTCACATCACGTGGTGGTGCGCGCGCTTTTATCTCTCACGCGTACTCTTCCTTGCTTATGGGAGGGGAGCGACGCTCCTTCACATGTTCTTGCGGTGAAGAGGATTGTACGTCTTGACCGCGAACGTGATTTATTTGAAACAATTCTGTTGTAGTTACCGGGCGCACAAAGGTCACTGCAATCTTTAGAGTCTGCGTTTCCGAAAAGCGTGCGTTTTGAGACAGAGCGATGTAACAACTGATACGCTTATTTGCGTGCATCTGTACCTGTGAATACGTTTTGTGCGTCATTTGTGCGTGAGATGCACAGTGCACGTTCTGATCTGTTTGGAATTTTGCACATTACCTTAAAATTTGTTGCTATCACTTTCATTGCTTCGCCTTTGCCGCAAAGCTGTGGATTTTGTATGCGTTTGTGTGCTTGTGTGTGCGAGTGCGCGCTCACGCGCGTGAGTGTGTGTGTGTGTTTAAAGAAAAGTGTCGTTTATTTTTTCTTGTGGAGAAGTTGGCTGCATAGTGAGCTTAAGTTTTAAGAAAAGAAAGAAAAAAAAGTGATTCACTGTTTGGTGCAAACCTTCTTGGCATCTCTAGCGGTGGTATGGCAATTTGGCGCTGTTCTGTGCATTATTCTTTGAGTTTCACTAGTCCTTCTTTCGCACATGATTCATCACCAAAGTAAGTCCCCGCACACTGACCAGCATACCACCACTGGCTTCCAATAGCTTATTTAGGAGCTCACTGATTCATGAAAGCCAATTGAAGGCACAATTTTACTACTGCTGGTTCAAGCAACAGCAACGCAACGCGGCATCTACTACTCTTTAAATATGCAGGGACATAAAGTCAGCCTTTTTTGGTAAACATTATAACATCACTTCTGCATGTTTTATGTGTATATACTGTAGAACGACTTTTCCCTAAAGCCTTTTTTTGTTATTTTTCAGCTCACGGGGTAAGTGTTATTTATACCTATTTTAATTATTCCAAGCAAAAAAATAGGTTGTGAGTAGAACTGTCAACCATATTGCGTTAGGACTTGTACTAAGATATTGTGGAGGACCATGGCAGGACATGGTTCACATGTCTTTCTGCGCTGTTCGTTTCCGCCATTGGAATATCAGACAGCAGTAGGCACTTGTAAATACATTGATAGTATTTTTAAACATACCTTAGTGATAATAAAGCTATTTTGTTCTGTTTCGCTCTCTTCAGTTTTCACTGTATGAATAGTGGAAGTTGCATGGTAGGCTTCGTTTACGCCCAACATCCATATTTTCGCCAGAGGAAAATGCTTACCGCAACTCCACCAAAGTAGACAGTCTCTAGGCTTGGGGGACTCGAAGGCTGGAAAAAAATATATCATTTCACTGAAAAGTGCATTCGCCACTAAACATAACCTTGGTTGGCAATGGAAGGGTAACAAAGGACTTGCCGCATTTACTTGCCGATAAAAATGCAGCTGCCGCATTTGTGCAGCTCCCAGTATTCTGCTGAATTGGTATTTTATGGGTGAAGTATTTGCATCTACGAGCTAGCATAGGTCAAATGGTTCACGATTTACAAGAAAGACGCATCACAGCTTGTATTGCTAATGCTGGTAAATAGCTGTTCCAGGTTCTGGAAAACAGTACTCAATACTGAGACTAACTTCATGAGTGTCACAAGGCGAGTAACATACAATGAAAAGTGTACTATAGCCTTTATGTCACTATTATGTGACCACCTTGAATAAGGGTGCCATGTAAGGAAAGTTTCAAAGCATTGTTACACATTCCAGCTGTTGATGACTGCAGCTAGTGAATAATATGTAAATACTGCTCCACATCCGGCTCGAGACACGTCCGGTGTCTTTGAGTTGTTGGGTCCCTTATTCTGTCTATAACGTAGAGGAACGGCCCACGTCAATTGCTTCGATTGTATAACTCATGCCTTAATACATGCAACATTCTTTTCTAATGTTCCCTGTCCTACTTGCATTATGTGCAAGGTAGGCGTAACATAATCAGGTATTCTTTTTGCATACAAAAATTGTAGACTTTGCTTTGAAACAATACGCTTACCGCATTTTCGCCAAAATAGACTGTGCTCAGGCGTGGGGGACTGCCAGGCTGAAAAAAAACATGGAATCGCTCCTAAGAAATCGATATAAAGATGAACGTATGTTCTGTTGTTTGTGACTATCAGGCGTGTGAAAATGAAACGCTGATGTGTGGGCAGGTTCCAACTTTTGCCATAGCCACAATTTTTTGGTAAACTAGGCGCATCTACGCACTGCAAAATCTAAATGCCTTTGCGATTCACACGCAAAACACGCTAAAGTTTATATTCATAGTGTTCTTACATATTTCCTTAGTTTTTTAGACAGTATTATTCAAAAGCGCGGTTAACTTCGTGCCATGATGCCAGCGTTGTATCATGCCAATTTAATATAGCCTTCGCGAACAGCAATACGGCCACTATTAGGAGACTAGCTCACATTTGGGTGCCATGCAGGGAAGGCTTCAAAGCCTTGTTTTGTTGACTGACTTGAGCTTGTTTCAGGTTCCATCTGCCGGCGGCTCTGCAGCTCGTAATAAAGTTGGGACTGTAGTAGCGTGGTCGTGAGGTGGACGGCGTAATTAAGACGTGGCCGGCAATCGGCGTGTTTAAGACGAAGCTATTTAGTTGGGCGAACTTGTGCACAGAAATTGATACGTGCAAAGCAAAAGCCATTCAAATCATACAGTGAGAGCAGCGAAAACAACCTTGGCTGATGAGTGAGCTGATCTGTGGTGATGTACGTCTGCATTTATACGCGCAACATGAAACACTCCAGTTTTATTACTGGGGCTTTTGACTTAGTCAATATCAGCTTATCAGGGTCCAGAGCTAAACTCAGTCACCAACCAGCGCGATAATCTACATGACATAATTAAAGTTTGTATTTATGGCTGTTCCTTCTTTTTCTTGTTGTTTATGAGAGGTGGAAAATCTGTCTGGCTCCTTTAGTGTGCTGAATAAATGGTGACTTTGGGGTTCCTTTTCTTGTTGATTTTGGGTAGAACATTGTTATGCGACGTTGTTGAGCGCCTTTCTTATACCAACTTGTATAGCGTCATGCACGCCATTTTTTGCATGGATATGTTGTAACAAAGCCACGCACGGAAGGTTGACATCCCATTTCTTGTGTTTGGTGGTCGGCGCACTAGTCAGCTTGTTAGAGATGGTCGTATTTAGACGCTCACTGTGGCTTTTTATCTGTGGTTCACAGGTGGTGATCCTTTCGTTGCTTTTTTGGTTGTGTCTCAGGATCGTCCACGTTGGATCAGCAGTAAAAGGTTTTAATAATTTAGTGAATGTGACACCTGGGTCTCCGTTACGAATGTAACGGTCTCAATGAAGAACATGGTTATCTAGGTCGCACAATGTTTCGCAGAGCTGTTTTGGTATATCAGGTCAGGCAGCGGGCAGCTACGTTGATCCACGTTTCACCGCACGTCGACATCTGAAAAGGCCTAGCAAGTCTATGCCGATATGTTGGAAAGGTCGAGAAGAAGAATCGATTGGCCTAAATCCTGCTGACCTTGTCGACGTTGTCTTGCGTCACTGCCAGCGTAGGCATGTCCTCACATAGTGAGCGGCGTCGATGGTAGGCTGGTGCTGCTAGAGTATTTTGTGGATTCTGGCCAGTTGGTTGGAAAAAACAAAGTGGCCAGCGCTTATGTCGTCGTCACTGGCTTGCAGAATTCGGGTGGCAGTATCGAAGGTACAACGGCCTCATCTCGCCAGACAGACTTGACATATCGCATACGCATTTCCACGGCATATACAACTGCGTTCATAATGGCAGCTCCTTCATGGTGTTTGAGTCATCTACATTATGAACTCACGGTTCTAGGCATACGGTCAAAAGCCCAGCTCTGGACTCCAGCGCCAAGGCAGTTTTCTCTTCTCTTGTTGTATGAGAAGTGCTGTCAGGATAACCATCTATATTCTGCCGCTTCAACTGAAGTGGATAGGTCGTCAGGGCCTGTGATCTTTCCTGCAACAGCGACAACGACGAAACTTCGGTTATATCACCAGACGCGATAGACAGCTGCGGAACTAGCTGTTCTACGTTGCGCAGCGAAAGTCGATAAACACAAAGAATCCAAGCAATGGAGCATGTTCATCGACTCTAAGGCCGCACTACAGCGTTCGGTATTGGCCTTGCACTAGGAACCTCATGAACAACTAGTGCAGGAAATTATAGAGCTGCTTCACAACCTCTTCGCTGAAGGGCTCGATATCACATTTCAGTGACTTCCAAGTCACTGCCCCGAATTGGGCAACAAACATGCCGATGCAGCAGGTTGATTAGCACACCAAGATGGTGAAGAATTTATATCATATTCAAGGACCAATCCTGCATTTAAAATCTAAAAAATCGCCAATCAAGAAAAAAAAATTTGTGGAACGCTGAGTGCTTACGTCACATGCGACTACATAGGCTGGACACGTCTCGTTGACTTCGGCCTGTGTCCGGGCTTTCATAACTTCAGACAACGGTGCTTTGCTGACTGTGGCTTGGTGTTGCTTTCATTAAAATTTTCACCTTCCAAATCAGCATAGAAGACAGTGCTGCTTGCGGTCATTGCGGTAGCGATAAAAAGGTACTGCACGTTTTTTGTCACTGCTCTCGTTACAGCGTGCAAATATGGTAGCAAGCTGTTGCGTTAGCTTGCCTTGATGGCAGATCTTTGTCGCAACAATCAAAGCTCTAAAGGTGACATGAACTGTCTTCACAAAGTAAATCAAATAAGGCCTCATTGAACTTTTTGCGTGAAAGTGGCCTGTTGTATAGGCTATAGCCCCCCCCCCCCCCAGCTTACATTTTTTTTCCTTTTCGCGCGTCTAGCTCGGTCTTCACTTTCCCATCTTTCCTCCCAATTCTCCCTTCCCTTAGTGCAGGGTGAACTCTCCACTTTCAGGCTACCCTCCCTGCCTTTCCCTCATTTTATTCTCTCTCTCTCTAGTTTGCTATGGCCAGTGAAAAGTTCTGCTTTACGAGGACAATGGTATGAAAAAAAAATCACGCTAATCCCCATCAGAACACGTTGCGTACAATGGTGGTCTTGTTTTTTAAGTACCCTCTCAGGCTTCTTGGTTCAGTATCAGTTCACTGCTGTTTATCGAGGTTGTCGGCCCTTTTGCGACCAAAGAAGTGTCACTTTCGCCACAAGTTTCACGAGTTTCATTGACGATTGAAACGTTGATGTCATCGCCTTTGTTTTGACTGAAGTTTTGATTGAAAACAGTGTGTAATGGTACATCACAGCATTGAAAGAACAGCCGAAGCGGTAAGTGCCTTACGCTGATCGGCCAAGTGGAAGGCTCGCTGAAGCTGCTGTTCGGGCGAGTTGGTTCATGATTAATAAAACAGATCTTTAGGCGCAAAAAACACTTAACTTTTAGAGAAGAAACACAGACACAGTGCTGTGTGTATGTTTGTTTTCTGAAAGTTCCGTCTTTTATTGCATTGATAGGCTGTCTAAATGATCGTGAAATGATGTTTTTCTGACACCGACAAGTTTGATTTGACCTCCTACAGATATAGGCTAGCGTAAGCGATAAACTTTTCTTTAATTTCA
Source organism: Rhipicephalus microplus (assembly GCF_013339725.1). NCBI lineage: Eukaryota > Metazoa > Arthropoda > Arachnida > Ixodida > Ixodidae > Rhipicephalus > Rhipicephalus microplus. Next base: position 121,609,578 of record NC_051168.1, read on the forward strand.
CTACACTTTACATGTACGGTGCCAACTCATACAAAACTTCCAATGGTGTACAATTCTGTGTCCGCGTTCTTATTCAGGTTTTCGAGAATTGGTGGCCCCTGTGTGCGTCATTTCATTGGTCAAAATCTTTCCTCCTACGCCGTTTTTTTTAAACTGAAGGACGGCCCTGGTTCAGTTGCAAGGTGGTTTGGTCATGTGAGGAAAAATTTTTACCGTCTGCCTGTAAATTCATCTAGGCTGAGAACTTGATGCACAGCCTTCTCTTCAATAAAAAATAGCGATGTAGCGACGGCGGCTGCCATCTGCTGCTTGACGCAGGCTCTAGATTTCCCCATGACGTGACCTAAAAACAAGAGCTCTTCTGTGCTGGAATTGTTATTGTGACGGTATGAATGTAAGGTCAGTTGGCGTTTAGGTTTGAATAACTGTTCCAAGGCACGAGAACTGTTCGTGAAAACTGGTAGCGAATATGATGACGTAATCTACACAGACAATCAAAGTCCACCTAATAACAGCCAGCTGTGTCACTAATGCATTCAAACGTCGCAGGCTCTAACTATAACCCGAATGGTGTTACCTAAACCACCCGCCCAATGTTATGAAGGCCGCGTTCTTATGATATCATTTCATTGTTTCAGAAGCTTTGAACCTCTTGCTGTGTGTGAACAAGGAAGATTAGAAGACTTTCAATCATGGTACAGGTATTGCAGTTCTTGCTGAGCCTCGTTAGAATTTTAAGAACAAACGTATTGCTTCCGGTCATGATTTTTTCAATGTATGCTATCATCGCGTAAATGCTGACGTGTTGGTGTTTTTGGGTTAAATTCATAATCGCCACCCTTCCTTTTCCTGTGAGAAGCCCAGCAATGCCTCTGACGACAAAAACTGTGCCGTACCGCAAAAACACCCACCACAATCACTAATTGCTTTTGATGAGATCTGCAATAATTTACCATTTGTGAGTCCCGACGGTAATTATCAGGCTGGTGTGACGCGAATTATTGACTTTATGCTCGAGCTTCCTAAAGGCAAGGGTGTGCGCGTGCGCATTAGACATTCTCGATGTCTCCTATGATAAACTTATTAAGCAGTTCATTGGTCGATCACTGAGCTTGATATCTTAAAAATCCCCTGCCAAGAGTGACATACTTTGAGCAAATGGAATAGGATAATAGAAAACTGCAGGACAAGTCAAATAAAGTCAGATAAAGTCAAATAAAAACTAAAAGACAAGTCAAATAACATTCTTGCACTGTAGAGTCCCGTCGATATTTTTAGAAAACATCCAGGAATCCAGAATACAGAATCTTTCAAAATAGTCTTTACGTATTCAACTGTGGGCAAACGTGCCACTCCAGATGGACTTTACAGAAGTTCCCGTTCGTGTCGGCTCCTTTGTCAACCCGAACTGTGATGTTGTGATCATCAGTGTGTGGGTTGAGGTCAGTGGTTGTTCGTCTCGCAATATGGGTATTTATGTCGTGGCTTGGGATCGTGGCTGCGTTGACATGCCCCGCTGCTGCTGCATCAAACCGTCTGGGCTCCTTTTTGCTGTGAAGTTCTTTTATGAAGACTCTGTCTTGTAGGTAGCGAGCTGATTTTTTACGTTTCGCGTATTGTCGTCGGCGGCCGCGGTACATAATCTGCATTTCGTCTTACACCAGCCTAATATTTATTCGCTGCTGCCCGCAGCCTTCAGGAACTGGGCTGGTGGCTATTTACCGGTTAGGGTAAGTATACATCAGCCGTTGACCTGACATATAATAGCGTGGCGAAGGCAACAAGATGGTCGTTGGGTTTGAGCTGGACTTCTGCGTTGTAGTTCACGGTACGCTCTGTATTGTAGTCTGCGATGTGCTACTCTGCAATTGCCTAGATTTGCGACACTTTGCTCCATTTTACCACGAAATCGTTTTATGCCGGGGTCCACTGTCGTGTTGCTGCTTAGCGGAAGGCCATGCGCATCCGGGCCGACCGCAAGAGCCATGAAAGGGACTGAGCTGCTTCCAATGTGGACGACATAGCATCAACCTTTATTTCACGCAGCCAGCATATATATATATAGTAGACACTTATGTCACCTTTGACGTCACGTACAAGCAACACTTCAATATTGTGGGCAACAGCGCCAGATACCGCAGACACTTGACGCGCATGGCGTTATTATCGCATCTCCCCTTCTTTAATATATCGCTGACAGTTGCAACGTTCTTACCATAACTGCCAGCGAAAGAAAAAACACTTTGCAGAAACAAACAATATGCAAGAATAATGCAGGCAATCGCTGAACTCGTAGTGGTCCCACTGTCGAACAAGACGGCCAAATCACATGCGGTATTTAGGAAGGTCAGTTCCCGGAAAAAAATGGCTAGATAGATTGTCAGGTGTTTTGATGTCCATAAGGCGATTAGATATCTGCTTCGTTTCTACCCAAGTTTCATTTGCCTGAGAGAAATCACAGCTACGTCCATCGTCCTTATCTTTTGCTTTTGAAACAATGTGAACCAAATCTTTTCTGCTTTTTTCTTGATCAAGAGCAGTGGAAGGTCTAACCACGCATGATCTCGGCCGCTTAGCAAGTCGCTTAACTCGTCGATTCGCTTTGCAGTCCGTCACCCAGATTTTCAAGCCCGGTTCGAGTGCTCGCCACGAGGTAGCCCTATGACGATGGTTGAGTTCCTACGCTGTCGCTGTGGGGCGTTCGTTCAATGGCTTATGAACTTTTAGATGCGGAAGCATCTTATACTCGCGCCTTGTAGTGCGCCGTCCGCGCCGTCCGCAACGCTTCTCGAACATTCGACAGCTGACGCGCGCGCATGCGCCGTCGCGCCGTCGCCCACCATCTGTGCCGCGCGCGCTTCTCCTTCGAGAACATTCGACAGCTGACAGCGCATGCGCCATCGCGCCGTCACCATCTGTGCCGCGCGCGCGCTTCTCCTTCGAGAACATTCGACAGCTGACAGCGCATGCGCCGTCGCGCTGTATATATACTCAAGGTCGGCGCTCGCTCGCTCAGTTGCCGCTCGTCCGTTGGTTTGTACGCCGCGTCGACGTCCGAAGTCGCCGTGAAATGAATGCCAACGAATCCACAAACAGAATTATCGACGTCCCTTCGACCAGCGCCGGCCAAACTGTTGGCGGAACCGCAAGCGTGTTCACTCATTTAACACCCCATTTCACAACCACGTTAACCAATTTAGCCATCGACCCAAGTAAGTCGCAATTTAACACCCATTAACCATTCCGCATCCTTCCTCAGTGTTCCCCCGAGGGAAGCTGCGGGCAATTTTTTTTAGGTTCACCGTATGAGGCAAAAAGCTGAAGGATGGACAGGCACCGTTGTGCGTAGCCGCCTGCCTAGTTCTGCAGGGCTTTTCCCCGGAGTGTCCCTAAATACGAGTCCCTACGTACGACTACCAATCAGCTTTTTTTTAATACGGCACAGAACAGCGCCTCGCTTTTGCCATGAACGCTGTTGAGTGGTTGTCGCGATGATTGGTTCTGGCGTTTGATGTCTGTTCGTCTCCACTGATGTCATTTTTAGTCACGAACATATAAAAATATTTTGCGTCACTGGGCGTAGACGCTTTCACACCTCGCTCTGCAGCGCGTGGCAAAGAACCAATAAGGCTTAATGCGTGCGTTCTGCAGTGTACTGTTGTCAAGCTATTCATATAGGCCTCATAGCGCTGGTGGTCCTCGGAACTCACAAACTTCACCGCGTTTTTGTCACCATTAGTGAGATGGCACGACGGGGGCGAAAGCTCGGCTGTGTAGACATGGTGGCCCGGCGGCTTGCGAGGCACGCGCGCCTTTCCGGGACAAGGTCGCTCACGTTCGCTCTGGACACACCTGAAGATGGCGGCAGTGGCAAGAGTTTGTACGTCTTCTGCTTTTTCCCAAGTTTGAGCTATAAGAAAGCACAAAGGTTTTAGAGGGCACGAAGGTTTGTGGCAGAAGCGCCCTGCTCACACTTGGGTAACTAACAACTTCGGCAACTTGCTCGTCCTCGTGTGGCGTATAGTTGTGCGTTCGTGTCAGGCGTCTTGTGTTGTGTTGAAACAGTGCCCTTAAAATGTCGAGCTAGGACAGTATTAAACCCGCGCTCATTCATTGTATGCTAATTTCGTGCGTTCTTTTTTAAGGGAGAGGTGCTATCTTCAAACTGCGAGCTTCTTGCTGTTTTTCGCGTGACATAATTCTTCCTTTAGCAGTGGTTCCTTTCTCGGTGGGGTAAAACAGTGCACAATGGAGCTTGACTACTTTTGTGAGGGCATTATTTATACTTTTTGTGCACCACTTTTAATGACAAAGGAATCAAATGTGTTTTTACTACTATCTGTCGATTTTTGTCGTTTTTCTGGTCGTTTGAGTGACTGCTCGCTCTTCACGAAAGCTCCTTAGATCTTTCATTGTCTTTCTAGTGAAGTTTACATTAATAACTGTGTCCCTGGTGATCGTCATTACCGTTCGTGGCGCAGCTTTCGAATAAATCTTGAGTGACAAATTGTGCTTCCCTTTCAACGTGCAAAGCTCGTTGTCCCGTGGGTTCGAGTAATTGAAGCACCACAAAATGTGAACCGCTTCAAGAACCCTGTAACGACCCTCTCAACTCTTACAGCTTTCCGTGTGGCATCTTTAATTACTTTACCGGACTAAAGGAAGGAATGTTTTCCAGCAGCAGACATTTTCGTCGAAGTGCGGTGTTGGCTTTTTCGCACCTTGCGGGATGATTTCGATTAGAATACTGATGGGGTTATTTTTCTGTTTGATGGGAATTTGAATTCACACAATGTTTGTCATAATTTGGTTGTATAAATTTTCCGTTTCATTCTTGTCTATTATGGTGGTATCTATCACGTGCAACTGCAATGCTAACGCACCTATCAGCCATGCAACGTCACTGAGAGTAGCTTAATGAAACCAAATAGTGATAATGATTTGAATAATTGATTTCTGGGGTGTAACGTCCCAAAACCACCATATGATTATGAGAGACGCCGTAGTGGAGGGCGTCGGAAATTTAGACCTTCTGGGGTTCTTTAACGTGCATCCAAATCTGAGTACACGGGCCTACAACATTTCCGCCTCCATCGGAAATGCAGCCGCCACACCTGGGATTTGATCCAGCGACCTGCGGGTCAGCAGCCGAGTACCTTAGCCACTAGACCACCGTGTCGGGGCTGAAACCAATTATTGCGTCGGGTGCCGTTTGGGTTTTTTGCACAAAAAAATTTTTTTCATCGGTGTAGAAGAGATCCAATTGTAAAATCGTTGCGATATCGTTGGTGCTGATTTGTGTTCTTGATGTGCTGTTCCTGTGGTAGTTTGCTCTTGCTGTTCGTGATATTTTCACGGAGTCGGGACGTGAACAAAAGAAGCATTCAGTTCGTTCAAGGCTACCCGAATTGTTTGGACGAATACGTGCCCGAATCGATGAGAAGGCAGAGTAAACAAGCAAATCACGCTGTACACTTACAGCGTTGGACAGGGTGTTTACCATGTTCGGCTCTGCGGAACAGCGGCTACTTTGCTCAGCTGCCGACCCTATGGTCGCGTATTCGATCCCGGTCGCAGTGGTTGTATATCGAAGGACGCAATACAGTAGAGGCCCATGTACTGTACGATGTCAGTGCACGGCAACGCACACATGATTGGTCGCATGGGTAGCTGAATACCTGAATAATCGGGTGCAGTACGTTGCCATCGAGGGTCAAAATTCGAGTCTTTTGCCAGTCACGTCGGGTGTGCCCCAAGGCAGTGTATTGGGGCTCTTGCTATTCTTGTGTTACATAAATGATATTGTAGATGTAATTGAGCCAACCGTCCAGATTCGTTTGTTCGCAGATGACTGCGTTTTATTCCGTGAAATTCATAACAAAAATGATCAAATAGAGCTACACAAAAATTTAGACTACATATACAAATGGTGCAACAAATGGGGTATGATCGTAAATACAGAAAAAACAGTTTCCATGTGTATAACTCGAAAAAAATATCCCCTTCACTATGCTTACTACCTTCGTTCATCTACACTTAAACAGGTCAATAACTACAAATATCTAGGTGTTACGTTCACTACTAACCTGTCTTGGAATTCACACATTGAAAACTTTTGTGCATCTGCTTTCAGAAAATTATGCTTCCTGAGACACAAGCTCCGCAATTCGCCATCAAGTGTAAAACTTCTGTGTTATCAATCCTACATTCGACCAAAATTGGAGTACGCATGCATAGTGTGGGATCCCTACACCAAATGTAACATAGACAAATTGGAAAGAATTCAGAGAAAAGCAGTTCGCTTTATATATTCTAAATTTCGTCACACGGATTCTCCATCTGAACTAATGTCAGCTAACAACATTCCACTACTTCAGTCTAGAAGAAGGCAACTGCGCTTAGACTTCCTGAGTTCCTTGCTTAACCATAGAGTTGCGATTGACCCTTCATTGTATTTAATCCCTTTGTCGAACAGATATACACGACATCACCAACCAAACTCTTTTACACCATATTTTGCTAGAACAGATACATATAAATTTTCCTTTTTTCCGCGAACAGTGTCTGAGTGGAACACCTTGTCTGAGTGTGACCACCTTGTATAGTATGTATGTTTGTCACATAGTGTATATTTGTTGATGTAGCACTGTATATATTTCCTCATCTTACTCACTTTGTAATTTATTACGTTCGTGATCAATCTTAGTCCTCTGTTTTTGTGATTCCTGATTGCCCGTCCTGCTTGGACCACGTTTTGTAGTCTGCAGTATGAATAAATAAATAAATAAAACATGCAGCCAAATCTGAGCACACGGGCCTCGAAAACAGTACAGCATGGCAATCTTGATACTTGTCTTAATAGACATTTTCCTTTACTACTTTCTTCGTCTCTTCACCTATCGAAAAGTGTTCTTTTCTGCTAAAAACTGTTCCACATTACTTTAGTTTAATTGCATATTCATTTTGAGACGTAATTTTTTTATTTCAGTGATCATTTTTCTAATCCTAAGCTAAAATTTGTCCCCTGAGTTACTCATCAAGGCAATGTCATAAGGGACCGTACCACCTTTTTGCGCTTAATTTGCATGCACTCCGCCCAACCGCGACGTATACACTCAAAGTATCAATCACACAGAAGTAGCCGAATAATTTGCAAGACAGGTGCGCGCCACTCCTCTGTTGGCAAGAAACGCAAGGTCAAAGTGCGACCTGCGGACGCTTTGAATCCAACATGGCCCTTTGGAATGAGACAGGAAGAAATTAAGAGTAAAATAGATGCTTGAGAAGGACGGTCATCAAGGGCACTAAGGTTGCCTAAGCTCTCAAGTTCATGAGTTTGGTATAAAAGTAGATATATGTAATTCTTAAACCGCAAGTGGTCAAACTTGTTATTACCACCCTATTGCAAAAACCACAGGGATTCCAGTACGTATTTCGGCAGTGGTACACGCTGGAAACACTGGTACACGCTAGTATTCACTTTCACTTCGCTGGGCGCACTCTGAACTAGCTGTGTCGCGCTCGTAGGGTTGCTGGCTTAACCACTGTGATACTGGTGCTCATTGCAATGCGCTGAAAGCGCTAGAAGTTTCACTAGAAAGCACTGGTGAAAACTGGAGCCTAAATCAACGATTTCTCCGCGCGTGAGGTGCGCGCACAAGGAGCGACGGCGATAGAGGTGTAGTGCTTTTAGTAACGCAGGCTTTCACCAGAAGCTTCTTTCTGAGCGCAGTAGCCGGTGCTTCGCTGTATGTAAGAACACACAATTCTGAGTTGGTAATTTGGTACGGCTCAGTGAACTAACACACTGGCATACATACCACACTGGCATAGTGAACTAACACACTGGCTAGAGTGATTTTTTCGGTGCTTTCTTTGTTGCAGGTATCGCTATCACTGCAAATATGTAATTTGGCATGCCAGATGTATAATGCTATGTCGTCGCTTTCGCGAAAATTAAACAACTCATTATTGATTCGTGTGCGTGGTTATCTACTGAACAAGTCATTTTAAATCATGTGTATTTGTTGACCAGTACCAAGTGTGAGAACCGACTATCAGAGGAAAAGCTATCGGCAGCAACAGCCGACAGTTTGTGACTGCTGCTCCAGTCAGTTTGAGATTTTTCAGAGTTGAAATGTGGATGCTTCAAAAAGCCTTGCACCCTTGCTAATATCCGCACATCATTCGGTGCCCGGAAGCCGGTCGTCACTGTCGAATCAAGACGCAATTGATATTTCGAAAGGAATATCACGCTAATCTTGACTGTGCAACTTGTAAACATGAAGTCTTACGGTGCTTTCTTTCAATAAATAGCCAATTTACAACCCAAACAAGCACGTTCTGGAGTAGCTTGATGGCTAATGTACTCAGTTCGAACTCAGAAGATGGCGAGTTCAAATCTCATCGGGTGGCATTTTATGTTTTTGCACTTTTTTATTTTCTATTGTGATTGCACGCTACTCTGCCTATATATATATTTATTTATGGCAAATCGGCATCCCTGTTTGGACCCTGTGAAGCCATTTTGCGCTGAATACTGGAACGCTGCCGCTCCAGCGTCCAAGTACCAGCGCTTTACGGAGCCCATAATCAGGCATGGTGCTGGACGACGGTAGCCTGCGGCGCTGGTTTTTGAAATAGGGCAGTGCGATTGTTCGGCATTGCCTTGTGAGTACGTTCTTCAATTTGTATAAGGTCTCGTGGTAAGCTATAAAAATATTAAAACTAATATTATTTGCCTAGGTACAAAAGATTGAATTACGTAACGAATTGGTCAAGCTAGAAAATAGTCATATTATCAAGAACCAACAGAGACGCTATGAGCAAAAGAATGTACGACGTGCCTCTGCTGATCTCGCTTGGCTGGTCTGTGTTTTAATTCGCTCGGCATTATAAATGAAGCACTTACCCCACTTGGACTAGCAGAGAAATCTGGAGGAGTTAATGTAGGTGGATACTGAAAAAAAAGGGTTGCAATACTATATTCACTCGAATGACCAGACGTGCACACTGGTGTTACAAGTGTAATACCAGTAGCAGTAGTGCTAGTGTCAGTGTTTACAGTACTATTTACACAGTTTCAGTGAGTACTGCCTCTCATCTATATTTCACAAGAGGCACACTCGTATAGTAGAATACAATTACCTGAAAACGTTTTGTTTTAAATATAAATATTATAAACATTCACGTATAAATTCAAACCTTCTAGTATAAATTATATAAACATTCAAATCTTCGCTTTGGGCTTAACCAGTACTACAGTGGCCTGTAGCGGTGCACTATAGCTTGAAGTAATGAAATGTTATAAGACTGATGACCTTCCATTGACGACATCACCTTCAAGTTTCAGAGTTATGGCATCTGCCGTCTAAAATGACTTCTAATAATCACAAAATTTCAGTGATTTCACACGAAACATATGTTGCTAGTGATGTTTAGTCGTCTGTAGCCACTATATATCTTTATTTTAGGCGTGGTTTTCTGAACAACCCCAAGAACAAATGCGATAAACATCAGCCTCGAAGCAGCATTCTCGTTCAACATTGCAGTAATTGGGTGTTGGTGCGCTAAGGGCCGCTGAGACGCCGAACTGATGGTGAGTTCACCTGCAAGAACACTGAAGGCAAAAAATTCCTGTGAGAATCGGCCTATGCTACTGCTCTGTTGACAGCGTTGTCGAATATAGTGATAAGTTGACGATTGCCTCTTATACGCTTAGAAAATCAGGGCGGAGGATGCGTCTCTTGATTAGTGCCATACGAATGCGAAGCTTACTGGACAAGTAGGCGTGTTCATAAGAAATCTTGGTGTGTTGATGTGAGAAAGTGCTAATATGGTCTATGGAGCTGAGAGACTTATACTGCACGTCCAGTATGTATGTAGTTGCACCAACACCTTCTCGCGTAAAAAATATCAATGGCTAAGCGGCAACATTTACCTTTTGGAGGAAGGAGATGGCATACAACCTTTGTACACTGATGAAGAACAACCAGCCTCTTCGTAATGGGCTTTTTAGTTATCCGTACGTTTTTTTTTTATTCAACCCACTCAACACTGCTCTGTCCAGCAGTCTCTGTTCTCTAACATACGAGCTCCTCGTGCTTTCTTCGAGAAAGAAGTGAAGGTGATCCAGAACCTCGCTGCAGTCACTTTTGTGGGAGCTCTCGCAAAGGTCCTACGTTTGACACCGGCTTTCTGCTACTTCGTATGGCGAGTTGTTGAAAACTCGCAGTATTTTAGGCTTCCTTATGACGAAAGTTTCCGGCAGCACAGCTGCTGGCATAGTGGTTGTGATCGAATATGGATAGGTCCGTAATGTGGTATTATTAATAGAGGTAATGGTGTGCTTGGTGCTGCAGCGTGATGCTGGTATCTTCATTACATTGACTAGTTTCACATTTCGGAGGGTGCGTTGGGTTCATATCAGAAAAACAGCCCGCGAGATGCCTTGTGGTTTTGATGGTGATGATCCTATTATAAATCTTTGAGATATTGCTGTTTACCGTTTAAGGTAAATGACACTGGTTGTACCGTGGATTGGCAAGCAGGTTCATCAGTCACAGTTTAACGAATCACTAGAGATTTGCATGTGTGTGTATGAGGGCGAGGGGTGCTCGTGTCAATGCGTGCATGTGCGATTGCGCGAGTTTTATTGAGTATTATATCATTATTGGTTTCAGCTTGCCTAGGCCCTAGAGTAATCTTAGCTACTTATGTTTTGCGCGAATCCAATATCTCGGTATAACGTCCTCAGAGAAGTATGAGTCCCGCCAGTGTTCCCTGCGCTGCTTGATCGTGAAGCGATCATGTTGGAACAATGTTGCTGCCACACAGAGTGATACTCGATGCAGAGGCCACGGTATTACTGAACACTGTCGCCTTTATAAATGGTCTCTAGCAACTCAGACTGATTTAGCACAAAGCAGTAGAATCAATGGGTCTAATGAAACCGACTACTGAACGCAAATCAAATCAAACCCAGATTTATTTACATCTTCAAAGATGCGGGCAAGCTTGGGCAAAAAGCGAGACGATTCGCTTCACAGAAGCCCAAACGCCCATGTACAAGGCATAAATATAGTGGAGAACACAAGCATGTAGAAAAACTGTTTCATAGCCAATAAATCGCGTTACACACATGAAACTAAAATATTAGAATTATATTCATAAAATTCACAGATCCCACGTACAGTTGGAATCGATGATATGCGAAGCACGAAATAGAAGTGTTGATATGTCAATTTAAAATTAGCATAACGTTACAAAGTAGTGGTCAATGACGACGTACATTACTTTCGTGTCATGAGTATCATGTTTGAACATGTCGTTTACCTTCGTCATCTATCCACGTCTTGTGATACCAAATTTAGTATATGTGGAGCTAGCGAAACGGCCGCGAGCACACTATTAGCGTGGTTTGTTGTCACGTCCTTAAGTGACACGCGTGTCAGGATGATTATGTTTGCACCAGCTATATGTTTTGTCATTCATTGACATCACGTAACAGCATATTTAGTATAAGTAGATCTAGCAAAACGGCGACGAGCGCCTCATGAAGGGCCCAGTGCACTACAATGTAGCATCGACGCGCGTGCACGCTCCTTGGGCACAGCTACGCTATACGTTAGCAGAACGGGAGCATTCTTTAGTCTGACGCCAGGCGCGACCAGCGTCTGTCGGCCCGGCTCGACGGCAACCAGCGCGAAATGCGACATGCTGCATTTCGCGCCGCTTGCCGCCGGAAGGACGCTGGGCGCGCTAAAACGCACTGCGTTAAAGCAACGTAGCCCGGCGCGTGCTTGCGAGCATATGGCAGGACCGGCGCCTGCGTGGCAACGCCGCCATGACGCGGCAAAATGAACACCGGCGAACATGTGCATCGCGTCAGGCCGAAATGCATTGGCGCCTTGAGTATGGCATGTAGTCATATTCGCAGATGACACGCATCTCATGACCACCATGTTTGCGCCAGTCACATACCTTCGTCACTCAATGGTGTCACTTAATACCGATACCATATGTGAATCTTGCAAAACGGCCGCGATCGCATCATCAATGTGCCGTGTAGTCATGTTGTTACATGACACGCATCGCATGATTATCATGTTTGCACCAGTCACATAACTTCGTCGTCTATTCAAGTACTGTAATACCAAACTTGGTATGTGCGACGCTTACGCAAAGTCCGCGAGCGCATCCTGAGCGTGGCATATATACAGGTATGTTGTTACATCACACGTATGTCACGATTTTCAGGTTGGGGTCCGTCGCTTGTGTTCGTCATGCCATCACACCAAAGCATACCAGTTTTGCAACATGCCATGTGAAAGAAACCACCGCAGGAGCTGCAGGACCATGAAAAGTAAGCCATGGGATTCATAACGTACATGTCATGATTTTCCCGTTTTGACTAGTTAAATATGTTTTCCATACAGTCATGTTATGCAGTACCAAGTTTGGTATCAATACCATTATCAAAACGGCCAGCAGAGCTAAAAGTCATATGCGGCTAGATAGATAGATAGATAGATACATACGCTCAAAGTGGCCGAAAATCACTAAGAACTTCTTTGCACACAAAACTAACTCAAATACTGTTGCTATAAATTCAAACAAACGCGGTAAATACAAAAAAACAAGCAAAAAGAAGGTATTGTTACAAATAAAACCATTGTTGATATATTATTTAAAATCAAAGTGCACTGAGTACGTATAGGTGTAAATAAGTACCACGAGGCAATGGTAAAGCAAAATAGTTTTCTATTGATTATTGCAAATGTAACATTCTTCAGTACAGTATTTCTTCTTGAATGAGAAGACTTACAAAAGTATTCTTTTATATTCCTTGTAGTGCATTTTTCAATTTCAATTTTGCTATTCAGCATACTGTGGAGTAAGTGAGGCAAACAATGCCTTAACATCTGTTTTTCATATGCAGTTCAACAAAAGTGAATGGTCCAGAAGTCTTGTTTTCACAAAGAACAGAAAGAAACATTTCAGCTTTAATTGGCAGGACTTATGAGGTCATGTTAATTTTTTAACAGAAATTTTGTATTTTAAGGCTAATTTCAAGTGAAACAAATTATGTGCTTGCCCAAAGTTTAAAATAAAAAAAATCTCTTGCGTGCACACGATATACAACGTTTGTCATAGAAAAAGAGCCATTTTTGAAAAATAAAATTTTTAATCTTGTGTCTCTGGGTGTATTTTCCCCACACCAAAAAAGTGAATACTACGAAAAATAAGCGTATTAAAAAGCATTATATTTATTAACACAGGAAGAATGTGTCAAAATTTTGCTCTTAGAAATTAAAGAGATCTTGGCAATACAACGGGAGAGCTGTGTGTAGACGAGCAGTTTAATTTGATTTTGTTCATGACAGCGCCTCAGTGTTCAATAAATAAACTTGGGGAGCCCTGAATAAGATTTCTTATATTATGGTATATAAAATAACGTGTCCTCGTCGCGTAGTGTTTTGATATGTCAGCTACAGCTGCGTAGTTTTAGCTTTTGATTAATTATGAATTATTATCATACTCTCTCATCTACTTCAGTAGACTGCAGATGTCAGGTGCTTCTTCCTTGACCAGCACCGTCACCATTGCCGTTGCTATCTATGGTGCTTACATACCTGAGAGGCATCAAAGTGACTGATAAACATGTATATTAAACACAATTAGCAAAAACAACAAGGATTTTTTGAGATACGAGCCCGAGGACCTCTGCGTCGTCGTTGAGTGATATACCTCAGATATATGCAGGTGCTTGAACCATACTCACAAAAAGACTCTATACAGGCATCATATGGGGCGAGAATTCGTATAAAACCTGTGTACTTTAGGGTGTTATAAGAGCAAAATAACAAGAAAGACAAAAATTCTGAGCACTCATCACGCCATGTATTGGCACAACGAGTGTGTCCTTTAGTATTTGTCAGCTACTCAAAAATGGTGACCCATCATTCCTCTCATGAGCAGCCACAAGCAGCATCAACAAAGTCCACACAATATTTACAGATGTTTGGCGGACCCTACGCTTACCCTAAAGAGAACATTGGCGAGTTCAGTGCTGTCGTATACCACAATCATCTTGATTTAGGGCATATGCGATACCATAAAAAGCCTGAATTTCAAAGACAGCTCTCCTTGCTGAAACCTGAATCTGCTCTGAGAATTTTCATGAGAATATATAACGTGCGTCGGTGTCATTTTTAAAGACCTTTCTTTGCGTACTTCCAAGCAAGAATTTCTGTCTGGGCTTCTGTTGGTCAGGGTGTCACACGACGCGGAAAAAGTTTCAGTACTGCTGCACCGCCAAGTCATCGTGATATGCTTGCTGCGCTCGTACTTATGAAGATTGTGAATAAAAAACCGAGGATCACGCATATTTATGGCAAAAATATGTACGTGCGTAATGGGTGTGTGTCAGTGTATATCTCAAATGCAGAGATAAGTAATTCTGAAGCGAGCAGCGTTTATTATGCTGCACTAACAATGCGACGCACTACACAAAAAATGTATCCTACGCTTTACTAAAGTGACACGATTCTATAACCTACCAGTGGCCTGCATTCTAGAAAACTTCCATTCGTATAGATTACTGACAGATGATTTCCATATCTAACGGAGCGCCTTCTCACCAATCTTCTCTCGCAGAACGTTAAATCTAGTTTTTATTCTCTCTCAACAAAAAGAAGACTGTCTTCATTTAACTGCATTTGCCACAAAAGCGCGAAGATATGCGGGCAATTTTTTATATATTTTTTACATCCTTAAAGAGATTTTCATAATAATTTACTGCAATGCATATCGCCAAGTTGATTGGCGATTTATTTGTTGTTGCTTTAAGATCAAGATAACGCGTACCTGACCAACACATTAAAAATTATACTGTTATTTTACCCTCCTTTTATCTGATGATGTGAGTTCTGTCCCGAATACATGCGACCGAAACATTACATTGCAGTATAAATAAATACTTTGTCTGATTAAGGCTAAAATACTTGCCCAAGTTGCAATAGGACGACTGCCGTTTCTGGGCCTTCGGGGGAACCCAGGCTGAAAATGATAAAGCGCGACAAATACGTCAAGCTTAAAAATAAAACACACTCTACTGCATGTGCTGCAAAGATACTCTTTTACACGGAAAGCCGTATTGCGTGATTACAGGAGGTTTTCAGAGGCCTTGAGTGGGATTAGTTAGGCTATAATAGTTAATGAAGAGTACCTTAGTAATTAACCTTCACTTCGCCGATGACATTGCATTGCTGAGTAACTCAGGGAATGAATTGGAACTCAAGATTACAATGTTAGACAAGGAAAGCAGAAAGGTGGGTCTTAAAATTAGTCTATAAAAAACAAAAGGTACGTAGAACAACCTCGGAAGAGAGGAGCGCTTCGAGGTAGGTAATAGTGCACTTGAAGTTCTAAATGGCTGCGTCTACATAGGGCAGGTAATAACCAGAAGACGAATCACGAGTTTGTAGTAACTATAAGAATAAGAATGGGGTGGAGCACATTTGGCAAGCACTCTCAAATCTTCAAGTAACAGCTGCATCTTGCTGGTAATTAGCGATGGAGCAGAATTCTGGAGACTTACCAAGAGGGTTCAGCTTAAATTGAGGACGATGCAGTGTGTAATAAAAAAAAAACCGGTAGGCGTAACCTTAAAATACAAGAAGAGTGCAAAGTGGAATAGAGAGAAAAAACGGGGGTTGATGATATCATAGTTTAAATCAAGAAGATGATAAGGAAATGAGCCGGGAATAAAGCGCGTAGACAGGATACCCGCTGGTCATTTAAGGGTAACTAACTGGATGCCCAGAGTAGGCATGTGGGTTAGGGGGAGACAAAAGGTTAGGTGTGCAGATGAGATTAAGAAGTTTGCGGGTCTAATTTGGCAGCAGCAAGCACAGGACTGTGTTGACTGGCGGGACCCTGGAGAGACGGTAGTCCTGCAGTGGACGTAGTTAGGCTGTGGACGTTGATGATGATCTTTTGACTACATGTGCCACCAAAGCACGCGGATATGCGTGCAAACTTTTATACGTTTTCTTTTTTGAAACATTCCTAAAGAGTTCCCTATAATATTTTTACTGCAATGCATATTGTCAAGTTTATTGGCCGTTACTTTAATGTTGTTTTATGAGCGAAATAACACAAAACTGACCAACACAATAAATATTGTATTGTTCATTTCACCATCCTCTCATCTCAATTGCAAGTACGGTCTCGAATACAAGCGAGAGAGACATCATATAGCAGCAAAAACAAAGACATTGTTTGAATGAGGATAAAATACTTGCCCGAGTTGGAATAGGTTGACTGCTGATCCCAGGCCTTACAGGGGACCTAGGCTGCAAATGATATAGCGCGACTAATACGTAAAGCTGAAAAATAAAACGCACTCAACTTCATAGCGCCGAAAATTTATTGTTTTAAAGCGAAAGCTATTATGATATCACAACAAGGGTCAAGTGCACTTGTACGACGCTTCCACTGCAGCCTCCGCCCCGCCGCAATAGTCCAGTGGTTAAGATACTCGGCTGCTGACCTGCAGGTCATGGTATCGAATCCCAGCAGCGGAGGCAGCATTTCCAATAGAGGCGAAAATGTTGTAGGCCCGTGTGCTCGGATTTCGGTGTACGGTAAATCATACGGTGCTAAATCATAAGACACCAAACCTCATAGCGCTAGTGGTCGTCAAAGCTCACAAACTTCACCGTGTTTTTGCCACCATTAGCGAGATGGTGTGATTGGCGCGAAAGCTCGACTGTATTGAGGTGGTGGCCCCGTGGCTTGCGAGGCACACGTGCCTCTCCTGGACGTGGTCGTTTACGTGCGCGCTAAACACACGTGGAGATGGCGGCAGCGGCAACGGTTTGTCCACCTTGTTCTTCTCCGCAAGTTTGCGTGGAAAGCGAGCACAAAGGTTTGTGGCAGAAGCGCACTGCTCGCACTTAGGCAAATCAAAACTGCAGCAGCTTGCTCGCCCTCGTGCCGCGTATGCTTGTGCGTTCGTTTCACGCGTCTTGCGTTCAAACAGCGCCCTGAATTGACGAGCTATGACAGTAGTAAACCAGCGCTCATTTATTGTGTGCAAGTGTCGTGCGTTCTTTTTAAGGGACAGGTGCACCCTGTAAATTTTGATATGCTTGCTGTTTTTTGCGTGACATAACAATTCTTCTTTTAGCAGTGGTCCTCTAGTTGGTGGGGTGAAACAAAGCACAATAGAGCTAGACTACTTTTGTCAGTGCATTATTCATCTTGCTGGTGTACCAATTTTTTAGACAAATGGACGAACTGTGTTTTATTATTATCTGTCTATTTTTGCCGTTTTTCTGGGCGTTTGAGTGACTGTATCGCTCCTCACGAAAGCTCCTCGGATCTTTTGTGGTCTTTTCGGTAAAGTTTACATTAATAACTGTGACCCCGGGGATAGTCGTTACCATTCGCGTGGCAGCTTTTGAATAGATCTTGAGAGACAAATCGTGCTCCCCCTTCAGCGTGTAAAGCTCGTTGTCACATGGGTTCGAGTAAGCGTAGTTCCACAGCATGTGAACCGCTTTAAGGACACTGTGGCGACCATGTCAACTCTTACAGCGTTCACTGTGATTTCTGTCATTGCTTCCGGGACTGAGAGAAAGAATAGTTGATTGATTTGTGGGGTTTAACGTCCCAAAACCGCCATATGATTATGAGAGACGCCGTAGTGGAGCGCTCCGGAAATTTCGATCACCTGGGGTTCTTTACTGTGCACCCAAATCTGAGCACACGGGCCTACAACAATTCCGCCTCCATCGGAAATGCAGCCGCTACAGCCGGTATTTGATTCCCTGGCCTGCGAGTGAGCAGCCGAGTACTTTAGCCACTAGACCACCATGACGGGGCTAAGCCAAGGAATATTAGCCTGCAGCAGACATTTTCGCCGAAGTTCGGTGTTAGCTTTTTCGCACCTTGCAGAATGATTTCAAATATAATGCTGGGGGGGGGGCTGTCTGTTAGATGAGAGTTTGGATTCCAACATTGTTTTTCATAATTAGCTTGTATAAAGTTCTGTTTCATTCTTGTCTATTATAGTGGTATTTATTACGTGAAACTGCAGTTTCAACGCACCTATCTGCCATACAACGTCACTGAGATTAGATAAATGAAACCAAATATTGCGTTGGGTGTCGTTTGCGTTTTTTGTACGAAAGGAAAAGTGTTTTCATCGGTGTAGGAGACATCAAACTGTGAAATTGTTGTGATATCGTTGGTGCTGATTTGTGTTCTTGATGTGCTCTTGTTGTGGTAATTTGCTCTTGCTGTGCGTGATATTTTCACGGAGTCAGGACGTGGACAAAAGAAGCAATCGATACGTTCAAGACTACCTGATTTGTTTGGAGGAACACGTGCCTGAATTGATCAAAAAGGCGGAGTACAAGCAAATTACGCTCTACACTTACAGCGTTGAATAGTGTGTTTATTACCATGTCAGGTTCTGTGGAACAGCGGCTACTTTGCTTAGCTGCCGACCCTAAGGTCGCGTATTTGATCCCGGTCGCAGTGGTTGTATATCGAAGGACGCAATACAGTAGAGGCCCATGTACTGTACGATGTCAGTGCACGGCAACGCACACATGCACCCAAATCTGAGCACACGGGCCTCGAAAACAGTACAGCATGGCAATCTTGATACTTGTGCTAACAGACATATTCCTTTACTACTTTCTTCGTCGCTTCACCTATCGCAAAGTGCTCTTTTCTGCTAAAAACTGTTCCACATTACTTTACTTTATTTGCATAATCATTTTCAGATCATTATTTCTGATTTCAGTGCCCAGTTTTCTAATCCTAAGCTAAAATTTGTCCCCTGAGTTACTCATCAAGGCAATGTTATAAGGGATTGTGCCACCTTTTCGCGCTTAATTTTCATGCACTCCAACCAACCGCGAGGTATACGCTCAAGGTATCAATCGTACAGAAGTAGCCGTATAATTTGCAAGACAGGTGCGCGCTACTCTGTTGGCAAGAAACGTCAAGGTCAAAGTGCGACCTGCGGATGCTTTGAATCCAACATGCCAATTTGGAGTGAGACAGGAAGAAATCAGGAGAAAAATAGATGCCTGAGAAGGACGGTCATCAAGGGCACTAAGGTGGCCTAAGCTCTCAACTTCATGAGTTTGGTATGGAAGTATATATATGTAATTCTTAAACCGCAAGTGGGCAAATTTGTTATTACCACCCTATTGCAAAAACCGGCGCCCTCACCGGGATTCCAGTACGTATTTCGGCAGTGGTACACGCTGGAAACACTAGTACACGCTCGTATTCACTTTCACTTCGCTGGGCGCACTGGGAAATAGCTGTGTCGTGCTGGTAGGGTTGCTGGCTTAACCACTGTGATACTGGTGCTCATTGCAATGCGCTAAAAGCGCTAGAATTTTCACTAGAAAGCGCTGGTGAATACTGGAGCCTAAATCAACTATTTCTCCGCGCGTGAGGTGCGCGCACAAGGAGCGAAGACGATAGAGGTGTCGAGCTTTCAGTAACGCAGGCTTTCACCAGAAGCTTCTTTCTGAGCGCAGTAGCCGGTACTTTGCTGGCTCGTATGTAAGAACACGCAATTCTGAGTTGGTAATTTGGTACGGCTCAGTGAACTAACTCACTGGCATACGTAACACACTGTCATAGTGAACTAACACACTGGCATGAGTGATTTTTTCGGTGGTTTCTTTGTTGCAGGTATCGCTGTAACTGCAAATATGTAATTTGGCATGCCGGATGTATTTGCTATGTCGTCGCTTGCGCGAAAAATAAAACAACTCATTATTGATTCGTGTGCGTGGTTATCTACTGAACAAGTCATTTTAAATTATGTGTATTTGTTGACCAGTACCAAGTGTGAGAACCGACTATCAGAGGAAAAGCTATCGGCAGCAACAGCCGACAATTTGTGACTGCTGCTCCAGTCAGTTTGAGATTTTTCAGAGTGAAAATGTGGATGCTTGAAAAAGCCTTGTACCCTTGCTAATATCCGCACATCATTCGGTTCCCGGAAGCCGGTCGTCACTGTCGAATCAAGACGCAATTGTTATTTCTAAAAGAATATCACGCTAATCTTGACTGTGCAACTTGTAAACAAGAGGTCAAGCGGTGCTTTTTTTCAATAAATAGCCAATTTACAACCCAAACAAGCACGTTCTGGAGTAGCTTGATGGCTAATGTACTCAGTTCCAAATCAGAAGAGGGCGAGTTCAAATCTCATTGGGTGGCATTTTATGTTTTTGCACTTTTTGTTTTTTTTTATTTTCTATTGTGATCGCACGCTAGTTTACTTATATATTTATTACATTATGGCAAATTGGCATCCCTGTTTTGACCCTGTGAAGCCATTTTGCGCTGAATACTGGAATGCTGCCGCTCCTGCGTCCAAGTACCAGCGCTCTACAGGGCCCATATTCAGGCATGGCTTTGGACGATGGTACCCTGTGGCGCTGGTTTTTTGAAATAGGGCAGTGCGATTGTTCGGCATTGCCTTGTGAGCACGTTCTTCAATTCGTATTAGGTCTCCTGGTAAGCTTTAAAAATATTAAAACTACTATTATTTGCCTCAGTACAAAAGACTGAACTAGGTAATGAATCGGTCAAGCTAGAAAATAGTCATATTATCAAGCACCAACGGAGACGCTATGAGCAAAAGAATGTACGACGTGCCTCTGCTGATGTTGCTTGGCTAGCCTGTGTTTTAATACGCTCGGCATTATAAATGAAGCACTTACCCGACTTGGACTAGCAGGGAAATCTGGGGGAGTTAGTGTAGGTGGATACTGAAAAAAAAGTGTTGCAATACTATATTCACTAAAATGTCCAGACGCGCACACTGCTGTTACAAGTGTATTACCAGTAGCAGTAGTGCAAGTGTCAGTATTTACAGTAGCATTTACACAATTTCAGCGAGTACTGCCTCTCATCTATATTTCACAAAAGGCACACTCGTATAGCAGAATATATTTAACTGAAAACGTTCCGTTTCAGTATGAAAATATATAAACATTCAAGTATAAATTTAAACCTTCAAGTATAAATTATATGAACATTCAAATCATCGCTAGAGGCTTAATCAGTACTACAGTAGCCTGTAGCGGTGCACTATAGCTTGAAGTAATGAAATGTTATGAGACTGATTACCTTTCCTTGACGACATCACCTTGAAGTTCATAGTTATGGCATCTGCCGTCTAAAATGACTTCTAAAAATCACAAAATTTCACTGATTTCACACCAAAAATATGTTGCTAGTGATGTTGCGTCGTTTGTAGCCACTGTATATTTTTATTTTAGGCGTGGTTTTCTGAACAACCCCAAGAACAAATGCGATAAACATCAGCCTCGAAGCAGCATTCTCGTTCAACATTGCAGTAATTGGGTGTTGGTGCGCTAAGGGCCGCTGAGACGCCGAACTGATGGTGAGTTCACCTGCAAGAACACTGAAGGCAAAAAATTCCTGTGAGAATCGGCCTATGCCACTGCTCTGTTGACAGCGTTGTCGAATATAGTGATAAGTTGACGATTGCCTCTTATACGTTTAGAAAATCAGTACGGAGGATGCGTCTCTTGATTAGTACCATACGAATGCGAAGCTTGCAGGACAAGTTGGCGTGTTCATAAGAAATGTTGGTGTGTCGATGTGAGAAAGTGCTATTATAGTCTATGGAGCTTAGAGACTTTTACTGCACGTCCAGTATGTATGTACTTGCACCAACACCTTCTCGCGTAAAAAATATCAATGTCTAAGCGGAAACATTTACATTTTGGAGGAAGGCGATGGCGTACAACCCTTGTACACTGATGAAGAACAACCAGCCTCTTCGTAATGGGCTTTTTACTTATCCGTACCTTTTTTTATTCACCCACCTAACAATGCTCTGTCCAGCAGTCTCTGTTCTGTAACAAACGAGCTTCTCATGCTTTCTTCGAGAAAGAAGTGAAGGTGACCCAGAACCTCGCTGCAGTCACTTTTGTGGGAGCTCTTGCAAAGGTCCTACGTTTGACACCGGCTTTCTGCTACTTCGTATGGCGAGTTGCTGAAAACTAGCGGTATTTTAGGCTTTAGTATGACGAAAGTTTCCGGCAGCACAGCTGCTGGCATAGTAGTTGTGATCGAATATGGATAGGTCCGTAATTTGGTAATAATATTAGAGGTAGTGGTGTGCTTGGTGCTGCAGCGTGATGCTGTTTCCTTCGTTACAATGACAAGCTTCACATTTTGTAGGGTGCGTTGGCTTCATAAACGAGTTGACTTGTGGTTTTGATGGTGATGATCCTATTATTAAAATTCTTTGAGATATAGCTGTTTACAATTTAAGCTAAATGACACTTGATGTACCGTGGAATGGCAAGCAGGTTCATTAGTCACAGGTTAACAAATCACTAGTGATTTGCATGAGTGTGTATGAAGGCGGGGGGTGCGCGTGTCAATGCGTGCATGTGTGATTGCGCGAGCTTTATTGAGCATTATATCATTATTGGTTTCAGCTTGCCTAGGCCCTATATATTCTTAGCTACTTATGTTACGTGCGAATCCAATATCTTGGTATAACGTCCTCAACCAAGTATGAGTCCCGCCAGTGTTCTCTGCGCTGCTTGATCGTGAACTTTCCCGGTCACGTTGGAACAATGTTGCTGCCACACAGAGTGATACTCGATGCCGAGGCCACGGTATTACTGAACACTGTCGCCTTTATAAATGGCCTCTAGCAACTCAGACTGATTTAGCACAAAGCAGTAGAATCAATGAGTCTAATGAAACCAGCTGCTGAGCGCAAATCAACTCAAATTCAGATTTAATTACATCTTCAAAGATGCTGGCAGGCTTGATCCATGATATGCGAAGCACGAAATAGAAATGTTGATATGTCAATTTAAAATTAGCATAACGTTACAAAGTGGAGGTCAATGACGCCGCACATGACTTTCGTGTCATGAGTATCATGTTTGAATATGTCGTTTACCTTCGTCATCTATTCACGTCAGGTGATACCAAATTTAGTACTCGTGGAGCTAGCGAAACGGCCGCGAGCACACTATGAGCGTGGTGTGTTGTCATGTGCTTACGTGACACGCGTGTCAGGATGATTATGTTTGCACCAGCCATATATTCTGTCATTCATTGACGTCACGTAACAGCATATTTAGTATAAGTGGATCTAGCAAAACGGCGGCGAGCGTCTCATGAAGGGCCCAGTGCAATACAATGTAGCATCGACGCGCGCGCATGCTCCATGGGCACAGCGACGCTATACTTTAGCAGAACGGGAGCACTCTTTAGTCTGACGCCAGACGCGACCAGCGTCCGTCGGCCCGGCTCGACGGCAACCAGTGCGAAATGCGACATGGTGCATTTCGCGCCGCTTGCCGCCGGAAGGACGCTGGACGCGCTCAAACGCACTGCGTTAAAGCAACGTAGCCCGGCGTGTGCTTGCGAGCATATGGCAGGACCGGCGCCTGCGTGGCAACGCCGCCATGACGCGGCAAAATGAACACCGGCGAACATGTGCATCGCGTCACGCCGAAATGCATTGGCGCCTTGAGTATGGCATGTAGTCATGATCGCAGATGACACGCATCTCATGACCACCATGTTTGCACCAGTCACATACCTTCGTCACTCAAAGGCGTCACATAATACCGATACCATATGTGAATCTTGCAAAACGGCAGCGAGCGCATCATCAGTGTGCCGTGTAGTCATGTTGTTACATGACACGCATCGCATGATTA
Organism: Rhipicephalus microplus; assembly: GCF_013339725.1. Taxonomy (NCBI): domain Eukaryota; kingdom Metazoa; phylum Arthropoda; class Arachnida; order Ixodida; family Ixodidae; genus Rhipicephalus; species Rhipicephalus microplus. Next base: position 121,633,343 of record NC_051168.1, read on the forward strand.
TCATGTTTGCGCCAGTCACATAACTTCGTCGTCTATTCAAGTACTGTAATACCAAACTTGGTATGTATGACGCTTACGCAACGTCCGCGAGCGCTTCATGAGCGTGGCATATATACAGTTATGTTGTTACATCACACGTATGTCACGATTTTCAGGTTAGGGTCTGTCGCATGTGTTCGCCATGCCATCACACCAAAGCATACCAGTTTTGCAACATGCCATGTGAATGAAACCACCGCAGGAGCTACAGGACCATGAAAAGTAAACCATGGGATTCATAGCGTACATGTCATGATTTTCCCGTTTTGACTAGTTAAATATGTTTTCCATACAGTCATGCTATGCAGTACCAAGTTTGGTATCGATACCATTATCAAAATGGCCAGCAGAGCTAAAAGTCATATGCGGCTAGATAGATAGTTAGATAGATAGATACGCTCAAAGTGGCCGAAAATCACTAAGAAATTCTTTGCCCACAAAACTAACTCTAATACTGTTGCTAGAAATTGAAACAAACGCGGTAAATACAAAAAACAAGCAAAAAGAACATATTGTTACAATTAAAATAATTGTTTATATATTATTTAAAATCTAAATTCACTGAGTACGTAAAGGTGTAAATAAGTACCACGAGGCAATGGTAAAGCAAAATAGTTTACCATTGATTATTGCAAATGTAACATTCTTCAGGACAGTATTTCTTCTTGAATGAGAAGACTTACAAAAGTATTCTTTTATATTCCTTGTAGTGCATTTTTCAATTTCAATTTTGCTATTCAGCATACTGTGGAGTAAGTGAGGCAAACAATGCCTTAACATCTGTCTTTCATATGCAGTTCAACAAAAGTGAATGGTCCAGAAGTCTTGTTTTCACAAAGAACAGAAAGAAACATTTCCGCTTTATTTGGCAGGAGTTATGAGGTCATGTTATTTTTTTAACAGAAATTTTGTATTTTAAGGCTAATATCAAGTGAAACACAATATGTGCTTGCCTAAAGTTTAAAAGAACAAAAAATCTCTTGCGTGCACACGGTATGCAACTTTTGTCATAGAAAAAGCGCCATTTTTGAAAAATAAAATTTTATTCTTGTGTCTCTGGGTGTATTTTCCCCACACCAAAAAAAGTGAATACTATGAAAAATAAGCGTATTAAAAAGCATTAGTTTTATTAAGACAGGAAGAATGTGTCAAAAATATGCTGTTAGAAATTGAAGAGATCTTGGCAATACAACGGGAGAGCTGTGTGTAGACGAGCAGTTTAATTTGAATTTGTTCATGACAGCGCCTCAGTGTTCAATAAATAAACTTGAGGAGCCCTGAATAAGATTCCTTATACTATGGTATATAAAATAACGTGTCCTCGTCGCGTAGTGTTTTGATATGTCAGCTACAGCTGCGTGGTTTTAGCTTTTGATAAATTATGAATTATTATCATAGTCTCTTATCTACTTCAGTAGACTGCAGATGTCAGGTGCTCCTTCCTTGACCAGCACCGTCACCATTGCCATTGCTATCTATGGTGCTTACATACCTGAGAGGCATCAAAGTGACTGATAAACATGTATAATAAACACAATTAGTAAACATACCAAGGATTTTTTGAGATACGAGCCCGAGGACCTCTGCGGCGTCGTTGAGTGATATACCTCAGATATATGCAGGTGCTTGAACCATACTCGCAAAAAGACTCTATACAGGCATCGTATGGGGCAAGAATTCGTATAAACCTGTGTACTTTAGGGTGTTATAAGAGCAAAATAACAAGAAAGACAAAAATTCTGAGCACTCATCACGCCATGTATTGGCACAACGAGTGTGTCCTTTAGTTTTTGTCAGCTACTCAGAAATGGTGACCCATCATTCCTCTCATGAGCAGCCACAAGCAGCATCAACAAAGTCCACACAATATTTACAGATGTTTGGCGGACTCCGCGCTTACCCTAAAGAGAACATTGGCGAGTTCAGTGCTGTCGTATACCATAATTATCTTCATTTAGGGCATATGCGATACCTTAAAAAGCCTGAATTTCAAAGACAGTTCTCCTTGCCGAAACCTGAAGCTGCTCTGAGAATTTCCATGAGAATATATAACGTGCGTCGGTGTCATTTTTAAAGATCTTTCTTTGCGTACTTCCAAGCAAGAATTTCTGTCTGGGCTTGTGTTGGTCAGTGTGTCACATGACGCGGAAAAAGTTTCCGTACTGCTGCACCTCCAAGTCATCGTGATATGCTTGCTGCGCTCGTACTTATGAAGATTGTGAATAAAAAACCGAGGATCACGCATATTTCTGGAAAAAATATGTACGTGCGTTATAAGTGTGTGCCAGTGTATATCTCAAATGCAGAGATAAGTAATTCTGAAGCGAGCAGCGTTTATTATGCTGCACTAACAATGCGACGCTCTATCCTACGCTTTACGATATGTATCCTACGCTTTACTAAAGTGACACGATTATATAACCTACCAGTGGCCTGCATTCTAGAAAACTTCCATTCGTATAGATTACTAACAGATGATTTCCATATCTAACGGAGCGCCTTCTCACCAATCTTCTCGAGCAGAACGTTAAATCTACTTTTTATTCTCTCTCAACAAAAAGAATACTGTCTTCATTTTACGGCATTTGCCACAAAAGCACGAAGATATGCTGGCAATCTTTTATATATTTTTTACATCCTTAAAGAGATCTTCATAATAATTTACTGCAATGCATATTGCCAAGTCCATTGGCGATTTATTTGTTGTTGCTTTATGATCAAGATAACGCGTAACTGAGCAACACAATAAATATTAGACGGTTATTTTACCGTCCTTTGATCAGATGCTGTGAGTTCTGTCCCGAATACATGCGACCGAAACACTAAATAGCAGTATAAATAAATACTTTGTCTGAATGAGGCTAAAATACTTGCCCAAGTTGCAATAGGACGACTGCCGTCTCTGGGCCTTTGGGTGGATCCAGGCTGAAAATGATAAAGCGTGACAAATACGTAAAGTTAAAAAATAAAACGCATTCTACTCCATAGTCCTGCAAAGATACTGTTTTAAACGGAAAGCCGTTCATTATATCGTCATCATCAACGTCCACAGCCTAACTACGTCCCCAGCAGGACAAACGCTTCTCCAGGGTCCCGGCAGTCAACACAGTCCTGTGCTTGCTGCTGCCAAATTATACCCGCAAACTTTTTAATCTCATCTGCCCACCTAACCTTCTGTCTCCTCCTAACCCGCTTGCCTTCTCTGGGAATCCAGTTAGTCACCCTCAATGACCAGTGGGCATCCTGCCTACGCGCTATATTCCCGGCTCATTTCCTTATCATCTTCTTGATTTAAACTATGATATCATCAACCCCCGTTTTTTCTCTCTATTCCACTTTGCACTCTTCTTGTATTTTAAGGTTACGCCTACCGGTTTTTTTATTACACACTGCATCGTCCTCAATTTAAGCTGAACCCTCTTGGTAAGTCTCCAGAATTCTGCTCCATCGCTAATTACTAGCAAGATGCAGCTGTTACTTGAAGATTTGAGAGTGCTTGCCAAATGTGCTCCACCCCATTCTTATTCTTATAGTTACTACAAACTCGTGATTCGTCTTCTGGTTATTACCTGCCCTATGTAGACGCAGCCATTTAGAACTTCAAGTGCACTATTACCTACCTCGAAGCGCTCCTCTCTTCCGAGGTTGTTCTACGTACCTTTTGTTTTTTTTAGACTAATTTTAAGACCCACATTTCTGTTTTCCTTGTCTAACATTGTAATCTTGAGTTCCAATTCATTCCCTGAGTTACTCAGCAATGCAATGTCATCGGCGAAGTGAAGGTTAATAAGGCACTCTGCATTAACTCCTATGCCTAACTGTTCCCACTCGAGGCCTCTGAAAACCTCCTGTAATCACGCAATAAATTGTGCGATTTTATCCCCCTGCCTCACATCCTTCGTGATTGGTATTTTGTGGCTTTCCTTATGAAACAATATGGTGACAGTTGATGCCCTGTAGATTTCTTCCAGGATGCTTACATATATTTTATCGACGCCCTGATTCCGCAGTGTCAGAATGACTCCTGATATTTATGCTGACTCAAACGCCTTCTCGTAATCTATAAAGGCTATGTATACTGGTTGGCTATATTCTGAGCAATTCTCTGTTACCTGATTGATAGTATGAATGTGGTTCATTGTTGAATAGCCTCTTTAAAGTTTTGCTTGTTATTTTGTTTGATTGAATTTTAATGTTTTCTTAAGTCCGTTAGCAATTACCTTCGTAAATAGCTTGTATACTATGGAGCGCAAGATGATCAGCCTGTAATTCTTCAAGTCCTTATCGTCTCCTTCCTTATGTATTAAAATGATGTTAGCATTCTTCCAAGACTCTGGTACTCTTCCCGTCAGGAGGCACCTCGAAAACAGGGTGGCTAGTTTTTCTAACACAATCTGTCCTCCAACTTTCAGCAGATCTGATGTACCTGGTCTTCAACAGCAGCTTTACCTCTTTGAATGCTCTCCAAAGCCTTTCTGACTTCTTCTATCATTAGTGATGGGGTGTCATGAGGGCCACTGCGAGTTCTTATGGTATTAAGGTAGGGGTTGTCCCGGCTACCGTACAGGTCTCTGTGAAACTCGTCTGCTACTTTAACTATTCTATCCATATTGGTAGTCATTTAGTTTTCTTTGTCCCTAAATTCATAGATCACATTTATGCTTATCCCAAGTTTCCTCTTTACTGCTTTGATGCTTCCTCCATTTTTCAGAGCATATTCACTTCTCTTCATGTTATACCTTCTTACATAGGATACCTTACACCTACTAATCAACTTCGAAAGCTGTCAGAATAGAACTGCCAGTTCTATTTTGTCTGTTATACTTGGGGCTTTCATACTTGAACGCTTTTTAATGAGTGTTAACCATCGCCTGGGACAGCTTGGCAGTGTCCCGTATGAGTACCGTACCTGTAACTTCCATTGCACACTCTGTAATGATACTCTTCAGATTATCATTCATTGTGTCAACGCTAAGGCTGTTACCCTCGTTAAGAGGCAAGTACCTGTTCTGAAGTCAGACTATGAATTGATCTACTTTCACTCTTAGCCTTAGCTCATTGATTGGCTTCTTGTGTATCAGTTTCTGTCGTTTCTTCTTTAAGACGAGGTGAATACGAGACTATACTACTCTGAGGTTACTGCATCGCAACTTGCAAATCGCTTCCACATCCTGCACGATGTCTGGGTGTGCACTTATTATAAAGTGCATTTTGTTCTTATTTTCGCCATTAGGGTTCCTCTATGTGTACACACGGTTTCCTCGTTATTTTGGCAAAAGGTATTTGAAATCTGTAAGTTATTGCGTTTTGCGAGTACCACTAGGAATCTTCCCTGGAGTTTCTAGTGTTGATGCCATACACTCCCACTGCCTGGTCTCAAGCCTTATTCTTCCATACCTTTGCATAAAATGTCCCATCAGTATAGTATACTGTGTGTTTACATCACTCATTAGTGATTCCACGTCTTCATAGAAGGTTTCATTTGAAGCGTCATCATGGCTGTGTGTAGGCTCCTAAGCCTGTACCACCTTCATCTTGTATTTCTTATTGAGTTAGTTTACGCCACCTATCCCCTTTCATTAATGCTATATAATTCCTCTTTGCTGCCAGCTATGTTTCTGTAAATAAGGAACCCCACTACCAATTCTCTTCTGTCAGCCAAGCACCGATAGCAAAAAGGTGCCCATTTGTAGCACCGCATAGGCATCATCTATCTTCCTAACCTCACTGAGCCATATTATATTCCATTAACCACCCCCTAGCTCCTGGAATAGTACAGCTAGACTTGCCTCACTAGAGAAAGTTCTAGCGTTAAACGTTGCCAAGTTCAGGTTCCAATGGCAGCCTGTCCAAATCCACAGATTCTTAGAACCCTCTCCTACGTTGCAGATCAGACCACCGCCGTGGTGAGTGGCTTCGCAGCAGCTGGGGACTGAGGGCCGTGAGTTAACTGACGTATGCATGTGGAAGGTACTGGAGTTGCCAGATACTGCAATATAGGGTGGCCAATCTTTCTCTGGTGAGCGAATGCGTTACCGGCGGTAGTCACCGGTGAGGCCACACCCAAATCCTCTTATTATGTTCCATAAACACGCAGATTTTTTTTATTCGGTTGGGAACTGCGTGGCACCAGCATTCGAACCACGGAGTTCTTGCATGCGAGGCGTATGCTTTAACCACTACGCAATCGTCCCTCCTCCAGCTATGAGGAGCTGTTATGAGATCACAACCAGGGTCACGGGCAGTTGTGCGGCGCCTCCGCTTGCAGTCACCTCCCTGCCGCAGTGGTCTGTGGCTAAGGTACTCGGCCCCTCAACCGCAGGTCGCGTGATCGAATCCCGGAAGCGGCGGGTGCACTTCCGATGCAAGCGGAAATATTGTAGGCCCATGCGCTCAGATTTGGGTGCCTATTATACGGCGGTTTTGGGACGTTAGGCCTCACATATCAATTAATCAATCCACCGCAGCCTTCGGTATCTGTAATCACATCGCGCGAAATATTAGAACGACCTACCGCCAAAGACACAGTGAGACTCAAATACCATGTCCGCTCGGTACCAGCGCAGTATTATACCAGTGAGCTACGCCGGTGCTTGTGACTTGTTGGAAAACGTCACAACAAGGTCACGTTGAGGCTCGAACTCGGGTCCGCTGGGCACCAGCCTAGTATTCAACCACTGATCTGAACTGGTACTTGTTACCTGTTGGCCGAATTGCAATAGGCAGGCTTGATGTCGGGACAGCAATCGCATAATTACGACTTATATTACATTTCAATATCGCGAAAGAACAACCAGTAGTCCCACGGTGCGAAAAATGTAACGAGGGGGCCGTCCGATGCTCCGAATCATTACAAAAGCTGGTTCTTGTTTTTCGTTATTTTTGCCGCATACCCACTTCAGCCAGTTCCTCATCGTCGTCAGTCACTGCGTGAACAATTAGCACGAAATTCTTCGCAAGTGTTTAAGAGATAACACATTTCTCAGAGGAATGACAAAAAATAGCATAGCAAATGGCATTCTTCTACCCACAAGTTTATTAATAATGCCCTAGTGGATATCAAGCTAGTGTGCTTGCAGTAGTTACCGAAGGAGTGTTTTGAAAAGGCTATAAAAGGGTGCTATTCTAGCTTTCGGGGTTAGTGTGCTTCGCCTTCCGCGCAGGTCTGGCGGTTTCTCGTGTGTAATGCTTATTGTTAGCACGAGCAATCGTCCAGCTGTCGAAAAATTTGCAAGAGTAACATTGCACAAAAGTTCGTCAGTAAAGGGCCCTTATTCTACCGTTAATAGTTCCCTTTGAGCGAAAAAATTGCCAACAGTTGTACAATAAAAGTATTTAGTAAGCGACCATTCTCTCTCAGGGCTACGTGTCATCCCTAAAATCACTCCTCTAGATGCCACCCTCTTGAATTCACGTGAGCAAGTTTTCGGACAACAAATGCCGCCCCCGAGACTAGCCTTGTAATAGAGGCACGAGTCTTCTTTGAAAGCCAAGCTTGAAAGCTGCTATTATTGCACCCCCACTCTGTTGCTTGGACCACTGCTTACAGGAAATGGTGTTATAAATTGTGTCACCATCAGTTTACACTCTGACTGATGTGAGGTGGGCAGCTGAACTTCAAGATAACTACACAAACGTATGTGATATAACGCGAGGTTAATTTCAACATAAGTTTAGTAAGCAGAGACTTATGAAAGTAAAATAAAAAAGATGACGTTGTTTGATGTCGCCATGATGTCAACAAAATTTATTTTTCTCGGCACACTAGTGAAAGCTGATTGTCACAGTTACGTGCAGTTTCCGTATTCTGGACGCCTCCATGATTTCAAAAAGAGGTCCATGAGTTGCTTGGTAGTTGCCGAACCTGGCTCGCTACGCAACTGTGTAGCAAGACCACCAATTTTATGTGCTACAGTGGCGTGTTCATTCCCACCTTATCCAGAATGGTTTGCTTACTAGTCGTGAGAAAATATCGCCTCCGCAATGATCAGTTGCGCCTCTACAAGGTTTTCTGTGGCATTGTGAAGTTGGCGACCAGACGATGCACTTACTTGTAACTGAATATTTATAAACGGCCAGATGGCACGATGAGTCAGTCTTTCTACAGTTTTGTTCATATTTCAGTAAAGCGCACTGAAAAACATGGACGAGGAGATGTAGACAGGAGAGTGCTAAACCAACATTTTCGAACAGACGTGGCACTTTTATGTTGACCACTGTGCGCAGTCGCTAAGTGCTTTCGCTAGGCTCACAAAACAAAAATTAAACGAAACGATGACTTTACTTTTGATAAATCAATCAACCAAATAAATTTATGCATATATCTATATGTTTTTATTTTTAGATGTCCTTTTACCTGTCTACTTATCTATGTATTTGGCTATTCAGCCATGTTCAAAGGTTTACAACACTGTAGCGGCAAGAACTGTTTAGATGCACGCCTATAGGCTGCACTGTATTTTTATAATTGCACCTCTAGCGCAAGCCGCCGAAATCTAGGGCAAGCCACACTATTTTCTGTAGATCAGTTAGGCAGTTGTATTTTGAGTATAAGAGTTAGGGCTGTCTGTAGTGCTACCAGCAGTACAAGTACTAGCATTTGTGGCAGCTGTAGTTTTAGTAATAGTAGTATTAGTATTAGTCTAAAAGGACAAGAAGAGCAATAAATACACATCGTTTGCATTAAAAGGAGAAGATGGTACAATAAAATGAGTGTTCAACATGCCTGACTGGTCTTCCGCGAAAGCATCAAGTTGCTTTCGCTGGGCATCATAAAACACTTACCCAAATTGGACCAGCAATAAGACTTGAGGGGCTTGATAGCCGCGGAGACTAAAAAGAGTGCCGCCTGGCAATCTTGATACTAGTCCTAATAGACATAATTCTTTCCAACTTCTTTCGCCTCCTAACCTATCGCAAAGAGCTCTTTCTTCGTGAAACTGTTATAGATTACTTTCGTTTTTCGTATATTTATTTTCATACCTACTTGTCTGCTTTCCGTGTCCTTTTTCTGCAATACTGAGTTGAATTTTGTCCCCTGAGTTACTCATCAAGGTAATGTAATTGTCATCAAGGCCTGTATTACCTTTTTGCGTCTATTTTTGTGCACTTCAACCACCCGTGACGTACACGATCAAAGTACCAATGACATAGAAGTAGCTGAATAGTTCGCAAGGCAGATGCACGCCACTCGTCAGTCGACAGGAAACGTCAAAGTGGGAGTGCGACCACTCCGACACTTCAGACTTTTTGAAACCAACAATGTCTACAGTGAGTGAGACAGGAAAAAATTTAAGAGAAAATAGATGCCGGCGTAGGATGGTCATCAAAATCACGAAGGCGGCCTTAGCTCACAAGTTTCGAAGTTCTTTGTGGTGGTAGACATGCGTAATGCTCCAAGCGGAAGTTGTACTTGTTATTACCAGTGCGATTATCTGCCATTGCCTTGTGAGTAGGCTCGTCACTTTGTGTCAGGTGGACGTCTTCTGGTAAGCTGTACAAGCATCAAAAACTAATATCATTTGCCTCAGGATAAAAGACCAATTTAGGTAACGAATCAGTCAAAACTGAGAAATGGTCTTATAAGCAACCACCAACGGAGCATGATCCCAGCCAAAGCATGCAGTATAGATTATAAAAATATTCACGTCATTACTGAAGGCTTAATCAGTACTACAGTGGCCTCTATTCGTGCACTGTAGCTTTAAGGTAATGTAATCTCATGAGACTGATATGCTTGCCTTGATGACATCACCTTGAAGGTTTAGAGTTATGGCGTCTGATGTCTGAGTTGACTTCTATTGTTCACAAAATCTCAGTGATTTCACACATGAGAAACTCTGCTAGTAATTTTCATTATCTGTAGCAATTAGTTCTTGATTGTAGGGGTGGTTTTCTGAAAAATCATAAGAACAAACGTGACGAGCATCCGCCTCTAACTAGCACTACCGTTGAAGCAATGCAATAATTGTGTGTCGGTGCACTAAATGACTCTCTGACGCCGAAATGTAATAGAATGGTGAGTTCAGCTGCAAGATAACTGAAGGCGGAAAATCCCGGTACGAATCTGCCTATGCCACTAGTCTGTTGCAGCGCTGTCGAATGTAATGATAAGTTGACGCTCGCGTTCTACACGTATAGAAATTCAGTGCGGAAGATGCATCTCTTAAATGCTAAGCCCGCAGGACAAGTCAGCGTGTTCATAAGGAATCATAATGTGCCGACGTGAGAAAGGGCTATTATGTTTCATGGAGCTCAAGGACATTTACTGCTTGCTCAGTATGTATGTCTTTGCATCGACATTATCTCGTGGAAAAAATATGGATGACTAAGTAGTAATCTTTACATTTCAGAAGAAAACGATGACAGACAACCCTTGTACCTTGATGAAGAACAACCAGCCTCTTTTCAAGGGTCTTCTTACCTTTCCGCACTTTTTTAATGAACGTAGTTGATATTGCTGCGTCCAGCAGTAGGCACTCTGTTCTGTAACAAATGAGCTCCTCCTCCTTTCTTCGAGAAACAATATTGGTGACCCAGCACCTTGCTGCAGTCCCTCTTTTGGCAACTTGCGACCGAGTCATACGTTTGATGCAGGCTTTCTGCTACTTCGTATGGCGAATAATTGAAAGCAAGCAGTAACATAGGCTTCAGTATCACGAATGTATCAGGTGACACAGCTGCTGGCATAGGGGCTCTTATCAGATAATGAATAGGTTAGTAATCTAGAAACAAAAATAGAGCTAGTGGTGTGCCTGATGCAGCATCGTCATTGCATTAGCTTGTTTCACATTTCGAAGGGTGCGTTGGGCTCATGAACAGAAAAACGTTCCGCGAGATGCATTGTCACTTTGCTGGTGATAATCATGTCAATAAATCCTTGAGATATAGCTGTTTTCAATTCAAGTAAAGGACACTGGATGTACCACAGAATGGAAAGCAGGTTAATCAGTCACCGGTTAATGAAGCGCCGCTAGTTTGTATGTATGTGTGTGAGATGGGGGCGCTCGCTTGTCGGTACGTGCACGTGCGAGTGCGCGAGCTTTATTGAGCATTCTAGCATTATTGGTTCCAGCTTGGGTAGGCTCTAGATTGGTCTTAACTACTTACTTTGCGCGCGAATTCAATATCTTAATATAACGTCCTCAAAGAACATTGAGTCCCGCGTGTGTTCCTTGCGCTGGTTGATCGTGAACTATCCCGGTCACTCTATAATAATATTGCTGCCTCGCATAGCGATGCTCAACACAATGGCCACCATTTTACTGAACGTTTTTTTCTTTAAAAATAATCTCTAGCAACTCGGACTGATTTAGCACAAAGCAGTGGAATCAAAATGTTAAATAAACAGGCTACTGAACGCAAATCAAATCGAATCAAATTTCGCTTACATCTTGAAAGATGCGGGCAAGCTTGGGCGAAAATTGAAACAATTTACTTTAGGAAAGCCCAAAAACTAATGTACAAGAATATAGTCAAAACCAATAGCATTTACAAATACTGTTTTGCATTTGTGTGAACGCGAAGCCAATTATTCGCGTTACACACATAAAAGTAAGATTATCAGAAATATTTTCATAAAAGCTCACTCAAATACTGTCGCTAATATTTCAAACCTAAGTAATAGGTACAGAAAACAAGCAAAAACAAGTAATGTGTCAATTGAAACTATTGTTTACATAATATGTACATTCAAAAGGCACAAAATATGTGTAAATGTGAATATGTACCGCGAGGCAATCGTAAAGCCGAACAGTTTGAAATATACAATGCAAATGTAACATTCTTCAGTAGAGTATCATTTCTTGCATAAAAATACTTACGAAATTGTCCCTTTAAATTGGTACGAGCAACTTATTTATTAAATTATATGCGATTCACCGAGCTCAGCGAGCAAGATGGTGCAAGTTCACCAACAACCAGCAACCAAAGTTGTCTTTATCTTTCATGCTGCAAGGCTGCGGCGGCTGCTCTGTATCATAATCCCCCAGTGGTAGAAGCACCATCTAACTACTTGGGTTACTCGCATGTGGTAGAAGGAGGGTGATAAAGCTTTAGTCAAGTTATGTGCACGATGTCTTTCAAAGGTGACGATGGTGGCGTTGGATCGGCTGGAACGATCTCGTATGTGACATCAGTCACCTGGCGAACGACGTGGTATAGCCCAGCGTAGCGTGACAGCAGTTTTTAAGAAAGGTCTACAGGCTGAGTGGGGAATCAGAGAAGGATGAGGAAACCTGGTGAAAAGTGCACGTTTCAATAATTGGAATCGTAGAGCTGTCTTTGGTGCTCCTGTGAGGTCTGCAGATGGCTGCGGGCGAGTTGGCATGCATGGTTGGCTCGCGCGATGGCTTCGCCGGCATACTCAGTGACTCAGGGCAGCAAGCTGTCAAAGGGTAGGGCGGGTTCTCGGCCGTATTGAAGACAGAATGGTGAATAGCCAACAGAGTCATGACGCGACCAAATATATGTGAACGTCACAAAGGGAAAATGAACATCCCAGTCATGGTGGTCGGCCGCTACGTATTTAGAAAGCAATCAGTTATGGTGCGGTTAAGGCACTCAGTAAGATTGTTCGTTTGCGGATGGTACAAAATGGCTACCTTGTGCTTTGCAGAGCAAGAGCGTAGGATTTCGTCAACGACAGCTGATAAAAAGGTCCGGCCCTGTCAGTGAAAAGCTGGCGTAGAGCTCCGTGTACTAAAATATTATCTGTTGATACTTCTTACAGAAGCATTCGGCGCACCTTTGAAAAACTGTTGGACCTCAGAACACCAATTACGGAAGTGATACGTATGTTGCAGGTACCTCTGAATTTATGAAGAGCGTATGCGGTAAATAGTGTCCGAAGTGAAATGAGGCATCTGACGTACGAGACAGTATGTAAACAACAGCCCATAGCCGATGCGGTGCATCCCAATTTAATCCGAAGCCCATAAGTAGACCATGCGACACTTTAATACCAACGTTTCAAATGCAAATTTTTATGTTTCCACAACAAACGGTGCATCTGACTTGCTTGGTAGTGTACCTGGTTTCGTGGAGTGTCGTCGCGTCCATAGAGCGATAAATCACACATTGGTCGTTCCCATGATTTCGAACGCTGAACTCTCAAAGCGCGAAGTCACACTTACGCAATCTGCGCTGAAATCATGGCATATTCATGAACTTAATGATCATGAGTGGGCGAAGCAGTGGAATCATTTCTTTTCATCGTAAACCACCCATTACATTGACCACTCGCGCATAAAAAATGATTGTCAAAAGTTGTACAGTTATAAAAATGTTGTTTGGTCACAACGAGTATGTTTTACAGAAAAATCTGTTATGAGGTAACAAGGATCGCGTGCACCGTAGCTCTCCGCCAACACCGCCATTTTCCGTATTTACTATCGCTGCAAAAGAAAAAAAACCAATGCAAATGAAAAACTCGACGAACACAATGGGATTCAAACGCAGGACTCCTAAGTGCCAGCTCTGTACTGTATAACTGAGCCACGCCGGTGCTTGAAACTTTGTTGGAAACTGCCCTTAGGCAAGTCAAGAGAAAAAGAATCGCGGTAATATGAGTAATCGATCGTTTACAACAGCAAAGAAAGAAACAAGGCGTTAATCTCTGCGCATTGCGTAACAAGTGGTTCATCAATTGCTACAGCCAATTACAAAAGCTACAGCCGCGATTATTGTTCTTCGTCCACCACAGCATAACAAACTTTCACGAAATTTCAAGTGCGTAGCAGGTATTACGGGTTTCCAAAAGAATGACGACAACTGCACAGAGAAGAAGCACTACTCCACAGGTTTGTGGCAAATACTGTAATGCACCAGGGAGCATGCGAGTCAGTATTTATGTGTTGATTTCATATAGTCACGGCTAGAAGATCTGAGTATGCCTTTTTTGTGACCCCAACGCTTTCCTTCTTTTTACAGCTGCTGCCACCGCGGGTCTTAACTAGTTGTCAAACTTAACGTAGGCAGGCTTGACCTAGTACCAATGACACAGTGGAGCTTGAACCCGGATCCGCTGGGTGCCAGCGCCCTATTCTACCACTCACCTACACCCATGACTGTGACTTGCTGTCAAACTTACCTTAACGAGGCTTGATGTCGGGAAAGCAATCGTGTTAATACGACTTATAAAGTTTTTTTGAACAGCAAAAGAACAACCAGTCGTCGCACATTGCGAATAGCGTAACGAGTGGGCTGTCCAATGCTCCAAATCATTGCAAAAGCTTGTTCTTCATCTCCTGTCACTGTGGCGCATACCCAGTTCTTCTTCTTCTTTTCTTCTTCTTCTTCTTCTTCTTCTTCTTCTTCTTCTTCTTCTTCTTCTTCTTCTTCTCTTCTTCTTCTTCTTCTTAATACTACTTGTTTTTAATACTACTCGTATATGCTATAGGATAGGTTTCAAAAAAATAATTACTGAGTACTAATTTAATAATACTAATTTGTTTTTAATACTACTCGTATATGCTATAGGATAGGTTTCAAAAAAATAATTACTGAGTATTAATATTCAAACGTTTAGGAGAATAAAGAATTCAGCTCTATATTCTTTTAGTCGGACTGATAAATTTCTCTATTGCGCAGTAAACATCCGTGTCACTGAAGCCAAGTGTGGGTGAGCCATTATCTTCATAGTCGTCAGCACTGCATGAACCATTCACATGAAATTCTTCGCAAGTATTTAGCGGCTACCACGCTTCTCAGAACAACGACGAAAAATAAAATAGCAAATGCCGGCCAACTCTCCAAACAAATTTATTTATATTTAGTGGGCATCAAGCAAGTGTGCATGTAGTAGTTACCCAATGAGTGTTTAGAAAAGACTCTGAAACGCCACTATTCTAGCTTTCGCTAAGACTGTGTTGTGCTTTCAGCGCAGGCCTGGCGTTTTTCATTGTCTAGAATTTATTACAATTCAGACAACTTTGATCCGAACAAAACTGTACACAATGAAGTTAACCTTTTAATGGTAATTGAAACTAATTGAATAAATGAAAATATTACAATAGAAAACGACAAATTTTTCCAGCCTCCCACAATCCATGTTCCAATGTCTCATACTTCTATGAAGACTAAAAACTACATTGTACATGTGAAAAAAAATGATACAGTAGCTACAGACGCTTCTGCGAATGATGAAAAGGTCGGTTGCATTGTCTTTGATTACTTCCGCTTGTCATTTTCAGCGAAATTGACAGATTTCACTACTATTGCTCTAGCGTGGCTAATGATTATCATTTTCGCTCTTTTAAAACTGCTTTGATTTAAAATAAGTGCAATATTGACTGATTTATTTTTTGCTATGTACAGCTCTTACAGCTTCAGGACAATCTGTACCCCTTGTGATCATGCGCACAATATTAGTTAGCCCGAGCATCACTTAATAGGCCTTTAACTTTGGTAACTTTGGTACTACCGAAAATAGAATACAAAGCATCAAATAAATGTAGAAAATTACCAATGTGCACATGTGTAATTGAGAGAGTTACTAAACGGACAGATAATAAGCACATTTGATTCTTCAGAAAGCCTCAGTGCAGGCAGCCTAGGAATTTTGAAGATACTTTGATCAATACTCAAAGCTGAGCCCCAAGTAAACCAATATGTCACTAGAGCTTGTCTTACAATATCCCCCATGTGCCTAATCTGCAAACAAACACAAAAATCGGGCATTATTTTTATCAAATTATAGTTATTATTTTTATCGAAAGAGTTTTAGATTTGATTGATATGTGAACTTTAACGTCCCAAAACTACCGTATGATTATGAGAGACACCGTAGTGGAGGGCTCCGGAAATTTTGACCACCTGGGGTTCTTTAACGTGCAACCAAATCTCAGCACACGGGCCTACATTTCCGCCTCCATTGGAAATGCAGCCGCTGCAGCCGGGATTTGATCCCGCGACCAGCGGGTCAGCAGCCGTGTACTTTAGCCACACGACCACCGTGGCGGGGCTGGAACAGAGTTCCAGGTATTTGGATTTTGGTGGTAGGTTTTTAGGTTTAACCACAAAAAAGTGCCAAGTTTCGGTGCCTCTGTCATGGGACATTGCCAAAGAAAAGTACTTGATGAAGTTTGTAAATCATTCAATATTATGAATGGATTACAACGTAATGTCTGTTTTTTGATATACTTGAGAACGCTTCAGATATAAATATCAATGTGAAAAACTCTGAGATATGCAATCTTTTTTATCGGCAGAGTTAAACTCAACCGTCTGGTCAGCTCGATGTTTCAGTCTTTCGATATTGTATAAGCACTTCTTTTGTTTATTCACTTTTGTGTAACTATTCCCAATCTATAACAAGGTTTCTGCAAGTCTTCTTGGCCAATCCCCTCAATTGGGTATGTGGCAGAGTTGACAGGTAACAAGAAACAAAAAAAGAATGCCTCCCACTACACAAAATATATGGTTATTTCAACATAGCGGGAACACTGCAAGCGTACTTGTAGCAATTACAAAAACAGTCTTGAACAAAGGCACTGAAAGACTGCTTTTCCTACTTACGCTGTGACTGTCCTGCACGTTCCGTGCAGACCTGACGCTTCCCTTATCTGTGCATTAAACTTTGCTTTCATTTTTACCGCTTCGTTGTACCGGATCTAGCCTAAAGGTGACAAAAAGAACATCTGGGCTCCTTCACCTGGTGGTTGTCAGTTATTTGGAATCATCCAAAATGCAGCGCAGCATATCAATATGCCATCCGCAACACAATCCAGTCATTGTCTACGATTATCAATATCATCTATATCCTCATTAGAGTCATCGTCTTGGTTGTGATGATGACGCCGATGACATATCAAGGTGCGTCACCTGCGTATGATCTCGCGTGATGGCATATGAAGAATATTTGGGCTGAAACGCATTTCATTGTCTTGAGCGGCATCATCATCAATAACACGTATAGTGGATACCTTGCTTGCGGTGCGCCATGACGGCAGAAAGAATACGTAAGGTCTAGAACGAGCTTCTTCTTGATCATCACCATTGTCATCATCATCGTCATTAGTGGCTACAGCACAAGAAGCCGATACTAACGCCAACAGAGAAGCCCAGGTTAAAAAGAGGTACGCCTCTAAAAACCATCCTCATTGTTACCTAGCAATGAGCAAACCACAGCACTGCTCCAATTGTGTTTCACTCCGCCTTGCCTACCAGGCATCAAGAGCAGCCAAAGCATGAGGCACGCCTATATACGGAGACATTCTGCGCAGCCACAACGCCGAGCTTGCCTGGCGTAACACGAGCAGAGTACGAGCTACAAGACATCCCTGTTCCGACCAAAAGTGCCACGACAAGGGCTCCGCGCGAGTTTCAGGAGCTGAGTTTTGAGCATACTTGCCAGCTTAGATAGGATGGGGGCTCGGCTTTAATCCATCTACGCAAAAAAAAAGACATTTAGCATATGGTCAGAACCCCAGGTTAGAGCTCTAAGATTGACCAGTTTTTCTGTTTCTTGAGTAATATACAGCGAGATTAATTTTTCTTCTTTTCTTTCATTTGAGCTGAAGTAGTGGTTCTTTGACTCTCATATATTTACCAATGTGAGACTTCAAACACCGACTTGATCAACAGAACACGGCAACCGACTGCCCACAACCTATATAAGAACTCACTGAATTACCAAATTGAATAATGGCGCTATTTCACTTCTACTGGTTATATGCGTATAAGCAGAATGGGGCTTCGTGCTGTCAATCAAAAGCTGAAGAGACGTAAGGTCAAACTTGTTTTCCTGTGCACGGTTAGAACATTCAGCGTGGATAGGGTCTTCGCAAATACTGGTCAGCTAGTTGGCTGTTGAGGCAGTTATTTTGTTTTTTCAGCGCACGTAGTGAAAGTTCTTCATACCTGCTACACCGTGAAAGATTGGTTAACAAAAAAAAGGTTACTGGAAAGTAGAACTGTGACCAATCTTAGGTCAGCTCGTGCTACGAACTTGTAGAAGTCCATGGCAGAAAAAACAGCAGACGTTCCCGATGTCTTGTTTTCGGGTTAGTGGGTCCCGTCATCTTTTAAACAACATTATTTGCAACATGCTATTGCCTAAATAATATAAACCATAGGTTGGCATTACAAATGTTTTCCCTTCTATTGTCGCGTGTATTATTTTTACTATGTTCACGGTACCCATTGTGTATTAGATTTCTGCAAAATGAAAGACTAGATAATTAGTTACAGATTAAACGCTTACCTTATTTCCACCAAAAAACACAGTGTCAAGTCTTGGGGGACTGGAAGGCTGTACAAAATAACAGCATTGCACTCAACAGATGAATAAACGTATACACTTAGTATCTGTTGTTTATGCTGAAGAAGGATCTCCAAATAAAATGGTGGAAGTGATGAAGCTTCCAAATATCAGCCAAGCAAATTTTATGGGTATATTGGGCGCGGAAATACTGGTAAACGTAGAAAAGGTTTGCAATATGCAAGAATGACACGCTAAAGATTTTATTTGTAACGACAGTATATATATTCAGCTTTCTAACAGAATCGCTAAACACTGAGGCTGATGTTGTGTCATGAGCCCAAAAATTTTCTGTGAAGTGTCTACCATATTCCTCTAAGAGGGCAGATTGATCGTTTTTAGTGACCAGTGCCATGCAAGGAAGGTTTCAAAGCACTTTCCAGGACTTACTATAACTTGTTACAAATCAGTTGCTGAAGGCTGTGTCGCAAGTGATAGCCAAGACAATATTGTCACAAGCTCGTGATGCGGACAATATTGGCGACCCAGCACCTTGCTGCAGTCCCTCTTATGGCCGCATTCGACCGAGTCATACGTTCGATGCAGGCTTTCTGCTACTTCGTATGGCGAATTATTGAAAGCAAGCAGTAACATAGGCTTCAGTATCACGAATGTATCAGGTGACACAGCTGCTGGCATCTCTTATCAGATAATGAATAGGTTAGTAATCTAGTAACAAAAATAGAGCTAGTGATGTGCCTGATGCTGCCTCGTCATTGCATCAGCTTGTTTCACATTTCGAAGGGTGCGTTGGGCTCATGAACAGAAAAACTTTCCGCGAGATGCATTGTCATTTTGCTGGTGATAACGCTGTCATTGAATCCTTGAGATATGGCTGTTTTAGATGCGGAAGCATCTTATACTCGCGCCTTGTAGTGCGCCGTCCGCGCCATCCACGCCGTCCGCACCGCTTCTCGAACATTCGACAGCTCACGCGCGCGCATGCGCCGTCGCGCCATCGCCCACTCTTCCACCATCTGTGCATCCCTTCCTCCTCTACACACCGCGCGCGCTTCACTCCTCCACCATCTGTGCACCCTTCCTCCTCTACACACCGCGTTCGACATCTACAATTCTCCTGATTCTCCAGTGGACGCGCATGTGGCGTCGCGCTTCGAGAACATTCAACAGCTGACAGTGCATGCGCCGTCGCGCTGCATATATACTCAAGGTCGGCGCTCGCTCGCTCAGTTGCCGCTCGTCGGTTGGTTTGTACGGCGCGTCGACGTCCAAGGTCGCGGTGAAATGAATTCCAACGAATCCACAAACACAATGATCGACGTCCCTTCGACCAGCGCCGCCCTTTCGCATACGTGTGTAGTGTTCACTCATTTAACACCCCCTCCTACAACCACGTTAACCAATTTAGCCATCGACCCAAGTAAGTCGCAATTTAACACCCCATTTCACAACCACGTTAACCAATTTAGCCATCGACCCAAGTAAGTCACACTTTAACACCCCGTTAACCAATTATATGCTCCGCATCCTCCTCAGTGTTCTCCCGAGGGAAGCTGCGGGCAATTTTTTTCAATTCAAGTAAATGACACTGGATGTACCACGGAGTGGAAAGCAGGTTCATCAGTCACCGGTTAATGAAGCACCGCTGGTTGTTATGTGTGTGTGTGAGGTGGGGGCGCTCGCATGTCGGTACGTGCACGTGCGAGTGCGCGAGCTTTATTGAGCATTCTAGCATTATTGGTTCCAGCTTGCGTAGGCTCTAGGATGGTCTTAACTACTTACTTTGCGCGCGAATTCAAAATCTTAATATAACGTGCTCAAAGAACATTGAGTCCCGCGTGTGTTCCTTGCGCTGGTTGATCGTGAACTATCCCATTCAAACTATAATAATATTGCTGTCTCACATAGTGATGCTCAAAGCAGAGGCCACTGTTTTACTGAACGTTTTTTTCTTTAAAAACAATCTCTAGCAACTCGAACTGACTTAGCACAAAGCAGTAGAATCAAAATGTTAAATAAACTGAACGCAAATCAAATCAAATCAAATTTTGCTTACATCTTGAAAGATGCGGGCAAGATTGAGCGAAAATTGAAACAATTTGCTTTAGGAAAGCCAAAAACCAATGTACAAGAATACAGTGGGAAACAATAGCATGTAAAAATACTGTTTAGCATTTGTGTGTAACGCGAAGCCAATAATTCGCGTTACACACATAAAAGTAAGATTATCAGAAATATTTTCATAAAAGCTCATTCAAATACTGTCGCTAATAATTCAAACCTACGTAATAAGTACAAAAACAAGCAAAAAATGTAATGTGTCAATTGAAACTATTGTTTACATAATATGTACATTCAAAATGCACAAAATATGTATAAATGTGAATATGTACTGCGAGGCAATCGTAGAGCCGAACAGTTTGCAATATACAATGCAAATGTAACACTCTTCAGTAGAGTATCATTTCTTGCATGAAAAGACTCACGAAAGTGTCCCTTTAAATTGTTATGAGCAACTTATATATTAAATTATATGCAATTCACCGAGCTCAGCGAACAAGATGGCGCAAATTCATCAACAACCAGCAACCAACGTTGTCTTTTTCTTTCATGCAGCAAGGCTGCGGCGGCTGCTCTGTATCATAATCCCCCTGTGGTAGAAGCACCATCTAACAACTTGGGTTACTCGCATGTGGTAGAAGGAGGTTGATAAAGCTTTAGTCAAGCTATGTGCACGATGTCTCTCAAAGGTGACGATGATGGCATTGTATCGGCTGGAACGATCTCGTATGTGACGTCAGTCACCTGGCGAACGACGTGGTATAGCCCTGCGTAGCGTGACAGCAGTTTTTCAGAAAGGCCTACACGCTGAGTGGGGAATCAGAGAAGTACGAGGGAACCTGGTGAAAAGTGCACGTATACCAGAAAGTCCGCCACATTGGTTGCGCAACTCGTCGGAAGTGCTCGTGTGATGGCGTACCATGTCGCATAATCCGTGGTGACAGATATCCATTTGTTGCCTGAGCTGGAGATCGCGAACGGGCCAAGCAGGTCCAGGCCAACTCGAAAAAAAAAGGTTCAGTGGAATTGTCGATCGGCTGAAGGAATCCAGCTGGTAGGGAAGATGTTTTTTGCGGCGCTTGCAGGGCTCACAAGCGGCGACGTAGCATGAAACAAAGCGGGAAGACCAGGTCAAAAGAAACGACGACGTATCCGCTCGTATGTGCGAGAGACCCCCAAGTTGCTTCCGAAGGAGCGTCATCAAGTTGATTGGGGACAATCGCACGATGATGTTCTGGCAGGACGGGGAGTAAGTCATGGCCATACGGATCGAGGTTACGGCGATACGGGATCCCGTCTTTCACCAGGAAGATTTGTAGAGATGCGTCGTGAGGCATGACTCAAGCTCGTCAATGATGGTTCGCAGGGAAGCATCCTGTCGTTGTTGGTGGCCAAGGTTGAGTACCTGCGTCACAGACAGAGAAGGTCTGGAAAGGTGTCAGTATGAGCAGCTTCTTCCACAGGGTTGCGTGATAAACATTGCGCATCTTGATGCAACCGCCCTGTTTTATACGTTACGGTGAACGTGTATTCTATTGAACGTAGGGACCAACGCGCGAGGCGTCCTGTGGGATCCATGAATGAGGCCAGCTAGCAGCGCGCGTGGTGATTGGTGACTACTTGTAATGAATGCCCGTATAACTTTTGGGCGAAACTTGGCGACTGCCCACACAAGAGCGAGATACTCACGTTTCTTGATCGAATCGTTGCACTTAGCGGTAACTAGCATTCGGCTTGATTATGCTATATTATGGTCATGTCCGCGTTGGTGTTTTAATAGGACTGCTCCTGTGCCGTGCCCACTAGCGTCAGGGCGAACCTCGGTTGAAGGTGATGGATCGAAATGAGCTGAAATCGGCGGTGTTTTAAGGGGGGTCGTGAGCTGGGAAAAATATGGGGCTTTATCAGCGTTTCAGAAAAACGGTGCGTCCTTCTTCAGGAGGTTTGTGAGTGGGCGTGCATTTATTGCGAAGTCCTCAACAAAGCTTCGGAAATAGGAGCACGAGCCCACAAAACTGCGAACATCCTTTGTGAACTTTGTAACAGGAAAGTCCGTGATGACGTGAGTTTTCTCGGTATCCAGGCGGACTCTTGCGGCATCGAAGAGGTGGCCAAGTATGGTTATTTGACGACGAGTGAGGTGGCATTTTGAAGAGTTCAATTGAAGTCAAGCTCGACAAAAACGTCAAGAATTTCCGATAAACGATCGAGATGGAAGTCGAATGTAAGCGAGAAAATGATAACGTCGTCTAATAACATAAGTAGGTTGACGATTTAAACCCTTGGAGCAATGAGTCCATCATTCTTTCGAATGTGGCCAGTGCATTACATAGATGAAAGGACATAACTTTGATATGATAAAGACTGTAGGGATTGATGAATGCGGTCTTCTCATGGTCCATATTGTCTACAGCAATCTGCCAATAGCCGTATCGAAGGTCTATAGTAAAAAAAATACGTAGCACCGTAAAGGCAGTGTAAAGCATCAACGATTCTAGGCAACGGGTAAACATCTTTCTTCGTAATTTTGTTGAAACGTCGAGAGTCTATACGAAAGCGCCATGTTTCATCCTTCTTTCTTATCAGGACAACAGGAGAAGCCCAGGGGCTACACAAAGGCTCTAGTATATCTTTTGCAAGCATCTTTTCGACTTCCTGTTGTACGACTGTTCGCTCGAACGCGCAAACACGGTATGGACGTCGGTGAATGGTACTCATGTCACCGATATTGATGCGATGAGTAACAACACTCGTTCGGCTAAATGTCATGCTGGTGAAATTGAAAATGTCTCTATAGGACTCCAGGACGTGACGGAGGGCTTTCGCTTGATCCGGAGCGAGGTCTGATGGTACCATGCGGTCAACGTCAATGCCCGATGAAAGTGATAGAAATTGGTAACGGTCTGAGGCGCGGCAATTATACACTCTGAAGGGCTCAACCGTGTGGCCATGTAGGGCAATAATTTTTGCTATGGAGATACCTTTGGAAAAAATTTGGGCAGTGAGGGCTAAATTTACAATAGGAAGGCATGTGTGGTTTCCAACAACTGTCAAAACTGTGCGCGGGACAGCTATGACATGCGTAAGCATCACGGCATGAATCCATGCCACCATGTAATCGCCGTCAGGTACAGTTGGCGTAGAGAAGAGGTCGATGTGTGTAACACCGTTAGGCGGAAGGCTACGAAATCAAGCAAGCAAAGACGCCTTTGGGTTGGGTTGGTCGGATCAGAAAGTAGAGGCATCTCAAGGTCAAGACAGCCGGCTGAACAATCTAGAAGGGCCGAGTGAGCGGTTGTATCTATACCTATATTAGATCATGAGGGCAATTGCTTATAACGGTTAAAAGAACAGCAGTGTTTCTGTCGGCAATAGTCACACGGGCAGAGTACATGCCAATACTGGCAGCAGATTCCCCGTTGGTGACTCGAATAGCTCGGTACAGGGCGGGTGTGACAAATTTCTTTAGGTGGCGACGAAGAACAGCACTCATTAAGGACAAACGCGCGCCGGTATTGATCTACGCGCGCACAGGTACATTGTCTAAAGTAACGTCCAAAAGATTCCCGGTTGTCGGTAATGTTACACGAGGATTTCTTGCAGAGGTCATTGTCATGCAGCTCCACCTCCAGAGGCTGCGCTGCCCAGTTTTCCGGTCGGGGGCTCTGCGAATAGGTCGGAGAGGTGGGACGGCGTTGTGGGGGTGAACGACATTGACGGCGAGCAGGGGATGTTGAGTGGGCGTAGTGAGGTCTCGCCAATGGTGCGGCAGAATCAGAGGATTTGGTCGGCATAAGGGAATCAAATTCCAATGCTGAAGACGACTGGTGGACAGAAGTGGCTTGGGGAGGAGGCCCAAAGTGTGCCGGCAAATCCCAGTGTTGAGGCTGGGGTGAGCGATGTGACTGACACGTCGGCAGTTGAACCATATGGGCTTGTCGTCCTGCGCACGCCGTTCGGACAAATTGCGCTGTCCAGAGTAGTTGGAACCAAAGCGAGGAGTGGAGGGGTGACGATAAAAAGGCTCGGCAGAGTAGACTGTTTCAACAGGGTGTAAGCTGACGTTCGATAATTCTTGACAAACGACGGCTTGTATCAGTGAGATTGTGGTCGGTGAAGGATCAGGCGTGGGAATAGAGTGACCACTGGTTGACTTGCATTGACCTCGCAACGAATGATGTGGGTGTGGTTGTCACATCAGGAAACTTGGCGGAAGGCGTCATTGTAAAAAGAAGTTGCCACTGTGTTCGGCAGGCACGTATGCCGTGGGTGACGCGGCGGATTTAGCCTGTTCTAGACGGCGGCATTTTGTTAGGATCGTGTCGATGCTCGTGATATGATTAAAAACCTGCAATTTGAAGGCGTCATGAGCAATTCCTTTGAGCACGTGAATAACTTTTCTCGCACTCCGACATGTGGTGGTTGACCTTGCTAGAAAGCACCAAGACGTCAAGAATGTTCGAGACATATGATTCCGTAGACGTCTGGGCGCGATGGCGAGAGTCTTCTTGGCAGCGGGCTGACGACCAGATGTATTGCAAAAGATCATCGATCTTCATTTTGAACAGATCCCACCTTGTTATTTCGGCTTCATTGTTTTTGAACCATGTCCGTGGCGTGCCGTCGAAGTAGAACAACCACGTTGGCGAGCATGAACGTGCAATCCAGCGGTGGGTAGCACTGCCACGCTCGGTAGAGGTGCAGCCAGGAGTCAACGACGATGGTACCGTCAGAGGAGAATTACCAAGGTCTCGCAAAGGTGCAGGCTGACGTAGGTTGTCGACTCGGCTTGATAGGCCGGCCGGGGATGAGGCACTGGCCGTTGACGTAGCCGAAAAAGTCTCCAGGTTCTGACCACTGCGCGTCTCCATGAAGGTACGGGAGTCATGCACTTCCACAAATAATGTACGAGTACTTATTTATTAAGTTATAGGCATATGCATCGAGCTCGGCGAACAACATGGCGCCAGTTCATAAACAACCAGCAACTGACGTCGTTTTCTCTTTCATGCAGCAAGGCTGCGGTAGCTGTTCTATATCAATATTCTCCTACAGTGCATTTTTTTCTTCTTTTTTGCTACCTCAGCAGATTATTTGAGGTAAGTGAGGCAAACAAAACCGTAACATCTGTCTTTCATATTTATTCAGGAAGAGGTAGTGGTCCAGAAGTCTTGTTTTTATAGAGAACAAAAAGGGACATTTCCTCTTGGATTGGTGAGATTTTTAAATAATGTTGATTATTTTTTAGAAACTCTGTATTTCAAGGCTAAATTCAAGAGACGCGAGTTATGTTTGGGCAGAACGTGGAAGCTAACAAAAAAATCCTTGTGTACACATGATATGCAACGTTTGCCATGAAACAAAAAGTAAATATTTTATGGTTGTTTCTCTGTGTGAGATTTCTCCACACAAAAAACACCAGTAAATATTGATACATAACAGCCGCTAAACACGGCTGCAGGAAGAAGAGCTTAAAGTTAGTTTTTGGTTGACGCTAGTCTAGCGCCATCTCGCTCGCCGAGTTCTGTTTGTTGTGCATAAATTATAAAGAAGTTACTGGTAACATTATTGGTGGAGCTGGACGACCCCCGTACATTGATGGAGACGCGCAGCAGTCGCAACATCGGCGACCCTTCGATTGCTTTCACTGCTGGTACTTCTTCTACGCCACCCTCATCAGTCCAAGCCACCACCTACGTCACACTGCCGCACTTCCGGGATCCCGGCACTTTTTCTGGTGATGGTACGACCGGTCGTGACACTTGGCTGAACCGGTACGACCACGTCAGTGCTACTAGCTGCGGGATCTCACGCTCATGCCCCCCAAGGTGCTTTTCTACCTGAACGGCAATCCCCGAGCATGGTTTAAAAGCCATGAAACCGAATTAACGATCCGGATCTCTTCAAAGAAAGATCCGCGACTGTTTGGCGATTTACGCGGTCGTAAGCTCGCTGCAAAGAAGGCTCTTGCCACATGAGCCCAATCTTCAACTAAATCATACGTCTCCTACATTCTTTACGTCTTGGCCCTTTGATCCAAGGCCAATCAGTGCATGTTGGAAGACGAAAAAACTAACTACGTCTTGACAGGCATTGCCGACAGTGCTTTCAACCTGCTGGTTTTTAACAGCGTCTCGAGCATCGACACCATTCCTGTAGAATGCCGAAGTCTCAAGCAAGCAAAGCCCGCCGCGTAGCCCAAAGCTTCGTACCCCTTCCGAACACAGTGGCTACTTCGTGCGATGAGACGCCTTTTACCAGGCCCCTCGATGTGACGACCCTCACACGCATCATTCGTCGAGAGGTCAAGGCAGCACGGCCGGTAGCCACGCCATACCCGACGCTTGTGCCTTCCCTGGCCACGATCTCTTTGATACGAGCCATCGTTCGTCAAGAGCTATCGAATGTCGGCCTACATCCTGTTCCTGCCGTATACAATGTCAAGCCTTCTTGACGTCCCTCCTCTGCTCCTCGCATCCAACGCAATCCGTCCGAATGGCATACTCTTAATGACAGGCATAAATGTTTTATATGTCGACGCGTTGGTTATATCGCTCGTCACTGCCTCAACCGCAGGGCTCCAACGCCACATTATGCACCTCAGTCTCACGCCACTTCTGTCTGCCAGTCGGCCTCATAACATTCTCTATCAATGCCGACCACAATTTCCGGTCCCGCAGCACTTATTAGCAGACCTCGCTACAATCTGCCACCGTCCTCTGCTCGTCATCAGTTCTGGTCCCCCCCGCAACGCCGTGCTGCCTCCTCGAGCCATTCGCAGCACCTCCGACTGGAAAACCTGGGCGTTCAGCTTCTGCAGGTGGAGCTGCTGTTACAACCTTCGTAAGAAATCCTCGCCTAAAGTTAACGACGAACCGGAGCCTTTTGGATGTTACTGTCGACAATGTTCGTGTCAGCGCAATGATAGATACTGCCGCGCATGTGTCTATGATGAGTGCTAACCTACGCCGCCGACAATAAAAAGTTGTCCCGCCAGCCTTCAACCGAGCCGCAAGAGTCGGCGATGGAAGAACGGCCGAAATTCTTGGCATGCGCTCTGCGTGAGTTGCTAATGGGGAGAGAAGCACTGTTGTTCTTTTCGCTGATGTCGAACATTGCCCTCATAAACTAATTCTTAAAATGGATTTTCTAGCCATGCACACTGCCCCCATAGACTGTTCAGCTGACTCTATCCATCTCGATTTACCTCTCTTTTCCGACCTGACCAGCTCACCACAAACCAGCTTCTGCTGCATTGATTTCACACGCCTCCCACCTACCTCTGTCACACATGTCGACTTATTCTCCACCCCGCCAATACCTGACGGTGATTAAATGGTGGCTCCGATTTCTGCCGCGATACTTTCGCATGGGATTGCTCTGCACATATGATTGTGACGATTAGGAGGAACCGCACCTTCCATCCACTGGTCAAATTCTCACTCACCACCCAAGCTCAACCACAAGGTATCTCCGTGGTTGAACTCACAACACAGCCGTCACAGTCGTAGCTTTCACTAGGACTCTGACGTGAATTCCGCGCAGGCCGGGCGTTTTTCCTTTGTAATGCCTAATGTTAGCACGATCAATTTCTAGCTGTTGAAAAATTTGCAGAGACGCCTTGCACAAAAGTTCTTCAGGAGAGAGGTCCTACTCTACTGCTCTTGTTGGCTGTGAGTGAAAAAATTTCAAAAAGTTGTATGGTAAAGTAATTAGTAAGTGGACCATTTTCGTAAGGGCGACTTGTCGTCCTCAGAATAACTTCTTTAGATTCAACCCTCTGTATTCACGAGAGGATGTACTCGGACAATGAATGCCGCCCAAGCGCTAGTCATGTCACAGTGGCCCAAGTATCTTTGCAAGCCAAGCTTAGACGCTGCTATTACTACATGTTTGTGACTTCCTTTATTCAACCCTCGCAGGAGAAGAGCAGTCATTCTTCATTATTGAGCTTCCTCATGAGCTGACGCTTGGGCTCGTGGCAGTGCCCGCCCAACCTTGTCACTTCTTTTTCTTGAGTTCCAATAAAGCCTTCCATTTGACAAGACGTGTTTTTACTTGATGTGAGCTACCCGCAGCAGTAAGGCTCAAAGGTCACACACATGGTGCCAAAAA
Source organism: Rhipicephalus microplus (assembly GCF_013339725.1). NCBI lineage: Eukaryota > Metazoa > Arthropoda > Arachnida > Ixodida > Ixodidae > Rhipicephalus > Rhipicephalus microplus. The sequence goes on from NC_051168.1 coordinate 121,661,778, forward strand.
CACAGGATATTGACGACGAAAACATCATCGTTGAGAGCCGCAACATCTCGGAAGACGGCACCTGCGATCTCGGCGAGATACATCGACTGCGGGTGGCAGAATAGAACAACACCTTAGACAACGCCACAGCCTGTGGTCACAACTGGATGTCCTGTTGTCCGAAGCAGAAAACCACTTGTGAGGAAACCAAGCCGTCACGGAAGCAGCAGTCAGTGTATTCCTCGACCGAATAAGCTCATAATATGGTCAGATAAATAAAGTAGATGAGGATATTTTTGAAGAGATTCCAGACAACCTGTTGGTCAGCGAGACGTTAAACACTGTAGAATACCGCGACAAGGTTGTTACTCTCCCAGCTAATCTACGAGTCAAGCTGAATGAAGGTCTGGCTCCTCCAGCCCCATTCCTTACGAACGTTCACCTGTTATCATCTGGCAAGAGCAAGCTTCCGCAACTATAACTCCTAAAATTTGATGGTAACCGCAAACTATGGCCGATATTTTGGACGCAGTTTACATCAGCAGTTCACAACACCAGTGAGTTAAGCAGAGCTGACAAGTTCAACTACTTGAACAGTTTGGTTACCAGAGTGGCTGTGTCTACCACATCGGGACTACAAGCAACCGAAGAGTGCTCTAAACACGCTATTGACATTTAAAGAAGTGTTCCAGAGATGAACAAGGTATTGTGGACGACCATTTGCAAGGTTTTCTCGACCTAAAGCCGGTGTCGTCGTAAGCAGACGTTCGTAAGCTGAGGCAACTTTACGACAAGGTGCGGGCTCAGATTCGAAGCATCAAGGCGCTTGGCACAAACTCGACAACATATTGCTCCTTGCTTCGGGAAATCCTGCTAAGAATTCTACAGACAAACATGGTGCTGGCTTTCCACGAGATGCACAAGAAGTCCTCGTCGGCTGCATTCTATTTGAATAAGTAAGGGAATTCAAACCGTGTAACGGTTCCGGAAGATAACGATCTTCGGATGCTTCTGGAATTCTTCGAATTTCAACTCACTTGTCGGGAAGCTGTTGCCGAACAAGACGCAACTGAAACTCGTCAAGCCCAAGGTAAGGGCGGACTGAAACCCCGTCACCCACGGACGTTTCCACGAGAGCTATTCTAAAAAGCTCAACAAAACGTTCACAACAGTGCCTGTTCTGCCAGTCTGAAAAGTTCTGCCGAAGTCTGTGATACGAAGGATATAGACTTCTCTAAAAAAGGAAGGTGCTCATCAAAGCGGGAAGGTGCTTTCGTTGCCTAAAGTAGGGCCACATGGCTAAAGAGTGCAAAAGCCGGTGAACATGTTTCAATTGCACGCAAGAAGGCACGCAACATCTGCGCATCCGACGACAACAAAAACGACAAGAAGGTGTTATCTGCATCGGTCCATCTGGTGTCCAAGCAGGCAAGGTTAGTCGTAATGCTGCAAAGTGTTAAAGCAACCGTACTGGGCGCCAAATCATCTGGTCGCTACCAAGTTCCTTTTGATAGCGGAAGTCAGCGGAGCTTGATTAAAACCAAAGGTTATGGAAGACTTGGATGCGTACTAATAGAAGAAAAAAACGTTGGCTATCGGTATGTTCGGGGTAATAGCATACGGAAAACCATAAAGAAGGTACGTGTATCAATTCTCCCTGCGAACCAGAAGTTTGCAATTTCAACAAAGGCACTGGTGCTGGACACAATATGCACTGAATGCATATTGGTACCAGAAGAAAATGTTATAAGAGAAATGAACAAGATGCACTTGGATACGCGAGCACTTTCTTTACAAGGAGTAGAAGACAAGCACATTGCGGTTCTTATTGCATCAGACTATTATAGGGATATAACTGGCACCGGAAGCCTGTGTTCGAAAAGTGTAAAACTGTCAAGACGAAACTGGGATGAACTGTGAAAACACCATTGTCTACTGCAGCCATTGTTACAGAGTGTGTCAGTGTTGCAGTCCAACAATTCACCGTGACCGAGCAGGATATCTCATAATTTTAACTCGTTTTTGGGATATAAAATTGCCGGTATCCAGGCCCAAAACAGAGGAACCAAGGTGGCCGAATTGGTGCTGGCAAATTTTGAGAATAACATTAGTAAGAGTAACAATCGATATGAAGTGACACTACCATGGAAAGAAAAGGTTGCTCTGGGTGAAAACTACGGATTTGCACTCAAACGTCTGCACAGTTTGATGAAGAAGCTTAACAAAGGCAGTGAGCTCCTAAAACAATATGAAGCAACTATTCCAACGTAACTCGAAGAAGAATATGCTGAAAAAGTACCTACAAAAGAAGAGCAGTCATTTGGACCACGGAATTATATGCCACACTGAGCCTTCAAACGCTAGGACTACTATGAAAGTATGCTTCGTGTTCGACGCTTCGCCTCACAATTCCGAGATGAAGTCTTTAAACGACAGTCTAGAATCCCGCCATATATAAATCCCGACGTAGTGACACTACTGCTTTGTTTCCGACGCTACAAGATAGCAATGAATGCTGATATTGAGAGGGCGTTTTTTCATTCTCCTGCAAGAACACGACAGTGATGCGCTTCGCTTCTTGTGGTTCAAGACTTCGCCTCAAGTGCACAGCCCACTGCCGTAAATAGAAGTTTGGAGAATGACGAGGGTGCGCTTTGGAGCTACTTCAAGTCCTTTCCTATTGGCTTCAACCATTAGGCCCCATTTCAGGTCCGAAGACAACCGCTTTCCTCCGACAGCCCGGCTAGTGCAAGACTCCAGTAATATTGATGATATTATTATTGGAGCTGACACTATTGAACAAGCTATTCAATTGCATAAAGACATAATTGAAATCTTCAAAGATGCTTCGATGAACATTCGTAAATGGGGCAGCAACGACCCCGTTGTATCTGTCGTCTTCGTACAAGGAATCACTTCTGAAAAACTTTGCTCATTTCCAGGACCTCTGTTAGTCCCAGGACATCATTGGAACAAGCAGACCTTCACGTTTAGGCTCCAGCATATTCTACAGTTTATGGGGGATCATGGGCTTACCAAATTGTTTGTACTCCAGGCTTTTGCAAGGATCTACGACTCTTTGGGATTCCTGTCACCCTTTCTAGTAAGGGCGAAGGTCTTCCTACAAGAGTTCTAGAGTGAAAACCTCGGCTAGATGAAAACCATGCCATTGAAGCTGTCAGCTGCCTGGAAAAAATCGAGCAAGGAGGTAGCCTTGCAACATGAGATAAGTATTCCCAGGTTCCTCGCAGCGCGCCGCGAAGGCGCTTATCAAAAGGCAGAAGTACACATCTTTTCCGATGCAACTGAGTCACCATACGGTGCTGCAGCTTAGCTTCGTACCGTCGACTCAAATAGTACTGTTCACACTATACTAATAATGGCAAAGACAAGAGTTTCGCCTTTAAAGACGGTCACCTTGGCGAGGCTGAAAATGATGTCAGCTTTGCTTGCAGCCCGCCTATATGCCTACATCATCAAGAACTGCGACCTGGACATTGGTGAAGTAACATTTTCGTAATTGCCAGACTACCCTCTGCTGGATTTACAAGGGCCCCTTTCTTGGAAGACATTTTATGGAACACAACACAGGAGATCAGCAATTTGACAGAACATTTTCGATGGAAATTTCGTCTCGGAAGAGAAAACCCTGCAGATTTGCTCCCTCGAGGCTACACTGTACACATACTGAGTAGATCACAGTTGTGGTGGTATGGACCCGGATAGCTTGCCAAGTCTCATACATTCTCGCCTGAATCCGGAAAAAAACTTGACCTTGAAAATGGAAACTTGAGGCAGCTGAGACGGGGTCAATATCAATATCTACAGTGCGAACACGAGAACATCGATGCCAACGCTGATTGATAACGAACGATTCAGCAACCTTACGAAACTTGTAAGAATAACGGCACGGGCTCTCGGTTATGTTAAAGAGTTGAAAAAGCAAAGCGATAAATTCGAGGAGCTGTCTGCGGAAGAAACTCAACAGGCGGAGTGCTACTTGATTCGCGTATAATAGAGGGCTCAGTTTGGTAACAAACTGCGTCGCAAACGAGAATCCCTCTCCTTCCTAAAGTCAAGTTGGACAATTGAGATTGTTCCTCAACAACAACGGGCTGCTTTGGGTACAAAGAAAAGTTCAGATGACGGACGACTCATACGGTTCTCGCCATCAAATCCTCATAGCGAAAGACTCTCCCATCTCAACTTTCATCATCAATCATTCTCACGAAACGTCTTCCACGGAGGAGTGCGAGACACACAGAGTCAACTCAGGGAACAATAGTGCATTCCTAAATTACGTCAACTGGTGAAAAAAAAAAACAGTACGACGGTGTGTCATCTGCCAACACCTACATTCTAAACCAGTTCAGCAAGTTTCACTTTCTATGCCCCAGAATCGTTGTAATCAAACCCCTCCGTTTCTTGTAAGTGGAGTAGATTTTGCGGGTGTACATTACATCAAAAAAATGTGCACCAGCTCTTTTACATCGCTCTTTTTACTTGTGTTGTAACAAGAGCTGTTCATTTGGAACTTGTCGAACAGTTGACGACGGTGAATTTTCTTTGTGCACTTCGGAGATTCGTATCTCGTCGAGGCCTCTGTCACACAATGTAGAGCGACAATGCCAAAACTTTCGTCAAAATGTCCAAAGATCTACAGAAGCTCTGGGGAACAATTAGGCACCCAGATGTACTTGCATTTTTCTCTTCCTCAAAGATTCAGTGGAAATTCATTTTGCCCGAGTGCTACTTGGTGGGGTGTACTTTACGACAGACTCGTACGTTCTGTGAGACCTGCTTGAAGAAGATGCTGAGTGAACGTTTGGTAAGTCAGACAGAGTTGGTCGCTTAACTAATGGAAGTGGAAGCAGTAATAAATTCTTGGCTTTAACATAAGTGTACAATGACGTGGATGAGTCGTACCCCCTATCTGCAGCAGATTTTCTCGTTGGAAGAAGACTGACAACGTTACCACCTTACGACCTCAAAATCTAAACTGAGTCGACCAACGATCAACTGAAGAATCTTTGCAGCTAGAGAGAACAGAATTTGCAAACTTTCTGGTCTAGTTGGTAAAGGAGTATCTCAGTGAACATAAAAATCACACATTCAACGAAGCGAAAAAATCACATATTAAAAAAAGGCAATGTAGTTTTATGAGGAAAAAAAACATCGTCAAAGGCAACTGTTGAGCTTGGTCCGCATAGAAGAACTGATCGGTAGACGTGACGGCATCGTGAGGACCTCCTTCCTACGCTTGCCAGACGGCTCTGTTGTGAAGCGTCCTGTGCCGCTTCTGTACCTATTGAAAGCCACCTAGCGTCATCTGTCTGTGCGGCAGAGTGTTGTGACTTCCTTTATTCATCCCCCGCAACAGAAGAGCGGTAACCATCAGTATTGAGCCTCCTAAAAAGCTGACGCTTGGCCTCACGGCAGCGCCGGCTCGCCTTGTCTTTTCTTTCTTCTTGAGTTTCATTGAAGCCTTTCATTTGGAAATACGTGTTATTTACTTGATGTGAGTTGCGCCACAGCAGTAGAGCTCAAAGATTTAACTCTGCACGCCCACTCCGTTACTTAGACCACAGCTTAGAAGTAGGGGTATTCTGAATTGTTTCAGCACAATTTTACACTGTGACTTATGTGAGGTGTTTCAGGCTGAACTGCAAGACAACCACACAAACACATGTATTGTAAAATGAGTGAATTTCAAGTTATGTTCAGCAAGGTTAAACTAATGAAAATAAAATAACAATAGTGACGTTGTTTTGATGTCACCATGATGTCAAAAAAATTTACTTATTCAGGCATACCTTTGAAGGCTTATTGTCACAGTTACGCGCCGTTTCCGTATTCTGGACGCCTCCATGACTTCACAAAGGGGTCCAATAGCATTGCGAATAATGTACTCTGTAGTGACTGAACCGAGCTCGCTACGCATTTCTGTAGCAAGAGCGTCATTTGTGTATGCTACAAAGCCGCGTAATTCACAACTTATCCAGAATGGTTCGCATAGTTGTCATGATAGAAAGTCGTCTCCATTGACCAGTTGAGCCTCTAAAAGCTAATCTGTGGCATTGTGAAGTTGGTGACAGGACGAAGCGCTCACTTCTAACCGAATGTTTATACACAAAAAGATGGCAAGCGTAGCCAGTCTTTCTACGATCATGTTTAAATTTCAGTAAACAGCACTGAAAAACATCGACAAGGAGATGTAAAAAGGAGCGTGCTAAATTAAAATTAGACGTGCCACGATTATATTGACCAGTGTGCGTAGTCGCTAAACGCAATGGCTAGGTCCAGAAACTAAAATCAAGTGCAACTATGACTTGACCATTATTCAATCAATCATTCAAAACCATCTCCGCATATATCTATCTGTCTTTATATTTAAATGTCAATTTACCTATCTGTCTATGTATCTGGCTATCTAGCCATGTTCAAAGGTTTACAACACCACAGCAGCACGGACTGACTAGGTGCACGCCTATAAGCTGCACTGCATATTTAGAATTGCACCTTTTGGACAAGACGCGGTAATCTAGGGCAAGGCACGCAATAATCTGTAGGTAGTTTCGGCCGTTGTAATTTTAGCATAAGAGTTAGGCCTCTCTGTAGTGTTACTAGCAGTACAAGTACTAGCAGTAGTGATAGCTGTAGTTGTTGTAGTAGTAATATTAGTAGTATAAACGGAAGCAAGAGCAAAAAATACGCAATATTGGCAGAAAAAGCAGAACATGCTACGACCAAATGAATGTTTAACACGCCTCACTGATCTTCCGCGGCTAGCATCAAGTTCCTTTCACTGGGCATACTAAAACACTTACCCCACTGGACCAGCAATGGGATTTGTGGGGTTTGGAGGCCATGCTGGCTGAAAGTAGTACAGCATGGCAATCTTGATACTTGACCTAGTAGACATATTTGTTTGGAACTTTCTTCGACTCTTGACCTATCGCAAAGTGCTCTATTCTAGTGAAACTGTTCCACATTTCTTCAGTATTTTGCATACCTATTTCCAGATCTACTTGTCTGCTTTCCGAGTCCGGTTCTGCAATCCTAAGCTGAAACTCATCCCCCGAGTTACCCATCAAGGCCATGTCATCTAGGCCTGTACCACCATTTCGCGTTTAATTTTCTTGCCCTCCAACAACCCATGACTTATGCACTCAAAGTAACAATCACATCAGAAGAGCCGAATGTTTTGCAATACAGATGCACGCTACTTGCCAGTTGACAGGAAACGTAAAAGTGGCAGTGCGACTACTCCAACACTGCGGACACTTTGAAACCAACAATTGCAGGTTTGAGTGAGACAGGAAAAATTTAGGAGAAAAGAAACGCCTGGGAAGAATGTTCGTCAAGAGCACTAAGTCAGCCTAAGCTCGCAAGTTCAGAAGTTTGGTATTGTGGAAGACATACGTAATTCTCCAAGCGGAAGTGGTCGTACTTGTTACTTACTACCAGTGCGATTGTCCGCCATTGCCTTTTGAGTGGGTTCTCCACTTTGTATCAGCGGGACGTTTTCTGGTAAGCTATAAAAAACATTAGAACTAATATTATTAGCATCAGTATAAAACACTGAATTAGGTAACGAATCGGTCAAGCTTGGAAATATTCATAATAGCAAGCACCAACGGAGACAGTACAAGCCAAAAGATGTATGACGTGCCTGTGTTGATTTTCCTTGGCTGGCATTGCGTTTTGATTCGCTCGGCATTTTAAATAAAGCACTTACCCCACTTGGACTAGCAGGAGAAGCCGGGGGGGTTAACGGAGGTGGAGGCTGAAAAAAAAAGTGTAGCAATACAATGTTCACTCAAAGGCAGAGACGTGCACAACGTCTGATTTTGATGTATAGCCAGTAGCAGTAGTGCTAATATTATTAACACTTTATTACCAATAGGATTAACATATTTAGGCAAATACTGCCTATCATTCATATCTCAAGAAAGGCACATTCGTATAGCAGAATATATCTGGCTGCGAACTTCCCGTTTCGTATTACTTGGAATTTCCTTGTTCTCTTCCGCGCTTTGTTCTCCCACGCCTAACCATGCAGCAAGATACTCATTAGTTTAGTGTTTGGGGCATACAGGGAAAAGATATTGGTTTTACAGCGTTCCGAAGAATAACACAAAATTGACTGCAGCTGCGACAGTCGGTAATTGAGTAGATTTCTTTCAAAATCTTGATGTCTTATGTATGCAAGAAAAAAATATTGAAATAAAAATCAAATCTTGGTAACGTAAATAAAAAAGTAAAAGTGAGGTCAATACGAAGTTTTGAAGAACCCCACTAGTCACTTTGTACAAGAAAGAAGTTTGTCATTTACTTCAACACACTATGATATATTAAGCATATGGCGATATAGGAGATTTACAACAGACAAGCCAAGATCAATGTTTGCAAGCGTTACCAGAATCAGTGAGTGGCTGACTATATAATAAGCCTCGCTCAGCACGCAGTCGACTGCGTCCGCCAGCCCTTTCTGGCAAATGGATAGATGAGGAGATTAGTGTCACGAGACTAGCAAGGTTTGTGGTAGTTCAGTGGTCAGCTCGAAACGCGTGTTTATTAGGCATCAATCAAGTTTTCACGCTAACACACAATATTTCATTAAGCGTCAGCTCAAAGTTTTTTAATGAGGGATACAGTAGAGAAATCAGGCGACAAATAAAAAGATTTATTTTAGGGCGCAACCTAAATACTGATAGACCCCGCACAGCTTTCCACAAGCTGGAAAAAGTGTATGCGCTCAAACAGTTGATAATACTGTAGTAAGTACTGGAGCAAATACACTATAAGCCTTTATTATGGCAGATGATGACAGCGGAACCACAAAGTAAGGATAATTCAGGCGCCTAATGAATGAGCAGATTAGCTTTTTTTCAGTGAGAATAGACTGGTTGTGCTAACTGCCTTGTCCGATCTGAGTTCAAGACTGTGAGACCTTTTAAAACGAATAAAAAATGCAATGCAAATCAGTCAGAACTCCGGATGTCTAAGTCCAGTAATATACTAATAATAGTTCTATTAAAGAGGAAGAAGAAAAAGAAGAAAGAAGGAAAAGAAGAAAACGAAGAAAGAAGAAGAAGAAGAAGAAGAAGAAGAAGAAGAATACCAGGCATTTATAGCGCGAAAGCCCGGGCTTGTTTGTAGGGCAATGCATACAAGAGATTTCCGGAAATATCAAGTTTTGTGGTCTGCATCAACCTGCACTCTCGTAGCACATCATACGGGCGTACAATGTTTTATTTATTATATATTCGACTGCCGTGCCCCATTTATTTCTTCATTTATCACAGTACCCTCAGCACCAAAAGGCACTACAGAGGAGGGTTACAGTATACATATTTAATTATAAATGCTGATTTGTTGGTCTTGTAACACAACAGAAGAAAAGTTACTGTATCAAGCATGGGACTCCACACTCAAGAATTATTGATGACAACAAAATAAAGTGCACATAACATCATAACAAGGAGTAAAGGCAGAGTTGGAGGTGACGGTGGCAATATCATTAGTAAGATGATTCTATTGCGAAATTGTGCGGGGAAAAATGTGTTCCTAAACGACTCAGTTTCGATCTTGTATTTTCTAACTTTGTTGAAATGATCAAGTTGTGTTAAGATAGATTGCGGTCAAAACATGTACTTATCTCTATCTATACCTGTTTTGGAATGAAATGTGCTATGAAACATTTTTAATCTTAACTTTTTTCACCACAAATCCAGAGTTTCCCACCCTAAACTCTCTTTAGCAAGAGATATGTTGAGTTGGCTTCAATAATTGTTGAGAACAAACCTTATGGCTAAGTTCTGTACCTTTTCTAGTGCCTTAATGTTCTGTTTCAACCACGGGTTGCAAGTTGTGCAAGCATACTCGATTATAGGCCGGACGTTAATTTCATACACTGGCTCTTTTGTTTCTATTGAAAGTGTCTTGCGTTCGCACGCAGGAAGCCACTATTTTACAGGCTTTAGCTGTATAATATCGGATGTTACAAGCCCAAGAAACATTTTCTGTAAAGAATACCCCTAAACACTTGATTTCTCTTATTTACATAATGTGGTAGCCAATAATGTTTTAAATAAACTTCTAGTTATCTGCTTTCTTGTAAACGACGTCTTTACCATCATGTGGTAGACTTCATGTGGTATGTGTTTTGAACATCAAGAATAACACAATTTCTCCATATTAAAATGCTCAGTTGTACAGAATTCATCAAGTTACAAACTACACATGAATGCAAGCGCAAGCAGCACATGTTATAAGGTAAGAAATGCATAAAATGTCATAGTGGCAATTCTATGCTTCATTTCATGTTTTAATTCGTTTGCCAATATAAATAACACACTTACCCCTCTTGGACTACCAGGCAATGTTGTAGGAGATAAAGGAGGTGGAGACTGACTGAAAATTAATTTCCTACAGGAATTGTTATTTGCGTACACAACTGCACGTTACCTTTACTGTACCATTTTAGCACTGCTATTTACATAGTTGTAGTAAATATTTCATAATATTCACTTCTGGAGCCAAGAAGACGTGGAAGTTTTAAGGACTCAGTTTTTGTTGTAGATTCATTATTTATTGAAACCAGCAGCAAACAATTCTAAGGATAATATAGGGGGTACGATGAAGAGTTAAGGTATCTAAACATCAAGAAAAAACGTGTACCTTAACAGAACTTGCCACGGGCAAGGACCAAACATGTGACCATCAAATACACAAGCTATACCAAGCTGCCAGCTTTGCGTTCAACAATGGTCTATGTTGAAAGCATAAATATTACAGGTAATAGTACGCTGCTGAAAGATTAGTCAGTAGCATTAGGGGGTATTGTTGATGTATGTCAAATTTTGAAAACTGCGATCAGCCCTTTTTTGGAACGGCTAACTAAATTTTAACATACACGCGATGTCTAAGTCGTTAAATATTTGTGGACTGCCCAACAAGTTCTTGACCATAAGCATGCGTTTCCTGAGCTATTCGGTGGTCCTGAGTAGTGTCGATCATTATCGCGAGGATGCCTTCCTTTTCTTCACATGTGCCAATAAACTTCCTGTCGGGCTAGTTGGTGTTGTTCCCAGACATCAAATGTTTTAGCGCTAACGGGAAAAGAGGACAGAGCTACATAATTAGAGAAGACGACAGTCCGCTGGGCAATTGCTTTCTTCATTGTCTCATTCTTTTCTTTCAGCTAGTTCTTCCTTTTTTGTGTTCGCCCTAAAACTATGACGTCTTTAGTGTTCTTGCGCTGATGGATAGCACAACGCAGCATTGAGGTATAAAGGGTGACTTCACGTTCGATAACACTCAGGGAGAGGTGATAGATGTACGACTATACCTATACTGCTTTGCTCCTTTGAAACAGAAGTCGGCAGAATTTTCAGGCGGTGGAGCATCTTTGCGTAAAGTTGACACAGCGGAGGCTGCAACACCAATTAGAAAAGGGAGGGCAGGGGGACTTAGCACGCAATTAGAAAAAGCGTTTACTGAAGTGACATGCGAATACAAAAGCGGGATAACCTATTGTCTGTACTGTTTATTATACGCAAGTCATAAGGTTTCAAATTGAAAAAAGAAATCTAATACTGCAAGCCAAAACTTTATTTAAGGCGAAAGCTACCGTTATGGCCTTCATACGGGAAATAAGAAGGAAGAGGACATTCTGATGTTTCACTTGGAGACTTACAAAACTGCTCAGCGGGTCGCAGGTGGCTGACCCCACGTCTAAAGCACTTAATTTTACAGAAATAATTTGACCTTGTTTGCCTATAAACTTATGCTGCTTATGACATCTCTTGTAGAGCGCCATATGGTTACGAATTCCGCGGGACAAGTCGGGGTTCTTGGTGCGCCGATTGCAAGAAGCGTAATTATCCTCCACCAAATTAGGCCGATTTTATGGAGCTCCCGAATCGGCTGTATTTCCATTACCTCCGTGCTTGAAGATCTAGTCACACTGTGAAAGACAAGAGGTTCCACTATGTATAAAGGGGCAGGGGGAGGCTGGAACAGTTAGACTGATTAATAAAAAATTGTGCTCGCAGTGTTGAAGGAAGAAACACGGGCGACGCAGCTGGTCGCTGAAGTTCCATTTGTCTCAACTGAAGGTTTCGTCAAACTTTTCTTACCAGAAATCTGCGACTTTGCAAATCAACGTAAGGCCACTTGCTACTTACGTCAGTTCATCAAAGACGTATCAAGGGACACAGCTACCGATATAATTATTGTGTTTTCATTGGTATCCTGTGATCCGGTTGAAACATATAGCCCGTGATGTGCACATGCGCCGGTGTGAATGAAGCTGTTTTCTTCATGAGATGGTCTTGATTTCCGGCTTGAAAGGTATTCGAATTGTGAAAAAAAACTAGCCGACCCGCGAGATGTTCAGCAATTCTGTCAGTATTGACTCAGCAAGTCGACCCTGAAGATTTAGTCATTTATGATTTCCAATATGTTCTGCAGAGTAAAACTTTCAGACGCGAATGTATTATTACAGGTGGACTCCTAGTGTTTGAAGTAATGCAGATATATTGAAGCACACTCTTTGATTGCGATTGCAAGTGAATGGACACTCTTGGCTGAATTAGCCGCCAGCGTCAGCGTAGACGTTGACGTGAGAGTCGCCGCCACTTACCGTGTATATATACGCGTCTATATACATGCAACGCAACAAAGAAAAGAATCAATGAAGAGATACTGGCGCGGTGCATCATACGCAGAACCTCTGAGACACGAACGCGAGGCGTTAACCGCTGAGCCAAGAAGAAGCACGGCCTTCAGCGTTCAAATAGCAAACTGCCTATATCTACCACTTACCGCTAGTAAGGAGCATCATGCGAGGGGGGGCACTATGTCTTCTGCATTACCACCAGATGACGCAAAAAATGCATGGCAGCGCGCACTCTCATCTCCCTTGTGCAATTTGCCCCGAAGAGAGGCGAAGTTGAACGCTCGTTGAGGCGCACTTATCATGCGATGGGGAGGATTGTACGTGTTGGTTGGCTTGTGGCGTTCACCACAACAATTCTGTTGACATTACCGGGCGCAAAAAGGTCTCTGCGATTGTCGCACAGTCTCTATTGGCGATAAGAGCACCCTTTTAAGACACAGTGAAGTAACAACTGAAACGCTTATTCGCGTTCCTCTGCACCTGTGAGTAAGTTTCGTTCGTTGTTTGTGCGTGAGAAACGGGGGCCACGTTCTGATGTGCTTGACATTTTTCGCGTGACCTTCTCTCTTTCCCATTTGTTGCTATTTCGTTTATTTCTTTGCCTTTTTGTTAAAGCTGTGACTTTTAACTAGAATAAGTGATAACTGGTGATTAGGCAACCACTGCTTGCGTGGACGATGCAATGTACATGTGACGTCAGTAGAAAACACTTCTTCCTTCCAGGATATTCATACAGGAAAAACAACGCTACATGGGGTGATTCACTAATGTCATGACGTAAAACAGGCCGTCGAACGCGCATTGACCTTCGAGGCGTGATCTAGTTTTGGGTGGCATGGCATACTCCACGTTAGCCTCTGAACTCGTCAGCTGCTGTTCGGAGCGTGTTAAGCTTGACTCTTGAGCAGGTTTGCCTGGACATGGCCTTCTCCATTCATCAGCCGCTTCTGGAGTCCCCGACTACATCTGGGGGCATGTTCCCGTCGGTGAAAGCGTGGTGTGAGAGCCCACTAGTAAGTTTTGTTTTTTGCTTGAGACATTGTTCAGGCGATCATCAGTTGGTTACTATGGTTTCTCAGAAGGCTTTTGTCGTTATCCTATTTGACGCGAAAGTGAACGGGGGCCTTGGGGTCACTGGGTCAGTTTCTCTGAAATCGCTGGCATTAATGTACCTACTTTTCAACTTGGTAAGCGTATTTAGCTTCTGTTCCTATACTACTTGTTTTGTTGTAGCTTCGGAAGCTATTTTGCAAATTTACCGGAGTCTGAAATTTGTGGTACGACAAAAACTCAGTCTTCATCACCTTTTATGATGAAGCTGTTGTGTAGTTGAGCCGAATGCCAATCACTCAGGATCTAGTCTCTCACCATAGCCAATATACTGCCTTGTTTGATCAGCTAGGTGATATCCGCTGATTTAATGGTACACTGCCGACAGCTTTCAATTCAATCACGTCTCAAGATGGCTGTGGTTCGTCTTCGTACCTGGGGGCAGTAAGCCCCTACTCGTACAGGGTATGCATCCCACCACGTTATCAAGGTACGCATGGGCCATACGAAACAAGCACGGCATTCGAGATAGATTCTCTATCTCAGACGCCTTAGGCACTTACGAGCTTCTTCAAAGGTCGTTAGTGCTCACTTTGTCACTCCATTCGTGGTCGTGATTTAAAAGCCCGTATACAGCTTCCTCCGCTTTGGTCCTTCCGTCGAAGAAACTGCATTAGAGCTTCAGTGGCCCTGATAAGACCTCTATATCCTTTTTAGTGGTCATAGCGCTTGAAGAAAAGTGTCAGTCTCGCTTTCAATCTAGTGGATTCCTGCGTTATCAGTACAATGTCTCAAGAGGTCAAGGCCGACCTGGCTAAACTTCCACTATTTGGTCAATTCCTTACTGTGCTCTTTGAAAACACGACAATCCAGCCTCGAGCCTTTCCGTGTGCTCTGATATGTTACGCCTAAATATCAGGACATCATGAAGATAGGCCCTACTGCCTCGGATTCCTCTCAACAGCAAGTCAGTGACTCTATAAAACACCCACGACGTGAGTCAAGTTCCGAATGGCGGTAGCCTCAACTTGTGTACCTCCATGATAGTGTTTACTGTGGTGACTTCGGCTCACACAATATCAAAAAATAAGCTTTATTCAGCTTCAGCTAGTTAGCGCTCAGTAAATATGTTGCCCTACCCAAGAGTCGATAACAGTTTAGCAGTAGTGGCCGAAAAACTCACTAATTTTATTGCTTTGTTTACCCTGTTTGCCGCGAAGACGTTAACTACCATCTTTTTTCCGCACCATGACGAGTGGAGTTGCGTAGTTGGAATACTCGACTAATTTTTAGACGCCCCGTGGCATCAAGTGGTTCACCGCGTCAGCCATATCGTCTTTTAGTGCTACTAGAGCTGCACAAATTTTGTGTCTTGTTTGTTTTGTGTCATACTTTACTTCTATGTGCACTCGTTCTGCACTTCAGCCAAAAAGGTCACTGTGGAATGCCACAGAGTATCGTGAAATCATGTCTTCGGTTGCTGAATTTTATGCCGTCCAATGCCCAAAGCCCTGAATCTGTTCCACCCAAGTAAACAGTCGCGTCTTCTCTTGACTAACAACAAAGACAGCTTTGCCATCCAGCCCACATGTTCCACTGCAACTGTTGCACTACTAAAACAGGCAACGTCTTCTTTGGTCTCGTTAAGAACGTTGTGCTTAATTCTCCATTCTACGCATCATTTTTTTGCTCTCATTTGATTGATCAAGAGGTTGCTTCACTCGTAAGAGAGCATGATGCTCCTGAGTCAATTTCCTTGGGTAAATCCTGTGCCTGAAGCTCTACCATGCCAATAATTTTTGTTCTTGGGTTTTCATTTGGCAAAGCGAAATTGACTTAGTAATTTTGCCGGCGCCCTTATTTTTGCCCCCTGTTTTCTTCTGCTTATGTGCAATCTTTCTTTGAAACTATTTAACTTCATCTTTTGAACGACACTTTCGCAGTGTGTGCGAATTTTTTGTTTGGTACTTGAAGCATGCTACCTTTCTAGAACTGGCTAAATGCAGGCGTGCATATCATTGCAGCGATAGCTTTTGGAATTTTCTTTCGTAGTGTGTATTTTTATGCGAGTTGCTTGAACTAGCCAAGGCTGTCTTTTGTCTCCAATCGTTCCTGGTTACGTAGGTATATTTCCTGTTATGCTGTAGCTTCAGCTGTAAGGTCCATATTTTACGCAATCTCGAACGCAAGGTTGTGCTCGACGAAAAGGCAATAGTGAACTTTTTTTTTCCTTGATGCCATAGACAAAACGCTCCTGCAAGATTACGTCTTGCGGTAACTGCTTGTCAATAAAACCAGTGTTGAGTTTTCTTTCGCAAAGCCATGACATACACTGTCACCTGTTTATCAGTCACCTGCTTTCTTGTATACAACAAAAACTTCGCATGTAATTGAGAAGGCCTCTTATGCAGGTGCTTCAAACACACATCTTTATTTAGTCGAGCTTGCCTTGGTCCAATTGGCGGCTTCACCAGAGTAAAGATGAGTTCGTATGCGGCTTTGCCGCTACATCATCATCATCATCATCATCATCAGCCTGTCTACGTCCACTGCAAGACAAAGGCCTCTCCCATGTTCCGCCAGTTAACCCGGTCCTGTGCTTGCTGTTGCCAATTTATACCCGCAAACTTCTTAATCTCATCTGCCCACCTAACCTTCTGTCTCCCCCTACCCCGCTTCCCTTCTCTGGGAATCCAGTTGGTGACCCTTAATGACCAGCGGTTATCCTGTCTACGTGCTACATGCCCGGCCCATGTCCATTTCCTCTTCTTTATTGCAGCTATGATATCCTTAACTCCCGTTTGTCCCCTAATCCACTCTGCTCTCTTCTTGTCTCTTAAGGTTACACCTACTATTTTTCTTTCCATTGCTCGCTGCGTCGTCCTCAATTTAAGTTGAACCCCCTTTGTGAGTCTCCAGGTTTCTGCTCCGTAGCTAAGTACCGGCAAGATACAGCTGTTATATACCTTCCTCTTGAGGGACAGTGGCAATCTACTTGTCATAATTTGAGAGTGCCTGCCGAATGTGCTCCACCCCATTCTTATTCTTCTAGTTACTTCAATCTCGTGGTTAGGCTCTGCGGTTATTACCTGCCCTAAGTAGACATAGTCTTTTACAACTTCAAGTGCACTATTACCTATCGCTATTACCTATAGCGCTGCTCCTTTCCGAGGTTGTTGTACATTACTTTCGTTTTCTGCAGAATAATTTTAAGACCCACCTTTCTGCTCTCCTTGTCTAACTCCGTAATCATGAGTTGCAATTCGTCCCCTGAGTTACTCAGCAACTAGGTACAACTGCTCTTTCAATATCACCTTGTTGGTGACGCAAAGCAGCAATATGGGGAATGGGTTGGACACCCAGTGCGAAAATGAACGTGCATTTATTGACGCACACTCATTTTATGGCATCGGTGATAACAAGTGGTAGGCCACCTTGGTTTACTTTATAATAACCGAGAAAGAAACCTGTGACTTCAGTACATAACAGCGAGAAAATCGCATTCGCAAAGCAATGACGAGCACCGTCGCTAGTCACCAGTCATTTGACAAATGGTCGTCTTTTGAATTAGCGTAATCGAGCATCCTAAGCTTGAGACTGGGGATTTCCTGAGCTCCGAAGTTTTTCCTCCTGGAAAAGGTTGATGCTTGAAAAATCAAGCGGTGGTTCATTCCAAAATGTTAACAGCGCATAAAATGTAAGGGAAGGAAGATACAACTGAAGCGAAGGGTACAAAGAGTCGAAGTACAAAGAAGTATGGGACACGATAAAGCAATGAGAGCGGCAACTCTCGATTCCTACTTCTATTTCTTTGTTGTCTTGTGCCCTCCCCTGTCATGGTCTATATGCCTTTCTTAGCAAACTAAAACTGCCTCGCCGAGGTGGTCTAGTGACTAAGGTATTCAGCTGCTGACCCACCGGTCGGGAGATTCGTCCATGAGAATTTGCTACTATCCGGACCGAAGGTCAATGGTGGAGAAGTGGTGGGAGCCTCGCGATTAGCCAAGTGCATTATTTATACGTGGCATCGAATATACATCCTTTTGTGTAATCTTGTCCAGCGCGTAGTAATCAACAAAAAATTGCACCCATCCGTCGTTCTTTTGTACCAACACAACGGGTTTCTTTTCAGCATATTGGTCACGCTCTCCTCGATTGTTTTGCGCTCGGCCAAGGAGACTTGGCAGGAACGACGGCATACACAAGTCTCACCTTCAGTGTTGATGCGATGAAGAGCAACTGTGGTCTGTCCCAGTTCTGAAGCATTAGCTTCAAAGGAGGCCTGGTGTTTTGTTTGCGAATTCAGCAACGCGTCACCTTGAGAAGCAGAAAGGTCAGGATTTATCCCGGGAGCAAAGAAGAAGAAAGTAACAGGCTGGTCCTGTTCTGTCTGAGGTGGCAAGGCGTCAAGAGAGACCAAAGATACCAGTTGGGTATTGTCACGGTACGATCACATCCGGCTAAGTGTGTTTGAATC
The DNA here is from genome assembly GCF_013339725.1 of Rhipicephalus microplus. NCBI lineage: Eukaryota > Metazoa > Arthropoda > Arachnida > Ixodida > Ixodidae > Rhipicephalus > Rhipicephalus microplus. Next base: position 121,679,969 of record NC_051168.1, read on the forward strand.
AAACGGGCTGAACACATCAAGGGGACACGGGGTGTGGCACAAAACAGTTTTCATTACACACTCAAACAGATAGAGTACGCCTAGAATACTAACACTATGTATTGTTAGGACGTTGATTGGCGGACACTTGGTGATGATACACGACAGTGACAATCAATGCGGGGACCGACTCTCTGCACGAGCTGCTCTTAACCAAAGAGGCGACCCTCTAGAAAACGCTGGAGATGACTACCCACTGTTTAAAGGCTTCACCACACTATAGGGCTTATCTGTCCAAGATTACTCATTTAGAGAGTAAAGCTTTGACTTCAATACGCCTATCCACAGTAATCTCGGCATTCTCCCTACCCATCACTCCATATGTGAAATTATGTATGGTCATATTTCGCGCGCGTCAGCATGATATTGAAAAAAAACAGCCTTCCATCCCGCTTTTTTATAAATCCAAATTCGACCAGATTGTCCTTACAACATAGTTTACTCTTGCCGGTGGTGCACTCAAACTATGGTAAACAGGCAGCGTTGTTTTCTGGTATTTACCTCTGGAATTCGCTACCTACCTCCATTAAAATTTGCCGCAATATGGCATCATTTAGAGCACAATTAAAGAAACATTCACTTCATCATCTTTGATAACATTTCTTGGTACCAACTTTCACGTTTGCTTAACTCATTATTGTTTTTCTTTGTTTCCTTTTCATTTGTATTGTTCATTCTTTTAGCAATTGACTGTCTTTTCGCAGCTGTGAATTGTTTTACGCCTTGTTAACTTGGAGTTTGCGTCGATTTGCCTCAGAGTGTACTATTCTATAGGTTTTTGTACTATTGTTGCATTTTATGCTTTTGAATTAGCTTTGTTTTTTCTTGTGTTTTTTTTTCGCTTTCCGTGTTCCGAATAAGCTTTTCTTTTGCTCGACATTTGCCTGCCCTGTATTCCAATCAAAACATTATCGCTAGGAGGTCCCCCCTGACAGTGTTTACTTCGGGACCTCCTTCTGTAATACGTATGAACCATGTAACTTGTATTTTCATGATGCCATAAAAACTTCAATAAACGAAAAAACCAATTCAATCTCCTAAAACACAACAGTTAGCACGTCCCTTTAAGGCGAAGTCCTAGGCGCGTCCCTATATTCACATTCGGCAGCTAATGTCTCTCGTACGAACGGGATGTAGGGTGTCGGGAGCTTACGATGAATGTCAGTCGCGCCGACACCCACGTGTAGCTCACTGCGCGCGTCCGAGCTACTTGTTCCTGCTGAACTAAAAAGGGCCACCGTAAACGCTCCAAATATTCTGAATGTCGTTCTCGTGCAGTTGTCGAACTAGTACCAACGGCTACTACGGGCACATTCCAGGCCCCACTGGTCCGTGCGCTGTCGACGTACTGGACAGGTGTCTACAAGCCCACGTTCACTGAAGGTCGGCGACCTTAAGCTTACCGGTCCCGCCGATGCTCTGCACCGCCCGCCAGCTGGGCGACCGGAGCCACAAAGAAGGTAGCTCGCCGAGGCACAAACTCTGGCGACTTCCGACGCATTGCAGTCCTCAGGCAGGACCCAGGCTGCCCAAATAACTGCCGTCTTCTCCGTCGTTCACACCAAGCTTCGCCCGTGCACGCGCTCGTCCAATCTCTTGTGCATGACCTCAGCCTTTTTTTCCAAACTGTTTTTTTTTATTTGCGAGCAGTGCACTTTCCTCCATTTTCTTCTTTTCTTGTTATTCATGACAACGACTTCCTATTTCTGATTTTTCGGTTTCCAGAAAACTTCATTTTTGAAGGTCACCACACGAGACACCCTTTCACTACGTTTCACGGCACCGACACTTCACTGCATCACTGCACTTTCTTGCACTACACAACATTTTCCCACTACACCACACTTCACTGCACGTCAACAACATTTCAGTGGACATCTAGAACGCTTCACTGTGTTTCATCAACCTCTTAAACACTGTCGTACACAACCACCTGAATATTTAATAGATTACCGTTTTGCTCTGTTAGACATGTCATTACCCAATTCAGCTCAAGTACCCTCAATTAACCACGATCAGTCTAAAAAATAGATTTTTCAACTGTTCATAGAAAAAAATGTCCGATAATTTTTCACAACACATCGCAAAAGACGTAAGACTCAATTTAACAACCACCTAGAATATTTACAAACTAATTTATTCCATTGCTAGAAGTTGGGAATACAGACACAGCCACCGGTCATTGGCCTGAACGCTCATATTACAGCGTCCCATATGCTCTGAAAGAAAGTTGTCGCTCGCTGATGAGGCAGGTGCAAGGAGGACGCATTAAAGCGTGTGCGGTTATACGAGTGTGCAAAACATCGCATGAGAACATCAGGACGTTCAACAGAATTCTTAGCCACTGTGCCGCAAATCTTTCAGCCAAACACGAGGCGCTGTCTCCCCGCGAACTGAGACGTGAGTGTCCAAACCACGCCGTTATGTTCAAGAATACCGTCCCTTCTCTCTCCTCATTTATACAGACGCATACTTTTAATCGAAGGTTCCACGACAACTAGAGCTGCCGCAGCCAAAGCACCGGGCTCTTCACTGCCCTAAGAGCCATCTTTATTTTGCCATCTTATGTAATTCTTTATATGGGAACCGAGATCCAACGTTAAGCAGTGACAAGGTCAAGCTTTAAAGGTTACAAAGCGATGGGAGCTCCGTCTCACAAAGACCACTTGTGGAATGCACATATGCGTTGGGTTTGCACTACTTGTTGTCACACTGTATATATTTAGCTTTTGCCAGCATAAGGTGTCTGCGAGCTGTCTTTTTCTAGTTCCGGCTGCTTTTTCTCATCGCGAGCCTCAAGTTCAAGCTGCGTTTTTTTCACCTGTCTCCTGTACAAAGACTTGCTCTCTTGCTTTTTCACTGCCGTTTGAAGCAAGTAAGTGCAATTGCTTTTCTATGAGCTCCTTTTCTCTCAAAGAACCGCTCTAAGCATGCTGATCATCTCTTTTAGCTTTCTCCGCCTGCTATTTTGCAGTCTGCTATGCCTTAGCACGTTCTTCTTTTAATCTCTTTTGCTTGTGGCGGTAAAGCTCAATAATGGCTGCCGCAGATAAACCCGCACATTTCGAGCTGCTAGCAACCGTTCAAGGCCCATCCCGCTTCTCGAGACAGTCCAGGGCACGCCATCAAGTAATAGATCCTGGGCAGGCTCGCGACCGACTTTCGAGGTTCGCGGTGCGCTCCAACCACATCTTGGCAAAGATCTAAATGTCTGGTTTCACCAAGTTCACTATTGGTTTAGAACCATATACGTTGCCAATGAGGTCACCATACCATTCGTTATTTCAAGGCTCCATCTTAAGACTTTACATGGATGTTTCACCACACGAAAGTGGTTAGTATCAGTACTTGGGCTGACATGAAGGCAGCGTTTCGCCGACGTTACAACATGGACTGCGATGTAACATCTAAGCAGCGAATGTTCGGCGCTACGCAACGCGCAGGTGGGTATGTACGGACTTCGCATACCGAAAACTCGACATGATGAAGCAGCTCAACTATCCTGTATTACAAAGGAAAAAGTGCCAAGTTATTATGGCTACTCTGTCACTCATGGCAAAGAAGCACTTTTTCATAAAACACTTAATCGGCTAGACGATATAACAAGCTCTTTTCTAAGCTTCAGCCAGATCAGCGATTCGGAAAAAAAGCATTAAAATTTTGGCTGCAGAAAAGTCTGGAATGCCATCCACAATGCCATTCGCCGAATGCTGTGTTATACCGAAGCGTCCACCTCGGAAGTCAATGTGCCATCGTCAACGTGCGGACAGCGTAGCGTCTAATGGCTCTTGAGATGATGAAGTAACTGAGAGAAAGATGAGAGGGGATACGAAAGCGAAGCCATCACCTTCATGGCAATCGACTCATTCCGCATCGCGTGTTTTTGAAAGGTCGCGAGTAAATGCCTTGAAAGTTCGTCAACTGTGTTTGAACTGCTCCAGAAGTGGCCGTTTTGTCACGCAGTGTCGTTTACCGCTAACTACAGAAATTTTGAAGTAGCAGGAAGATTTAGAATCTTCCAGCCCACAACAGCGGGGAAACGAACAGCTGGTGACGCCGATGCCCGCGAGCAGTCGCCAGCAATTGAGCAGGTGTCATGTGTCTCTGAAGCGGGTACTTTTTCTGTTCATGTCACCATCAACGGACAAACGATTACAGCCATCTTGAATTCTTGAGCTGTCAAAAGCTTGATTATGGCGCCAACAGTTGGCAAATTTGAATTAGGTATAAGGCTTTTGTCTCTACGTTTGGTAGAAGCAAGTGGCTTTCAGCTACAAAATTTAGGTCAAGTCAGTGCTGTGGTGAGAGTGAACGACCAAACACTGCAGTATGACTTTGATGTTGTTCCCTAGTTACCTCACGAAAGAATACTGTTAGGTTATGACTTCTTGCCGGCTTCAATAGCCATCATCGACGGGGGGTCGGAGAGGTTCGTGGTATCGGTACCCCAAAGGCTACGCAAGGTCTACCTGGTTGGGGAGCAACCACCGCCATCTTTATTGCATAAGTTAGTTTTTGTGGCCTGGTATCGTGTGTCGGAAGATGAAAAGCATTCAATGGTCATCGCCGGGACAGAGCTCTTGTACGACCGCTATTCAGTCATAGTGGAGCCCATGGTAACAGATGCATCGTAAAATTCAGCGAATGTTATGATCACGAACTGCTTTTCTCTAGCCGTCTTGCTTCCTTATCAGATGACAATTGGTCTCATTGAAGAAGCAAGCAGAATTTAGCCTAATGATCTTTCTGAAGAGTACTGCCTACAGATCCTCTAAACCTCTTGCCTTCCTTCTGCTGTGGACCTTGATAATCCACCAGCTCATACTGTCGTCGATCCACCGCACCGATAAATTGCAATAGGTGACATAAGCTTTAACATTGGAACAACATTATTTTTGAGTGAGCTGCAGGTCATGGAGGATTTGTTAGTGCAACATTCGGTTTGCTTTGCACAGTCAAGTACAGATGTAAGCTCCTGCACAGTTGAGTCACATGTCATCGCAACCAGAAACGCAAAGCCAATATCGCAACATCCTCGCAGATTTTCACCAGCACAGTGTGATATTGTCAAAAGTATGAACAAGGATTTCATTTATTCCAATATAGTGCGACCTACTCTGAGTCCTTTGGCGTCACCCAATGTCATTGTAGCAAAGGCGGCATGACGCCCATTTGTGTTGATTACCGATGTCTGAACGCCGTCACTGAGGACTTTGTGTACGTTTTCCCAAGAATTGAAGGTGCGCAGCAGGCACTCACCGGAAGCAGATACTTTTCTGTTATGCACTTGGTGTCGGGATTTCATCAGATCGCCATGCATCTAGATGATATAGAGACTGCCTCCGTCACACCACGGTGTCTTTACGAATTCTTCCGGATGTCTTTTGGCCCTAAAGGTGCCTCATTTGCATGTCAGCGAGCCGTGGAAACGATCATTGACGGTATTAAATACGACAATGCCCTTGTGTATATTGATGACTGCGTAGTCTTCAGCCGGACATTTGAAAAACACATTTCAAACCTTCAGACCTTATTTAGAGGGTTCAAAAAAGCAGGCACAGAAGTTCAAGCCACAGAAGTGTTTCTTTTTTGTACTGCTATCAATTACCTTGAGTACGTTGTCACAAAAGATGGCGTATCTCGTGACCCATCAAAACTGGCAGCGGTTCAGGCTTTCCGGCCTCTTCTTAATGTACAGGAACTGCAATCATTCATCGGGCACACATCGTACCTTAGGAAGTTTATCCCGAATTACAGCGTTATCGCAGCACCTTTTCGATCACTCCTAAAGATAAACGCTACTTTTTTTCAGGAAGAACATCTCAAGTGGCATTTGAGACATTAAAGCGCGCGTTGTGTCAGCTGCCTGTCCTTAAGCTATTCTCCAAAAAACCAGAATTTGGTGTCCAAGTACACACATGTGCATCTCGGCCCAGCTTTAGAGGTTTATTGCTGCAAGAAGATGAAGAGCGACGATATTATCCAGTGATATACTTGAGTCTACCTCTCACAGGCGCAGAGCTTAATTATTCTACGACAGAACTAGAAGCTCTTGCAGTAAAAAGGGCATTAGAAGAACTACAACAATACCTGATTGGCCGAAAATTTTAAGTTGTTAGCGACCACCATGCACTGTGCTGGTCTTTGCGCTACAAGGAAGGAAACGAACGCCATCTTCTTTGGTCACTGATTCTGCAGGAATTTGATTTTCATGTCATCTATAAATCAGGAATGCCCCCATTGTTGATGATGCTGAACGAATTATTGCAGCACATATCCATCATTGCGATTCTGTGAACACATAGATGGTGAGCAGCGTCAGGATGCATTTTGCACTGAAGTCCTCGCAATGCTTAGGGGTGAGCTGGGCACAAAAAAGCAACAAAAACGCGTGCAAAAAGTTTATCGTGCATATTCACGTGTTGTACGAAACAAAACAATGCCCAGTTAGCAGTCGATTTCTCCTCTGTCTTCCCGCACAACAAGCTGAGGCACTCCGTTAAATGTATGTAAGACGATATGGTGGCCACATGGGCACCAGGCGAACATTGGATGCCCTAAAGTCTAAGTATTACTGGCTGAAGCTCTATGCAGATGTCAGAAGTAATGTGCGTCACTGTGACCTTTGTCAGAGGAATAAAATGTCAAGATCAGTGCACTGTTGTCTATTACATCTAATAAAAGTCCACAGCCCATTTCGAACAGCTGGTATGGACATAATAGGGTCATTAGAAAGTTCAAGAGTTTACAAGTACATCATTGTAGCTATTGATTACCTCAGAAAGTTCGTGGTAGCAAAACCACTCCGGAACATAAAGGCCACAACCGTCCAGAAGTTTGTCGAACGACCGATCATCTTAAAACTCGGATTCCCAGCCACAATTCTCACAGACCACGGTACTCAAATAATGGCGCGTTCTACTGAAGCATACTTTAAACATCGGGGCCTCAGACATTCTGTTACACCACCGGGTACCAAGACACGGTTCGTCAAACTTCCTTTTCCTGGTCTATGGTAGAAATCCGGTGCTACTATTAGATGTTGTATACAGAGGCCGATACCTAGAAGAGCTCAAAACTGAATCAAATTATTTCACGGTAGTGCGTGAAAGACTACATAAGGAAGCTGCCGGCCACGCACATCCCATTGGCTCAAGAAAAACAGAAGCGTTCTTTGACAAGCACCACGAGGTCGTTGTGTTTTAAAGAGGACAACTGGTGCTCCTCAAGGCTCCAACGTCCGGCGTGAAAACAACTACATCGTAAGCCAGACCTAACAAGATAATGGACAAACTGTATTCCGTGAACTACGAGGTCAAACTTGCGGACAACATTAGAAGTGACATTGCGCATGTTGAAAAGTTAGGACCATATCTGAGCCCCAATGCTCACATAGAACAACCCAATGCTTCGGACTAAGGTGTACATGGGTGCCGTGCAGTGGATATAGTTGTTGGTGCTTGTAAATAATTTAATGTGCCTGAAAGTGGATATACAATGTTTTGTTGACTTTTGTATATAGGTACAGACAGGACTTTTTAACTTAGTTTAGTTACGTCTGTGTTAGTGTTTTCTGTATGTAGTCGGAACGACTAGTTTTCAAACCCGTGCATGTTACGAGCGATAGCAGACAAAGCTCGGTGCGTGTCTCGCACCTTTAGCGAGGAAGGAGTAGATTGGCACCGACGTCGTGGGCGCTCGGGAAACGTGGAAAAAAGGAGGTCTGGAAGTCCTTTCCTCATCTTGAAAGAGTGTGGACGTGCTTCTTTGACCACCTCAGAACCCAGTATATCCGATGGCCAAAACGGCACGTCACACTGCTGAACTGGAAAGACTCGCAGCAAACGCTCCGAAGTGTATGGTTGTCGTTTTCATGAAGTGGTCGAACTATTGCCAACAGTTACTCCGGCCAAGTACGAGGCCCTTCTGGTCTGTGCGCTTTGACGTGGCAGACTGGAGTCCACAAGCCCGGGTTTTCTGAATGTTGGCGACGTGACGCTGACCAGTCCCTGCCCTTCTCTGCACTACCCGGCAGCTGGACGACCGGAACTACAAAGACGGTAGTTCACCGAGGTAAACTCGGCCAGCTTTCGACGCGTCGCCGCCCTGGGGCACCACTCAGGCTGCCTCGAACATATGCCATCTTCTCTGTCGTCCACGCCAAGCTTCTTCCATGTGAAAGCTTGTCCAATCTTTTGTGCACAGGCACACCCTTCTTTTTTTTCAAATTTTCTTCTTATTTGCGTTCCGTGCATTTTTCTTCTTTTTTTCTTGTCATCTATTACAGGTATTCACATTACACGACACTGCAGAACTTTGGGGTCAGCAAACAGGCTCCATGGTAGGGTTCAGGTCAAAAATTATCCCAGAACTGTCTTTGAACCACACCAAGCTGGGGCGAGTACAAAGCCGCGAGCTAGACATTGGCTGGAAGGGGTGACATGGATGTCACCATTGGCACTAATCGGAGAACTGATGGTGATAGCTGCTCCAGACCCGGGAAGAATATGTAATCGGAAGCTGTGAAAAAGCGCAGTGGTTTCTCGTTGATGCGTTCGCTGCAGTGACCAAATTCGGTCAGCTGTACTCTACGTTGACAGCAAGAAATTAATGCAGATGCTGATCAGAGAAAGTCCCAACATGAAAATTCGTTCAGGAGAGCATGAAACTATGACAGCGAAAGTGATGTGATGACGAATACAATCAATGAAGACATGCACTGTACACAAAGCCGAAGGTCTAATTATTGCTCCATCGGCACCAATCAAAGATGATCGAAAGTAGGGCGTCTTCACTTTCCGCAATCGAGAACCCAAGTCGGCGCGCATAACTGAAATAGTTGCTCTCGTGTTCAAAAAAAGTCAACACTCGCACAACTTGCACAGTCACCAATAACATGTTCGACGGTCGTTCAAAAGGAGTTGGGTCATTTCGCCGTGATGCAGTTTTCCCTCCAAAAACTGCACTGTTTATTTTTTCGATCGCTGGGTAGACAGTTGAGAGACAGGCCAAAGTGGTGAAACAGAGCGTCAATGTAGCGAAAAAGAGCGTGGGCGGGAAGCCACGTGTTTCGTGGGTCGTGTTGAAATTGTGCACAGGAGACGGTGATCGGTGGTTGGACGGACTGTAAGCATAACGGCAGTAACCTCTAGCAGATGTTTCATTACGTTCAGAAGTGGCATAACGATTACGTTCATCTTGCTGCTGATGTCGGCAGAACCGGGAAATGTGTCCTCGAATTCAACAGTAATTGCAAATAGGCCGTGGGGCCTGGCCAAGAAGAATAGTAGGTAGGGTTGGTTGACGAGCGACTAGAGGTGCGAGATGGCTGTGATCAGGCAGAGGTGGTGGGACTAACGTTGAAATCTAACAGAGTCTAACATTGAAACGATCTGTGCGTACGAAGCGGTTTGTGTGCAAGATGGAGCATGGTGGGTGCTTTGAAAAGCTGACAATTATTCCCTCATAATGCCGCACAGATCGCTTGAGACGGGCTCAGCGGGAAGGTTTTTGGAAGGGGGTGCACTGTAGGCTTGCAATTCTTCACGAACTATGACTCTAATGATGGATCGGAGCTCGATACTGTTTGCCCGGGGGTTCTCAGAGAAGTGGGGTCACAGGCTGATTGACTGCAAGGTATCAAGCCATTGGCATACAAAGATGACTTCCGAAAGCATCGAAGGGTTGTGCGCGGCGAGGGCGTTGAAAGCGGCAGATCCGATATCATTCAGAAGCTGTCTGACACTATCAGCTTCTGGCATGATGTCGTCGATACGGCGGCAATGCAAGCACGTCCTCACTATTAGAAGTGTAGGACTTGCCACAATGTTGAACGTATTCTGCCAGTTTCTTATGAGCAACTTCTGAACGGAAAGGCGGTGTGCCGAAAAAACATTAGAGCTGTTCTTTTCATGAAGACCAATCTTTGTAGTCGCTCTCATAACTTAGGAACCATATATTGACCACCTGAGAGACGTAAACTTGACGTGTGCTAATTTCATTGTCTCGTTCCAGTTGTAACCACCTACGTGGTCATGGTTGTCCAGCCAGTCTTCGACATCTTCGCCAGGCAGACCGGAGAAGATTGGAAGCTCCTGAGGAGAGTTGTTGACCGTGCTTGGGTTGGCGGTTGCTGGTTGTGCCGGCGGGTGGCTTAGTTGCGCTTGCTCTTGTGACATGGTGGTCTACTGGAGTAAACGGCGTCCTGAAAGGAGCTCCAGGAGCGGGCTTTGGATAGAGAGAGGTCGAAGAGATCGGGAAGCATCTTCCACCAATTGAAATACCACGATTCAGCGCACGCTTTATTCGAGCAACAGCAAGATCGCACTAATCACGAAGAAAAACGACATGAAGACTGATGACGAATATTTACGGATGTGGAAGATGAAGTCCAATGAATCCTACGCGTATTCAACCGCTAGAGACCATATAGATCAGAAGTGTCTCACATGGTCTCCTGCTTTTCGTCCTTTTTAAACCTGAACAAGAACAGTGATGAACCCAAGAGTTTCACAGCCTCAACCGCCAAGGCACAAAGAATTGCAGACAATAGCCGCTTTTGGGTGCGTGGATTCTGTCTCAAGATATAGGGCTTTAATTCCCGACAAGCACACGTCCACTTCATTAGGCATAACGCCAAGTTCATTCTGAGAAAACCTGAGTGGTGCGTGCACCACGCGTTCAGGTGTACCTGTGGCATGGCGTGAGCACTCGCGCTCGCCGTGGCGAAGGGCTCTTGGAATGAGCCGAGACGCAGCCGCGGCAAGCGGATTGCAAACAAACCAGAAACTTGGAAAATGCAATTCAAACTGAACCAGTGGTGGCAAACAAACAATAGAACAATCGTAGACCTCTGGCGCTAATAACAGACCAAGTGAAACAGAAAGCGCTTGGATCACGACAAATAAGAAAGACAAGAAGGCTGCCGCCAAGCCAAGGACACCAGGTAACCAACCTACAGGGCAGCCACCTATCACAGAGCAGTCGCCGAAGTCATCGCCATCACAGCAACAACGCAGGCCCGAGATGCCACCTCTGCCACTTGATGACTTTAGGATCATCTATCACCTGCAAGCAGTTGTCGACTTCGCCAAATAGAACACTTTTGCTGTCACGCATGCCATCAGATCAGCGAGTGGAATAATGCAGCAAGACTTTACCAACAACATACGCGTACAAGTCCAGAGAACAAAAAACCTAATCATTGCCAGCGCCGCCGTCAATGAAGGCGCAAAGAACCTAGTAAGCATGAAGAAAACACAGCTTGGATGCAATTTCTACAATGTGAGCGTTAACATATACCACTCCGCACGATGCCTGCAGAAGTGTCATCATTGGCCTAATACTTTTAACAAGCACCGCAGAACTCAAGGCTGGATTCCGTGCCCCGGCAAGATACACCATTCTTCGTGAGCCAATGCTGGGTCAATCGTCCGCGGCACTTGTATTCTTCGAGGGACCATAGGTATCCTTCTACATATTCTTCCAGAGCATAACCTTCCAATGCAGACAATAGCGCAAATTCGTTCAATACTGCCGAGACTTTGGCAACACCGGACACCGTCAAGACATCTGCACAAAGCCTATTCCAGATTTCTGCTACAAATGTGGCAACGCCGGACAAGTGCAGCGAGATGAGAAAAAAACAACGAGCAAGATCAGCGCAGAAGGGCAAGAAACTGCAAGTAAAGAGTGCATTGGGAGGCTAAAGCCAAATCCACCACCTAACGAGATAAGACAACAGCGCCTGACTAGGATACAGATGTAGGCTTATGCCACAGGAGCGAAAGGAAGACACGCCTGAACGGTAACCGATGCCAGCCAGGAACGCGAGCCGTGGCTTCACGTGCCACGGCCTAGCGCCTTCTTTATTTTCTTCTCTCGCCATCGCGCGCTCTCCGGTTTGCGCGCCGCCCGAACGAGGGCGCTACAGGGCCCCCCGTGTAGACTGGAAGTCGGAATGTGACATGCCGTTTGTGGTGTTCCAACGGAAGATCAGTCGTAGATGAGAGGCTTTCTAGGGCGGTCTCCAGGTACGCCGGCTTGAGTCGGTCCAAGCTGACTGTCTCTTCACGGCCGTTCTGAAGTAGAGTGGCAGTTTTGGGGGTGCGGTGAAGGACGCGGAATGGTCCGTCGTAGGCTGGTGTCAAAGGTGGTCTGACCGCGTCGTGGCGCACGAAAACATGTGTTGCAGTGGCCAGATCAGGGTGGACGAATATGGTCTTGTGTTCGGAAGGTCTGGGTGGAGAGGGCCGGAGGTCTTGAACGCAGTCGAGGATGCGTTGTAGGAATTGCTGTGGCTGGTCTGGTAGCTTCGTTGACATGAAGAAGTCTCCCGGAAGCCGTAGAGAAGTGCCATACACCAGCTCTGCTGTTGAGCACTGCAGGTCTGCCCGGATGACAGCTCGTAAACCTAAGAGCACCAGTGGCAAGGCATCAACCCAGGTGGCTCTATTGAGGCGGGTAGTCAAGGCGGTCTTCAGTTGTCGGTGAAGACGTTCCACCATGCCGTTGGCGCAGGGATGATAAGCCGTGGTACGGCAATGTCGGGCTCCGAGGATGCGATTAAGACAAGTGAACAGCGAGGACTCAAACTGACGTCCACGGTCTGTTGTCACGGTGCCAGGACAGCCAAAACGGGATACCCACGTAGAAATGAAAACGCGGGCAACTGTCTCGGCTGTGATATCTTGAATCGGAACAGCCTCCGGCCAGCCTGTGAAGCGATCGACCATCGTCAATATATAACGGTACCCCTGAGACACTGGTAGAGGGCCCACAATGTCTAGATGAACATGGTCGAAACGACGGCCGGGTGGAAGGAAAGGTTGGGGCGGCGTCTTAGTATGACGGGAGACCTTTGTCATCTGGCAGGGCAGGCACATGCGCGTCCAAGCGCGCACATCACCGTTGATTCCGGGCCAGAGATAGCGCTGGGTGAGAAGACGCTGAGTAGCCCGAATGCCAGGGTGACAGATGTCGTGTAAGGAGTGGAAAACGGTGCGTCGTAATGAAGCGGGAACGAAAGGGCGGGGAAGGTCAGCTGAGACATCGCACCACAAGCGCTCAGATGATAATGGATGAGGCACCAGGCGTAGTCGGAGAGAACGGGGGTTCTCCCGAAAGGCGGCAAGCTCTCTATCATCCTGCTGTGCCGAGGAGAATGAGGCCCAGTCGATGGTTGGCGGTGGAGAGTCAACCGCGGCTATACGAGAAAGGGCATCTGCGGCGGTGTTGTCAGCTCCTTTCACGTGGCGGATGTCAGTCGTGAACTCCGATATATAAGCCAGATGGCGGAGTTCACGGGGCACGTATTTGGATGAGTTAGTGCGGAAAACATACGCCAGTGGCTTATGGTCAGTCAGCACGTAAAACGAGCATCCTTCCAGGAAATGCCGAAAGTGCTGTATTGCAGCGTAGATGGCTAGTAGTTCCCGGCCAAAGACGCTGTAGCGTGTCTCAGCAGGAAGTAGCTTCCGAGAGTAAAACGACAAAGGTCTCCACTCGGAGTAAATGCACTGCTGTAAGACGGCTCCGACGGCCACGCTGGATGCGTCCACCATCAACCGAGTAGGGGCGTTGCTGCGTGGATGAATGAGAAGCACGGCGTTAGCGACCGCTTGCTTAGCAGCAGCAAAGGCGGCCTGGGCCTCTGACGACCAAGGAATGGTGGAGGACGGGCCGGCGGTCGTCCGAAGGAGGTCGGTGAGCGGTCGTAGCAGTTCGGCACAGTGTGGTATGAAGCGCCTGGAAAAATTCACAAGCCCCAGGAATTGGCGTAATTGGCGCAGTGTTGTAGGCTGAGGATAATCCTGAATTGCTTTAACGTGGGACCGGAGAGGGCGTATTCCTTTGGATGATATGTGATGGTACAAGAACTCGAGCTCAGATGCGCCGAAAGTACACTTAGAGGCGTTCACAACGAGGCCGTACTGCTGAAGACGTTGGAACAGAGCGCGTAGATGTTGCTCATGATCTTCAGGTGTGCGGCTGGCGATGAGGACATCGTCAAGGTACGCAAACACAGTAAGAAGACCCCGTGTGACCTCAGAAATGAACCGCGCTACACAGAAAACAGACAACCACTAGAGCTCTATTAGAGAAGAGTTTTCCGAGCTTAGCCCCTGTGTAGCAAGATCAAGCAGGAGCAGAACCAGGCTACCCTGGTGCAGCAAATCTAAGTTCATCTTGTGACGTACTTCACGCTCCCACTCTCGCACGCGCTCGCCACCAGCTAAATGAACGAGTTACGCCACCATGTTAAGCAACTTCAGTGGTAGCGGCAGTTTGACCTCTACACCACCCGAAACCGCTTTTATAGAAGCCCTCAAAGATAAACTGCAAAACCAGCATAGGAAGCTCGAGATTCAGCACAACCGATTGCGAAACCAGCACAGCCTTATTGACAAGCTGTTTCAGACTCAGGAAAGACAACAAGAGCTCATTGACAAACTACTTCAAAAATGCCAGGAGCAGCAATAGTTTCTGTATATGCGGGACAACAATGCCTAGTGGTAGAATATACAAGCTCGCAGCAAGACAAGATTGCCTAAGGCGGACGTCCGAGCTCTTGTGGACGCCAGGTGCACAATATTGCAGGAAGCTTTTGGGACAAACATCCATGACACGCTGAAAAAGATTGTCCAGTCAGCAATCCAAAAAACGGACGCAACCTTCGAACACAGAAATACCACGCTAAATGCTGAGTTTCAAGGAATCACTGCACAATTTAACGTTTTTATTGCACACGTGAAGAAAACGTATGTCGCCTTGGCATAGCTCGAACCCTTCAGCAACCCACGCAAACTGAATCTGAAGAAGGCGCGGGCGAATGGCTACAACGCCTCCCGCTCAGTCTCACCCACCCGCGATCACCGACATGACGTCAAATCAATCAAAGATAGTGAGCCGCTACGACGAGTTAAAAAGCAGCAATCAACTTTACGCCTATGATAATGTAACTTTAGATCGTACTGTCCACGACATACGAGCCTAGAAAAATTCATAAAGTTTAATCAACCCCACATCATTTCACTCGAGGAAACCAATAATAGGGACGCCCATCTGTGAAGATACAAAATCTGCGCTCAAACCGCATGCACTGATTTACTTGTCAAGAAAGCTCTTTCAGCGCAAACGTATGACGTTGAGCAAACACAGACGGAGCACACCCTGATATAGCTTCTACTAGAACAAAATACGCAGAAAAGTGTATTATTAGCCAACGCGTAGAACCACTCTCGAGACCAACTACCAGATTTCGATCACTTCGCACGAAAACTCAGGAAGCGAACAAAAAGCCACCAGATCGTCATAGTGGGAAACTTCAATGCCTCACACATGTCAAACGCTATGATATCACAAGGAAGAAAGTCTCTAATGTGCACAATGTCGCCCAGCCCTACGGACGAACATTGTGGACCGATACTCTCCAGAAGACGAGATTCAGGAAGAGCGTCTCCAGGAACACCAATCCCGATCTGACCTTCACAAGGAACCTCCCCCGGGCAAAGTGGAGTATGCTACCAAAAATTTTAGGCAGCGATCATCATATCCTCCAAATTGACGTAGCGCACACTCGTCACCAGAACCAGACAGGAATACCGTGCTTAACTGCATGTAATGTCTACAGCTTTTATCTCGCTGTTGAAACTCCTATATCTGACATTGAAGAGTGGTTCAGGAAGGTTCTAGATACATCCGAACGAAACACTAAAAGCATACAGCTCAACAGTGATAAGACCGCAGTCGACGCCCATCTTCTCCACCTCTGGGAGGGTAGGCGAAGACTTTTGAAGATGTGGAAGCAGGAAAGGCTTAACAGGAAGCTTCAGCAACACGTCGCTCCCGTCACCAAGCAAAGTCAAGAACATGCCAACCAGCTGGCCATTTAGAACTGGCACGCCTTTTGCGACAAGCTACAGAGAACTCTTAGCATCCTGCTAAGTTCTCTTATGGGCACGCAACCCTTCAAGGCGGCACAGAAGCAGCGTCTAAACAGGCTTATTCGCCGCTACGCCGAATCGGAAGAACATCTCCTTCAAGAATTAGTGAAAAAAAACTTTGCGGAGACGCGCCCACTGTCTCGTCATTTAACACCAAGGAATATGCAGGTACACCAAACGCTGACCCCGACCGGCCATTCACGCAGGTGGAACTTTACGCTGTCCTATCAAAGTTGGCAAGAAATAACAGCCGCGGAAAAGACCGAATGGTGAGCAAACACTTGCGCAACTCACCGCATTAGGCCACCACAGCTCTTCTCCAATATTACAACAATTGCTTGGAGAAAGATGAGTTGCCCGTGGTGTGGAAGCACCCAGAGATCACGATGATTCCCAAGGCTAACCAACCTACCAGTAATCAGAACTTGCAGCCGATTTTCCTCACTTTGTGTGTGGAAAGCCATTTAAACATATAGTACATGACCGCTTGACTCTGCACCTAGAAGATAATTAGCACCTACCAGATACAATGTTCGGCTGCAGACAGCAGCTCTCGACGCACGACGTGCTTCTACTAATCAAAGAATGCCTAATTTATCATTTATTCACTGAACCGAGAACTCAATACTCGGAATCAATGTACACAGACGGCAAAGCAGTGAAGGTGCCGCAACAGTTCTTCGAAGAAACGATTTCTGACGATTACTGAGCGGACAAAAGGTAAAATTGAGCGTATCGTCTACGTGTTTGTTCTGCCCATATAGGAGAACTTTTGCACTCACCCATGTAGGACTGTATATATGTATAGAAGCTAATATTTTTTTCGATTTTTATTTGTACCTGTTAAGTGTAAAGGGGTAGCCGTCACCAAGTAACGGTGGCAAAAACTCCTTCATTTGTTTTCTATTACAATAAAAAAGGGTGTATTTTACAACGTGAGTCATGACGTGATTCTCACATACCTCCAAGGCACCAGCTGTAGCGTTATGACCTATACGTGTGTCTGAAAATTTTTGACGAACAACACAGCAACTGTGGGCATCTAGAACATCCGCAGCAAAAACTTCCAACTACCTAAAAGAGGCACGCCACGTGGTTCACTCATGTCGCTGCTACTGTTCTATGTGACCATGATCAATCTGCCCAAGGTTCCCGATAGAACACCAGATGTATGGCACGCAATGCACGCTGACGACATCACGCTCTGGACCAACGTATCAAACATCGGGAGACAAGAGAGATGCCTTCAAGATGCTGTAAACACCGTCGAAAGATATCTCCGAAACAGCGGCCTAAACTGCGCTCCTGAAAAGTCTGAGCAACCTATACTCAAAGCAAGGGTGAGAGGCAGGCCTCCCATGTACGAATAGCCCGTCCCTTGCGTCGACTTCAACGAGACAATTAATCCGAAAGTTGATACGCTACGGGTACTCTGACTTCACGAACACAAAGATGGATTGGGAGCAGCCATTATACCGAAACTACAAAGAGCTCTCTCACAGCTCATGCACCTCGCCAAGAGGATCGAAAACCTACACGATGGACTTAAAAAACACAACACCCTACGAATGATGCAAGCTTTGCTCACCAGCCGCATCAGAACGGCGTGTCATACCTCACTTTAAAAACCACCGAAATAGAAAAGAAACTTGTGATTATGACAAAAACGACAACCAAAGCGGCCTTGGGACTACCACCCACGGATTTTACTTCACGACTTCTTAAGACCGGTGTTCAGAACACCTGGCAAAAGCTGACCGAGGCTCCCGAGGGCAGCCAGCTCGCACGACTGAAGCTCAAGCCCACTAAGAGGTGGGTGTTCCAGGTATCTCAACTACAGCAGAATACTACATTGCGGGTGTATACCGGAAAAAGCACTGCTGGTGGACGCTCGAGAGTCCCTGTCCACGCGTATATCAGCCTCGCAGACTCTCAATGCTGAGAGTTAGCGTCTGCCACAGTAACGGCACGCAACTCAGACGCAGCGGAAGAACCGGTAATCACTCTCTTCACCACCACACGTAAAGACGCCACTGTGATCTTAAATGACTCGCAAGCCGCTTGCCGAAATTATGCAAAGTGTCACGTCCTCAGCTGACGCAATGGACATCCCTCAACGGCGAAGCTCTCCACTCCTATATACCTGCGTAATCTGGGTTCCTGGACACAAGGGTCTACAGTGAAATGAAGCAGCCCACATCGTTGCCTGCGAGCACGTCAGCCGTGCTGCCTGTAAGCAAACGATACCCGATTTTCGGCAGCACAGATGGAGTTATGAGAAAACACCTACTCGACGCTACTTCAACACTACAAACTGGAGCGACAGGTGTAGCCTCCACTCCATCCAACACTAACCAAAGAAAAAAGCGTGATCTTCAGATGCCTGCAAAGCAACACTAACTTACACAGCATATTAATGCACCGTCTCTACCCAACGACACATGGCTACATGTGCCCGCTCTGCAACACACCGGGCACCCTGGCACACTTGCTCCTGGAACACCGGTGCCATACAAACTACGACATGCAACTTGAGTGGGACCAAGCCCCAAGAATAAGCGACAACCACATAATCGAATTGTGGGAGGTCAAGCTCGTCATTGAGGATCTGGAAGACCAGCGACAACTGGTCGCCAGGGCCACGAGGAAAGTCGAATAAAGCCAGAGGGTTCCTGGACTAGGTAACCCTCCCGCCAGTAGGTCATACTGGGCCTCGCTCGTAGCACTGTTTTTAAATAAACGTTTTTTTTCTTTCCCTAAATTCAACGAGGCTTGAGATATGTCGAAAACAGCTTCGCGGATTCTTTGAGAAAAAATCAGGCCACACGCACTCGATCGGTTCCCACCTCACACGTAACGTAATGTGAGAGGGCCGCTCAATTTCAATGAATCAGCCGACATTCAGCCGACATAGCTACGCGAGGAATAGTAAACCATGCAGCTATCGCAAGACTTTCCTCAGTTATTTTGAAAAACCAAGACATTCTCATCTCGTATAACAAACTGACAGAACATTTTTACCTGGTGGAATGAAAATACCCTCCACTACACAGAAAATTGAGCAGGCCTGAGGCTCCGGCAGAGGCTTCTTCATATTGGGGCGTACCACGATTTCGCACTTTTGAAGAAGATATGTCACAAATTCATTCTAGTAATGCATGTTCCACTTGACCTGAAGTAGCTAACATGCAACACATGTTCTGCCAGTGCCTCAGGTCACGCTCTGGTATAGTCAGCACGTAGTTGAAAAGCGGAAACGGGTCGGTGTTATCACCAACTCAATCAATTCCTGCTCAATCGGGAGCTCAAAATGCTGTGTATAACTAAATTGAAGCAATCTGGTACTTCTGCAGGCAACGCTGAGAAAGTGTACCCGCGAATGGTGCAAAGTACAGCATTTTTCGCTGTCGCTCTTGCCACATCCTTCGTCAGAAATTATATACAGTAAAATTTACACACTCGGCTTTGTTTTCTTTTGAGTCGCATCTGAAAAATAGTGCACATTTTGCCAGAACATCAGCCAATTCGGTTTCGTTGCCCTTTTGAAATTTTATGTGTACTGGTTTGCCGCTAGCACAAACAATCATTTTTTGAACTCTAGCTTCAGCTAGAAAGGGGTCAGCTTGTCACGGCAAAAAATACAAAAAAGTATCTGATGATCAGGAATGAGTACAATGTGGCGACCAGAGAAACTTGTGAAATTTTCTGAACCAAAGATTGAGCACGAGCGCTTCGCTTCCATAATGAGCATCCTTTCGCTCGGCTGGTGTCAGAGTTCGTAAGGCAAAAACAATTTGCCGTTATTGCCCGTCAGGCATTTTAGGAGAAATAACAGCTCCCATATTAAACGTGGCAGCACCATACTGAAGCGTAAGTTGTATTGGAACGACAGAGTATGTAAGCGCTCAACAACGCATAAGTAGTTGCGTAGTTGCTAGAAAATGTCAAACTTTAGACCAGAACCACGTTTGCTTTATTTAGCATCTTGAGCAACGCTTCTTCAACCATTTCTAGGATCTTATTACGCGTTCCATTAAAATTGAGCAAGCCTAATTAAGCTTTGAGTGCTGTCACGTTTTTTGTGGTGGAACATTTTTTATGGGCTTGACCTTCTTAGTGGAATAAATGCCTTCTGAGCTGAGCTGGTGACTTAGATAGCGTACCGAGCGTACTAAAATAGTTTTCATTTCTCTGTGTTGTCGCTCAAGTATTTCAAGACGATTTCTAACGCTTTAGAGCACTTATTGAAATCTTTGCTCCCAATTAAGACGCCATCAATGTTGCAGCTCACATTTTTTGTTCTTTTTTGTGGGCACAGAATTCACTGCGTTTGGGAATCCTCACTTCACCATGTCCACCATCTTCACTTTTACAATATAATCATAAATGTGAGCATCTTGTTCAAGTGAAAAATTAGTCTGCCGTGATCGCTGAATTAGCGGCGTTGAGACAATGTGATCATCGCTGCTTTAGAGTGTGGTTGTCAAGGCGGCTGTCAATCGTCAAGTCCTCTCTCATCTCGAGATCTCCTGAAGCTTCGTTCGTGTCTCCGGTTGCTAGGCTTGTCTGCTGTCATGACCAAAGAGACACTGCCTTGACAATCCAGCAGCCCTACCCAACCATCCTACCTCGCGTGAATTGCCACCACCCGCCAGCGGCATCTATCTATCTTCACACCTCTACCACGCGACGATGCCAATGTATGGCTGAAAGAGTATGACTTTTCAAGTGTGTAGCACCATTATGACGCACCCCAGAAACTTCAACACTTCGCCTTCTACCTATCAGACGTCATGAAATTGGGGTATTTTAACCACGAGGGCAGCTTAAGCCTGTCTTTGCTCAACAAATCCTCAGAATTTTCGAACGCCAAATATCTACACTGAAGATATATATAGCACCTGGTGAGACGTACACCTCGTACATGGAAGACGACTTTTCGCTTAGCCGCCACGTGGACTTGGTTATGTCAGAAGCTGACCGCGTTCAACGCATCCTTAAATGAATGAACCACGTCGCGTTCAATGCTGTGGCTGTCAAAAACCCCACCTTCGTTGAGGATGCCATCGCAGCCCGCCAACATCTAAATGAATTGCAGACCATCCGGCTGCACCCAGATGACTGTGACGTCTGGCTTTTGTCAGACGCTTCTTTACGTACCTTTATTGCTACCTTGATTTGTGAAGAGCTCACGTGCAAGGGCTGCTATTACACCAGCCTCAGCCTCACTCCTCGTTTGCTAGTCTACGCCACAGACAAGACCTGTCTTACGGCTTGCTCCCGCACACCTAACAGTCCCCCGCTGTGGCGAACTCCACCCGTGACGTATGTGCAAATCACTGCTATGCAACGTGCATTGGTCCAGAAGTAAAATAATTGTCAGAGCCGCATCAGAAAGTGCGGCACCGGGCTTCTAGTAATGTAATACGGTAAATGGAAGAAAAAAGAGACGTGATAAAATGTTCTCGTGTATGAAGTTCATTTCACAGAATACAACTTCAGTAGAAGTAACTGCTTAGGTAACGGCGGCAAACGTAACTACCTTCAATTCGACACGCGAAGTATGCGCAAATTGCTGCCACGCAACCTTTATTACCCCCAATGATTCAGTCTGTGCATCCTGTTCTCCCTCAAGTCAACTTTGCGACGGGTGCACTACGCTGGCCTGTCCCACCTCTTCTGAAACTATACGCCCCTTGGCGCTCATCTTGCCCTGTGTGTTAATATTGTAGCATCCGAGGACACAGCTCACAATATCGTCGCAATAGACAGCAAGACAAACGCTGGGGCTACGACGTTTATGAATGGATGTCATCTTTTGGTCGGTTCTAGAAGCACCACCCGTCAACCCGTTTGCTTTCTTTATCTTCGCCCCTCGACGCACATTGGACCTATCGGTTAGGCCGCCCCGCTTCCCTTCTCCTCTTCGATGCTCAACATCGCTTCTACGACTGGTTGCCTCTGGCCTATTTCAACAAGGCTGTGGTGTGTTGAGTATTGCCCAGACGCCTTCGCAGAACGACAAGGGGTGCCTTCTAAGAAGAATGCTAAAAAACTAAGCAGAAAAGCCAGTGGGTTCTTTGTCGGCAGTGGGAATCCAACCCTGCTTCTCAAGCATTGGAAGCAGCCGTTCTAACTATGTAAACAGTGCTGCAGACCTCCCGGTCGTTCTTATACAACCAAAGGTCCCATCGGAATAATTAAACAATAGCAATCAAACAACATGGGCATATGCAGTCGACAGGACGTTGACCAATTTGGTATTCTTGAACAGCCACTATTGAGGGGAGCTGAAAGAAGTTTAGCAGAGCGCAGTAGAACGATCAAATGACGTACTCTTTTTTTGAACATAGTGCTGCTCTAAAAAAGATCAGTAACAATACCACTCGGGATGTACACAAACATATGTGCAGAGTTGAATACTAAGCGTGTGTCTGCGTTCCCTCAATTACTTTGCAGAGCCCAGAATATTAGTTTTTAGATACCATTCAAATAATTTCCACCTCTGGTCTTTAGTATCATACTCTTATTTGAAAGCTTGTATCTTTTCATATCCTTTCTATGGAAAATTCCTTGTATCATTGCTTATGTGCTTTTTACTCCTTTTGTCTAAGCTCGACTGATTGAAAGTGGGGTTTATACATATCAACATTTTACTTAAATTATTATGACAGTTTTGGTTAGTCGGATCTGTATTTTGTTGTTGTATTTATACCTAACTAGCCCTATACGACAGCTTGTGCACTCCGAGTTCAATTCTACTTTGCTCTGACGTGAAAATACCCTCGGGCTGCGAAAGGAATACGAAAACTATCACAAGAACAGCCTCAAACACGCTGCACTACTTTCGAAAAAAAGCACCCTATAAGCTGTTATATGAGTAATTTCACTTTTTTGAAAGACATTTTACTTTAAAAACGGTACTCAAATACGGTTAGAAAAAATAATCAGTCCAGTCGTTTTAATTATTTACAGTTATTGCCTTTTCAAATTGTCTCCAAGCTATTCCCAGTTCAGCTGAACGCATGATTTCCCCTACATGATGGTCTCTACATGTTGATTATCGCTATGTGTGTTTCACTTCATCGCCATATATGCTCATCGACATCGACATACAAATTCATCGACATACATGCTATTGAATATTGCGAGGATCACTAAAATAGCTCTATTTGCTGACAAATTCAAAATAAGCAAATAAATGAAAGCTTTATAAGTGACAAGCGACCTCTATGGGAGGTTAGGTCAAAAGAGAAGCTGTAATTCACATATGGTAAGAGAAACTGGCAACTGTTTCTCACTTTTTGGCAACGGTCTGCTAAGCTTACGAGGTAGACATAATACAGATTTACAGATGACTTTTGTTTCTTTGTTAGATTACAATACTTGCCCATTCTGGAATATCCCCGGTAGGTCCAGGATTTCGAAACCACTCCGGCTAAAAAGAAATTAAACTAACAATTGCACCAAAGCACAACACAAAAATACAGCTGCTTATAACAAAATCACTCTCAATCAACAAGACACATTACCTGAGCAGTTTACAGCTATCTCATCTATGAAAACGCTTTGCTATTGAAATGACAACTATCCTATCTATTTCAACAGTAAATATGAAATAAATTTTGTAGAAGTAAGACAATTGTCAGAGCCACATCAGAAAGTGTGGCACCGGGCTTCAAGTAATGTATTAGAGCTAATGTAAAAAAACCAACGCGATAAATTGTTCCCTTTTATAGAGTTGATTTCACAAAATACAACTCAAGTAGGAGTACCTCTGTAGGCAACGGCAGAAAACAATACTACCACCAACTCCACACTCGAGGTATGCGCAAATTACTGCCGAGCATTCCTTAATACCTTCAGTGGTTCAGTCTGTGCACCCTGTTTCTGCTCAAACCAACTTAGGGACACTTGACCCAGGTTCGCTTGTCCCACCTTTTCTGTCCTTCTGCGCCTCTTGGCGCTCATCTCGCCCAGTGTGTTATTATTGTGGACTTTGAGGGCACATCTTACAATATTGTCCCAAATTCCAGCAGGACAAACGTCGCGGTTATGTGTTTTAAGAAATAAATTAGACGGTATTTCCTGGTCAATAGTACCAAAGACGCTTGTCACCCCATCATCTCCTGGTAAGTACGAACAGAGCCGCTTTTCATCACGAACGGCGTGGCTACGACTTTTCTGAAAGGAATTGGGCGTCCTCTTCTGGTGAGTACTAGGAGAGCCGATTTTCACCTCGTGCACCCGTCTTCGCCACCCGACGCACCTACAGACCTACCTGACGATAGGTATGGCGCCAATACAGAACGATGCCAAAGAGACAAGGAGGACACGAAGGACATGAGCGCTAACTTTCAACTGAGTTTAATGCGCAGAGCTCGAAAACATATAGAAAAGACAGTGAAGCATGTGACAAAAACAATATGGCACAAAGGGTTATACACGAGTAAGAGGACAAAAGCACCGAAAAAGTTGGCAGAACCCACGCACAGTGGGATTGATGATGTCCGAAGCACAAATAAGGAAGGTTGATATGTCACTGTACAATCAGCACAACGTTACAAGGTGGAGGTAAACAATGCCGCACATGACTTTCCTGTCATGATCTTCATGTTTGGATATGTCGTTTACCTTTGTCATCTATTCACGTCACGTGTTACCGAATTTAGTATATCCGGAGCTAGCAAAACGGCAACGAGCACGCTATTACCGTGGTATGTTGTCATGTTCTTACTTGACAGGCGTGTTAGGATTATCATGTTTGCTCCAGTCTTATATTCCCTCATCGATTGACGTCACGTAACGCAAAATTTAGTTTATGTGGAGCTGGGAAAATGGCTGCGTACGCATCACGACTTCAGGTTCCAATAAACTCCAATGTAGCGTTGACGCGCGCACACTCTGGGCACAGCAACGCTACGTTAGCAAAAACGCGAGCACTCTTAAAGTCCAACGTCAGGTGCGACCAGCGTCCGTCGGTGCAGCCCGACGGCAACCAGCGCGGCGCTGATGTGTTACGCAGACAACACTGCGCCTCTCTCTTTTCGTGATGGGGAGACGCTGGACACGCTGAAGCGTGCGTGCGTCAAAGCAATGCAGCGCAGCGTACGCCGGCGAGTATACGGCAACATCGGCGCCTGGCGTCGCAACGCCGGCGTGACGTGACGAAATGAATGCCGGCGAGCACGCGCACCGCGTAACGTCGAAATGTATTGGCGCCTTGACTGTGGCATGTAGTCATGTTCTCGCATGACACGCATCTCATGATTGTCATGTTTGCACCAGTAAGATACCCTTGCCATCCATTGGCGTCACGTAATACCATATTTGGCATGTGTGAAGCTAGTGAAACGGCCGTGAGCGCATTATCAGTGCGGCATGTAGACATAAAAAGCGTGTCATGACTATCATGTTTGGATGTGTCATTTACTTATGCCTTCCGTTTGCATCACGTAATACCAAGTTTGGTACATGCGAAGCTAGCGATACGGCCGCGAGCGCCTCATGAGCGTAGCATGAAGTCATGTTGTGATAGAACACGAATCTCAAGTGTATCATGTTCGCACCAGCATCATACCTTCGTCATCCATTCACGGCTCGTTATACACGGCTGGTATAATTGAAGCTAGCGATACAGACACCAGCGCATCATGAGCGTGGCATGTAGTCAAGTTGTGTCGTGACACGCATCTCTTGATTATCACGTTCGCAACAGTCACACACCTTCGTCATCTATTCATGTATTGCAATGCCCAATTCGGTTTAAGCGAAGGTAGCGAAGCAGCCGCCAGTGTATCATGAGCTTGGCTTGTAGTCATGTTGTTACATGACACGCATATCATGATTTTCATGTTAGGGTCTCCCGCTTGTGTTCGCCATGCAATCATGTCATACCATACCAGTTTTGAAACATGCCATTTGAACGAAACCACCGCAATACCTGCAGCACCATGAAATGTAAATCATGACATTCTTGACATACGTGTCATGATTTCATGTTACGTCTAGTCAAATATGTTCTTCATACAGTCATGATATGCCATAACTAAATTAGTATCGATACCATTATAGAAACGGCCAGAAGAGGTAAAATTCGTAGGCGTTTAGATAGATAGATAGATAGATAGATAGATATATAGATAGATAGATAGATAGATAGATAGATAGATAGATAGATAGATAGATAGATAGATAGATAGATAGATAGATAGATAGACACGCTCAAAGTCGCCGAAGTTTGTTAAGAAATGCTTCACCTTTAAAAGGCAAAGTCTAAAAGGAACGGAAACAGAAAACTAAAAGTTTTATTACTGCTTGCGCGCACCAATACCTTCAAGGAACGTTTGTTCCTTCTCGGACAGAGACACAGAGGGCTTGCTGATGCATGACACATGTTCGCGTGCCATCTGCGCGGCATCGACGATGACTCGGATACACTCATTCCTGTGCCTGTAAAGCGTCACTTTGTCCATGAATTGGGACACACTCAGTGCAGTGCTGAGCAAAAAAAAAAAAACACACCTTTCCCGCTTCTAACATTGTTAGCGTGTTCTCTCAGTCGATTGTTCAGACACCCATGTGCTCAGATTTGAGCCCCAGGTGGTCAAATTTTACGGAGCCCTCCGCTACGGCGTCTTTCATGGTGATATGGTGGTTTTGGGACGTTCAACCCCACATATCAATCAATCGTTCAGACACCTTCCGGTCGTTCCGACATAAAAAACACCGCCGGAAAGGGGGGTCCTATAGAGAACTTCGCGGGAGCATGCCACATACCCATTTCTATGCTGAGCTCTACATTCTGTTGATGACTTTGTTTTAAGGGGGTTTGCATATTTGGTGAGGCTAATTAATTTGAACGGTGCAGAGAACAGCACACGAACTCACACACGTTTTCCAATTTTCTTGAGCCTGTGTGGTATCTGGTGATTGCGTGGAACAACGATGGCTATCCTTTCACGCTCGGTATCCATGTTGCTCAGATCCCGTCGCTGCCTTTGCTCTGCCCTATTAGTCCACAGGATAGTCTCTCGAACAAAAGCGATGACTTTTACTTTTCTGTTTCGTTTCCTCTTAGACTTTTTCTTTGCCCTTTGCTCAGCTTTTCCTTTTTTCCTTAGTCATGTATTGCTCTTTATACCACAATGTTTTTGCCACATTGTTTACTGTCTCCTCTATATGTTTTCGCGCTCTGCGCAATGAACTCGATTGGAAGTTAGCGCTCGTGTCCTTCGTGTCCTTCTTGCCTCTTTGTCGCCGTTCTGTTCTCGCACTATAACATTCGTTATGTCATGCCAACTAGCCCAAGCTGCCACACTTCTAAGTCAGACCTACCCCTCAGGATGACCACACTCCCCTTCTCCTCTTATACGCTTAACATCGCCTCTATGACCAGTCGCCGCTGGCCCTGACTAACGTTAAAAAAAGCTGGTGCAGAAGTCGGAAGGAAAACTACATCACCCGGACATCACCCGGACTCGGCCAATTTATTGTTAGTATAAGGGTGCCTATTCAAGCATTCCTGGACACTGGGGCTACTGTTTCTGCTATTTATGCAAAGCTGAGTTGGGCTCTGCGTAAGGTTACTACACTTTATAATGACTTTGTCTTACTTTGTGCAAACTATTTAACAATACAGCCATCAACAAAATGCACCTTTCAATAAAACATAGAAGAGATCCAAGACAGTATTTAAGTCGTAGTGTTGACTTTCTGTGCGCCGATGCTTATCTTGGGATGGGACTTTTTTTGAGACGATGCCGCTTCCATCCCATGTCATCCGTTCCCTGCGAAGCCACGGACTTGTTACACGCTGGATGTGTAAATAAATGTTATATCTATGTCTCTCTCTCTCTTGTCAAAAATGCTTCGTACATATCCAAGATACTAGGATTACCGATGGTGAGTATTCGTCGCGCCAGCACCTACGAACCATCAAAGATTCCATTGTGCCACTTGGTTACGAGCAAGTGCCTACGGTTGAATTAAACTCCATCAGCCCATTGTATGTCACAGGGCATTGAAGTTGCAACGTTTTTGTTTGTTTAACCAACGGCACCGCCTATCTTGTACACAATGTCACAAATGAGCCCGTTCTGCTTCTAAAGGCGCTGTTGTAGTTTGCGACATAGGCTCAAAAACTGTTTGTTTCATGACTGCCAATCAAGGTGTGGTGCAACGACGCTCACCTACAGATTTTACCCCTGCTGCAGCTATTGCCATGTCATTCATCAATGACCGAACTTCACCCTTAGCAGAAAATTTACTTGCCTTGTTTTCAAGCAGGAATATTGCTTCGATGTTCAATCTACTATTTTATGACAGACTTCAGTGGCAGCTTATCACATACGCACCAGCGGAGCTTCTATTGCCCGCTGTCGACCTTACCAGAGATTTCCTACCGAGCGTAGAATTATGGGCAATCTCTTGATCGACATGCTAAACCAAGATATCATCCGGCCTTCCACCAGCCATTTGTCGTCACCTGTTGTTCTTGCACGCGAAAAAAAAATGGTTCGATGGAATTCAGCATCGAGTACCATGCGCTGAAATGCATGACATGAGAAGACGTATATTCGTTGCCTCGCATTATTGGTGCTTTAGAGTCATTGCAACAAACAGATCATTTTTTCAGCCTTGTCTTACGCTCAAAATAATGGCTAATTTCATGCATTAAGATGACAAAAAACACACAACGAAGATCACGAATTTGTTGTTATGCCATTTGGCGTTTGCAACGCGCCAGCAGCCTTCAAGTGAATTATGAATACGGTAGAGTGTGGCCTCAAGTGAAAACATGCTGTAATACAATGTCGATGTCGTCATATCTTCTTGAACATAAGAGCGACACCTATAACGCCTGGACGAAGTTTTGACGTGTCTCGCAGGTGCTGGTCCAAAGCTTAGTTTTAAAAAGTGCCACTTCGCAGCCAAAACTATGATAGTGCATCGATATCTCGTCAACAGAGCCGGTATTCGGCCTGATTACAACAAGATTGGCGCCGTTCTTCACTTCTTGACGCATCAGCGCTCTAAGAAACTCCATAGCCTTCTCAGTCTTGCTTCCTACTTTTACAGTTTTATACGCGACTTTACCGCCATTTTCACACCGCTCCACTAGCTACTTTCGTCGGAAAAATTTTAGGTTTGGTACAAAAAGTGCCGAATAAGTTTGGAAACCTTGAAGTCTTTTAAACATGACTTATTATAACCTGACGACACGTAAAGCACGAAAACAAGTTTTGAATCACTATTTGACGTGAACAGCTACTCTGATTTCGACACAATATGCGTTCGTGTTTGTAGAATCCCACTTAGGCACTATTTGTGGAAATGTCCTACTTGAGAGCACCGGATCAGTTCATTGTTCTTGTTTCAATAGTTGTACATGTCTTGCGCGTTACCACAACGAATACGCTTGCTCTTCTTCCCGTTCTGCTGCCCAACCATTTCCTTTTGTGCAGCTGGATTTACTTTGAAACTGAAGGCATTTCCACCCGAGTCTTCGCCTCCATCTTGCAGTATTTCTGTTTGCTTGGCTGCAAGCTCTCACCTCAGGGCGGCTTTGCAAGTAGTTTCAAAGCTCAGAGCTTCTTCTATGAAGAAAGCCCTACGAATACCTTCACTGTGAATTCCGACCACTAGCCTGTCACGTCTGGCTTCTTTGGGAAAGAAGCTGGAATCTAATTTGTGAACCTACTGCTTTTTCTCACTGATAAAGGCCTCTACATATTCGTGCTGTGCTGAACCTTTCATTTACACCTGCCATTTTAGCGATATTTGACAACGGGAGGGGGCAGTAATGGTTTCTCAATAGAATCTTGAACTATTCGAAAGTTTTATTCATGGTAGTGATAGTACTACCCATATATCCAGTAGCTCAGTCTCCTCTGGCCAGATCACTGTACAAAGTATTCCGTCTCTTCGAGAGAGCTGTGCCATTCGCGCTGACAAATTGCTCGAAACAATCTAAGTAGGAATCATACGTCTCAACCTCCTCTATTTTATCCAACTTTGGCATGGCTGTAGCTAAAGTACAGTAAAAGGGCCGTTATTGTATTGTAGTCTTCTTGACATTTCTGCTCCCGCTGGTGCGTTACCAGACCCACATCACTTGCCACTTCGAAAATGCCGTACGCCCCACCTGCAGGCATCCGCTGCGTGAGACAAATGGTTGGTGCAATATCCTGGCAGGATCTCGAACAGCTTGCTCGTTGCAGGAACGCCTCATAGGTCCGTTCTCTCGGTGGGTGCTCAAAGCTCGGCTGGCCTAAGCGAAGAATTCTCATTCTCGATCGCCAATGTAATTACATAGGTGCAAAACACAAGTCCAAAACACTAGATTGGTATGGCACATCAATCCATTGCAGCTTTATATGCTCCTGGAACTGTGACGTCACGAAGCCCCGAAGAATAGACGACGCTGGCCAGCGTTACAATAATTCTGCTTGGCTAGAACAGGAGGCCATAAGGTTCGCAGATTACAGTCATCAAATTATCAGTACGCAGCTGTCGCAATTACTAGCTGCACAGCACGTAAGGGGCCTTGAAAGTCATCCACGCATAAATTTTGTGTGGTGGCTTCACAATAAAGGAAGTGTCCAATGGGCACCAATTCCAAAGATAGTCATCCACAAAGATGGCTTTTAAAAAGTGAAAGCGTTCCAATCATTGCTATTGACGCAAATAACCGAAAAGTAGTTACAATCATTAGCATTCCCACAGCTTGCATTCTACAGCATTGCTTAGCATTCCTACCGCTGATTTCTACGCCGCGCAAGAGTTCATGCCTCACCTCGCCAAGGAAACCAATGCCTTTTTCACCGGTAATTATCCAGTGCTACAGTAATGATGAAAACAGCATGACACAACTCTCGAGGACACAAATACATCGACGGAAATCAAAAGCAGTAAGTCGATGAAGTCTAGCAAACAGTAGTGTGGTTGTCGCGCACCAATCTTCATGACCAGACTCTGTGTGTACAAACACATACAAGCTTAGTTTGAACATCGACGTCATCGAAGGTGAGTTAATAGACAAGTGGGGACTTGAACAACAGGAGTCATTGAGTGCCATATTTACGTAATTCGGGCATTTGACGTACTGAAGGTACGTTTAGCACAGGTTTTAAAACTGCAGCAATCGCTGCACAAGCAAAAAGTTTTGCGAATGTATTATTGATTGGAATCTTTTAAGTAGTCATTCTGTTTATTATATTCTGGCTCCAAGCCCTCAAGTTGCCAGTAACTCACCGCCTTCTTTTGTAGAAAGAAAGATCAGAAATAGCGATTTGTCTCTGTAGTCGGCTTTGAAAGGAACCATTGTTTCAACGCTTTCTGAGGCGTCCTTTTTATCGCACCATTGTGACACTGCCTAATTGAATACAAGTATATAATAAATTATATATTATAAAAGCACACATTTTTAAACCATTTTCTTTGTCTAAGGGTCACGCGTCTGGTAATTATTATCCATTATCTACAATTGACAGTAATGTGTTTGGTCATAAAACATAACACTTTTCGTTAGGATAAAACACTTGCCTCTGAAGGAATTGGTGGACGGCCACGCTGTAAAGAAAATAATATTTCAATTGCATATTTAAAATGCATGCGAAAGTCAATCCTCAAGCAAGTATTTTAACCAATGTAGATAGCCAGACGCTGTGTTAATTTCACCGTTAATGATAATCAAGAATTGTCACTCTGAACATCCAAGCAACGTGTAGGCTTACATGGCAAGTGCTAGCATGATTGTACTTCAAAAGAGACATATGTGAACATTTTTATTTATATTGTTTTCGCTTACCTTTCCTTGAGTTGTATACACTAGGGTGATTTCGCCTTGCAGTAATGACACATTACATATGATAAATGTACGTACGACTGAGCGGCTGTCCTATTTTCCCTCGTCTTGTTCTATGCCCAAGCATACAGCGCGCCAAAATTCCGCTGTGGCGCTTTGTCTTCACAATTCACCATCACGGCGAGCACAGGGAGCCACCAACAATGTGACATGTAGGATATGCCGTCTACATCACGGAGGGTGTTCCCAATCATGCTTCAACGTTGTTTGAGGGTCCGGTAGAAGTGACTTTGATGGGCGACACTGGCTTTATTACAATGGTTCGTAGCGGCTACACTGCAACGTCATGGGAGATGTAAAACGATGTTCTGGTCAAGTTTGCCTTTGCAATGGTTGCAACAGCGGGCACTGCATTTTCACGGAAATGCATCACTTGAATTCCTAATTTGCATTGTTACCAACCTATGCTGTTTGAAGCGTTCTTGTTTTTTTGCTTTTCAGTCATCAGCGAGACAAGTCAGGTGCCTGATGACACCTTGCACATAAATATCTCGGATACGCATAGTCCTCACAATGTTGTCGCCCTCATTCTTGTCGATGCGGCCACATGCTCGATCAGGTAATGGCTGCGCTTGAAGTTACAAAAAATCAGCTCAGCATGCAGCACGCGCTACTCACTCCCGTCGAGAAAATGCGCTCTTGGTTAAGTAATAGACCAGTCCCTTGTCACCTACTGCCTACTTCCAGTAATTGTTTGTTGGCAGAGTGAAGTTTGCGGTCAATAAGGTGCAAGACGCAGTTGCAGCCTCAAAGTGGTAACCCCATTGAACTTTATATTCGGTGGTGGTATAGTAGAAATGGATGGTAGTTCTAACCTGGTAGTCTATCCGACCAAATGTAGCTAGTCTGGGTGCTACAATCCACCTCAGACTGCTGCCTTGTAATCGAGGTGACCTGTGGCATCTAATCATTTTGACTCCTTCGTCAAGGCCCCGCAATCACCTGGAAAGTTTCAGTTCACCACCCAGTTAATGGCGCTGTTCTGGAAGCGGTGGAACTACTGTCCTTTCTTATAGCCAGTCATTGTAGGACGACGGGAAAAACCCAGCCCGGGACGATGCGAAGCAGGCCTTGGTCCTATGAAACCTGCAAGAGGTCCCACCGGGACCTTCTAGAGTTTTTGAGTAAGCTTGATTCAAAATACATGAATCGGTCAAGCCCAACCCGGTGTTCATTGCATCCTGCAGCATCATCATCATCACCGTGCATCATCATAATGATTCGCCCACAAACACACCGCGCGTCTTCGTCAAATGATGCGAAAGTTCAGAAACAGTTCACCTACTGATGGTTCGAAACGCTGGCAGCCTCGGAACTCTGTTTCAGCCTTCACAAAGAAGTGGCAAGTTTGGCATGGCCGTTTCGGCCACCTTTATGACGTCGATTGACGTCTTTCTGTCACTACACACAGAATGCCCGGAAGACAGTGTCAAACTTGAATCTTTACGTGGATCTCAACAATAGAACAGCATAAATCTGTAGCGCTGTTTGGAGGAGAAAGTGGTCATTGCCCTCCATGTGGCGGTAAGCGTGTCCAAGAGAACCTAAACAGCATCACGAGTGACTCAGGTGTCGATCGTTTTCTGCGCGAGAGGTTTTCGCAACGGGAAGCACCTACAGTGTCACCGAGCAACAAGACGCTGTGCGCTATCTATGCGGCTCCACATACACTTTTCACTGTGCCTCCGCGATTCTTGAAATGTAGGTGCAAGTACCTAGTGCAGTAGTTAAGTCCTGGTCTTCATGATGAAAAAACAAACGTTGATGGCGTTCGATAGGCAGAACTACCTGACAGCCGACGACAAACAGATACAGGAGGCTCCGTTCAGTCTAAAGGTTCGGGTTCCATAAACTGTGCCATTGCACCACAGAGATGCAAGGGCACCCGTACGCTGGGCCGGTAGTCGTTTTGTCGTTTTCGTTGCTTTATTTATCGTCCTGATTGTCGTGATTGAAAAAAAAAGATTGAAGGCTATCTGTAAAAAATAACATGCAATTCCTATGACCCTGAAGTATGACCTCCACGCTTCAAGAAGCACAAGAGTCATCAAAGCCCACAAAAACTTTTCTTAAGGTGAGTTTTCGTGTATGGCTAAGCCCGTGCAATGCTCTAGTCGGGATAGCAAAGTTGTAAAGATAGTGACGTTAGATCCAGAGCATACGCCTAATTTATAAACCACATCGTGCATGTTTTTTACTTTCTTTTCTTTACTATGTGGGTTTTTCCCTACTATGTCAGCATCTACACAACTCTACTTGCCCGTCAATGTTCCTGCAGTGAGTACACTTCAAATTCTGCTGCATGTACTTTTCATTGATTGTGATGGTCTTATCGGAAGGGCATTCACTTCACGCTAATCCCGATCATCATTGTTAGTAAAAGAATCTGTTTATCTGCCTGAAGGTGCGTGCGCTCGCCGTTCTTTTTCCTTGACTTGTAGAGATGAGCACTAAACGAGGAGGATACAGAGTCCGAGAAAAGCAAAGAGTGATGCGAGCGAGGAAATCATTTACATCAGCGGACGTGTGTAACACTGATTTTACGGCGCCGCTTCGAAAAAGTTCCAACGGCTGCTTGTTTGGCGCAAACTGCGCGCTGGCAACAACACAATGTAATTTCCGCTTCTGGGTTGGTTTTGAGTCCTTCTACCTGTGAAGGGCTTCTACTCTACGTAACCCAATTGCTTGGTTTGTGGCCTGACGGCTTTTGTAACCTTCCAATAAAAACGTTGCTCTAAAACCAAGAAATTCAATGAATTGATAAGCAGAACAGAATGGCATACTTTGTAAAAAAATAATTGGTTATGTTGCAATAGCTGACTGCAATAACGGTATTGCTAAAACACAAGCTTTAATTTTTAGGTTCTAATTCTTACCGCTCCATTTTCATAAATAAATTGAACATTCTTCTTAGCATTCCTTAGGTCTCGTCTGGTGTTATGCTATGGGTTTGAATGTTAATTATATAGTCATGTTGTACATCGTTTACACGACAGTTATAAAGGAATATGCATTGAAAAGAAACACTTACCCGAGGCGGACCATAAATGCGATGGTAGGCTTCACGAAACTGGAAATATTACAGTACAACAACGAGAAGTCAAGCACAAGTCAAATAAATCATTTCTTCTGGACGATAAAATAACAGTCTACCAGTGTCTCTTGAAATATGTCTTTGATTCTGAGAGGATAAGGACACATAATATTCACCAGAGGTTTTCAGAATAAGTACTGTAGCAGCAGGTTTGTTAAGATGGGTTATGCCACAATTTAGGACATAAAAGAAAAAAAGTGCGGTAATCAACTTGCCCAACACTGAAATCAGGTGGTTGTGATAAAGGGGGGAGTATTTGTCCTGGCGAGAAGGCCATCCCCACTTCCAAATTGTGAAAGTGTTCTAGCGCGAAGTAAGCTAAGCCAAATTCCCCAGAAAAAACGAAACACGGAAAAGCACAACTTCCACTCTCATCTGGGATGTCCTGCATTAGTCAAACAACTTTTTGTGAGGGCTGGGGGTGCTTGCCACTATGGCAACCCTGGGCCCATAAGCTCTTTAGGAGGTAGAAAACAAATAATGCGCCTTTGTAACTTTCAGTAATTTTGTACACAATGCCCCAAACACCCAGTTTAACAATTAAAAAGAAGAAAAAATTGTGCCACTAGGAACAGTGCCTAAAGCCCATTTTCATGAAGACACAACACCTAACTTACAATGTACGTCGTAGCATGCTTAACCCTCGGGCGAGTGCTTAAAAAATTTGGAGGACACTTTCTACCTATCAAAGAGTGTTCTGTTTGTTGAGACGCGGTACACGTATTTTCATTTTTGCATGATTCTGCGGATTGTGAAAGGTTAGAGGCGAGACGCGTGTGCATGGGAGCCATCCGACTCACTCGACTGTTACCACGAGACCTCCGAATCTGACGGAGGCACGTCGCCACGCGCGTCGCTCTGCCATCAGATGGTTCCTCACAGTGAGCATCGCGAGATTGCGTAGTGTATATGGGAAAGAGCGTCTTCTAACTAATGATTCACTTTTAAATTTTATCCGTTAAAACGCTAGACCTTGAATCTGGAAGTTCCTGCGAAGAAAAAAAATTACAAGTTGTTGGTAGCAATACAAAATTTTTACTGAAACATGTATGCTGGTTCTTGTAGCATGGAGCAGAAATGCCAATTTTGAACATCGTATTTACCCATTCTATGCTTCTGTAGAATGGCATTGTCGCGTCTCGTTTCCATCGTGCGACGAGTAAATTGCGTGTTCACACCGTTAGTACCACGTTTTAGTTCAAGTTGTTCTTTCAAGTAAGGCGGTGTACCCACTCACCGTAATGCGGGCCTCATGTACACGGATAAAGAAAAAGCTAAAGAAATAAAATCACCTTCTCACTCTTAATCAGAGACAAAATTATTCAAATTGAAGGTAGCAGTGATTTGGTACTTTCAAAGTATTTGCCACATACTCAGAAAGGTGGCGGAAAACTTCGGAGTACAAATGGAATTTTCAGCATAAGCAAACTAGAAGGCGCGTGTTCTGAGCAAAAACAATTCATGTTTCAGAGAGAGCTAGGAGCAATAAATGATTTTAACATTTCGCTGTTCGTAGATTGCGCTAAATTGTGGTATAAAGCATTCGTAGTACATTTAACCATCGTGCCTTAGGACAGGCTTGGTGATGCTGTTACGCAAGACTTAAAGAACATTTGTCCAGCCTGAAAGCTCACGCAAACGCACATTTCGCTAGGCATTGTCAGCGACACGGGTGCGAACCTCAGCATAGCAGAGCTGGCTTCTTGATCCAACAACCAAATCAAAATGCGAGGGAATTGTGAAAGTTCAGTTGATTGCAAAACCTAAAGAATTGTGCGCCCGTACACTTTGATTGTTTGATTACAAAAAAGTTCGTTTCATTGATCATATCTTTACGACATAGCTGTATTTTTTCTACTTCTAACAGCTCATGGCATGCTCGCGACAATTGGCTAGAACCACATATACGAAATTTGGTACCACGTGACTTCAGTAGATAACCAAGGTAAACGACACATCTAAACATGATAATCATCATACGGAAGTCAACTATGGCATAATTTACCTCCACCTCCTAACGTCGTGCTGATTTTAAAGTTACATATTAACCTTCTCAGTCGTTCTTCACATATCATCGTTTACCACTGTTCGCGGGTACTGCGATTTTTTTATTCGAAATATTTTGCAGTTATATTCAAGCGTTCATAAACCTCAAATGAACACAATATGAAACTTGCAGTATGAACTTTACATATTCAAGCTGTCTTTAGATAAAATACTAATGTCTAGACTCGAACATGAGTGCTGTGTTAGGTAAAACTATAGGTTGTGCATTAAACTCCAAAGTAGTTGACGTTTCTGGTATGCCTATGAAGTACATCTAGCAACAAAACTTGTAAAGAAAAACATGCCAACCCACCCATTGACGTTTGACTCAAGACAGAAGGAAACATATCTAGAATAGAAAAACTTGCCGAGTTCTGCTTATCGAACAGATTCTCGAAGGATGTGTAATTTGGAAATTTTCACTTTTCATATAGCAATGAGCAAAGTTTTGCATCTAGCTACCAGTTCACCGGCTTTACTGTAGAAAATTTGAAACTATTACTTGTCACCCTGCATGACTTTGAATAAAGCAGTACATTGAATGCTGCCTGTGATTTTCTTGTTTGCGTTTTCATCCTTTTTGGTGTTTATAAGCATCACAATTGGCCAGACATATTAAAAACTTTTCATGATGCTTTTAGTCATCTATGTTTGGTAAGAAGTAAGCACTAAGCAGATGTCACATAAAAATTCAATCAGTCAACAAATGTAATAAAAAACAAATTCAAAAAACAAAGTTATGTATAAAATACAAACATGAAACAAAACCAAAACGTTCAGTCAACAAACTAACATAAAAGACTTGCCTTAAGATAAGTTTTAGTGTATCTTCCATGAGTCGCCGGACGCCCAACCGGACGACGAGGCTGAAAATATAGTCGCATCACCACTGAGAATGCAAAGTGCAGGCATACGTCCGCAGCTAACTACATCACTAAATTAGGAGGGGACGAATAGAACAGACAGGTGTAATTACTACTGCCTATCACTGTATTACTTTAGAGCAAACTCAACAAAATTTTAGGTTCTTTAAATGGGAACTTCACTTTTGTGATTTTGCAAGAAAGCACCGTCGTTTGAAAATATCAAAGGGCAAATTATTTGACTATTTGATTCTTGAAGAAACGATTGTGAAAACATTTCGCGAGTAAATGATGAAACCTCGTCTAATGTTACACGTGTCCAGGACACCCTTCTAAGTCAAAGTAATAAATTTAGGCAGGAACATTTCAGGTAACCATTTAGATGTTGGATGTCTACAATTTTATGGCAGTTTTTAAAGAAAACCTTTTGTCAAAGCTACAATTGTGGTGGCAACAGCATTCTGTTATCTCTGGGAATGTGCATGGCATTCAGAAAGGAGTCAGAAAAGTCTGAATTTTTTAGATCCAGTGGTTACCGAGATAATGTTTTCTTTTTATGATGGAAAGTATGTTTGAAAAAAAGAACGCTCTTTATATTCCGAGTTCTGCAGTGCAGTCACAGGATCACGTGCAATTGGGGTGATTTTCAAATGCTTCCCACTGAGCATAAAATCTCACCACTTCGTTGAAGCACTGGTCTGTATTTGTGTAATATTTTTCGACGAGTATTCAAAAATGACATCTTCTTTCGTCTTTGTATTTCATTTCGCTTTCAGTTATTGTCAAAAAATTGTAACAGGTATAGAGTTTAAAATATTGCATGAAAGCTACCATAGATAGCTAAGTTACACACTCCAAATCTTAAAAGGGCTTGATGCTGAAGTGAACAATAAAATAATTTTACCCTTAGTTGCGCTGCTGTACTCTGAGTGAATTATATGCTACCTGACTGATGTCGCGCGGTCGTGACGTTGTCGAAGACAGGAAACTTCGTGTTGGGATTTAACTGTTTATTTGGGCGAACCTGTGCCCGGTAAAGGAAAAGTCTAATTACAGCAGCAGTCTTGCACAGATAGCACTCTCGGACTGATAGCGGAGAACGCAGCGTCGGCCTTCGATCAACAACTGACAAGCGGTGAAGCGCGTCGGCATTTATACCCTTGCCGTCGAATGTTCTAGCCTTTATCGCTGGCGGTGGCGTAGGTTCTAGAACAATCTGTACCGTTCGCACAGTGGGCGTGATCTTATCGAAATGATCTACTACAGTCCGGAACCTTCTCGAAACCTGCAGGCGCGGTTTGCGCCGGGAATCGTGTGGTGTTTCGGAACGATAACAAAAACTTGGGAAACGCAACGTGGCATTGCCCCCCTCTGAAAAACAGGCATCGTCCCGATGCTTTAACTAAAGATGAAGGTACAATAATAATGCAAGAAAGTACAATGAACAAATTACAATACAACAATAATACAAAAAACACTGTTTCAGTTTGTTAACGTGCATGAAACGGCTTGAGGCGCACGACATGGACGAGTTCAGGTCGCGGTCGGCGTCGTTAAGAGTTCGTGATGCCATCGGGGACAACCTCGTAGTCAAGTGGGCCGAGACGTCGAACCACCTTGTACGGTCCGAAGTACCGTCGCAGAAGCTTTTCACTTAGTCCACGTCGGCGTATCGGCGTCCACACCCAAACACGTTCACCGGGCTGGTATTCCACGAAGCGTCGTCGAAGGTTGTAACGGTGGCTGTCGGTCGTCTGTTGATTCTTGATACGGAGACGCGCAAGTTGTCGGGCTTCTTCGGCGCGTTGAAGGTACTCGCTCACATCGAGGTTTTCTTCGTCCGTGACGTTGGGTAACATGGCATCGAGCGTCGTTGCCGGGCTCCTTCCGTAGACCAATTTGTATGGCGATATCTGCGTCGTCTCCTGCACCGCCATGTTGTGTGTGAAGGTCACATACAGAAGAATGGCGTCCCACGTCTTGTGTTCGACATCGACGTACATTGACAGCATGTCGGCGATCGTCTTGTTAAGCCGCTCGGAGAGGCCGTTGGTCTGTGGGTGGTACGCTGTCGTCCGGCGGTGGTTTGTTTGGCTGTATGCCAAGATCGCTTGAGTTAAGTCGGCAGTGAATGCCGTTCCTCTGTCGGTGATAAGGAACTCCGGGACGCCGTGACATAGGACGATATTTTCGACGAAGAACTTAGCTACCTCGGATGCACTGTCTTTTGGCAGGGCTTTTGCCTCAGCGTAGCGGGTGAGGTAGTCGGTAGCTACCACGATCCACTTGTTTCCGAAAGCCGACGTCGGGAACGGCCCCAGTAGGTCCATATCAATCTGCTGGAAAGGTCGGCAAGGTGGATCAATTGGCTGTAGAAGTCCCGCTGGCCTTGTCGGCGGTTCTTGCGTTGCTGACAGTCCCGGCATGTCCTCACATCACGAGTGACGTCGGCGGTAAGACGTGGTCAGTAGTACCTTTCTTGTATCCTCGCGAGCGTGCGGGAAACACCGAGGTGCCCTGCCGTCGGATCGTCGTGCAGGGCCTGCAGGAGTTCTGGTCGCAGAGCTGAAGGCACCACAAGGAGGTACTTAGCTCAAAGCGGTGAAAAGTTTTTCTTTTGTAGAAGACCGTTTTGTAGAAAGAACAACGCAAGTGCGCGCTTGAATACCTTCGGGACTTCGGCGGTCCTGCCTTCGAGGTATTCTATTAGGGCCTTAAGTTCCGGGTCGGCCCGCTGTCGTTCAGTGAAGTCGTCGGTAGTTATCGTTCCCAAGAAGTAGTCGTCATCCGGGTCGTCGAGTAGCGGTTGGTCGACAGGCGCACGAGAGAGACAGTCAGCGTCGGAGTGTTTTTTGCTGGACTTGCAAATGACAGTAATGTCATATTCTTGAAGTCTCAGGCTCCATCGTTCGAGGCGACCTGTAGGGTCCTTCAAGGTGGCTAGCCAACACAAGGCGTGGTGGTCGCTCACAACTTTGAAGGGCCTGCCGTAGAGGTAGGGGCGAAATTTCGACGTAGCCCAGATGATGGCGAGGCACTCCTTTTCTGTTGTGGAATAATTTGCTTCTGCTTTGGATAGCGATCGGCTGGCGTAACTAATAACCCGTTCAAGTCCGTCAGCCCTCTGCACAAGAACGGCGCCAAGACCTACGCTGCTTGCGTCAGTATGTATTTCTGTCTCGGTGAATTCGTCGAAATGGGCAAGTAACGGAGGCGTCTGGAGGCGATGTTTAAGCTCCTGACAAGCGTGTTGCTGTGGCATTTCCCACTTGAACTCCGCGTCGGCCTTGGTAAGGTTAGTGAGAGGGTCGGCGATGCGGGCGAAGTTTTTCACGAACCGCCTTAATAGGCGCGCAGGCCCAGAAATCGGCGTACGGCCTTCTTGTCAGTGGGCGGCGGGAAGTCGGCGATGGCGGCTGTTTTCCGTCGATCGGGACGAACTCCAGACTTGCTGATAACGTGCCCCAGAAACAAGAGCTCCTCATACGCAAATCTGCACTTTTCTGGCTTCAGTGTGAGTCCGGACGTCTTGATGGCTTGAAGTACAGCTTCAAGGCGCCGAAGATGCTCGTTGAAACTCGAGGAAAACACGACGACGTCGTCCAAGTACACAAGGCAAGTCTGCCACTTCAATCCTGCAAGTACTGTATCCATAACGCATGGAAAGTTGCAGGCGCTGAGCCAAGGCCGAAGGGCATCACCTTAAACTCGAAGAGGCCGTCCGGTGTTATAAACGCCGTCTTCTCTCGGTCTCTTTCGTCGACTTCGATTTGCCAATAGCCAGTCTTAAGGTCCATTGACGAGAAGTACTTGGCGTTATGGAGACGATCAAGTGCGTCGTCTATTCGTGGGAGAGAATACACGTCCTTTCTTGTGATTTTGTTCAGGCGGCGATAATCGACGCAGAAACGTAGGGTCCCATCCTTTTTCTTCACTAACACCACGGGGGATGCCCACGGACTCTTGGACGGCTGGATAATGCCATCTCGCAGCATTTCATCAACTTGTCTCTTCATGGCCTCACGTTCTCGCTTCGAAACCCTGTACGGACTCTGACCGAGTGGTCTGGCATTTTCTTCGGTTATGATTCGATGTTTCGTGATTGGGGTCTGCCGAATTTTCGATGACCACGAAAAGCAATCTTCGTACTGCAGGAGCAGGGCCTTGAGCTGTTCTTGCTTATCGTTCGGAAGTCTGGGACTGACGTCGAAAGCTATGGGAGGGGCTTGGTTCCTCTGAGCAGGTTCCACAAAATCGGCGAGGGCGAAAGCACTGGTGGCTTCGACAATTTCTTCGATGTATGCGACCGTTGTTCCTTTGTTCACATGTTTGTACTCATTGCTGAAATTCGTGAGCATAACCGTTGCTTTGCCTCCCCGCAGCTCTGCAATTCCTCTTGCGACGCAAATATGTCTGGTGACCAACAGATGCTGACTGCCATCAACGACGCCTTCCAAGTCAGGTGATTTAGGAGCGCCGACTGAAATAATGACGCTTGAGCGAGGCGGAACGGTGACTTGTTTTTCCAGAACATTCAAGGCATGGTGTCCTGACGGCGTGCGTGGTGGTAGTGTTTCTTCTGTGGATAACGTTATCGACCTTGTTTTTAGGTTGATGACAGCACCATGGAGGCATATGAAGTCAATGCCAAGGATGACATCTCTCGAGCAACGCTGTAGGACTACGAAGTCTGTAGGATAAATACGGCCGTTAATGGTGACTCTCGCGGTTCAGATTCCTGCAGGCGTTACGAGATGACCTCCAGCTGTGTGGATTTCAGGGCCTTTCCAAGTTGTCCTAACTTTCTTTAACTCTGCGGCGAACGACCCACTGATGACAGAATAGTCGGCTCCAGTATTGACGAGAGCAGCCACACTGTGGCCGTCGATAAGAACGTCAAGGTCGCTTGTTCGCCGTCTCGCATTACAGTAACGGCGTGGCGTCGGGTCACGGCTGCGTCGGCTTGTTCCGCTGCTTCCATGTTGCGTCGTCCGGCCACCTTCGGTAAGTGAGCTTTTGCCTTCAGGGCTTTGACTGGCTGTTGTTGTGTTCAAAAAGCTCCGTGCGGCGGCGTCGTCGTCGGAGGATCTTCGGTAGTTCGTCGCACAGCAACCGCACCTCCATCGGTTGCTGCCCTTAGTTTCCCGGATACGGGCTAGGAGACCGGCCCCGCGTTAGGCCAGAGTACTGCCGGAGGTGCGGTGACATGCGGCGGCTGGGCGACGGCGAACGGGAAGGACTTCGTGGTGTCTATTGAGATCCTGCCAGGTAGTCGGCGATGTCACGTGGCCGATCTCATGTCTGCGGACGCGATTATTGACGGCGAAGCCACGCAGTCCCATCTGTCGGTACTGGCAACGGTGGTATGTGTGCCCGGCATCGCCGCAGTGGTAGCAGAGCGAGCGGCTGTCAGGTGCACGCCAAACGTCCGTTTTCCTCGGTGCGCTGCGCTGGCCCGCTAGGGAACGGTACGACGTCGGCGAGGGTGGTGGCGGCGGTGGCGTCTGACGACGGAAGTGCGACGGGGCGGCGTTTTGGCTTGGACGGGGAGGAGCGTTGTGGCGCACTGCAGCGGCGTAGCTCATAGTTTCTGGCTCGGGCGGCAGTGTTTCGGGAATTCGAAGCGATTGCCGGACTTCTTCTCGCACAATGTCGGCGATCGAATCCACTTGAGGCTGCGCCGAAGGCAACAGTTTGCGCAGCTTTTCCCGCACGATCGCTCGGGTCGTTCCACGCAGGTCATCGGAGTCACTGGCTTGAGCAGCAGCGCATTCTGGAGTCAGGCGACGATTATACTGTCTGGTGCGCATGTCCAGCGTTTTTTCAATGGTGGTCGCCTCGGATACAAATTCTTGAACGGTGTTCGGTGGATTTCTCATTAGTCCCGCGAAGAGCTCCTGTTTGACCCCCCGCATGAGGAAACGAACTTTCTTTTCCTCAGGCATGTCTGGGTCAGCGTGACGGAATAGGCGGGTCATCTCCTTTGTGAAAATTCCAACCTTTTCATTTGGTAGCTGAACCCGGGTCTCGAGTGGAGCAGCGGCCCTCTCTTTGCGAGCGACGCTCGCGAACGTTTGCAGAAATGCGCCGCAGAAGACATCCCACGTTCGGAGCGTGGACTCCCGATTCTCTAGCCAGGTCCTTGCGGTGTCTTCCAGGTAG
Organism: Rhipicephalus microplus; assembly: GCF_013339725.1. NCBI lineage: Eukaryota > Metazoa > Arthropoda > Arachnida > Ixodida > Ixodidae > Rhipicephalus > Rhipicephalus microplus. The sequence continues at coordinate 121,723,985 of NC_051168.1, forward strand.
AAGTACACACGACGGAGCTTTTCTTCGTTGTCCCAGTGGTTGAGGGCGGCCACACGGTCGTATGTTTGTATCCAGGTTTCCGTGTCTTCAAACGATGAGCCGTGGAATGTTGGTGGTTCCCTGGGTTGATGAATGACGATCGCGGGCTGGGACGCTCCGGTTGTCATTGTCGCTGCAGTCGAGGTCATGGTCTTGGTCTTCCGCGCCTTGCCTTGTAGAAGGCCGTACTCCAGTGGGAGACCTTGCTGTCGGCGGCTCGTTCGCTGCTCTTGGTTGGCGTCGGTGTCTTCTCCGCGACGGGGGCTAGGTTCACGGCTTGACGGGGGCGTCCGGTACATGAACGAAGCAGCCCCTCCACCAGATATCGCGGGGTCGTGACGTTGCCGAAGACAGGAAAATTCGTGTTGGGATTTAACTGTTTATTTCGGCGAACCTGTGCCCGGTAAAGGGAAAGTCTAATTACAGCAGCAGTCTTGCACAGATAGCACTCTCGGACTGATAGCGGCGAACGCAGAGTCGGCCTTCGATCAACAACTGACAAGCGGCAAAGCGCGTCGGCATTTATACCCTTGCCGTCGAATGTTCTAGTGTTATCGCTGGCGGTGGCGTAGGTTCCAGAACAATCTGTACCGTTCGCACAGTGGGCGTGATCTTATCGAAATGATCTACTACAGTCCGGAACCTTCTCGAAACCTGCAGGCGCGGTTTGCGCCGAGAATCGTGTGGTGTTTCGGAACGATAACAAAAACTTGGGAAACGCAACGTGGCAATATGTGGCTTTTAACGTCCCAAAACCACCATATAATTATCAAACACGCCATGGTGTAGGGCAGCGGCAATTTCGACCACCTGATGTTCTTTAACATACACTAAAATTTGAGCACACAGGCCTATATCATTTTCGCCTTCATCAAAAATACAGCTGCCGCAGCCGGGATTCAATCCTCCCACCTGCTAGTCAGCAGCTGAGCACCTCAGCCACTCGACCACCGAGGCGGGCCATGGTGTGTAAGTGTGACGAGGAGTGCCTGAGATTCTACGTCTCTTATTTCTCAGTTGTGACATCCACATAGCTTCTATCAAACTGTTTAGCGTGGGAATATAATAAGCTAACAGTGAATACTGGAGGATTTAAGACGGTCAATCAGAAGTCACTCTAACTTAACCAAAGCATCTGTGAGGAAACCTAAACAACTCTCAGGACCTACTAATTGAAATATACTGCGATTTCCAGGACACGTAACAAAGAAAAACACAGAGTTTTCAAATATGACTGATAACGACTCCTCTAATTAATTAAAAAAACTTAGTTCATTAAGCAGACATCGCGTATTTACTCCTTCAATACTTTCAGTTTGAGTAGTGCAGCACTTGTGATTTATAGCCACAATAGGCGTTTTGCAACATGTGACGTCTTCTTATTCTCGCCACGTGCACTTGACGTTTTGTTCAGGATCTTAACCGGTCATAGCGTCGCGAGTGTCACGTTGTTCGGTTTTATAGAAATTATGGTGAGTGGAGATGTGCTGCCAGCTTTCTGGTTAATTGTAAGTCGTGCATGCAAGCATCACTTCCCATGTTGCTTCACCTTAAAATGAAAACTAACTCTTATGAATACCAATGTTGTCGGTAAAAAAAGAAAGGCTCCTAAAACTACCAAAATACAAGATGATGATGCTAATGAAAAATTTTTTAACTAGTTTCCCAAAGTGTTTGCGGCCCTAAAGCCCTTTGCATATGCACGCTTTGTGTCAGGCAAGTGTGAAGAGGTTTTAAATAGGACCTGCAGCGCTTTAAACACTCCCCCTATTCTAGAATGAATTCATCTGGATACTTACCGGGTCTTTTTTTGTTAGGCACATTATTACTAAGAAAGAATACATTATAACACCAGAGAAAGTGAATGGCTTGTTATTAGAAGTATCATGGTAATGTAAAGCTATAAGGGTGGACAAAAGATAACTTGCCACTGGAAGAATCCAGACCTTCGGCCGTCGATTAACGCATGTGATGCATACCACAAGCTATGGTAGCTCTACCGCATTGTAGAGCCAAGGTAAAAGAGGACGTTACAGGGCAGCAGAAGGGTGAAATTAAGTTTTTTCTTCATTTCCTGTGCGTCCCTATTGCTTGCATGTAGCGCTGCAAAAAGTTTGCAATCAGGGAAAGGGACAAAAGCGCGGCTAAACAGATGCAGTTAAAGTCAAGCCAGGGTATATACACCGGGTATTTGTGCGGAGAGGACAACCGCCACTGCTTGCACTAACAGGGGTGGGAAGTTGAGCGATGAGTTGTCGCGGGGGCACACGTGTGAGTGTAGAGCAAGGCGACAGAAGCCGATTGCGCTGGGATATCGGGCATTGGTGCTTCGACGTTAGCGGTCACGTCAGCTTCAATCGATTTAAAATTTAAAACGATAGATGACAAGGTTTCACTCCTCTGAAGCCTGATAAATGATGGTGTTTATGGCCAAGTTTTTTTATTACTTTGCGTTTTTTGGGTCAAGCTCCCGCTCCGCTTGATTGTCGTTTATTGGGAATCATGTGTTAGTTGGGAATCCCTAGTAACAATGACGCACTTTCATTGGCTTCACACTCGAAGATGAAATTCTCTCTCCTGTATGGCAGATTCTCGTTGCATCTTTTGGGTTTTTTCATGCAACAACTGCAATCATTGTATTTTGTATCAGAGCAGCACCAGTACTAGGGTACCTGGGCCACTGAGCTTTGAGCGTCGGTTATTTTTTGTTGCTCACAAAGGTGAGTTCCTTCTTACACGTGATCACTTAACGCGTAGGCTAGTGAACCAAGCGAAGCTTCGTTATTCTCTCTGCCTGTCTCCTTCATTTTTCTCCTGGCAAGAGAAACTTGAGCTTTTATCATACAAAATTATTTAGACTGCGTGACACAAAACGCTTGAGAAGCGTCATGAGGCGATGCTGTGCACATGATCCCAATGCTTTTCCTTCAGTGCTCAGTGATATTGTGGCAGCTAACAGCTCGCATCGCAGTCCTGCAAAGTTGCAAAATGTGAAATAGTTTCAAAAAAAAAAACCTTGCGGCAGTTGATTGTGGGGAAATGCAGTTGTAACCACCACACGCGGTTTTACAAGTACACGTCCAAGAATTTCTGGCTTTCCGGAGTGTTTTCTACTCCGCGCTTGAATAGCATATTGTTCCTATAGCAAGTGATGCATGTACTTTCTTTACACGGTGATGTTACTAAGAATAAACTATTCTAGTTTTCTGTCATCCTCACTTTCATTTTAGAGCATGGAATTCCTCTTTATCTCAATAAGATTCATTACTCCCAAAATAAATATTTACAGACGTGTTCTAATTTACGGGAATAAATTAATTTAAGTAACAATTAGAGCCATTAACGCACTTAACCAGTACAAATTACTGTTTCTTGTTCATTTGTCTTTACTAAAACCCAAATAGCATGAAATTATTGCAATGTGAGTGCCCCATCAAAATACAATAAAATGCGTCATATTCTATGCATAGAATACCAGAGCTTTGTAGTTTTAAAATGAAATATGATGAGTTAAACTGCTACTTTTCGTTACCCTGTTAGTTCGTGCAGTCGCTGTGAGAGCAGCAAGTAGTAACAACGAATAAGTTACAGCACACAAAAGGTCCAAGAATAGTCTTTTACTCGTAATACACAGCTTCTCATGACATTTCAGTGGCAGTTGTCTAACTGTTCGATGCTTCGAACCCCCATCAAAAATTATTGTCGAATTATTATTTAGGGCAACAAAATTATTTCCGCCAGGCAGAGCGGAGTGGAGTAGAACGTACTCCACTCTTTTTCCACTTTACGAAGAAAAAATCTGAGGTTTTGGACAGAATATTGTTATTTAAAATTAAAAAGTAATGAGATTTTGGAATTCAAAAAAGTAATAATTTACCAAAACTGTAAATAGATAAGTGAAGAGAAACATAATAAAGATGAGGTTGGATATTTGAGGAAATATTTATGAGCAATAAAATATATTTTAGAAATTGGAGTACCACTTCGCTCTACAATCTCCATGATTTTGAAACTTGAACAATCTTTTCTAAGGCATAAGCAAAGCTTCCGTGGTTTGGTCAGTGGAGAAAGTTCCAAAGGAGACAAATTTTGTATACTTAGATCCAGTCTAACAAGTCGGAAAACGACACTTCAAGCATTTTTCCGCAAATTAGATTACTTGTTGTAAGCAGTTAGGTAGTATTCTGTTGTTCTATGTACTCCACAAGAATAAAAAACAGTGCGGGGAAGCTGCCAGGAAAGCTGTGTGTAAATGAAAATTTAGATAAGGGACCTAACAAGGTAGTCTTGTGGTTAAAGCTTTCAGTTCTCTTGCTTGACATATTTCTGTTCCAGCGGTGTCTGAGGTGCTGAAGTTCTTTTGTGGCCAATACTAATGGCACAGGAACGTTTTATAACATATTTTTTTCTTATTTAGCACCTATAATGAATTTAGATGCCGGCAATTTACGAGTAACCCTGCCATTGAGGAATGACTTTGCTAGCGCATCCGCCATTTCAATTCAACAAAGGTCCTTTTAACGTGAAAGTGAAACCCATATAATCAACTTTAAAGTGCGAAAATGAGGAAGTTTTTTAGACTCGGAACCTCCGCGTTTTTATTTCCTGAGAGGAAAAAACGCACTGAAAACGAATTTGTCATAACTACCGTAGAAGTTGTTGTTGCTGGTAATTCGCAGAATGATAGAATGATACCTAATAGTTTTGGTACAAAGATAGGTGCAAAGTTCAACAGCGACTGGCAAAGGACCAATATAAGGTGAGCGAGAAAATACCATTAGCACTTCTTTTCTCGCTTTGGTAAACATTAGTCGCAATAACTGCCATTACTAGCATGCGTGCCAGGTGATCACTTCAAATGTAGTTCAAAAACGGCAAGCATCGTTGTCATTTTCTACCTGCTCCACGCCCCATTGACATCGTGCGAAAATTAACTCAAATTCATTACATGTTATCCCGCTATTGGTGACACAATACATATTAGCATCGGGATACTGGCAGTTTTCTCGACTAAAATGAATAACAAGGCATGTGAAGCTGTCACTTGACCTGCCGCTCCGGTTCGCAGGTGCATTCAGAGGTACGACAGAGACACAGCCCTATCGTCGTATTTTAGGACGCGAAAGGTCTCCACTCATGCGGTGACCTCTTAGTTCTATGAAAGATCGTTTTTACAAAAATATTGTCGAGCTTCTAATATACTACACGTAAAAAGTATGACACCTACCGGTGTAATACTTAATGTACAAGACATCAGCAAGTATTTGGTTGCACCGAGCGACGTCTTTTTCGCCTTCCGTGATCTTGCCGTTTATTTTGCCGAGTTTCGAAGGAGACGATCTCAAAGAAACCACTGCCTGTGTTTTCGCGTATGTATTGAGGATACATTATACACCTCTTCCAAATCCAAGTCAATTCTGTCGCAATTAGCAGCAAAAGTTTTTTTTGCGTTCTTTTCATAGGACACCAATACCGAAAGTGTTAGCATTAAAGTATTTGGCTTTCTTACACGAAGTAGAGAAATTTTTTTCGACCGCATAGTTTCGGTGTAAGTTTTTTTAGGATTCTTCATCATTGATAGAAAAGACAATGCATACTTACTTTTCTTCCCCTAGGACTAATTGAGTCTTCCACAAATAGTGTCAAAAATAATACCGTGGAGTAGAATAGAAAACAGCAAAACTTCGTGTTCATATCGGAACCAAAAAGTTCTGCTTAAAGAGACACGTAGAAAATCTCCTCATGAGACATGCTCTGTATAAATAGAAAGTTGTACTGAGAGATTTGATCGAAACACCTGCAGCAGCTCGATACGGTATCTAAAAAAGCACGCTGATGACTTAAACTATGACGGATAGTTTTTTACGTGTTTTTCCTTGCTTTAGGCGAATGACTTGCTGAAAATAGGCGCGAATATCTGGAATGTAATTACAAGTTCGCACGTCTACCTATCACTCACTCTTTGTACTCTCTACATGCTTGTAAGTAAAAATGCATAACAGGTTAACCAGCTAGGCTTAGACTCAGCCGCAGAATTTTTCTGCTAATGCGAGAAGTATTTTTTGCAAGCATTTTCCAGGCATTTCCAAAGCTAAGTGTCGAATTTAAATCCTCTTCCGTGGTTGTTCGCAATTTCGATTGAAAAATAAATCGAGAAACTTCTGAGGTGCTTTCTTCACTTGGTTCCTAGTAACAGCTCACTCGAGTAGCTGAATGTTTCACGCTTACATCACCATACATTTTGTGTGAAATAATAAAAATTATGTTAAACACACCCTTTAACACCTTCGCGAATGGTCTGAAAACACCGCACATGTGTTGTCTCTGCTCCCGAGAGCGGATCAAACACGGGATGATGCTGACGGGTACCGATCCTGCCACCTTCGAATAACGCATCCAATGATCTACCAACTCAGCGACCTGAAGTAGCCATCAACATGATGATGTAATAATTGATATGTGGGGTCTAACGTCTAAAAACCAGCACAAGATTATGAGAGACGCTGTAGTAGAAGGGCTCCGCAAGGTTTGGCCCCCTGGAGTTCTTTAACGTTCACCTAAATCTGAGCACACAGGTGTACAGATATTTAGTCTAGATCTAAAACGCAGCCGCCGCCGTCGGAATTTGATCTTGCCACCTTCGGGTTAGCAGCCGAGTATATTACCTACTAGACGATCTGGCGTAGCGGCCATCCACCTAAAGAATATCGGATCAGCGTCACCGCCAATTCAGCGTCACCGGCAGCCAGTGTGGTTAGGGTGAAAAACCCGAATTTCACCTGTTGACGTAAGGTAGCACGTGGTATTATTAGGAGCTGGGAGCTAAACAACTGGTACAAGAGTTGTGTTCAGGCAGACTTTCCGCCTTGAGGTTTTATGCAAAGGATAAGTGGTCAGAGAGAGGTATATTACACTGCAGCATTATTGAGAGCGTTGCGTTGGGCAGCGCTACTTGGTGGAACTTCTAGCTGCCTTGGCCTTCGATGGTTCAAGAGATTCAAAGTTTTGGCTTAGTTTAGCTACACCAAAGCGAATGAAATGGTTGAAAAATGGCAGGTGACTGGCAGCTGGAAGTAGTGGAAATCATAGCGGGCGAGTGGCTGGTGCAGATAACTCGCGAAAATTTTTCCAATGACCAAGGAAGTCTAGTGCTTAAACGCTGAACTCACATTTCACTACGTTACCTAATAGTTCGTATTGGCCGAGTTCCATGTAGACCTCACTTTTCTGAAGTTCGTGCATTTTTTTAAGGTGCTGATTAAGGGTATGTCGCCTCTCGTAGTCAGGCGGCTGGCCAAACAACGAAAAGATGGCAAACAAAACATTTCAACTTTTTTCAGGTGCATCGAACACTCAATGAAATGCGCGAATATTCAAAGGTGCTGAAACGTGTTATGATCGCGCTCTATAGTAGGTTTGAAGGTTCGACATGTATAAGATGGTAGGCGTTTTCGAAGTTCATTTTGCGTAATATGCCGCTTGGGGCAGCGATCAAAGAATTCCTTTTTGTGTGGTAATATATTGCCATCCAGTACCATCACTTGATAGAGATAGCGGAACTTCACACCTGCTACCCTGCCACCTGAGTTTTGGGACAATATGTAGCGGTGATGCCCACGCAAGATATGAGGATTGCTCAACCGCTTGTACATGTGCTGGAATTCTCGCCGTGCTGTCTTGTAACGGTCAGGAATGAAATGACCAGCGTGCGTTGGCACTAGCGTCACCACTTTTGCAACGGTATGAGTGCCATTTGGCGTATGCTATGGTTCAGAGAGAGAGAGCAAGGAGGAAATCGAGAAACTTATTCCAGACGCCCGACCATAGAGGGGACCCTTTGGCATGAACTCGGAAGAAATGCAACAATAGTAAACTTGATTTTTCGCTTTGAACTTTGAGGTGGTTCTCACAATCGATGCGATGGCAGCCTTGGAGCTCGACCAAATATATAAATTGCCAAGAAAATGTCCATCAATAAGTGAAACAAGCAAGTCGACTCCTAAGATATTCGCTCCAAACGTTTTACGGTTTCAAAAATGCCAAGCGCAATAAGCTTATCTTGGTTCATAGGTATGGCTAAACCATCAACTCTAGTGATAGAGGATGTGATTAGGCTACCTTTGTAGTCCTGCAGCGTTTGAGGAAAAACGCACACTTCAGCATAGATGTCGATGAGCTACCAGACCTGCATGACGCCGTCCACGATGTAGAAGAGGCGGCTGTATATATAGCTAGGAACACTGGCCGCTGTCAGTGTGCGGTTCTTGCATTCTTCGAAACAATGTCAGCAAACCAGTACGGGCTGCCTATTATTTTGGTTGTCATAGCAGAAGGCATTGATAACAACAGTGGTCAATGTATCATTACTCAAGCGTGCGACCAGAAGTTTAGAGGCCAGAAGTTTCTTTTTCCGAATGAGGTACTCGCCAACCTTAGTTGGTCGTTGTCGAATGACGCATATAGAGAAAAAGTCGCGTGGTTTCTAGAACGCGGATGCCACTAGACACCATCATTCTTTCTTTAAGTAGCCATCTGTTCCATTGAGCTGAGGGTTTTGTCGACTGCAAACAGAATAGTAGGCGCACGTGCTGGGACAGTCATTGCAGGAAGAGTGCTGAAAAGGGATGCATTCAGGGCTGCAGATTACTCCCAATCGGATTTCACATGCGTCGTTGAAGCTCGAAAGGCTTCTTTTCACTAGGTTCCTGCTTGCTGAGCAGCTGCTGTATTCTACCCTGTTCCGAATCTGTCATTTCGTGCATGAGCTGCCTTTTAATGTTGTGGTGATAGTTGTCAAGAGGCGGATAGTGCAGATTGTGTTTTGCGATAGAAATGGCTGCTGATGATAGAACACCGACGATATAGTCATAACTTTCTGTACGCTATGCTACTCGGTATCCCTGAAAAATGAGTCAATTCTCAAAACTAGTCGATTCAAGACCTACTGCCGAAGTTGGCGGCATCTTGAGAGCAGCGACAACAGCGCCAGGTATAGTCCTGTTCAGTGTTGCGCTGCTTCTAGGCATGGTGTCCATGACGAGCTGGCGCACATTGCCTAATTATGGAACTGCGGTTGTCGTCAAAGCTCCGTGCATAGGTGAAGGGACGAGCAGATGAAAAAACTCCATATGACGTTTGAGTAATCACTAATAGAACACCTTGAGGTATTAGCCCTCCTGCATATTTGGCTTAATAGACGTTTGCAAAAAAATGTCCATAAACCCAGAAAACCTTCTCTTAAAACAGAGGAAAACTTAAAGTGTCCGAAGATAATAGAAACAGAATATGTTAGACAACTTGCATGAATATCAATAAGTGTGTCAGAGAGGCTCATTGAACCAGACAGGCCTTTGCTTGTCGAAAGCACCTCGTTATCCTTTGCATGTTACACTTACGCTACATCTGTGCTGTGTCGCTGACGCTGATCGTAATCTTTTATAGAAACTAGAAGGACAGTGCAAATAGTAGTTGGACAATCAAAGTGAATACAAACGATGTCAAATAATTAAAATTACTCAACGGTGTAAATATTATTGGGCGCAAGGACATACCGGAGCGCCACCTTGCGGAGATATGCCTGTGACGTTCGTGGTTTGAATTGCTCCACCACCCTCTCACGCTAGCCCACCTTCTCGTCTTTTTTGACTTATTACTCAACGCAATTAGTAAAATACTGCTTGAGCTTTTTTCCTGACTTTACGGAATGCCGAATCACTGCCCCGTAAAAGCGTTGCGTCTCATAATGCCTGAACGCCAGCGTCTTCTGCTATCGCCACCGAAATGAAAAACACGAGGGCCGAGCGCGCTCCTTCCGTAAAATGTAACGAGTCATTTCGTGTCAAAAGAAGCATCAAATAGGTATCAACTGAAAGAAACGTGCTGCTAGAAAAGCGCGCGACCACTCTACTTTATTCATTGTAGGTTCGCATCTGAAGACTGGTTGTGGTGATGACAAGCATGTGCAATTTATATTTTTGTTTAGCACGCGTGGCCTTACAAAGCAGAGCGCATGAGAATTCTCTGCTAATAACTTATTATTATTATTTATATTATTATTCTTTATATTATTATTAATATTATTCCATATTTATATTTATATATATATGGAATATAAATTATTATTTTCATATATGCCATACATTTTCCTTATTGTTCCATATACTTCATAAAAACCCTTCCGTATACGCCATACAATTTCCTTATCGTTCCATATACTCCATAAGAAGCTTTCCATACATGCCAGACAACTTCCGTATATTTCCATAAAACTCCATATTTTTTTCCGTATGTAGCATAAGGAAATGTTACGGAGTCCATATATTTTTCGTAAGATTTAATACGGAACAGTAGGGTTATGACATCACAATATTTGCTTTTTGTTCTTCACAATGGCAGTGTAGGTTGATAACATTTTGAAAATCATCTTGAAATGCATTGTTTACAATCGTACTCTACCAGCCATTGCAAATTTATTTTCATTACTTTGCCTGCCATCTTTCAAGCGTCATTTATTCAAACTGAGGTATTACGGCATTTCTGAAACTTTGAGTTCAAAAAAGAGCGCGTTTACCCTTCGTATACTGAGAAAATATTCCCACTTTTCAGTACCATTCGTCAAACATGATATGACAAAGCTACAAGAAAGGTCTACGTTTTTTCTGTTTCTAAAGACCTCCCCGACAGTGTCTTTTCTCTAAAGACGAAAACAATTTACGAAATGTCCTAAAGTCAGTTTAATGCTGAACAATTATTGCATGACTACTTTCCCACCTTTTGGCATGCCAGGTATAACCTATGGAAAGATTCTATAAACCACAAACAAGGAGTAGTTCTCTTAGCAAGGGCATCAATAATGTGAACAAGGAAAGTTACAATGGATATTACACCAACCCCACGCTCTGGAGCAGCTCATTATTTCATTGGTGGCTGAGTATTCTTAGCGAAAGTGAGCGAACACAACTGAATTGCACTAACGCGTTCTCCTTGTGAAAGGGAAGCTCAGACGCAGTTGTAGTTCCTCAATAGGTTTATGGCGTGAAAAATAAAAGCCAGTCGATCAGTCTATATCGTTGTCAAGAAATTTCTGGTTGAATAAGAAGTTTCATTCACATCAATTGGTAGACGGGCTATGCCAAATACACGTATTCTCCTGCAGTGATTCCACAAATAACAAGCTATATTTATATACAATTTAGCTGAACAAGGCACCATCTCAGCTGTCTAACTTCGCGATGGAAACAAGTGCCTTAAGTATTTTCAACATGACAAAGGACTAACACACAATAATGTCAAGGAAAGTATAGGAAAGTTTAGTATGGTAGTTCTGAGGTAGATATGTAAAAAGAAAAGCGCAATAAAAGATAACTAGTTACGGGCAGGGACTGAACCAGAGACCTTAAAATTACGCCTCTGGTGTCCCACCAACTAAGCTACAGTGGCGCTAATCTCCCCGTATATTTTATATAAAGTATGTGCGCTATAAAACCCGGGAGCGTTAGTGGGTGCCGACGTAAAAACCTAGCAATAATTCTTCGAAGTTTGTGACCATGGTGCTTTAAACTGCCTGCAAGTACACTTCCAGTTAAAGTGCAATAGTATACAACGTTAGGCTTTCTGGTAGGGGTGAATATCTGGTTACAGCACCGAAACAACAAACACGTAAATAGGAGGGATAGCAACGAGCGCTTACTCGCAACTGAACTTTCATATTTCAAGAACACAAGAACGTGAAAAAATAAATGTCACGTATCAATATTGCGGAAAAGTGTCAAAAAGAAAATTAAAATTTAAATAGATTGTCACTTGATGGTGCTTGTGCTGAGAAAATATGCGAACAGTTATTCTGTGAGTTATATCGATGCCTCACTGACGCACACTTCATACATTCGTTTGACATTGAAGCCTCTATCACTTCCCCAGTTATCTGGAATCTTGACTTCGATAAAACCTCTGTATAGGCAAAGACAGATGAACAGCCACAAGGGCTGCAGTGCGATGCCAGATGCAAGGCATTCAAATTCCTGAGCGATATTCTGTGCTCTCTCAAACACACAATAATACGACTGGCGCTCTTCCCAATGAATGAATGCCCACTTGTAAGAGGGGTCTGCTAAATGATACCGCGCTTGCAGGCCATAAACGTGGAAACATAAATAATCAAATTCAAATTTTTCTTTGTCATTCAACTTTTTTTACTACAAAGCATTGAACAAATCGTGGTGCTGCTTACTTACAAGTGACAATAATCAAGTATTATTGGGGTGCATGTCAATGCTACCGATAAATATCACTTTATTATCTGCTACTGGGCTGACAGTTTTTCAACATATCTTTTAAATAATTGTTACATTAAACAGTACCATTGAGTACCTATGTCTAAAAGAGCACAATATACATATATATATATAATGTAGTGGACCATACGCACTAACGTGTATGCGCCTTCAAAAGAGAAGGAAAAACCCCGTGCTCTGATTGCACGAGAACCTGGGCCGCCTTTTGCCAGACTTGTCGTACGGCCAATTTTTGTTGCGACATCGTTGCGACTTCTCCGGTTCAATAAACGCCGTCACATTTGGTGGAGGCTGCTGAGATCCCCAAGCAGACCTGGAGCTCCGCTCTCGCAAATTGCCCGAGAGACCACTGCAAAACATGACTGACGCAGCCGCCAACCAGCCCATCCCAGCACAGCCAGCACCACCGGCTGTCCCGTCTACCTGCCCCGGCGCTACTCGCCAACGCGACCCACCAATCTTCAGCGGCAGTGGTGAGCAAGACGTCGAAGACTGGCTCTCCTTGTACGAACGCGTAAGCGCCAGCAACAAGCGGGACAACGACTCTAAGCTCGCCTACGTTATCTTTTACTTGGCAGACATAGCTAAACTTTGGTTTACGAACCGCGAAACCGCCATCGCCAACTGGTCCTCCTTTAAGACACTCGTCACTGAAGCGTTCGGCCGACCAGAAGTCCGCAAGCTCCGCGCTGACTAGCGCCTGCGCCACCGAGCCCAGCAGCCTGGCGAGACATTTACTAGTTACATAGAGGACGTGCTCGACCTCTGCAGGCGTGTGAATCCATCCATGCCCGAAGAAGAGAAAATTCGGCAGATTCTCAAGGGCATCGAGGATGGCGCATTCCAGATGTTGCTAGCGAAAAGCCCGAACACGGTGGCAATCCTCGTAAGCCTCTGCCAGAGCTTTGATGAATTGCGCCGTCAGCGTTCCATCACCCGACAGAGTGTCCCACCGCCGGATTCGATCTCGGCCGTCGCAGTCACAAATGCCAAGGTTTGCCAAAAAAGTCTGTCCAACCAGATCAAAGACTATCAGGGAGGAAGTCGCCCGACAGCTCTCCCTGCTGCCGCATAGCGACGCGCCCACCGCAAGCCTGCCTACGAAACTGCAGCAGGCCATACGCACGGAAACTTGTGATGTCCTCCCTACAGTGCAGGCCCCTTACCCATGCACTTCAGTAGCACCTAATCTCTCAGCTGTCGGCTACGCACCACCTGCACCACCTTCACCTCTCAGCTACGCAGCTGTGGTCGCGCAGCCCCCATCGCATCCAGTCGCCTTATCAGCTCCACATCCTCCGGCCTCGCCTTCAGTTTACAGGCCCTCACCTCGCTTTTTCCGTCGATCTAATGAGTGGCGCACCCAAGACAATCGTCCTATCTGCTTCGCCTGTGGCATCGCTGGCCACATTGCACGCTTCTGCTGCCGTCGCCCCACACCTGCAAACGCATACTTCGGAACTCCTACCTACGCGCCGCAGCAGGCAACCGCATCTGCATATGAACAGAGGCACTCAGACTCGGATCGCCGCCCATCGACTGCTCGTTTCCCATCCCCTCGTCGCCGGTTGCCATCGCCTATGCGTTGTCGACCACCTCCTGAGGAGGGAAACTAATCAGTGCAGTTCCGGAGGCAAGAACTGCAACTTGTGCGCAATTCCCAAGGCCTCCGTTTTCGCCGAAAAATGTTGTTGATGTCGAAGTTGAGGGAGTCGCCACATTAGCGGTAATTGACACCGGGGCCACCGTTTCTGTGATGGACGCCAAATTTTGTCGGAAACTGAAGAAAGTGACCACATCTCTCTGTGGCATGGTGCTGTCCACGGCTAGCGCGCAACGCATTCATCCCTCGGCTCTGTGTACGGCGCGCGTCGTCATCCAAGACGTTTTGTACGTCGTACAGTTTTTCGTTCTGCCATCTTGCTCTCATGACCTTATCCTCGGTTGGGATTTCTTATCAGGTCATGAAGCTATCATCGATTGTTCCCGTGCCGAAGTGTCCCTTGTTCCAACATTTGAATTTCCACCACCCGACCGGTCTCCTCGGCTCTGCAAACTCATCGCTGACGATGACATCACCTTGCCCCCGAAAGCTTCGGTTCCTGTAAGCCTTTCATGTGTGGCGCAACCTGACGCCACGGTGGTGTTTGCGCCATCTCCTGTTTTTACTTAACGCAAGGGCATCGTTCTCCCATTTGCCGTTTTTACAATTGCATCTGGTTTAACCGTAATGCTTGTTACCAACCACTGCAATTACCCACTTGGCTTACTTTGTGGGGAAACGTTGGGATATGTGCAACCTGTCGACCATTTCGATGATATTATTCTTCCCGACGAAACGCCATGTCACATTGCCGCAATAACTCATGCTTCTGAGCCATCAAGTTTGTCAGCCTTCGACAATGCTATTGACGCAGACCTTCCCCTCTCGCAAGGCCGCCAACTTGTTGCTCTCCTTAACAAGTTTCGCTCTTCTTTCGACTTTCAAGAACCTGCTTTGGGCCGCACCATGACTATCACTCATACTATTGACACCGGCTCACATTCGCCTCTGCGACAGCGTCCTTACCGCGTTTCCGCCGAAGAGCGCCGCGTCATTACGGAGCAAGTAGACGACATGCTTAGACGTAAAGGGATACAGCCTTCTCAAAGCGCTTGGTCATCACCTGTCGTTCTGGTAAAGAAAAAAGATGGTACCGTTCGATTTTGCGTGGACTATCGCCGCTTAAACAAGACTACGAAGAAAGATGTCTACCCGCTACCACGAATAGACGATGCTCTTGACTGTTTACAAGGCGCCGAGTACTTTACATCCTTGGATCTGCGTTCTGGGTATTGGCAGGTGCCAATGGCTGAATGTGATCGCCCTAAAACAGCCTTTGTAACGCCAGATGGCCTATATGAGTTCAAAGTGATGCCATTTGGGCTCTGCAACGCAACTGCCACATTTGAGCGCATGATCGATACCATCTTGCGTGCCCATAAGTGGAAAACTTGCTTGTGTTACCTGGACGACATCGTAGTCTTTTCGTCTGATTTCCCGACACATCTTGTTCGCCTCCACGAGATTCTGACGTGTCTAACTTCTGCGGGCCTACAACTTAACTCCAAGAAGTGCCACTTCGCAGCACGAAAACTAACCACCTTGGGACATGTCATCACAAGAGACGGTGTTCTTCCGGATGCCGATAAGCTTCGTGCTGTCGCTGACTTCTCATTGCCCACATCACTGAAAGCCCTAAGAAGTTTCGTCGGTCTCTGCTCCTACTTTCGTCACTTCGTGCGCAACTTTGCGTTCATCATCGCACCTCTCACGACTCTGCTTTCCAACAGCTAAGGTATATCTGCATAGTAACCTGCATGTGACGACGCATTTCGCCAGCTGCGCCGCCTGCTGACCTCACCACCCATTCTTCGTCACTACGACCCCGCTGCTGCCACAGAAATTCACACCGATGCAAGTGGCATCGGTCTTGGTGCAGTTTTGGCACAAAGGAAAGGCACCCAAGCCGAATACGTAGTCGCCTATGCAAGTCGCGCTCTCAAGAAGGCTGAATTGAATTACTCCGTGACAAAGAAGGAGTGTTTGGCCATAATCTGGGCCTTGACAAAGTTTAGCCCGTACCTTTACGGCCGCCCTTTCGACGTGGTCACCGACCACCACGCTCTATGTTGGCTGTACACATTGAAAGACCCGTCCGGACCCCTGGGACGTTGGGCACTTCGATTACAAGAATACGACATTCGTGTAGTATATCGTTCCGGTCACAAGCATGCGGATGCCGATGCACTTTCGCGATCGCCATTAACCCCATATGTGGCTTCTCTGTCACCCCTTTTTACCACCTTGTCACCAATAGACACCACTGACATGCTTTTAGAGCAGCGTAAAGATCCATACCTTGCATTGTTACTCGACTACCTTACCGATCCGTCTGCTGTCCCTTCCACGAGAGCGCTACGCCGACAAGCAGCCCACTTTTCCGTGCGAGACAGCATTCTGTACCGCCGCAACTACATGCCTGGCGGTCGGAAGTGGCTCCTTGCTGTCCCAACTCATATTCACTCTGAAATCTGCATGAATTTCCATGCAGATCCCCAAAGTGCTCACGCAGGTGTCCTGAAAACCTACGAAAGGCTGCACCAACGCTATTACTGGCGAGGAATGTATCGCTTTTTGCAGAAGTACGTTCAGTCTTGCACCACTTGCCAACAGAACAAGACACCTCCGCGGCACCTTACTGGCATGTTACAGCCGCTCCCATGCCCGGCTCGCCCATTCGACCGCGTGGGTATCGATCTCTATGGCCCCCTCCCATATAGTCGCTCCGGAAACCGGTGGATTATTGTCGGCGTCGATCATCTGACACGCTACGCTGAGACTGCAGCTCTACCAGCAGCGACCGCCCACGAAGTTGCACTCTTCCTTCTCCGCAGCTTCATTCTCCGCCATGGGGCTCCACGGGATTTACTCAGTGATAGGGGTCGAGGTTCCTGTCGGAGGTCATCCAAGCTATTCTCGCTGAATGCAACATCATCCACCGGAAATCTACCGCATACCATCCACAGACTAATGGTCTCACTGAACGGTTCAACCGCACACTTGGCGACATGCTGAGGAAGTACACCTCCTCCGACCACACTAACTGGGACGCTGTCTTGCTTTTTGTTACCTTGGCTTACAACACCGCGACGCAAGCGACTACCGGTTTTTCCCCGTTCTTTCTGTTGTACGGCCGCGAACCATCCCACCCACTCGACACCATACTCCCGTACCGCCCTGATGCATCGGAGTGCTCCCCGCTTTCGGAAGTCGCCAGATACGCTGAAGACTGCCGTCAGTTGGCTCGGTCTATGACAAGTGAGGCTCAAGGTCTACAAAAAACTCGACATGATGACGCTCATCACATAGCGCCTACGTTTCGTACTGGCTCCCTCGTGTGGCTTTGGGTGCCCCCGCACGTTCCTGGCCTGTCTTCTAAACTTCTGGCCCGGTATCATGGTCCATACCGTGTCGTTGACGCAACCTCACCGGTGAATTACATCATCGAGCCCTTACCACAATCGCCAGGTTTGTGCCGTCGAGGACGCGAGACCGTACACGTCGACCGTCTCAAGCCCTACTACGGCCCCCTCATTGTGCCTACTGCCTGAGTCGCCAGGATGGCTACTCTTCAACCCGGGGGGTATTGTAGCGGAGCATACGCACTAACGTGTATGCGCCTTCAAAAGAGAAGGAAAAACCCCGTGCTCTGATTCCACGAGAACCTGGGCCGCCTTTTGCCAGACTTGTCGTACGGCCATTTTTCGTTGCGACATCGTTGCGACTTCTCCGGTTCAATAAACGCCATCACAATATATTTATATTATTGTGTCTTGTTGATTGTTACTTGTTACTTTAAATGACAAAGAGCTATTCTCATTCTTGATCGTTTACTCAAATTTACCGTAAACGTGTCATTGCTAATTATCAACATGAGATTTACACAGTATAAATACGCTGCGCATATTAAGCAGTCTCACAAAAAACAACCACACAGAAAAGAGCTATAAAATTTTTACGTGTTGGTGGGGGGGGGGGTAGGAGTAACCGAAAACACTACGGTGTGCGTGTGCACCTGCAATACAGTTTTACTGCAAAACACGTATTTTTTACAAAAGTGTTCGTGGAATCTCAAAGACATTGCCGATATCAATCAATGTTTAAAATTGTGAATACTGAGTTATGGAGGTTTTGTAACTTCAGTAATTTAGGGAGATCATGCCTAACTGTTTTTATGAAAATTTTTGAAATTCTATGGAATGAAGGCTCCCATAGCACATAATTGTCCCTTTCGAACCTTTAATTTTCTGGCGAAAAAAGTTAATTTTTTTGTGCTTATGAGCTCATGAGGCCCAGATAATATATACGAAATGTTTTAGCATATACTCAAGCATGATGCTTCAATAAATGTTGAAAGGTCGTCTCCCATTGAGCGAACGCAACAGATCGTGCTAGTTACTGATGTCCAGAATTACTAGACATGCTTTCCGCCTTGAAGTTTTATGCGAAGGATTAGTGGTCAGAGAGAGGTATATTATACGGGAGCGTTATTGTGAGCGTTGCGTTGGGCAGCGCTACTTGGTGGAACTTCTAGCTGCCTTGGCCTTCGAAGGTTCAAGAGATTGAAAGTTTTGGCTTAGTTTAGCCACACTAAAGCGAATGAAATGGTTGCAAAATGGCAGGTGACTGACAGCTGGCAGTCGTGGAAATCATAGCGTGCGAGTGGCTGGTGCAGATAACTCGCGAAAATTTTTCGAATGACCAAGGAAGTCTAGTGCTTAAACGCTGAACACACACTTCACTACGTTGCCGAATAGTTCATAATTGCCGAGTTCCACGAACATCTCACTTTTCTGAAGTTCGTGCATTTTTTATAATGCTGATTAGGGGATGTCGCCTCTCATAGTTAGGCGGCTGGCCAAACAACAAAAAAAAAATGGCGAACAAAACATTTCAACTTTTTTCAGGTGCATCGAACGCGCAAATAAATGTGCGAATATTCAAAGGTGGTGAAACGTGTTATGATCACGCTGTCTAGCACGTTTGAAGGTTAGAAATGTGTAATATGATAAGCGTTTTGAGTTCATTTTGCGTAATTTGCCGCTTGGGTGCAGCGATCAATAAATTCCTTTTTGTGTGGTATTTTATTGCCGTCCAGTACCATCACTTCAAAGAGATTGCGGAAGTTCACACCTGCTTTCCTGTCACCTGAGTTTGGGGACCATATGTAGCGGTGATGCCCACGCAAGATATGAGGGTTGCTCGACCGCATGTACATGTGCTGGAATTCTTTCCATGCTGCCTTGTAACGGTCAGGAACGAAATGACCAGCGTGCATTGGCACTAGCGTTACCATTTTTGCAATGGTATGAGTACCATTTGGCCTATGCTGTGGTTCAGAGAGAGAGCAAGGAAGAGATCGAGAAAATTATTCCAGATGCCTGACCATAAAGGGGAGACTTTAGCATCAACTCGGAAAAAATGCAACAATAATAAAGTTGATTTTTCGCTTGAACTTTGAGGTGGTTCTCACAATCGATGCGAGGGCAGCCTTGCAGCTCGACCAAAAATATAAATTGCCAAGTAATTGTCCTTCAATAAGTGAAACAAGCAAGTCGACTCCTAGGATATTCGCTCCAAACGTTTTACGGTTTCAAAAATGCCAAGCGCAATAAACTTATCTTGGTTCGTAGGTATGGCTGAATCATTAACTCTAGTGATAGGGGATGTGATTAGGCTGCCTTTGTAGTTCTGCAGTGTTTGAGGAAAAATGCACACTTAAGCAGATATGTCGATGAGCTGCCAGACCTGAATGACGCCGTCCGCGACGTAAAATAAGCGGCTGTACAAGTAGCTAGGAACACTGGCCGCTCTCAGTGTGCGGTTCTTGCATTCTTCGAAACAATGTCAGCAAACCAGTACGGGCTGCTTATCATCTTGGTTGTGATAGCAGAAGGCTTGATAACAATAGTGGTCGATGTATCATTACTCAAGCGTGCAACCAGAAGTTCAGAGGCCAGAAGTTTCTTTTTCCGAATGAGGTACTCGCCACCCTTAGTTGTTCGTCGTCGAATGACGCATATACAGAAAAAGTCGCATGGTTTCTAGAACGCGGATGCCACCAGACACCATCATTCTTTCTTTAGGTTGCCATCTGTTCCATTGAGCTGAGGGTTTTGTCGACTGCACACTGAATAGTAGCCGCACGCTGATCGCCCCGTCAATTTTATGTAAAATATGTGCGCTATAAAACCCGGAAGCGTTAGTGGGTGCCGACTTACAAACCCAGGGATAATGTTTTGGAGTTTGTGACCATAGTGCTTTAAACTGTCTGCAAGTAAATTTCCAGTTAAAGTGCAATAGTATACAAAGTTAGGCTTGTTGCTAGGGGTGAATTTCTGGTTACAGCACGGAAACGACAAACACGTAAACAAGAGAGATACCAACGAGCGCTTACTCGCAACTGAACATTCATGATTCAAGAACACAAGAACGTTAAAAAATAAATATCACGTATTAATATTGCCGAGAAGTGTCAAAAAGAAATTTAAAATTTAAATAGAGGGTCACTTGATGGTGCATGTGCTGAAAAAATATGCGAACACTTATTCTGTGCGTTATTTCGATGTCTCACTGACGCACGCTTCATACATTTGTTTGACATGGAAGCCTCTATCACTTCCCCAGTTATCTGGAATCTTGACTTCAACAAAACCTCTGTATAGGCAAAGACAGATGAACAGCCACATGGGCTGGAGTGCGATGCCAGATGCAAGGCATTCAAATTTCTGAGCGAATTTCTGTGCTCTATCAAACGCACAATAATACGACTGGTGCTTTTCCCAATGAATGAATGCCCACTTGTAAGAGGGATCTACTAAATGATACCGTGCTTGCAGGCCATAAACGTGGAAACATGACTAATTACAGTCAAATTTTTTTTGTCATTCAACTTTTTTTCACTCCAGACCATTGAACTAAACTTGGTGCTGCTTACTTACATGGACAATAATCAAGTAATAATGGGGTGCATGTCAATGCTACCAATAAATATCACTTTATTATGTCCTACTGGGCTGACAGTTTTTCCACATATCTTTTGAATAATTTATACATTAAACAGTGCCATTGAGTACCTATTACTAAGAGAACAAAGTTTATATATATATATATATATATATATATTGTTACGACCTCAGTAGGCGTCTGGGGGTTTATTGATACACGGTTCGAGGGACGAGCCGTATCGGCGCAGGCCGATGATGATGATCTTCTTCTTCCACCCCCCTTGCTTCTTTTTCCTTCTTCGTCCGGCACATACGTGGCGTAACATTTCCCCCCTCGCAGACAAAGCGCGCCGCGCGTTTCATGCAGTGTCGCGTTGACTGAAAGGCTTCAGGCGAGCGACATGCGTGACCTCTGTCTTTCTGGAGCGTCTCCCGCTAGCTGTAAGACGTGCGATGCGGTAGTCGACTGCGCTCAGGCGGTCAAGGATAACAAAAGGTCCGATGTAGTGCGCGAGCAGTTTTGGCACAAGCCACGTTTGCGTAAAGGCTTCCACACCAACACGAGATCTCCCGGAATATATGTGGCCTGCCGGTGCTTGCTGTCATAACGAACTTTCGATCTGTCTTGCGAGGCTATTGTACGTAAACGAGCAAGACGACGAGCTTCTTCGGCGAGACAAAGAGTTTCTGCTAGGGAGATTTCTGATTGGTCCCGATCAGAGAAGGAAAATATTGTATCCAGAGTATAACGGGGGGGTCGAACATAGAGGAGGAAGAACGGGCTGTAGCCGGTGGTCTCATGTTGGGAAGTATTAAACGCGTATGTGACGAACGGCAAGACATCGTCCCAGTTCTTGTGGTTCGAAGCAACGTACATAGAAAGCATATTCACCAGTGTTCGAATTGTTCGCTCGACGAGACCATTCGTCTGCGGGTGATAAGGCGTCGAGTGTCTGAGCTCTGAGCCACACATACGGAGAAGTTGTTCGACAACGTCTGCCGTGAATTGACGTCCACGGTCACTTATGATGACGCGAGGGGGCCCATGACGCAGTATGATAGAATGGAGAAGGAAGGACGACACTTGACCAGCAGTCGCGGATGGCAGGGCAGCAGTCTCGCAGTACCGAGTAAGATGGTCAGCACATACCACAATCCATCTGTTGCCTTTCGATGAACGCGGAAAAGGGCCCACCAGGTCAATGCCAATTTGTTCGAACGGAGAACTGGGAGGCGTCACAGGTTGTAGATGTCCGGCCGGAGCTGCTGAGAGAGATTTGTGCGCCTGGCATTGCGCACAACTGGCCACGTACAACTCAACTGACTGGCGCATACGTGGCCAGTAGAAGCGTTCCTGGGTACGATGAAGAGTGCGCGTCGTTCCGAGGTGACCTGAAGTGGCGTCATCATGCATGGCGTACAAAACAGATGACCGTAGTGCCTCTGGAACCACCAGCAGGAAGCGGGAACCGGTGCCGGAGATGGATTTCTTGTACAGTAGACCATCACGGACGCAAAAGCGGCTTTCCGGAGTGGATGCTTGTGCGATCACGAATAACGGATTCAAACTCACGTCCTTCCGCTGCTCAGTTTCAAAGGTGGCCTTATCCGGGAACGCTGGTGCTACGGACGCAATCAGATGATCGAAATCGTCAGCGTCGCAAACTGTAGCATCAACTGGCATCCTTGAAAGGCAGTCTGCGTCCGCGTGTTTCCTGCCGCTCTTGTACGATACCGTGAAGTTGTACTCTTGCAGCCGGAGGGCCCAGCGTGCTAGACGGCCTGACGGATCCCGAAGGTTGATAAGCCAGCACAAAGAATGATGATCCGTAACTACTTGGAAAGGACGACCGTATAGGTATGAGCGGAATCGCTGCACAGCGAAGACGAGTGCAAGGCATTCTTGTTCGGTCACAGTGTAATTGCGTTCCGGCTTACTTAAAGTGCGACTGGCATATGCGATTACGTGTTCCACTTGATTACATCGCTGTATCAGGACTGCACCTATGCCAATGCCGCTTGCGTCGGTGTGAACTTCAGTCGCCGCAGAAGGATCGAAGTGCCGCAGGATAGGCTGCGACGTGAGCAAGAACTTCAGTTGGTTGAAAGAAGTTTCACAATCAGGAGTCCATTCAAAACTAGCACCTTGGCGGAGAAGACAGGTCAGTGGAAAGGCAACTTCTGCAAAGGCGGGAATAAATCGGCGAAAGTAAGAGCAGAGGCCCAAGAAGCTCCGAAGCTCCTTCACTGAGCCAGGTGGTTTAAAAGCTCTAACAGCCGCCGTCTTATTCGGGTCGGGCCTGATGCCATCCTTGTTGACGAGATGTCCCAGCACCAGTGTTTGTCGAGCTCCGAATGACACTTCTTTGCATTAAGAACCAAGCCAGCATTTCGAATACATTTCAAACCAGCTCTACCCTTTCGTTATGTTCACTGAATGTACGCCCGAAGATAACAACGTCGTCAAGATAACACATACAGATGTTCCACTTCAGGCCGCGCAAAATGGTGTCCATGAATCTTTCAAATGTAGCGGGCGCGTTACATAGACCAAAAGGCATCACGTTAAATTCATATAGTCCATCCGGAGTAACGAAAGCCGTCTTTTCTTTGTCCATTGAATGCACAGGTATTTGCCAATAGCCTGAGCGTAAGTCTATGGACGAAAAGTAGGATGCTGAATGGAGGCAGTCTAGAGCGTCATCAATGCGTGGGAGAGGGTAGACATCTCTCTTTGTGACGGAGTTTAGACGGCGATAGTCCACACAGAATCTCCAGGTACCATCCTTCTTTTTGACTAGAATCACGGGAGCCGCCCAAGGACTCGATGATTCTCGAATGACACCCTTCTGCAGCATATCACGCACTTGTTCATCAATTATCTTGCGCTCAGACGGCGACACTCGGTAGGGTTTCTGGCGGATGGGCTGTGCTGTTCCCGTGTTTATCCTGTGGAGAATCCGAGACGCGGGAATCGAGGGCGCATGGTCATGGGAAAAATCGAAAATCGCCACGTATTTTGACAAAACGTCCAGAAGCATGCGGCGTTTGTCAGTAGTAAGTGACTTGTCGATCATAGGTAAAAGTTTTGAATCGGCCGTAGAAGTATTGGCTGAGGCCCCACCTGGAGCATCACTGAGGGCAGCCACTGCCATCGGTGAGTATGTTTTGAACTTGGCAAGCTTCAGTCCTCCTGGTAGAACCACCGACTCAGCTGAACAGTTTACCGCCCATAGTCCTGTGCGTCCTTGAACGAGTGACACTATGCAATGCGGCACCAATGTGTTCTTCTTAATGCAACTGAGATGAAAGGGCTCCACTAATGCGTCGAACGCACTGTCATTGTTTTCAATGCGTGAAGAGTATACAGGAACACAGACTGCAGAGAATGCCGGCACAATGCTATCTTCACTGACCCGGAGCGCACCGTGCTCCCTGTCTGAATTCTCTAATAGTTCTCCAGGGGCAGCATCACATATGTACACCTCTCCATTTCTACAATCAACAGTGGCGCCACACATTCGAAGGAAGTCAATCCCCAGGATTATGTCGTGTGTGCTCCTTGGAAGAATCGTAAACTCTGTGACAAACACTTGATCACCCAAGCACACTTCTGCGGTACAGACACCAATGGGACACAGCGAGTTACCACCAACGCCACAGAATGTTGTTGCCTTCTCCCACAAAAACATCACCTTTTGTCCTAAACGGTGTTTAAAAGCAGCACTCATAATCGAAACTGTAGCACCAGTGTCCACCAAAGCCATCGTACACACACCATCAACAAAACTTCTACCTTGTTCTTGAACATCAACACAGACGGGGTATTTCGTTTTGCAGCAAGTCACCAGCGACCTCACCCCCATCGGCCGCACTGTTTAGTTTTCCTGGTGTGGTGACGATGGGCGGCGCCGTGGCGATGGAGACCGGTGGGATCGAGGCGCAGGAGGTGGCGTCACACTTCGATCAGAGGCAGGGGAGTTGTTGCGCCAGTGTCCGTGCCAGAAGCTGCTGCCGGGTCTTGAGTCGGTGGGCCAGTGTCCTTGAAAAGGTGGGACAGCAGGTTTATCGGTCAAGCTTGTCCACTGATCATAGCGTGGTATGCGCGAACGATCGCAATACCTCGATATGTGACCAGTCAGACCACAGTTGTAGCACACAGGCGCAGGACGAGGTCGTCGCCGTTCTTCGAAGTGTTCACGTCTGCGAGCGTTCGCGTAAGCCCGAGATTCAATGAAATCAGTTGTCGGTGGGGTGGTATGGGCGTACGGAACGGAAACGTTGAGGGTACTGTGATCGCTCGTAAAAAACCGGACTTGACTGCTGAATACGCCGAGGCCCTGCAACCTCCGTTGCGTTGACGGATGGATGTTCATAAACTGTAAGCTGTGGGGCAGTGGTGTCCTGCGGGAAATAGGATGGAGACGTGGCAGCTGCCCGTTCACGTGTCATTTCGCCATGTCTGAGTAACTCTTCCCGAACAATTTGGCGGATGGTTGCCGAAAGGTCACCAGTTGAGGCCGCTTCTATGCTGGCTACTGAGGTGACATTTGCCAGACGACCAAACTTAGGCGCTATTCTGCGCTGCTTCAGGGTTTCAAACGTGCGGCAGTGCCGTACAACGTCAGACACTGAAGTCAGGCTTTCCCTGCTAATAAGGAAGTTGTAAACATCTTCTGCAATTCCCTTCAGCAAATGCCCCACCTTGTCCTCTTCCGACATGCTGGAATCGACTTCCCTACACAGCCTCAAAATCTCTTCAGTATACACGGTGCAGGTCTCACCGGATAGCTGGGCCCTCTGTGCAAGACTCTGCTCGGCAAGCTTCTTTTTTGCAGCTGAGTTGCCGAAACACTTCTTGATTTCTTCAACAAAGCGTTCCCATGTTGTCAGAATATCTTCATGGTTCTCATACCAAACGAGGGCAACATCAGTGAGGTAGAAAACAACGCGTGACAGTTGGGAGGCAGCATCCCATTTGTTGCAGTTGCTTACTCGCTTGAAATGTTTGAGCCATGAGTCCACGTCGTCATTGGCCCTCCCGGAGAAGGTTCGTGGCTCTCTGTGATACGGCCAAGAACTGCTGGGGACTGGTTCCCGAGCTTCTGTTTCGTCAGGCATGATGGCCAAAGAAGGAGGCAGGCCGGCGAGGCGACGACTCCGGCGAAATCCGAGGGGTAGCGGTCCCGTCGTTGGTTCCTATACCCAGCACCTTCCACCACTCTGTTACGACCTCAGTAGGCGTCTGGGGGTTTATTGATACACGGTTCGAGGGACGAGCCGTATCGGCGCAGGCCGATGATGATGATCTTCTTCTTCCACCCCCCCTTGCTTCTTTTTCCTTCTTCGTCTGCGCTATCTAAGGAGAGAAGGTGTTGAGGTTCGCAATGGGTGCCCCTTGATGACCCGAGTGCTCGGTGGCAGCGCGAAGGAAGAGCCGTAGTCTGGTGAAGCAATGCTTTATCGCAACACTCAGGCGTCTGCCCGGGTCCAAGCCCGAACCTCTCCTTTGCCATCGCAAATTACAACACCCTCTTTTTAACCCTCTATCAAACAGATGGTGTCCAAACAAACCAATCACGCGTGAAGGCTCCAATAACCACCACCAACTGCATGAACACTTTGATGATGGACGCAATATTGAACACAAACACGTCGCCATATGCAACACGCGAAGGGATAGGTTTTGCGCTTGTCACACTCTCTCGCATGTCAACCCGTGTGGACTTCCGCTGGCTGACCTCGGTCGGTAGCCGTTCTCAGGCTCGAGCTCTGTCAGCTCTCTCATGAAACATCGCTTCGTAGGAGCCTATCTAGGAGCGGCGAGTACATCGTCAGGCCCTTTGCGCTGATAAAGTGTGCATGCAACAGCGAGGCGCCCTACCATTCTAACAACATTACGTAATGACGCATCGCCGGAGGGGTGAAGGGATAAGCTCACTCACAATCTGGGTCGGCGCAGTGGTCGTGTCCGTGCGCCATTCTCAAAAACGACACACGTGCATACTAACAATGGCTGAAGACCAGACGACCGCGCTTGGCCTGCTTCTTTCAAAACGCGCTTCCAGGTCAACATACATATATATATATATATATATCAACGTGTCTTGTTGATTGTTACTTGTTACTTTAAATGACAAAGAGCTATTCTTATCCTTGATCGTTTACTCAAATTTACCGTAAACGTATTATTGCTAATTATCAACATAAGATTTACTCAGCATAAATACCCTGTGCATATTAAGCAGTCTCAAAAAAACAACCTTACAGAAAAGAGCTGTAAAATTTTTACGTGTTGGAGTAACCGAAAACACTACGATGTACGTGTGCCCCTGCAAGAAAATTTCACTGCAAAACACGTATTTTTTTTTTACAAAAGTATTTGTTGCATCTCAAAAACATTGCCGATATCAACCGATGTTCACAAATAGGAAGACTGAGTCGTGGAGGTTTTGTAACTTCCGTAATTTAGGGAGATGACGCCTAACTGTTTTTATAAAATTTTTTGAAATTCTCTCGAATAGAGGCTCCCATAGCACATAAATGTCACTCTCGAACCTCTAAATTTCAGGCAAAAAAAGGTAATTTTCTCTGCTTATGAACTAATGAGGCCCAAATTATATATACGGAGTGTTTTAGCACACACTCAAGCATTATGCTTCAATAAATGTTGAAAGGTCGTCTTCCATTGAGCGAACCCAACATATCGCGCTAGTTACTGATGTCCAGAATTCCTAGACGTGCTTTCACCTTATTCGTCCCAAACTGTGGCGGCTTTGATGGCTCTGCCCGTTAACCGTGTGAAATACGGAGCCTACCCTTTCCCATGCGCGGGTCTTCCATGTTCACCTTCGCGGAACCGATCGGCGTCGTTAGTTGGCGGCTCGATAACTGGCTCCACGCTCTGCGTCAGCCGCACTAGTTGCGCTACACACAACATACCACTAATGGGTCTAACTGTTCCATCCTACAGGCGTAATCTTTAAGCGAGGAATCCTGTGAGCTGAAGTCGCGGACAGCTGCGGGAGCGTTGACAGAAATGTTTTTCTTTAGAGATGCCACCTTGATTAGAATTGGGCCTAGGCAGGCAGATGTGGTAGACCACTATTTTGTGCGCTATACACCATGACGAAAAATGGGTGGGGGGAGGGAGTGTGCTTGGGGGGCCACCCCTTGGCTACGATACTAGTGAATGGAAACCCATGTGCACACATGAAGACAGACAGCCGGGAAAGAGGGTGGAAATGTCACAGACGGCGGTTAGGTTACCCTGACGCGAGAAGTAATCTTTAGAGAAGAATGAAGTGGCACATGTATGATGTAAGAAAAAAGCAGTGGTCGAATGCGCAGAAGCAACTGGCCACAATATAGACCGGAATATGCTAAAACACCAAAAATGAAGGGAAAAATACTGGACTTCCGGGCTACCTTTTGACTCTCTGACAACTCATTCAATGGAGCGCATTCTTGAATGTAATGACGGCAACTCCCCCTACATGTACACACCTACGTCTTATTTCGTAATTTACATAATCGAACTGCTTTGTGAACGAGGCTGTTGTGCGGAAACTGAAACATTCTGCCTTTATGTGAACATAACGTCCATGGTTGGTGCTCGTTTTAGCACCACAGGCTCTAAATAACAACCACAACAACAGGGAAATAGAGAGAGACAGTGGCGCAGTCAGTGGCTGTAACAGTGCCCTCATGTAAGTAGTGCACTCTGCCATGCCGCTGGCTACATTTACTGCGAAATTCAGGATTACGTAGTCCGCCAAAGTACGTACACCTGAAGCCAGAGCAAAACATTGCTGTTCAAAAATGAAAACTCTATGAAGTTACTGTAAAAACAACGAATCAAACCGCTAGCTTTCCTTCACCAGAGCGAGGAGTGATCATGTGATCTAATCATGCACGTCACAGCGATTGCAGCGCTCACGCCTGACTTGGTGGGCCACGCGCCCGAAATACCGCCCACAAGTGCGCTAACAAATGTATTATCACTTGAGAAAGCAGCAATTAACGAATTGAAGTTACGCATGGCGCCGTTGAGAGTTCGTAGTGCCTTCAGACACAACCTTATTGTCTAGAGCTTTTAGACGTCGAAGTACTTTGCATGGCTCGAAATATCACCGAAGAAGCTTTTCACCGAGTTCACGTCATCGTGTCCGTGGGCACATTGAAACACGCTCACTGGGCTGGTATTCCACGAAGCATCGTCAAAGTTTTCCCTGTCCTTGAGATTTGGTAACCTGGCGTCAATGATCACTTTCGTGCTCCTGTGCTCGACGTCCTTTGCTCGACGCCAAGTTACATGGTCCACATGTCATTCTTGTTCAGACGCGCAGTCAGGCAGTTCTCTGTGGTTGGTAGGCAGCTGTTTGGTGGTGGCTTCTCTGACTCTTTATAAAGATGGCCCGAGTTAGCTTAGCAGTAAAGGTCGTATCAATGTTGGTAATAAGAACTTCTGGGGCGTCTTCAAGGACGATGTCTTCGATGATGAACTTTGCTAGCTCGGACGCACTGCCTTTGGAAGAGGCCCTTGTTTAGACGTCAGAAATAGCTTAGCTATTGTCATACCGATATTCTGGAACGGTGGGCGACGTGATTAGATGGGTTGCGGGAGGTCCACAGGCCTTGACGGCGGTGTCTTGCGTCGCTAACTGTCGCGGCATGGCTTCAAATAACGAGCGGCGTCGCCGGCAAGGCGTGCATGGAAGAATTTAGCCAGCACGTGACAATGCGTATTTCATGATCAAGTGATGACAACAGTGGTGTTTGGAGAGCACGAATTACTCTTACGTAGGGCTTGTAATCATAACTTCATAGGGCTATGCAAAAGTTACCATCAAGAAATAGACCCATATTGCCCAAAAGTTGTGCATACGACCACTTTGGTTCGTTATACTAAATGATATGGTTATATTGAGCTATATTCATGACAAAGTAACACAATTGTGTACCATGCCAAACTTCACGCACCGTATCTCACATTACATCTACGTTTAAAAATAGCGGTAGCAAGAATGACACTGTAACTCTTATGAAGGCAGAACATTTTGAAATATAATTCTTCACAGCTTCAATAAAAAGTATTTTATAATTTTGTATACTACGCCCCGCCATGGTAGTCTAGTGGCTAAGGTACTCGGCTGCTGACCCACAGGTCGCGGGATCGACTCCCGGCTTCGGCGGCTGCATTTCCAATGAAGGCGGAACTGTTGTAGGCCCGTGTGCTCAGATTTGGGTGCACGTTAAAGAACCCCAGGTGGTCGAAATTTCCGGAGTCCACCACTACGGCGTCTCTCATAATCATAAGGCGGTTTTCGGACGTCAAAACCCACATATCAATCAATTTTGTGTACTTCTGATAAATCTCCAGCCTTCTTAATAAAGCAGTTTGTAGACCATTAGCGAAGGTAATCAAATATGTTTATTTACACCGGGAAACATTTACGTGGAACTTTGTTATTGTTCTACGGGTAAATAACTTGCAAGATCTATGGCCACTTGCCTCCTGGCTGTAGTGCTAAGTCTCTTAGAGTCAGTAGCTTTTGGTTCTATACCTGTAAAGTGGACTTTTGTTATACCTTGAAAATCTTGTTATCTTATGACACCGTCACGCATTTAAGACAGATGTCAGCCTATCAATTTTCTCTTAGTCACACCTGACGATTGTGAGGCAAGCGAATATTACAGCTGTAATACATAATGGTGTGTACGTCATAGCTATCACCTGTACTTAGAACAACCCCTCCTTGGTGTATCACATAAGAATAAAGATGGCTCATAGCTCCACATGCTCAAAATACCTTCTTGAAATTCGTAGAATTTTGGTCGTTTTCAAGAGACATTGTTCCACAGCCGGAAAAGAAACAATACACTAATGACAGGGATGATATGACGCTACACTCGCACTTGAGTACCAACGAATGCGTCAAATATTGAAAATATTTCCATGTAAGTGTAGTAATTCTTAATCAAGTCACGTAAGAACAGTGTGCCTGAAGGCTTGCGTATTGTAAAAAGAATTTCTTGGTACTGTTCAAGCGACACTCTTCATAGTCATGTGTGAATCAATGTTAATGAAGCCATCGCTTCTAACGTTGAAATATTGCAGGCAATACCAATCGGCAGAGTCTCGTGAAAAACATTACTCACAACCCACAAACATGGAAAAAACCACGCGGGAAACGAGCCACATAGAACTGCGCAAACTCTTTGCAGCTGCATTGAATAATAAAATGGACATTTGAACTTTTCACAGGATGTTCACAACAAGTGCTCTTATGAAAATTCATTGAGCTTTTTGCATTATACCATAGACTGCAATAGTAAAAATAATTCTGCGTGTTCTGCGCTCATCGTCAAACGTTTTCCATGAGTTACCCTAAGTACTCATTCGCCAACTTTTTCATTTACAATACCTACTGGCCATGTGCCTGGCTAACTTTTCAGCCTTCTCTCTTGTTATGCTTGTAAGTCCTTCTTCTTATCAATTGTAATTCATGTTGTCCAAGAATACTGAGCGAGGAAGACGTTCACATTAGAAACTTAAAGCCACAAAATACAACTAGAAAATTCAGGGCAAGTGAACTTTGGCATGTATCGGCCTTACTACTAGAGTAAACGGACGTTAGTTCAAGCTTGGTTAATGAGGACCTGGCACCAGCACAGCCCAGTGCATCAATAAGGGGGAAAATTCGCGACATTTCGAGCAGGGTGGTATCTATGACGGTTCATTCGAAATCGCAGCTCCTTGGCTTTTATTGTTGTTCGCATACATACACATGTTATGATCAGAATGAGCAGCAAAACCAACAAAAATCAAATTTACTATAGATGCAAAGCTACAGAGCAGCCACACTTCTCGCACATATGAGATTTCTTACGCTGCACTAGAGCTCTCCGAAAAGCTAAAAACGACGCTCATGAAGTATAATCAGAAGAATTACAAGCAACAGCTGATTACTGATTGCTGCAATTTCAATCCCATTAACTCTTTTATATAGGCGAACGTGTTTTGTAGCATAGAAAACGCATAATATAGGCCTTAGCACTCACTGCTCACATAAAAGCAAATCGAAATTTGGATATGGAGAATCACTGGCTGATAAATTGATTACTCTCGGTGTAAGAGCTCCGTGATCTTAATTCACAATATGATCCACCGCACACATGTAGTAGCGCCTGCTTGGTGATGATAAGTCCAGCTGTAGCTTCTTTGGCTTCCATTTGCACAGGGTGGTGGGATGTGAGTCAATTATAGTGCCGAACGTATGATTCTAACTGCGTATAATTTTGAAGTTTCTGATACTCTGTGCGAGCTAGAATTAACGAAGTGTTACTGTGCTTTTCTCTTTTTTTCTTTTTCATATTCAACAATGCTTTCTCATAATTATTGTTTCCTTTTTAAGTGTGTGGTTTTTCCGTCCATGTGCTGCGAACCTGCATCACGGCAGAGAGCACTTCAATAGGTACATGGAACGATGACTATCTTACATTCTCATACATGTGGTCATCAAATTCATTATCGTGAATTCAAAGGTGACCACGACAAAATATTGAAGGAATCAATAAAGCGTGAAGAAATGGCTCTTCGTCGATAATCTCTAATATATAGGAGTTTTTTACTTAAAAAGTGGCTTAGACAAATAGAAATGTGGTCAGCACAGCTTCAGGGATCGCATATTTTCTATTCATGTACTTATGCAGAGTTTTATTTGGGAATGCTGAGTTTTACGAAGGCGCGATATATAAAAAAAGAAAATAAAGCATCAAGACAATTTGTGCCTCAACAACTTTATAAGCAGCCGTGCCAACTAGTCGGCTGCTGGAAGCCTTCCTCTGCAATGGCTTTATTTTAAGCCTTGTTTTTCAATATTATTTTGAGTGTGCTTGTTCCATAGACCAGAATGACTCATGCTGCAGAAAATTAATGCGTCGTTTACACACGTTTGACTTCACTGACTACCGCCAGCTTTCACGTCATTTTGGGAAAACAGTAATCATGTTGACAAAATGACTGGACAAAAATAAATGGCCCCGTATCTGCATGTTACACCGCAAATATCGTGAAAAAAGGATAGTCTTGCGTCTTGAGAGAGTGAACAAAACGTTTATTTGGTTTTCTGCGCTAGACAATCAGTGCATGTTATTCTGGAGGCCTTGCGTTAGGGTGCCACGATGATGGAGCGGAGGCGAACGAGTGCATCAAGTGACGTCACACGGGAGACATGAGCGCAATCTGGTGGTTATCTTGACAAATGGGGTGCGCATCCTGCGCTCCCGTCTTTGAGGTGACAAGGTGTAGAACGCAAGGCGACGGGTTGGTGCCACTAGCATGTCGTTTTAGCAAAACGTTGGAAACACTTGCCATTTCGCGCAAGCGTTGTATTGCCAGCGCAGCATGGTAAAGCTACGATTCCTAAATTACTTATGTGTGCCTTTTCTAGAAAAAATACACATACATAATGTTGACGTGTTGTTATGGTGCCTCAGAAGTGCGCAATAATTGCTTTTTATTTGACAATCGCACAATTATGAACGCTAAGCCTTGAGCAATATTGGTGGGAGCTGCTGATGAGGTAGGCCGTGTGGTGTGCCATTTGGTCACTTTGGTGCCATTTAAGGTACCGTTAAAGGTGGAAAACAGGCAATTGTACAGACAGACAGACCGACCATACTTTTTGCCTCGAAGGTCCCCAAGAAAGACTATCGCCTTAAAGAAAACGTGAGGCCTGCACAAAACGCGCAGCACAGACACAAAGAAAGTTGAAAGCCCAGCCTTTCACAACCTTTTTTAAAACACTGCTTTGGTAACGACTAAACGCACAACTTCAGAATACCCACTACGCCATAAAAATATTTTAGGGGCGAAGCTTTTCAAGACGTGGATAGGTAGTCACCTGTATGTACGCATGTATCTAGTAACCACCCCTTTTTTATTGAATAGAAAATAAACGAGAGTTTTTGTCACCGTTACTTGGCGACGGCTTCCCCTTTCCACTTAATTGGTACAAATAAAAATATAAAAAAGCAATGGCATGTATACATATATACTGTCCTACATGGGTGAGAGTAAACGTTCTCCTATATAGGCAGAACAAACACATAGACGACACGCTCACTTTCAACTTTTGTCCACTCAGTCTTCGTCACAAATCTTCGTTTCTTCGAAGAACTGTTGCAGCACCTTCACTGCTTTGCCGTTTGTTTTGGATCGCCATGGACCTAGTATTTTATTCAACCCGAATGGTCGCTCAGCATCTAAACTATGCAGTTCTTGTTCTAGTCGCCTTCGGTGTGTGTCGTGTTTCGGACAGTCGAGCAAGAGGTGACAAATATCCCCGTCGTCGCGGCCGCATGAACATGCTGACGATGTTGCACGATGAATACAAAGTAGGAAGTGCTTTGTGTAAGCAGTTCCGAGTCGTAGGTGATGAATGAGTGTGTCTTGAATACCAATTAGACCATCACCTCCCAAGACGTATGTCTTGGGAGGTCACGGTCTAATTGGTATTCAAGATTAGGATGAACAGAATTTATGATCGATTCCTTTGTTTTGTCTGTGAACCAGGTAGACAGGCATAATTCACGTTTTTTTGTTCCTAAAGTTTCATTTACATCATATTGAGATACCGGAATGAGGCACGTTTGCGTAGAAATAAGAGCGGTTTTCGCCAACTGATCCGCCATTTCATTTCCCTTAATTCCACAGTGACTGGGGACCCACTCAAATGCCACTCGATGATTCGACTTCGTAGCTTCTGAGAGCTGTTTTAGTATAGCGTATACTATAGGCACATCAATGTGTCTTGAAGTGGCACTTTCCACACATGGCTGTGCTGCCAGAGAGTCTGCAATTACCAACCATTTTCTTCGTGTCGTTGACAGTTTAATAAAGCTTATGGCTAGCAAAATCACTACGAGCTCCGACGTTGTTGAAGAACAGAGGTGGCCCAACCTACATGCATATTCTTGGTACAATTCCAGAATTATGAATGCTGATGTCGCCGTCTTTTTGGTGATGGAGCTGTCCGTGCACACGGGAGTGTATCCTTGGTACCTGTCAAACAGATGATGTGATGCCAACTGCTGAGCGGCAACGGTTGGCACTTCATAGTTGCTGCAAAGTCGTTCTAATGACGTTTCAATAGTTGGTAGCTGAAGCAGCCATGGAGGGTAGTTTTGGTCCAGTGGCCAATGCGTCGACACAGGAAGCCGGGATATGTACTGTTGGTACACATGGTGGGTTTGCGCTCCAGCATGGTTCACGATGTTGGATATGAGCGGATGGGAAAAGTTTTGCGTGACTAGACGAAAGAAGTGCCGACATGTCTCCACATTTCTAATTACTATAATTTTGGGTTTTCTTGCCTCTTCCAGTGTCAAAGAGCTTTATGTTGCCTGTGGAACTCCCAGACATATGCGTAAGCTTCGTCCTTGTAACAGCTGAAGTCGGTGTAGCGACGTCTAAGAGATGCTGTGGAAAACTGGCGCAGAGAAGGCAATTTTCTGTCGGATTAGTGCACAATGGACGTGGAAGAGTGACGCTGATGTACCGCCTCATTGTGTTCCCGCGATGCGAAGTATAACGTTTATGGTGCTGTTCACTTGATTTTGTAGATCAGCAATATGCTGACTCCATCTGAGTGGCTATCTCAGGTAACGCCAAGGAAGCCATGCTTTCGTGCGATTTTAATTTTCTGGCCATCCGCAAAAAGCTTCAAGTTTTTACCTCTTTTTCTCGTGCATGGCAGAACTAAATATTTGGCGTGAGAAAGCTGCGTGCCTCGCTCTTTGAGGTAATCTTTTATTGCGTCTAGTCCTTGTTGAAGCCGATGTTCGACAACTTCCAGTGATTTGTGAGACGTCCATATGCATATGTCGTCTGCATATATAGATATGTTCAAGGCTTCGGGCAGTGCTTCTGCAAGACCTGCCATTGCAGCATTGAAAAGAAGCGGACTTAGAACGCTTCCTTGGGGTACACCTCTGCTCATATTGAAGCGATTGCTGTCTCCGTTATTGGTTGAAATATATATTTGTTTGTTACATAGGAAGTTGGCGATCCATTGAAGGATCCGACCGTGAACCCCTAGTGAGGTAAGCCCGTGCAGCGCAGATAGGTGGCTCATGGAGTCGAATGCCTTCTTTTATCTATGAACGCCGCAACAGCCATGTTTCCACAGCTTACCTCATGTTCTAAAGATGTAACGATGTCGAAGACACAGTTCATGGTGCACCACCATTGTCTGAAGCCAGCCATCTGTTCTGGAAGTGAGTTGTAAGCTTCAATCCACCACTCTAGTCTTCTGTCAACCATTTTTTTCATTAATTTAGGTACACAGCTAGTGAAGCTGACTGGTGAGAATAAGTCAAGCGAAAGCAGTGATTTACCTGTCTTCAGTATAGGGACAATTCTCGACACCTTCCAACACATTGGAACGTATGCCTTCGTCCACATGTCGTTATATATCCGTAGAAGAACTGGCATGCCGTTGGGTCCTAGATTTTTCAGAACGCTGTACGATACATTGTCGGTACCCGTTGCCGTTCTTACGCGGGTTAGTGATAGAGCAGTACGCAGCTCTAGTAGAGAATACGTGTTATCCAGTTGAGCATGTGATAAAGTGTATGCAACTTGCATTTGCTGCTCTACAGATCTAGGCAGTGCAGTAGTGTTGTGAATCAATTGCACAGTTCCAGTCAGCATTGTGCAAAACGTATTAAAAATCACGTTAAGATAATCCAAGAGATATGGCCGATGCTCTGAATCGGTTTCGCTTGGATACTTGATGACTTAGAGCAGTGATTGTTTGCCAGATTTTCGGAAGTGGAGTAAATGGGGTCATTGAATTGCAGAAATCATGCCATTTTTTCCGACCTACATTTTTCTTGTGTCCGTTAGATTGGATGTGTGTGGCCTGACACTTCTTGTAATCTTCAAGCTTCCCAGTGCGCCAATAGCGACGTTCTGCTCGCCTCAAGCAAGGAAGAGCATCGACATAACCATATCCACATCACTTGTTTTCGGTGCACGTTGCTGCTGTGCCTTGGGCTTTGGCCAGGTAAAAGGTGTGGACGCTTGGTTATCCTGAGTCGCTAACGGTTTCAGTGTCCTGCGGTAGCTTGTCTGCCTTTGAACGCTTGGTGATCGTCCTCTACGGTCCGTTTTGGCTGTGCTTTTGTTTTTCTGAGCTAAAGCACGCTTGGCTACCACCGCATACGACATTGGGGATGTACTCTTTTGTGATTTTGAAGCCACATGGAGTGTATGCACAGTCACAGCATTCGGACAAGGCGATTCCTGTTTTGGAGCTCTTCAAAGCAAAATTCCTTGTCGCTTTAGTCGAGTAGCTGCCTGATGTTTCGGATAACCAGCATATGACGCTACGTGGTCTCAATTGCAATTGGCACATTTGGAATGATTCCTCGATGTACATTTTTTGTAATCATGTGCTCCTGCACATATTTTGCAGCGAAGTTGTCCATTGAACAATTTGGCAACGTGTCTTTATCGTTGACACTTGTAACATCGTGTAGCGGGCTGTAGGTACTCTTCCACCGGATGACTTGTGAAGCTTAAAGGAATACGAGGCGGCAGAGGCTTGACGGGAGAGACCTTAAGAATTACACTGACGAGTAAATGTGGCTTTACTGAACCATCTTCATGACAAAGCCATTTAGTCTGTCTCCTGACTGAGGTTACATCGCTCTCTCTTAAATATTCAAGCAGTTAAACTTCACTGTATTGCACTGGTACTTGTCTAATCTTTCCTAGGTTCCTCACATACGACTGTGGTATATACGGTGCCACTTCAAGACCAGCAACATGTGGTAACTCAAGAAGCCTGGAGGATTCAGTAACTGTAGAGACACTTACAGAGAAGTTGCCATCTCTGTTGACACGGAACGACTCCACCTTATTTTTTGCAGCAGATACTACTTCACTGGCCAGTTTGTTCGGACTTACTAGCCAGAACGAAATGCTAGGCTCCGTAAGCTTGACAATTACGGTTATCCCCGCTGGTCGGGCTTTCTTGTATTTGACTGTTATGAAAGGCCTGTCTTATGCTTCTACATCACAGTTCATTTCCGTGGAGTCGATGATTGTTGCATCGCTGTAATCCTCTTGATTATCAGTTCGTGCCTTCTTCGGAGTAACATACTCGTCGTTGGCGTTAGGTGTCGTCGAGGGCCCATCACAGTCCTCCTCGGGTCCGCGAAACACGGGATCATTTTGCTGTTTCGCACATTCATCACTTCGTCTTCATCTGACGGGCGCCGGGAAGAATGGCTGCCACCAGAAACCGAAGCTTTCGGACATCGTGGCAGCCTAACATAAGGCTTCGGCACCTTGGAGACGTGTTGCCTGGTGCACCGCGAAGGTGGTGGCCGAATCTTGGCAGTAAGATGCAGAAGACGAGTAAGAAAACTTATACGAAATTGGCGAAAAAACAGCAGCGCTAGGAAACTCGCGCCCAGTGATTCTTCACTTCGCCTTCCTTCTTTGCATATCTAGTAAGCACCTCAAAGCATATCAGTGGAGTAAATGATGGGCAGTGCGGCGAGGCTTCGGACGCTTTTATAAGCAAATTGTGAACCATTCACTGGCTGCGACTATCTGTCATTTGTCTGTATGTGTGTTTGACGCGCGGATGGACGGTTTCACGCAAGCAAAGAGGAACAGACGGCACGCACGGACAGACGCATAGAAGGACGCTTGGGTGGACGCTAATGCGGCCACATGAACAGACGGAAGGATTCACGGACGGACAGACGCATGCACAAGCAAACGGACGGACGCATGGACGAGCGCAGAAACACAGCATACACGAATGACCGCACTGACAGCCACGCGGATGGATGTATGGGCAGCATATGGACGTATGGGCGGCCGGATGGAAAGACTGACAGATACACAGACAAATGGACGGATGAATGTACGGCTGCATTGACGGACGGAAGGACGCATAGATGGATGCCTGTACCGATGGAAGCAAGAAAAAACGAATGCAACTAGCGCGGATGGACTGATGGACGCTACACCTCACTCTTCATCATTTACTTGGTGCGTATGCTGCAATTTTTTACGCAGTACGGAGACATTCATTGTGCTTTCTTATTCTTAGAGAAGCACGGTTCCCGTAACACACTTGAAAGAATTTTGTGCAGAGTTTTATGCTGTGCCTGATGACGTTGAGTAATTATGCGCAGTGCAATTGTAATGGGTTTTACCATTAGATGATTTACTCGTCAAGCAATTCGCATTGCTTGAAGCCTGACTGCTCTTTAACCCTTCTTCATTGCTTTATTGCACACTATAATGCGATACTTCGGCCAGCAGGATGCTTGTCTATGGTCAGTTTGCAACGAAGATTGAAACGCGTAGATGAGTGGTGGAATACATGGCTGGCACGAAGGGGACCCGACTTCAGTGGTGCCTTGTGCGGTTTGCTTTTACGTTCAACACACGGTTCATATCTCTCTCTCTCTCTCTCTCTCTCTATATATATATATATATATATATATATATATATATATATATATATATATATATATGAACCACAAGCTCTGCAACACGTGGCGTGCATCGCTACACCGGCACAGAGGATGTCCTTCGACATATGTCCTGCGACATTTAACGATGTTTTTCGACATATAACGGCGTACACCAAACTCGAGAGGAATCTAAGCGTGTTGTCAGCATAACTGCTGAGATGGCGAGAAGGCCTCCAAGGGTCTGCTGGGCGCTTCGCTCGCTGCGTTTCGTGCACTTGTCTAACGTGGAGTTTGCCGTACGGTGCCTGACCGCGTATGGGTGCGTGCGCGCTTTCTCGCGATAGGGAAAAATGGTACGCTTTGAGCTTTCACCGAGATAATTGCGCTGTAGTTAATGAATGCACGAATGCCTCTCCGCACTCTGCACAGTCCCTGTTTTGGAAAAAGGAGCTTGTTCAAACACTGCGAAGTAACGTGAAACTAGTTATTTCGCGCTCATCCTGGCTGTACCTGTGCGTATTATTTTCGTGCGTCCTTTATATTTACAATCGACGTGAATAGCTCATTCGATGTTCAGTTGTGAACGCTGTTCACACTATTCCTGTGCGCTATTCCTTCGTGCGTTGTTTCTTCTTTGAGGGAGCACAGTACGATTTTATCCGCTTTTCGTTATCCGCGTGACGCTCCAAAATCTTGCCATCGCCTTTATTGCTTCACCTTTGCAGTGAAAGTGTGACTTTGTTCTTTAAATCAAGCAACTGGGAGAAGAAAAACTGGCCGATTTTACCTTGACCCCCCATTCTTTTAATGGGGAGCCTCACCGCTATGGTCTCGTAGCTAAGGTAATCGGTTGCTCACCCGCAGGTTGCGGGACAGAATCCCGGCAGCAGCGGCGGCATTTTCGATGAAGGCGAAAATGCTGTTGGCCTGTCTGCTCAGACTTGGTTGCTCGTTAGAGAACCCTAAAGGTTCGAAAATTCCGGAGACCTTCTCTGCGGCGTCTCTCATAATCATATATGGTGGTTTTGGGAAGTTAAACCCGATATATCTATTCAAAACAAATTTAATGTTGAACCCCGCATACGCCTGCCTCGGTATTGGTGATAAAAGCGTGGGCCAATAGTAGACGGGTCATCAGTCAAATGCGCTATCTTTTATAACTTACGCATTGAACCTTGCAGCTTTATCACCAGTTCTCATGCAAGCTCTTCAATAAACTCGAGCGTTCACGTTCTGTGCGCAAACGTAAAATAATGATATCAACAAAGGCGAAGCTTATCGAGCAAAGCGACGTGTTTTGAGCCGAACGTCGCTAACAGCCTTTGCAGGCGGAACTTGAAAAAATCTAAATAACCCACGCGTGGCTGTATGATGAGCATTCCTCCAAATCTGTTTCATTATATTGGATTTTAACGCGACAGCTTCTCAATGTCGAAGCGCAATCACAGGGCCTGAGAGATACGCCTTATAAAGAAACTGCGATAGGCATGTAATAAGTGTTTTGTTTATTGGGATTGACTTTATTGACATATAAAGAGAATATTAAAAAATACAAATGTCTTTGAAAGTGACATGTACAAAATGATGGATGAATTGTAGTATTGATTTGTAAAACATGTCACGGGTCATCCGAAAAATTCGGGAAATATTATGAAGACAACTACCGTTGTGCCATTTGTTTTATTCGTTTATTCCTGCCATCTCTGCCATCTCGGCAATATCCATATTGGCATTCTGAAAATAAGTAAGACTGTGTGTAATTATGGCCAACACAAAGCGTGTGGACAAAAAGGTAATGCCACGACCATCACTATGCGACATGCGCTATTTGATCAAACTGATTTATTAACGTTTGAGCCCTTCACAAAGAAAAACCTTAAAAGAGCAGGGGTGGGGCTGAGGAGCCTTAGATATTTTTGTTACGGTTCACCGAACCAAAGAGCACTTCAAAGCGGAAGGTTGCACAGAGCATAAGTTAACGTTACCAGTGTTTTTGCAGCCGATTTTACATACAAACATGAAATTATACAAGCCATTGGGCAGTCTATTCGGAATACTCCTCAAACTTAGCATGTGAGCGTGTTATGGTTTCAAAACTTAACTAAATACACAATCCCTGAAAATGTGTCAAAAGGGCTTCATGCAACAAAAAGCTACCTCCTTTGAAACGAATGACTATCGTGACATTACACGTTTAATATAGAAGAAAATTGTAAACAGGGTGTGCGTGCAGGAGCCAACATTTCGTCAAGCTGACACCACCTTCAGGCGGCAGCTTACTTTCCTAGCACTCGTGTGCACATGCTCTGCACCATGAAAAGGGATCTTTCAGCTACCGTGGATGTCCTTGCTAATTTCATTGCTTCGTTCACGTTTTTTTTCCACAATGCCTCTCACCGTCACCCAAAGTCTTAGTATACTTCACTCTAGTCTGCCGTAGCGCACGCAGCTGTCAAATCAAGGCTCACTCTCGTCACAACTAAAGACGACATAATGAGCGCTACCACAACTCCGGACATATCAACGTCGATACGATCATCTCGCTGTTAAAAAAAGACTGGGTTGTCAAAATCACTGCCATTTACAGAGGTTGTCTGACGTGAAACTCGAACAGGGTCGTTTTCGGAAACATTTTGACGTGCTGGTGCTTCTTTGTGATAGTAAAAGTGATAATATTATGGCCTCGCTTAGGTTTTAGCTCAAGAAGTAATTTTTATTTTATTCCACCAATATTGGGCTCATACAGCACAGTGCCGCCGCCAGAACCTATTTTCAGTGGCCTGGTTTTCATGCTGTCACCCTAATATTCGCAGTGAATCTTTTGTGATGTATGCTGGCAATCTCATGTGCCGTGTACGAGACTTTTCCACAAATGGCTGGTGGGAAGCATGTTCTGACGTACGGGAATGGAGAAAGGCAACTCAAGGCGTTCATATTATAACGAGCGGGTTGTGTTCGGTATTCTGTGGCGTTTTCTTAGGCCTATTTTTCTACGTACCAGGACGAAAGAGGAGACCACAAGAGCCGCGAAGCGTAGGTGGCGTGACAGAAACGGTCAAAAAACAAATTTGGTCCTTATAATATTTTCGCACCTAACACAGTGGTAAATGAATTAATAAAAACACCAGCTAGAGCTTGGTTCATGCCACGTGCTGTCATGCATCCGTGTTATTGAGGTACCTGCATTTCATCCGGTGTCTATTCCGAAATGTTCTCAATTGTAATTTTGTTCAATTATCACCTGTTTCCTGTCAAACTTAAAATGGTTTTGTCCTAAATGCATTTCTTTGCACAACTTTGTCTAGGTTAAGTGATGAGCTTGAATTGGGCAAGTAATAAGCGTCGCTAAAAGATAACATTCAGAGTATACGCATGTACAAGATGTAGAGTAACTGTTGAAACGACACGCTTACCATATCCAAATATGCAAGGGCAGTGGTCCGCATAGCAGTTACCCTTTATTTGGTAATCACTGCAAGGCCTTCCCAGTGAAGCCAATGGCTTGCAGAGACCTCGTGAGTTACTTCGAACACAACAACGCCCGTTTCCACATTCCGTGCTGTTTCTGCAATTCCAACCGTTTCTTTTGTTCTGCAAGCAGGTAAACCACGTGTTTTTCATTAATTACCGACTTACTAATTTAGTGAACAGATGCAATGCTCAGTCTGTATTGCCCAGGCCGGATGCAACTATCAAGTTTTTGTTTATTCAGAGTAAAATAATGAAATTATTTATTTTGATAATTAGCCTTTTTATGTCACTGGAAGAACAAAAATCGAAATACTTCGCTGTTAGGAAAGCAAATGCATTATGCAACTCTGGTCTTACCTGCGAGGCTCTAAGAAAAGAACAATATCATTTTTGTGTATCAATATTCAGGTATCGAGGCAATATTGTCCAGGTTTCAAGGCACTCAAATAAAAATGTTACAAAACGAAACGTAACCGATTGGAGAGAAAACATATCCACTTAAAGGCACAGTGGCCGCACTGCATTTGGACCGAAGCTGAGCTGACCAATATGCAAAAATGCGGCTTGCGAGTATACGAAACTGTTTTAAAAATATATTTTACAATATTTAGAGTGTTGGTTCATACAATGCTTCAGAATCGGCATTCTCAGCTCAAAGCCAATATTTGTACCAAGCTCGCACTATGGCAGTCGTGCCATAAAGACGGTGCTTGCCACATGATAGCGGCATTGATAAAATGACTATAAAATTAGCATAGTGTCACGAAAACAAGTATGACATTTTCAGCGGTTTTCGAAAATAACGTCGCGAGCCAGCAGGTCAGCATGGCATCGTAGCATTATCGTTGTTTTTAGAAGTAAAATGTCAACAGTATTCATTATTTTAACCCAGGTTTTGCGTGCTCATTGAACAATCATTGCCATAATTTCAAACTTGGTTGACTTTAGAGTTAGCGATGTGAAAAAATTGGAACGAAATTCTAACAGAGCACATTCATTTAGTAGCAACTAGCAGAACACTTAGAGGCATTTGCGTAAAACAGATTGCCATCTCAGTAAAGGTGTGCTGAACACAAGTTACAAGCGCTGTTCTCAGGCGTGAAGTTGCAATATTTGTAAAACTTGTTAAAAGTGTGATTACTGGCAATGACAACTTAATTGATGATTTCTTAATTGTTCATTGTGGCCCCATTGGCTTCTAGATGCGCTATAGCGAGAAGCCGTTCTTGCACTTCCTGCGTGGACGCAACGAAAGTATTTGCGTAAAAAG
Organism: Rhipicephalus microplus; assembly: GCF_013339725.1. Classification (NCBI taxonomy): domain Eukaryota; kingdom Metazoa; phylum Arthropoda; class Arachnida; order Ixodida; family Ixodidae; genus Rhipicephalus; species Rhipicephalus microplus. The sequence continues at coordinate 121,768,115 of NC_051168.1, forward strand.
AAACTGGGAATACGTCATCTTCGGTAACATTCGCGGACCTGCGCTGCGCCTCGACGGAAGATTGCTAGCATTCACTGATTTGTATACACAGCGAGAGTGCTGTATACGTACGTGAGGTTCAAGTAAGTGTCGAGATGCTGAATGTTGCACTGCTGGATTACGGCATCTGCCATAATGACAAAGAACTGAGCAAAAAAACGTTTGGTGTAGTAGATGACGTGACGCACCCAAGGATTTTTCACTGCGTTCACCGACAATGTGAAGCGACCCGGCGGCTTGAGGCACTGTATACTGCCGAAAAAATATCATTTACTCAAACATTTGAATTTTGATATTTGTATAATGCTTTTAGAATTTTCTAGGGACCGAAGTGGGGTAAACAACCCAAATGTTAGTATCTCTTTAAGCTCCACTGCAACCACTTTGTGGTTAGCTGATCGATTTCTAACAGTGTACAGGTTGGTCTTCTATGAGTGGGAATACACCAGCGTATATTTACCTCTACAGTGCTCACTTCGGGCGCTCCTGTATAAAAACAATGAACACGTCTTTTCAAAGTGCCCGCCACGGTGGTATACTGGCTAAAGTACTCGGCTGCTGACCCGCAGGTCGCGGGATTAAATCGGGGCCATGGTTGCAGCATTTTCAATGGAGGCAGAAACGTTGTCGGCCCGTGTTCTCAGATTTGGGTGCACATTAGAGAACCCCAGATGGTGGAAATTTCCGGAGCCCTCCACTACGGCGTCTCTGCTAATTATATGGTGGTTTCGGGATTTATATCCCACATATCAATAAATCAATTATCTTTTTCAGAGCTTTCTGCTGCCACTCACAATAATAGTCTAGTGAGGAACTACATTTGATGGACGAAGGCTTTCGCCTGTTTATTTTCTGCTTCTACTGAATTTTGTTCACACTACACATTTTTCGTGGTTCTGCTACGCGTTGGTGCTCGAGGAGTCAATGCACAGCATGTGCTACGTGCAGGAGGCGTATGCATAAACTTGTTTCGGAGGAGAAGATGTGCTTGTTCCGACATCGGGCCATTGCCCATATTTCCTCTTATGTTAGTGTGATAGAGGGCGATTTTGTGCTGTGTATTCAGTAAGAAAATGTTGGGGGAGGTACGGCTGCCACCCATTGACATTGCTGCCTCCAAGTCTCCATGAATTTCGTTTAAAGAAATTCCTGTACAATTCACTTCAATTTCTTTCAATTCATTTATTTTCACAAGGAGATATGTGAATCAGTTTTCTTAGAAAGGCAGAGCTCCATAACTCGCAGTGGAGTTGTCAAGGAGGCCCTTATGTTGCATCCAGTTATAAGAACAATAGAGCACGCCAGAGACTCTTATGACGGGTATAGAATGGGGGAAGAATTCAAACAAGTGAAGATAGTATGAACCAATGTAAGTGAACTTTATAACGAGTAAACGAAGTAAACGACAGGCGTTTTGTTAGATCTGTTGGTAGTTTGCTCCAAAGATGCGATGCAGTAAGTGTAAATGTATATTATCTATAATTCCTTCGAGACTTCAGAATGGTTAAAGTACTGGAGGTAACTGGTCGTATCGGGTCTGGGGTGTTTTGATAACGAGATTTTACAGAAGGACACAGTAGAATTTTATGCATGATTTTCTACAGCAATGCGAGAAGATGGTAATCAATTCAGCGCTTGACAGGAAGATGGTTAACTTATTTATGTGATGTAATTGAAGCAGTTCAGCTCGAAGTGTGGCGTTCTCTGCTGCGATAAGGAGCAATAAAGTGGTGGGGTATGCGAGTCCGTATATTGTAATGGTGCATATAATGTTGAATGTAGAAACTGATGTAGAGTGTGTGAAAGGTGTGCAAAGAAAAACTGTAAAGCAGTTCGTACAATATTAGAATTTTCTTATAAATAGAAAATATTCTTTCATGTATGTGTTTATGTCAGTTTACCTGACTGCAAAATGAGCACCGATGATGATGATGTTTGGTGTTTTGTGGCGCAAGGGTCATTTTATTGTCGAAGAGCGCCAGTTAATGAGACGAGAGAAGTGGACATTGATTTTGATAAGCGGCTGTATAAGGGCCTTAAAATTCTTCGCGCTAGAGTGAGTAAAAACATAGAGGTAATAAAATTATGACCATGTCGTGAAACGTTTGTAGTGCAAATACATGACGAAAGGTTGTGACAATAAAAAATGACCCCATATCTGCATGTTACTACAGTGTCTAGAAATATACTGCCTAGTGTGCTGAGCGCGGGCTAGGTGATGGCCCCGCAGCTGATGACTGCCGGCAGCGCCCGCATGTTGCGCTGCTGTGCGAGTGGGTGCATTTGCGTTCAATCCTTGCGCTCCGCAAGCGCAGTGAAGCCTGCAGGAGGCCGAGCCACGCGAAGCCAACTAATATTTTCCTGCATTTTGGGGGTGAATTTTACGTATTTGTATAAGAACTACTCGATTGCTTTCACAGTACTGGTCTTTTGCAATACCAAATAAGGATCATTTAGTTGCATACACTTCGCCATCCGCTACTGCCCGCAAAAAAAAAACGCAGATCCCACGTGACTTGGGAATCAATGCTATGCGAGGTGACTCTGTTGTAATTTTTAGATGCGGAAGCATCTTATACTCGCGCCTTGTAGTGGCCGTCCGCGCCGTCCGCACCGCTTCTCGAACATTCGACAGCTGACGCGCGCGCATGCGCCGTCGTGCCGTCGCCCACCATCTCTGCCGCGCGCGCTTCTCCTTCGAGAACATTCGACAGCTGACGGCGCATGCGCCGTCGCGCCGTCGCCATCTGTGCCGCGCGCGCGCTTCTCTTTCGAGAACATTCGACAGCTGACAGCGCATGCGCCGTCGCGCTGTATATACACTCAGGGTCGGCGCTCGCTCGCTCAGTTGCCGCTCGTCCGTTGGTTTGTACGGCGCGTCGACGACCGAAGTCGCCGTGAAATGAATGCCGACGAATCCACAAACAGAATGATCGACGTCCCTTCGACCAGCGCCGGCCAAACTGTTGGCGGAACCGCTTCCGCATCCTCCTCAGTGTTCCCCCGAGCGAAGCTGCGGGCAATTTTTTTATTGAGCGAAACATTATGAAGTGGCGCTAAACATATGCAAGAAATTGGATCGTCAACACTGCAACCAGCATTGGCGTTTCACGAACATTTGGCTCTTCTTGCAAAGTATTTCGAAGACCCTAAGTTAAGGGGGTGATCGTGAGGGCACCCAGACGTAGGCGATGTGATAGATAGGCAGATGGATGCATAGATAGATAGATAGATAGATAGATAGATAGATAGATAGATAGATAGATAGATAGATAGACAAATATGTGGACGGACGAATGGACGGACAGATAGATGGACGGACAGACAAAGAGACAGACGGATGGACGGATAGATGGACAGACAGACGGACGGACAGGCAGACACACGGACGAATGGATGAACGCATGAACAGATGGACGGATGGACGGACAGACATATGGACAGACGGATGGACGGATGGACGTACGGGAAGATAAATATACAGAGAATTAGACAGACAGATAGATAGATATATAGATATATAGATAGATTGATAGATAGATAGATAGATAGATAGATAGATAGATAGATAGATAGATAGACAGATAGATGCTCAAAGCGGTTGCAGTACGCAAAGAAATTAATATTTAGAACTATTGACAGTATAACCACCAGAGTTACTTTTTAAAATGTGGTTTGTTCTTGAGAGCAGGAATTATCACAGAAGACCCTAAAACCTTTACCTCTTAGCCTGCATTCTATTAAGATTCGATTGAAAACAAAGAATGATAACATGCCAAAGAATAATCTGACAGTCGCCACATATGATACTCAAAACATTGCTTGAAAGGGAGTCCGACGTTAACATAGGAGAAAAACTGTGCGAATGAAATTTGAATGGGTATTTTCGATTTTTTAGATAAATAATAGTATTTGAAATTTTGCCTAAATGGCGAATTAATTTCCGACACCGTTCACACTAATCCGAAAAGATAGTTCGGTGGAGTCACTCTCAGAATGCTTCTCTCACACGACAGCCTTCGGATTCAGCTTTCTGTCTGCACTCTTGACCCTACTTTTTCATTCAGAAAGCCATGTTGGATCCGTTAGTGCGGGGAACAAGATACCTTTTCCTTGTTCGACCGATAACTTCTTTGACACAGCGGCACAATACACGTCGTTTCTTTGCGTTGCCGCTTAGCTTTTAACATTTCAGGGTGTTGCAGTGTACATAAGGCGTCGTTGAATTTCACAGTAAATCAGATGGCAGCTGTGAAACACTGATTTTAAACTTGGCGAGGCCGCGCCAGCAACAGGACAACAGGAATTTCGCGCGTTCTTGCACTCTCTTGACTCGCAGCGCCGCTTGTGGCATCTAAGTGCAGTCATCACATGCACGGCCACCCTATCTTGTATGAAATGCGCGCGCTCAGCACACTAGGCAGTATATTTCTAGATACTCTAATATTACACTGCCAATGTCGTCGAAGGACGATAATCTTGCGTCTGGAGAGAGTGAACAAAACATGTATTCGATGTTCTGCGCAAGAAAACTGGTGAATGTATTCTAGAGGCGCAGCGTTAGATTGCCTTGAGCGTGCAGCGAAGGTGAGCGAGCGCATCAAGTCGTGTCACTCGGGAGACATGAGCGCTATCTGGCACTTATTCTGAAAAGCGGGTCGTGCCCCATGCGTGACCGTCGCTGAGATAATAAGGTGTAGGCGCCACCATCGTGTCGCCTTAGTAAAGCGTTGGAAACACTTCCCGTTTCGTTGAAGCCTTGCATGGCCCGCGCAAGGTTACGAAGGCTACGATACCTAAAATTACTTATGTGTGCTTTTTCTAGCAAAAAATGCACATACATAATATTTACGTGTTGTTATGGTGCCTCAGCACCATAACATGCAAAGAGCATGCAAAGAGGCTTAGCTGCTGGTGAGGATCAGGTAACATCAGATCTGCTGAAAGATGAAGGACAGATTGTGTTAGAAAAACTAGCCACCCTGTTTACGAGGTGTGTCCTGACGGGAAGAGTAGCAGAGTTTAGGAAGAACGCTAACATAATCTAATACATAAGAAAGGAGATGACAAGGACTTGAAGAATTACAGGCCGATCAGCTTGCTCTCTGTAGTATACAAGCTATTTTCAAAGGTAATTGCTAACAGAGTAAAGAAAACATTAGAATTCAGTCAACCAAAGGAACAAGCAGGATTTAGAACAGGCTACTCAACAATTGACCGCATTCATACTACCAATCAGGTAATAGGGAAATGCTCAGAGTATAACCAATCACTATACATAGCCTCCATAGATTAGGAGAAGGCGTTTGATTCAGTAGGAATATCAGCCGTCATGCGGACACTGCGGAATCAGGGCGTAGATGAAGTATATATCAACATTCTGGAAGAAATCTACAGGGGATCAACTGCTACCATAGTGCTTCATAAAGAAAGCAACAGAATACCAATCAAGAAGGGTGTAAGGCAGGGGGACACGATCTTCCCAATGCTATTTACCGCGTGCTTACAGGAGGTTTTCAGAAGCCTAGAAGGGGAACAGTTAGGGACAAGAGTTAATGGAGAATACCTTAGTAACCAGTGCTTCGCCGATGACATCGCATTGCTGACTAACCCAGGGGACGAATTGCAACTCATGATTACGGAGTTAGACAAGGAGAGCGAAAAGGTGGGTTTTATAATTAATCTGCAGAAAACGAAAGTAATGTACAACAACCTCGAAAAGGAGCAGAGCTTCGAGATAGGTAATAGTGCACTCGAAGTTGTAAAAGACTATGTCTACTTAGGGCAGGTAATAACCGCAAAGCCGAACCACGAGATTGAAGTAGCTAGAAGAATAAGAAAGGGGTCGAGCACATTCGGCAAGCACTCTCAATTTATGGCATGTAGATTTCCACTATCCCTCAAGAGGAAGGTATATAACAGCTGTATCTTGCCGGTACTTAGCTCCGGAGCACAAACCTGGAGACTTACAAAGAGGATACAGCTTAAATCGAGGACGACGCAGCGAGCAATGGAAAGAAAATGGGTAGGTGTAACTTTAAGAGACAAGAAGAGAGCAGAGTGGATTAGGGGACAAACGGGGGTTAAGGATATCGTAGTTGAAATAAAGAAGAGAAAATGGACATGGGCCGGGCATGTAGCGCGTAGACAGGATAACCGCTGAATATTAAGGGTAACTAACTGGATTCCCAGAGAAGGGAAGCGTGTTAGGGGGAGACAGAAGGTTAGGTGGGAAGATGAGATTAAGAAGTTTGCGGGTATATATCGGCAGCAGCAAGCACAGGACCGGGTTAACTGGCGGAACATGGGAGAAGCCTTTGTCCTGCAGTGGACTTAGTCAGGCTGATGATGATGATGAAGATGATGATGATGATGATGGAGCCTCAGATATGCGCAATGACTGATATTTAATTGATAATCGCACAAGTATGAACGCTCAACTTTGAGCAACATTGGTGGGCGCTGCAGATGAAGTTTGCCGTTTGGAGTATCGTTCGGTCCCTTTGGTGCCGTTAAGGGTACTGGTAAAGGTCGACGCACAGACAAATCTACAGACAGACAGACAGACACACACACAGACAGACAGACAGACAGACAGACAGACAGACAGACCAAAGTTTCTGCATCAGTCGCCGTGGTAGTCTAGTGGATAAGCTACTCGGCTGCTGACCAGCAGGTCGCGGGATTGAACCCCGGCTTTGGCGGCTGCATTTCCGATGGAGGTGTAAATGTTGTAGGCCGGTGTGCTCAGATTTGAGTGCACGTTAAAGAGCCCCAGGTGGTCAAAATTTCCGGAGCCCTCCACTACGGGGTCTCTCATAATCATATTGTGTTTTAGGAATGTTTAACCCCGTATGTCAACAAATCATCAATCATAACTCTTGCGTCAAAAGTCCGTAAGAAAGACTATAGTCTTTAAAAAACGTGGTAGACATGTACGGCATTAGCACACATGCCTCGTTCGTTTACACCCTTGCACCTGAGAGCCGTGAGGCAAGTGTTTTGTTCAGTTTAACCACTGCAGCGGAGATCCCTTTGTAGACGTCTTGCTACGGGATGCCCGGGTATATCATATGAAAGGTGTGAACTTCTATAAAAAATTGACAGCATATCCACGGGGTGAATGATGGAGAGTGGGGCGAAGCATCCGTCCGTCCTTGAGATGTTCTTCCTTCCGTCCGTTCATGCTGTGTGACCATCCGTCCGTCCATCTGTGTGACCTTCCGTGCATACATTCGCCCGTCCGTGCGTGCGCCAGTTCGTGCATCGCAAGTCCATCTGTGCGTCCATTCATACGTTCGTCCATGCATCCCTTCTGCGTCCGTCCATGCGTCCAATCGTCCGTGCAGTTATCCGTGCATCCTTCCATGCATCTGTCTGCGTGTCCGTTTGTCCATCTATTCAACACTCCAAGTAACTACATCTCGCATCTTTTCATCACATATAGCGCATATAGAAGCACCGCCATCCAGCAGACATTCAAGGACTGAACGAGAGGAGGCACACGCACACTTTCTTACGGCTTGCGCTTCGTGTCTACTTTCCACTTTTAACCACCTCGAGTTCATGGTATATACTAGTTCACTGTATTCGTGGCACTGCGGCCCTACGCTCGCTAAACCTTTCTAAAACCAAGGAGATTACGCCCAGCAAGTATAACGTAGCAACGGTTTCCTGTCAGATAGTGCTCAATGTACATGCCGATGGCTGCTAATGGAAAACGAGAGACAGGAGAATTCGGCTTTTATTTAACGCGCACGCAGCAAAATTTTTTATTGTTCAACAACAACAGAAGAAACCTCTCACTGGCACCACCTTGGTGGTCAAAATATAAGACTGGTTACACACTACGACTACGACTACTAAGAATGAGCGGTTGCCGCTATAAGGATCTTCGCCCCTAAAAAGCCAACAACCATTTATGTGTGAAAAGTGGTTCCCTACTAATAAACATTGCAGGATGAAGTGTCCTTTGTTGTTGGTAGGGTAATTGAAAGTGTCTTCTCAGCGTGTCTAAACGTTTACATTGGATTAAAATGTAGATTACGGTGACTGCTTATTCACACCTTTCACAAAAAGGTAGATCACCACCAGAAAAAAGAAATGAATTTTTAGTGTGTGTTTGTCCTGTTCTTGACCTTGAAAGTAATAATTCTGTGTGGCGTGATCTTGAAACTGGCGGCTAATGACCTAGTTGCGCCTTGATAACATGCAGTCTATTACCTGTGTGGGTCTTCTCTAGGTCTCTCACACCGAATGAGTAGGGCTGTCTCATAGAAGGCCGTTTTCAAAACAAAGCGGAACTTGACATGTCAATAAATGTAGAACGTGAAGGGTGTGCATTGTCTGCGTTCACTTTAGGAGTATTTAAAAGAAATGTACCAACTCTGTAGGTGGAGGGATCATTCATTTGATTCCACGTAAAGACTTTCCTCGTGGCTAGTGCAAAAAGCGCCCGTAGAGATGCGGATGCCTAGTTGATGAACAGGATCAAGCATGTCAACGGCAGTAGGAGTCTCAGACTAATATGCTATTGACCCATAGCCTAGACGAGTACGTTCGAGGCTTCTATACAAAGTCACCAGACGCTTCTTGTCACTTCCCCACGTAGTGCGTGACAAAACTTTTGGAACATTCATGTTTTTATCCACTTGTTTTTTAGATACTTGATGTGTGGTATGAAGGCTTGTTTGATGTTCAGTATTAGGTCTAAGAATTCACGTTCAGTATTACCAGCAAGACGTTACCCATGCAAACGAATACCAGATTCAGAATGAATGCCTCTCTTCGTGGAGAACAAAACACATGTGCTTCTCTGTGCAATCAGTCGGAACCCGTTTTCTTCTGCCCACTTGAAGACTGTGCTCAACCGAATCTGAGCCTGCCACTCACACTTGGCCAGATTACCAGACTTGAAATCAAGCTGGACGTCGTCGACATATGTGGAGTGAAACACATTTCTAGAGATGGACAAGCGCAATAATTCATATTGATAACAAAAAGAGGGCAGCTAAGTACACCGCCTTACGGCACTCCTGTTCCTTCTACAAATGTGTGGAGAAGAAAGCTGCCCACTCGAAAACAGAATGTCCGATTTGACAAGTAACTTTCTATTATGGTGAACATTCTGCCACGCGTGCCAAGGTGGGACAGGTCTCTTAATATTCCAAAGCGTGTTGAAGTATAAGCCTTTTCGATATCGACGAACACCGAGAGAAAATAATGTTTATGGATGAAAGCGTCTCTGATCTGTGCCAGAATACAAACAAGGTGGTCAGTGGTGGATCTATCCTCTCGAAAAACGCACTGAAATGGGTCGATCAATTCGTTTGTTTCAAAGAAACGCACATGTCGGCACTTCGTCATTTTTTTTTCGAAAAGCTTGCACAAGCAGCTTGTAAGGGCAATAGGCCTATAACTCAAAACTGAAGAGGGTACTTCCCTCTTTCAAAATTTCAGTAATAAAACCCTCTTTCTACGAAGTAGGGATAGCGCTACAGAACCAGATAGCATTGTGCAAATGAAGTAAGGTTTTTTTTTCGTTTCGATTGTTAGATTTTTCAACATTTAAAACACCACATGGTCAGAGCCTGGGGCGGAATCACTTCAGGAGTTCAGTGATGTTTGGAGCTCCGCTAGGCTGAAATTTCGGTCCTCCACCAGATATCATGTACATTTGTGTTCGAGTTTTCGCTTCTCTATTTTTGCGCTGTATTTTTGGAGGCATTAGTATAGTGTGACGAGCTGGACACCCGTTCGAACTGTGTGCCGAGAAATTTTGCCTGATCTTCCTTGGTGTCACCCTGTGTGTTTACTCGTGGGAGTGTGTGTACTTGTCTTCCTGCTACTCTACCAGCCATGTTCCAGACGTTATCCTGCTGGGTGTATAAATGAATCCACGGAAAAAAACTTCTGCCAGCTTTCTCTTTTGGCTTGCCGACGCGTTCTCCTGCCCTGAGACTTTATTTGCTTAAGTCTGTCAAGACCTATGGCAGTCGGTGAGTTCTGAAGCAACTTCCATGCTTTCTTTTGCTGCTTGCGCGACTTTCGTCACTCAGAGTTCCACCATGGCACACGTAGTTTTCTAGGGTGCCTATATTTATGCATTTCGATGCATTTTTATGCTGCATCATCTAACATGCTGTGAAGCAGTTGACAGCAGCCTCCATGCTTCAAGCACATATGTCGCGTCAACAAAAACAGGTGATGGTATAAAACTGTTCTAAGCCGGCTTTGCTTATGAGATTTTGGGAACATGTGGTGGACATACTGTTGCTATAGTTGTGCTCAAAACTACTGGAAAATGATCACTTCCGTAGGGATTAGTGATAACTTTTCAGTGAAGTAGAGGCACAAGCGATGGAGATACTATGCGTAAGTCTATGGAGGAATATTTATTGTTAGCGAGGTTTTAATAGCTTGTTACTGTTCGATTCAATAGACATGCACCAACAGAGAAAAGAAATTGTTGAAACAGTCAACCATGGGCGTCACAACGACTGTCTCCGCATAGCTTGCTATGCGCATTGAATTCTCCGAATAGAACATAAGTTTCCGGAAGTTCATTGAAGAAAGACTGGAAGTCTTGTTTTACTAGGTAATAGCTCTGAGGTACGTAAAGGAAACAAATTGTGATCAGCTGTCGAAATGCACAGCTCGAACAGTTACTGCCTCAAGGAGGTTTGAATTTGAAAGTGTGTGCATGGAATCCCTTGATTCACTATGATGGCAAATCCTCCAGATGATGTCCCGGCAGCATTACTGTCCTTTCGGAAACTAAAATATTTACATAAAAAGTTCGTGTGTTTTGGATTTAGGTGTGTTTCCTGTACACACAGCCCTTTCAGTGAGTGTTCGTGTAAAATTTGTTGGACATCGCGAAGGTTCCTTAGGAGGCCCCTGCCATTCCATTGTATAATTAGAGTTGTGCGGTGTGTACAAGTTGTGCGGTATTGGAGTTGTGCGGTGTGTACAGTAGAGTTGTGCGGTGTGTACAAAAAGCGAGTGGTTGTTTAGGCGGGAAGTTTAAATTCAAGGAACAGGGCTATCACCAGGCCCCAACAACTGCGTTTTTTTTCTTTACGCGCTCCAAGGAGCCACGCTGCTCTTTCGGCTTCAAGGGTACCGACGTATCCGTTCCGGCCTCGGAGGCACTGGATGCCTGCGCGTGCGAGCTACTAGATCGAAAATCTCCGCCTCGCATGGTGATGAAAAGTCTTGAAACCTGAGGACCCTGGACTCTCCTGTATCTGGTCGCGAAAAGGCGGAGTAGACTGGAATACAGCCGCCTCGGGGGCAGGTGCTACAACCACCGGCTCGCTATGCGCGGTCCGAGAGAGTGACGATGGCTGGCTCGGCGGTGCCCCCTGACGCGCCGCATCAGCATATGTTAAGCCAACAAAGGGCGAGGCTTTTTTTCTGGCTTTTTTAAAATTGATGTTTTCGTTCACCTACATCTTTATTATCTTTTTTTTGCCCATTATGGGCAGATACGTGATTACGCGGCATGGTTTGCGTCACAGTACACGCAGTGCGACTGCTATTTGCAGTTCTCAGGCACATGGTCCAGGACTCCACATTGTGCACAAGTCTGATGATCATGACATCTTTTAAACAACCATGGCCATACCCCTGGCATTGGAAGCAGCGATGGAGATTTGGTATGTATGGCCTGTGAGAGGTGTTTATGTACCCTGTTTGAATGGTTTCTTGCAGTTTACTCGAAGCAACCGTTAGTATTATTTGTTTCGTTCGTGTTTTCTTGTTGTCTCTTCTGATGATTCTTCTCTCTACATTGGTCACATTTTGGCTCCTTCCCCCATCCAAAAGTTCAGTCTTAGTCAGTTCAGTAAGTCTGAGTCTGATACCACTCAGCGAGTTGTGTTCATTTAGATGTGTGGTGTTACAGTGACCGGTACGCCACCAAATGTTGAGACACTGTCTAGCTTTTCAAATTGTTCTTTTTCCCAAACTTCGAGGAGGAGGTCTCCGCTAGCCATTTTTGTTACATTATATTGAGCCCGGAGAATTTCACTAAGACACCAAGCAACTACAATGAAAGATATGGTTCTGGCTTGCTTTCCAGTTTTCTCAGAGTGAATGGCGTGAAAGTCAGGAAATGCTTCTGTTGGTGGGTTTAAAAAATTGTCATTCGTGCGTACCGCCATCAAGCCGGTAAGTAGAAGGAATGCTTAATGCATGCCGGTCTTAGTTTTATTCAGCAGGTTTGTGACCACCCGCCATGGAGCCCAACGAGGAGAAACAAGTTTGTGAAACTATAAACTTGCATATGCCAGTCATACAATGCCAACACCAAGCAATGCACCTAAACCAAAGTAGGCTGTTTGCACAGTGTTAACCCTCGCATCCAGAAAAATTTTGGAGTAAAAGGAAGAAACAAGAAGACATAAAAAATAAAAAGTGATGGTAAGAACGATTGATATATATATATAGAGAGAAGGATGGGAAAAAGTGACTGTCGATTTCCCCTAGATGCGTCAGTCAGTCCAGAGGTGCGTCTACGTGAAGCTAGGGTCAAAAGGGTTTGTTGCTTCTGCCAAAGGGTCTTAGGGGTCCAAGCACTCGGAGTCGGCTTAACACGCAGTATCTCATTTTTCCCAGATACGACTCAGCCATGCACGGCTAGGCATTGGGAGAGGTCGAAACCCCCCATTAACTGTGGTCCGTTGTATCGCTACACACCAAACGCCTGTTCGCGTTGACGCCCTTGCGGTGACCGAGAAACTTCCTGTGACTAATTCATTGCAAAGTAAGACTACTGAAAGTCAACAAAGTATTTTTAACTAGTCAATTATTTTTGCTGGAATTCTTATATAGTTTCTTTTTGTTGTGTTTGCCAGAAGGTAATTTGATTGGAGCCATTTACATAGCTTTACCAGGACATCAATACCTTTTTTCTAAAGCTCGGTCTCCGCTTCAGCTGTGAGAAAGATATTGGTATCATCCGCGTAAAAAATGTAGTCTTCTGAGATATAATCAGGTAAACCATTCACGTATGCTAGAAAAAAAGGGCATAAAATAGAACCCTGGGTAATTACTCTGTTAGTTGTGTTTTAGGATGATGTCATGTGGTTCACATCTACATACTGTCTGGTTTGTGAAATACGTGCTAATGAGGCCTAATGGTGCTCCACGAGTGCCATACTTGTACTATTTTTGCAGCAATATGCTGTGATTTACAAGATGGAAAGCTTTTGTGAGGTCCGTAAGTGTACCCATGGGGAATAGTTTTTTCTACAGTTATTTATTTTTTTCCACGATGTTGATTAACGCTGTCTCAGTCGACTTCCCTTTTATGTACCCGTATTGTTTTTCTCATGCATTTTTCGGGCTGTCAAAAACTTGCCTAGTTGGTTTGTTGTTACGTTTCCAAAAATCTTGGAAAATGGTGACAATAGGGGTATTGGTCGGTAATTTGACATATTCATCTTATCAATTTTTTTAATACTGGCACAAGCTTGTATATCTTTTTGCGTCAAAATTAATCATGTGGTAAACGTTTTATTGATTATATGGGACAACAGTTTGCAAATAGTAGTCCAACAATTATTTAACACTGATACCGGCACCATGTCCAGGCTCGTTGAAGAAGTATTTTTTTTAGGGCGAGAATTACATTTTTCCCTTCATGTGTATCGATGGGCTTGAGAAAGAGAGAACAGGAAGGGCTGATTCATGTGTTCAAGTTTCGTTGGGATGCATGTGAGTTATCGACAATGAGGTTGTGGTTGATTGTCGTGAAGTAATTGTTGAAGCATTCAGCAATGACAGAATGGTCCCTCCATTTGTGTCATTCATCAGGATCCCACATATAGCGCTCGTGTTGCAAGTGTTTAGTGTGGTGTTCTTGACTCTCCACGTAGTTTTTGAATCGCCTTGATCTCGCGTAATTTTACCATAAACAGAATTTCGCTAATATATCATAGATAAAGTTTCAACTTTTTCTATATCTTGTACCTAATTTATAAGCTCACATTATATTGTATTCGCTTTAATTTTTCATACATTTATTCTTATAGTTTATCGACTTTAACAGGTCACTCGTTAGCCGCAGTTTACGCTTAATGTTCCTGTTCGAGGTCATGCAAGGACGTTCACCCAGTTTTTGACATCTGTTGAATATCTTCATTGACTGCTCAAACTTATCGTTGTTAGTATGTGCTAAACACACGGTGTGCCCATTTTCTGTCATTAGGGCATTAAAAATGATGCCGTATTTGAGTGTTATTTGCTTTAGAGCAAACAGCGCTCTTTTCTGTCCTTGTTTTTTTCGCTTCCGTATTTACGAAGTAACTACTTCTAGGTTGCGCTGTTCCAGCATTCAGTTGCTTTAGAGGAATGCACCACTGGCTGCTACATGGCGAAGACAAGCAGATGATCGCTATTGTCAGATGCCAATGTTCCGCTAGTGACCTTTATGTCCCATATGTTGGTCATGATGCGATCTAATACTCTCTTGCTCAAGCTTTTAATGCGTGTAGGCTGTTTAATCAGAAGTTGCAATCTGTGACTAGTCAGCAAGTCTGTGTACTCCTAAATGTTGTATCGACGAATGGCAATTTTAGTATAAACTAAAAATTAATTGAGTGTTCTTGCTAATGTTGGTGCTAAGCCACTCATGTAATCCATCAAGAAAATCATTTTTAGAGTTATGCGGGTACCTGTAGACCACACCTACTGATGTGCATTTATTTCTAAGCGGTAGAACTGTTTGGGTTGAGTTATTTGGGGGTACTTCGATAACAAGTACTTTACACCGTGTAGATATAAAGCTACGATTCGCCGCGGTGGTCTAGTGGCTAGGGTACTCGGTGCTCACCCCCGGGTCGCGCGATCGAATCATTGTCGCAGCGGCTGCAATTCCGATGGAGACGGAAATGTTGTAGACCCGTGTGCTCACACTTGCGTGCACGTTAGATAACCCCAAGTGGTCAAAATTACCTGAACCTCCCCCCCCCCCTACACCAGCTCTCATAATGATATGGTGGTTTTAGCACGTCAAGCCCCACCTATCTATGAATTTAAATGTTATGTCAGTTCTAACTTTGTACAATACATCATTGTTTACGTAAAGAGCTACACCCCCATGCGCAGTTTCAACACCTGTCGTAATTGATAAGCTCCGTGTACAGCTGAGCTCTAGGTCATAACCAGGGAGTGGGTATTTTTGACAGGTGTTTTCTGGCAACCAGACATCTAATAAAGCAATGAAATGAAATGTGTGGCGTAGTGTATCACAAAGATCAATGAACTCATCAGGATGTTTTCTTAGGCTCCTTAAGTTGAGATATAGCAATGACAAACTGGATGAGCCACATAACTGGCTACTAAATACTCGTGGTTCCAAAAGCCTAAATGTAATCTCGTCAGTTTTTTTGTTTGTTGTAGCTTCGCTTCACATGATGACGTGTGAATAATCTGGTGATCTGATTTCATGAACTAAACTGGTTATTTTTTTTTGCTTTTATGACACATTTATTCGTCCACAAAAAACTGCAATTGCTTGCTTTTTTTTCAGCTTCAACGCTTCAGAAATAAATAAATGTTTGTTTTCAGACTTAGGTGGTCGTTAAAAACACTTGGCCAGAGTCTTTGCTTTTTTCGACATCTTTCGCAGTTAGTCGATCTTTTTTAGCTTATTTATTGAAGATGATCTTTTTTGTCTCTGGAAACGAACCGACCAATTATATAACTTGCTGTAGGGTTAATAGTAGTGGGCACTCTGTGATAGGTGTAAATGTCTTCAGGAGCAATAATGCAGTCTACTTTAGTACCGATGTCAACCATCACTTGCAAAAGATTTTCATCTGTATTGTTTCGTAATCTGCGTTTCTCAACGTTATTCAAGAGTGAAAATTGTTCATACTGTGCGGTTTGTCTTGAGAGATTAGCATTCACTTTTTAGGTCTTCGTTGTCAT
The DNA here is from genome assembly GCF_013339725.1 of Rhipicephalus microplus. Taxonomy (NCBI): domain Eukaryota; kingdom Metazoa; phylum Arthropoda; class Arachnida; order Ixodida; family Ixodidae; genus Rhipicephalus; species Rhipicephalus microplus. Next base: position 121,784,093 of record NC_051168.1, read on the forward strand.
TCTACAGAGCGCAGCTTTCAGCGAGAACTTTGTCCCGTTCAGCTTTGATACTGTCATAGTCGTTGCTCAAAAATGCGAGGTTATTTTGTATTTCTAGAATTTTCTGTTTTTGAGATAGTGCTTCCTTGAGAAGGAGCAAGTTAAGGGTGAAGTTATTCTGATACCTCCTTAAGGGAAGCTTTTAGGAGTTTGATTTCTTTTTCAAGCTCCACATTTGACAGCTTAGTAAATACCAAAGAGCAATCCTCAATAGCCTTCTCAGTTGAGTAGAAATGTAACAAAATGAGCATTGCGCACCTGAAATATGGCAGAAAGACGTTTCAGCAATTTCTGTAGTATCGACGGGGTTGGGGCAATACGGATCGCTCAAATGGGGACGGCGTCAGTCTGTTCCCTGGTTAAATGGGCGCTGACAGCAGGTAGTGTTCACGAAATCTTGATACACAGCAGGACATGCAATAGCGGATGTACGGCAGAAAGGCGTTGCCACATTCAATGCTTGTGAGCGTTATTGTGGCGGGAGCAGCTCGCGGCTCATGCGGTCATCGTTGAATGGTATTCAGAAATAGGATAGAAAGACGTTTCAGCCATTTCTGTCGTATTGGCTGGGGCTGGCCTATGCAGATCACTGAAACAATTGCCATCGAGGAGTTCATTAGGTCGTATTAGGGAAGCTCCACGATACAAGTTGTCCCTATTTATTGATCATTATTATGCTCTCATGGATTGTTGGTAGGTTTGATTGATATGTGGGGTTTGACGTCCCAAAACCACCATAACATTATCAGAGACGCTGTAGTGAAGGGCTCTGGAAATTTCGACCACTTGGCGTTCTTTAACGTGCACCCAAATCTAGCACACGGGCCTACAACATTTCCACCTTCATGGGAAATGCAGCCGCCGCAGCCGGGATTCGAACTCGCGACCTGCCGGTCAACCGGCGAGTACCTTAGCCACTAGACCACCGCGGCGGGGCATTGTTAGTAGGTCATGTAAGATATAAAGATATTTCAGGGGAAGAGCCCACGAACACGTTGCACAAAAACTATAGGTTATGAGAATAACCAAGAAATTTTACACATAAGTATGGCTACCTTCCAGCTAAGGACATACCTGTTGACAACTACCAAAACAATGAAGCTTTATATTGCGATTCGTTATTTCTATATTGGTAGAAAATTAAGCAGTATTTTAGGATGCCTAATTTGAGATGGTTGAAAATCATCAGTCTTTATTTTTCTGAACAGAAGGAAGTCTGTCAATTCAAATTTTTCTGATAAATATATGCGAAAAAATGGACGATGTGCTAACATGGCACTTTGGCTTATGAAGTTAATTAACCTTTATTCCTGGCACTAAGGCTTCATAATCCCGACGCATAAAAATACACTTACATGATATCGTGGAGGATAATCCGATTCTTGCTGAAAATATAAGTAGTGGGCTTCCGTTTCAGATTGATAGATAGCAAGCAGCAGTAAAAACGTTACAGCAAGAGCGTATTGCATGCCTGGCTTACGTTGTGCTTATGTGGAATTAAACCTAATCAAAATATCTAAAACGAAGCCTAGAACGCGCAGATTTATACGTCTGCCACTGTCATAGTTTCAATTGCGCGCCTTTATAGTGCCGTAACGTATTCTTGCCGGGACGTTAAAATGCACAAAATAAAGAGAATGTCGGCAGACTGACGTAAAAATGGTGACACAAAATTTCCACATTTCGTGAAACTTCGCTAAGCTGCGTTGTATAAAATTGTTGAGTAGCCACCTTTTAGGTCAAAAAAGGTCTAACGTGTGATAGATAGATTTGGTATTGCTGTATCATACAAATATTTTACTATACCATTGCGTGAAGATGTCAGCGTGGGCTTTTTAGAGGCAAAAACTCAGGACAAACGTCATTCAAATGATGACGCTCTTCTTCTCTTGTTCTCAGCTTCCCTTATGTAATGTCTTTCTGCCGTCGTTCTGTTTTTCGCATAATATCAGTATGCACTCTCCTGGTACAACCGTCGCTATACGCAATAAAAAACAATGGGTTCACAGAAAAGTTTAAAGAATTGCAAATGCGTGAATTGCAGAGAGATTATAATCTGTTATCACGAAAAAACTTTTGAAAGAGTTCGAGGGACAATGCTATGGGAAACCACCAACGTTTAAATAAGTTTGGTCACATGCTAGTGATTTGCTGGGGGATATCAGACAAGGTCGTTCCACTGGGTCTTGGCTGGCGAATAATAAAACATAGCTATTTGCATGTTCAGTCTAGTTGGTCTTTTATTATTTCTTCTCGAGCTCGAACATCTATGGAAAGGCCAGCGTCTGAGTGTGTTTTATTCTTTTTTTCCTTTTCTCGGAACAATGCGTCATTAAGAATAAAGACGTAACAAAGCTTGAACATACGCAGGTGCTTTGAGAAAACTTGTGAAACACGAATATTACGCTGATAAAGTGGTGAATAGAAAATATGACATCGTGATATTTACCAAACAAATATATATATTCATATATATTGTCACGGGGTCGTGACGTGGCCAAAGACAGGAGAGTTTCTGTTGGAATTTAACTGTTTATTTGGGCGAACCTGTGCCCGGTAAACGGAAAGTCCGATTACAGTAGCTGTCTTGGACTGATAGCGGCGAACGGAGCGTCAGCCGTCGATCAACTACGGACAAGCGGCGAAGTGCGTCGGCATTTTTACTCTTGCCATCGAATGTTCTAGCGTTATTGCTGGTGGTGGCGTAGGTTCCAGAATAATCTGTCCAGTTCGCAGAGTAGGCGTGATTTTATCGAAATGATCTTCTAAAAACCGTAAGCTTCTCGAAAACTGCACGCGCGTTTTGCGCTGAGAATTGTGTAATGTTTTGGGGCGATAACAATTCTTGAGAAATGGAACGTGGCATTGCCCCCCTTTGAAAAAGGCATCGTCCCGATGCTTTAACTAAAGATGAAGGTACAACAATAATGCAAGGCATTACAATGAATAAATTACGATACAATAACAATACAAAAACATTGCTTCAGTTTGTTAACGCGCATGAAATGGCTTGAGGCGCACGAAATGGACGACTTCAGGGTGCGCTCGGCGTCGTTGAGAGTTCGTGATGCCGTCGGGGACAACGTCATAATTAAGTGGGCCGAGACGTCGAACCACCCTGTACGAACCAAAGTACCGTCGCAGAAGCTTTTCACTTAGTCCACGTCGGCGTATCAGCGTCCATACCTAAACACGTGCACCGGGCTGGTATTCCACGAAGCGTCGTCTAAGATTGTAACGGCGGCTGTCGGTCGTCTGTTGATTGATACGGAGGCACGCGAGTTGTCTCGCATCTTCGGAGCGTTGAAAGTACTCACTGACATTGGGGTTTTCTTCGTCGGTGATGTTGGGTAACATGGCATCGAGCGTCGTTGCCGGGCTCCTTCCATAGAGCAATTTGTATGGAGATATCTCCGTCGTCTCCTGCACCACCATGTTGTATGCGAAGGTCACGTGCGGAAGAATGACGTCCCACGTCTTGTGTTCGACATGAACGTACATTGCTAGCATGTCGGTGATCGTCTTGTTAAGCCACTCAGGGAGGCCATTGGTCTGTGGGTGGTACGCTGTCGTCCGGCGTTGGTTTGTCTGGCTGTATGCCAAGATCGCTTGAGTTAGGTCGGCAGTAAATGCAGTTCCTCTGTCGGTTGTAAGGACCTCCGGGGCGCCGTGACGTAGGACGATACTTTCGACGAAGAACTGAGCTACCTCGGATGCAATGAATTTTGGAAGGGCTTTTATCTCAGCGTAGCGGGTGAGTTAGTTGGTAGCTACCACGATCCACTTGTTTCCGAAAGACGACGTCGGGAACAGCCCCAGTAGGTTCATACCAATCTGCTGGAAAGGTCGGCAAGGTGGTTCAATTGGCTGCAGAAGTCCCGCTGGCCTTGTCGGCGGTGTCTTGCGTCGCTGACAGTCCCGGCATGTCCTCACTTAACGAGTGACGTCGGTGTTAAGACGTGGCCAGTAGTACCTTTCTCGTGTCCTCGTGAGCGTGCGAGAAACACTGAGTTGCCCTGCCGACGAATCATCGTGCAGGGTCTGCAGGAGTTCTTGTCGCAAAGCTGAAGGCACCACAAGGAGGTACTTGGCTCATAGCGGTGAAAAGTTTTTTTTTTTTTGGAGAAGACCGTTTCGCAGGAAGAACGACGCAAGTGCGCGCTTGAATACCTTCGGGACTTCAGTGGTCCTGCCTTCGAGGTATTCTATTAGGGCCTTAAGTTCCTGGTCGGCCCGCTGTCGTTCAGGGAAGTCGCCGGTAGTTATCGTTCCCAGGAAGTAGTCGTCAACCGGGTCGTGGGGTGGTGGTTGGTCGACAGGCACACGAGAGACAGTCGGCGTCGGTGTGTTTCTTGCTGGACTTGTAAATGACAGTAAAGTCATATTCTTGAAGGCTCAGGCTCCATCGTGCGAGGCGACCTGAAGGGTCCTTCAAGGTGGCAAGCCAACACAAGGCGTGGTGGTCGCTCACAAATTTGAAGGGCCTGCCGTAGAGGTAGGGGCAAAATTTCGACGTAGCCCAGATGATGGCGAGACACTCCTTTTCTATTGTGGAATAATTGGCGTCGGCTTTGGATAGCGATCGGCTAGCGTAACTAATAACTCTTTTGAGTCCGTGAGCCCTCTGCACAAAAACGGCGCCAAGGCCTACGCTGCTTGCGTCAATGTGTACGTCTGTCTCGGCGAATTGGTCGAAATGGGCAAATAACGGAGGCGTCTAAGGCGAAGTTTAAGCTCCTGGAAAGCGTGTTCCTGTGGCGTTTCCCACTTGAACTCCACGTGGGCCTTGGTAAGGTTAGAGAGAGTATCGGCGATGCGGGCGAAGTTTTTCACGAGCCACCCATAACAGACGCAGAGTCCCAGAAATCGGCGCACCGCCTTCTTGTCAGTGGGCTGCGGGAAGTCGGCAATGGTGGCTGTTTTCCGTGGATCGGGACGAACTCGACTTGCTAATAACGTGCCCCAGAAACAAGAGTTCCTCGTACGCAAATCTGCACTTTTCTGGCTTCAGTGTGAGTCCAGACGTCTTGATGTCTTGAAGTACAGCTTCAAGGTGCCGAAGATGCTCGTCGAAACTCGAGGGAAACACGACGACGTCGTCCAAGTAGACAAGGCAAGTCTGCCACTTCAATCCTGCCAGTACTGTATCCATAACGCGTTGAAAAGTTGCAGGCGCTGAGCAAAGGCCGAAGGGCATCACTTTAAACTCTAAGAAGCCGTCCGGTGTTATAAACGCCGTCTTCTCTCGGTCTCTTTCGTCGACATCGATTTTCCCATAGCCAGTCTTCAAGTCCATTGACGGAAAGTACTTGGCATTATGGAGCCGATCAAGTGCGTCGTCTATTCGTGGGAGAGGATACACGTCCTTTCTTGTGATTCTGTTCAGGCGGCGATAATCGACGCAGAAACGTAGGGTTCGATTCTTTTTCTTCACTAACGTCACGGGGGATGCCCATGGTTTTAGGACGGCTGCATCATGTCATCCCGTAGGATTTCATCAACTTGTCTCTTCATGGCCTCACGTTCTCGCGTCGAAACCCTGTACGGACTCTGACGGAGGGGTCTGGCATTTTCTTCTGTTATGATGCGATGGGGCAGCATTTTGGCAAGCGCGTGGAGGAGGGGCGTGGTGGCGGGCTACAGCAGCATAGCTCATAGCTTGCAGCTGAGGCTCTTGAGGCTGAGAAACGCCCAGCGATTGCTGGATCTCCTGGCGTACTACGTCCGCGATGGATTCCGCGTGAAGCTGCGCTTAAGGAAGTAATTTTCGCAGCTCTTCTTGCACGATCGCTCGGATCGTCTCAAGCAAGTCAGTGGTTACAAGCACTTGAATGCCGGCGTAGCTGGTAGACGAGAAGCTAGGGTTATATTGCCGCGTGCGCGTCTCGAGCGTCTTCTCTATCGTAGATTCTTCTCAAATGGATTCGGCGACCGTCTTTGGCGGGTTCTGATCAGCCCGGCAAAGAGTTCCTGCTTTACTCCTCGCATGAGCAGACGGACCTTCTTCTCCTCGGACATGTTGGAGTCAGCGTGGCTGAACATTTTAATCATATCTTCAGTGAATAGCACCATGTTTTCGTTTGACATCTGTATGCGGGTTTCAAGAAGACCTGCGGCCTTCTTCTTGCGCACCACACTTGCGAAAGTGTTGAGGAACCTGGCGCAAAAGACATCCCACGTTATAAGGCTTCGCTCTTGATTCTCGAACCAGGTCCGAGCAGCACCTTCTAAGGCGAAATACACATGCCAGAGCTTGTCATCGTCTGTCCAGTCATTGAAGGCGGCGACGCGGTCAAACCTTTCGATCCAGCTTTCCGGGTATTCCAGTGGCGAACCGTGGAGAGTCGGCGACTCTTTGATTTGCCGGAGCAGGAGTTGTGCAGGCTGCACGGGGGCGGTCAGGGTTGCAGTAGTGGATGTCAGGATCCACGTCTGCCTGGCTGCTTCAGGAAAGAGCCCGTACTCTGGTTGTAGTCCTCTCTGCATGCGGCTTACTCGTTGTTCAGGGTTAGCGTCGGTGTTTTGACACTTGGGCTGGAGTCGCGGCTTGAAGGAGGCGTCCGGTACATGGAAGAAACAGCACCTCCACAAGATGTCACGGGGTCGTGACGTGGCCGAAGAGAAGAAACTTTGTGTTGGAATTTACCTGTTTATTTGGGCGAACCTGTGCCCTGTAAATGGAAAGTCCGAGTACAGTAGAGTGTTGGACTGATAGCGGCGAACGGAGCGTCGGCTGTCGATCAACTACGGACAAGCGGAAAACTGTGTCGGCATTTATACTCTTGCCATCGAATGTTCTAGCATTAATGCTCGTGGTGGCGTAGTTTCCAGAATAATCTGTACAGTTCGCAGAGTGGGCGTGATTTTATCGAAATGATCTACTGAATTTCGGAAGCTTCTTGAAAACTGCACGCGCGTTTTGCGTGAGAATTGTGTAGTGTTTTGGGGTGATAACAAAACTTGAGAAATGAAACGTGCCAATATATATATTTATATATATATATATATATATATATGCTATCAAGTGAGGTACGTTTGCCCCCCCCCACTTGCGAAAGAGTTGGAGGGAGACAGTCCCACTGCTGCGTAATGACTGAGACACTGCCGGTTTCTGTTTCTGCCAATGGCGCCGCTGCATGACAATATAAGCAAATACGGCAACACGAAGTACCTAAGGAATATGGCAGTCGAAAACTCAAACCACTCTCTCTTTTTTTTTCGTAAAACATTGTAGGTGACAGACCCATCATAGGTAATCTATAAGCACATGTTGGCAAGTGCATAATATGAAAACACCTATCTTTGTCACGCAGTTTATTTAAATACAGACCTACTGGAAGGCCGAGGAACGCCAACAGGCCGAAAATACAAAACAAACGAAAGCTCGGGTCGCGCGCGTGCACCAACGCTGTGGCTTGCCGGTTCATGCTGCTTCGTCGTCGTTCGCATAGTTCCCTACATTGGCCCCCGGTGAATAGCGTAGCCAACCTGGCGACTTCGGGCGTATTCACTATAGCGGGCTCGTAATACGGCTTCAGGTGACTCACATTCACAATTTCTCGGCCACGACGGCGTAAGTCATGAGACTGTGTCAAAGGCTCAATTTCATAATTGCCCCGCGACGGTGGTCTAGTGGCTAAGGTACTCGGCTGCTGACCCGCAGGTCGCGGGTTCAAATCCCGGCTGTGGCGGCTGCATTTCCGATGGAGGCGGAAATCTTGTAGGCCCGTGTACTCAGATTTGGGTGCACGTTAAAGAACCCCAGGTGGTCAAAATTTCCGGAGGCCTCCACTACGGCGTCTCTCATAATCATATGGTGGTTTTGGGACGTTAAACCCCACAAATCAATCAATCTCATAATTGACTGGTGACGTACGGGCGAGAATGCGGTAGGGCCCGTGGTATCGTGAAAGTAATTTTGACGAAAGGCCAGGAGTGCTCGGTGGAATCTAGAGCCAAACGAGAGCACCAGTCGCGAAAGTAGAGAGATGTTGGTCGGTGTCATGCCGTAGCTTCTGGTGGCCTTGGTCCTCGGTTGTCAGTGAACGGGCCAATCGTCTGCAATTTTCTGCGTACCTGGCAACATCAGAAATTGCAGTGTACTCAGAGGAGTTGGGCGTGTATGGGAGAATAGTTTCCAGCGTGCACGATGGTTCGCGTCCGTACAACAGAAAGGGGAGAACCTTGTTGTCGCGTGCGTAGCGGTGTTATACGCATACGTGACGAATGGAAAGACAGTGTCCCAATTGGTCTGGTCTGAAGCTGTGTACATCGTCAACATATCACCGAGAGTGCGATTAAATCATTCGGTGAGGCCATTCGTCTTCGGGTGATATGCTGTCGTCATGCGATGAACCATGTTGCACTGAGCGAGCAACGCTTCAATGGCGTCAGACAAGAAAACACGCCCCCGGTTGCTCAAAATTTCGCGGGGAGCACCATGGCGAAGAACAAAGTTGCGCAGGATAAAAGACGCAACTTCCCTCGCGGTTGCTGCGGGTAGTGCTGCCGTCTCCGCGTAACGCGTGAGGTGGTCCACGCCGACAATTATCCACCTATTTCCAGAGGACGACGTGGGAAGCGGTCCGTATAAGTCGATACCGACGCGGTCAAACGGACGCGCTGGACAAGGCAGAGGCTGAAGTGTACCGGCAGGGCGTTGAGGTGGGACTTTACGTCGCTGGCATGCAGTACAAGCACGTACGTACTTGCAGACAAATGTGTACATGCCGCGCCAGTAGTACCGCTGACGTAAACGGTTGTACGTTTTGAGAGCGCCAGCGTGAGCGCTTTGCGGGTCGTTGTGGAAAGCAGTACAGATTTCCGAGCGCATGTGGCTGGGTATCAGTAACAGCCACGTCCAACTATCAGACGTGTAATTCCGCCGATAGAGTAGGTCGTCTCGAATAGCGAAATGTGTAGCTTGACGGCGGATAGTTCTTGAGACCAAATTAGCTAACGGATCAGTCAGAAAGGCGAGGAGATAGGAAATCCACACATCTTTGCGTTGTTCCGATGCCATGTCTGTGAAGTCGATTGGTGTTATGACAGCTGAATAAGGTGACGAGTGGGTTGGGTCAGCCGGTAGCGGCGAGCGGGATAGTGCATCAGCGTCGGAGTGCTTGCGGCCGGATCGGTATAGAACACGAATGTCGTATTCCTGTAGGCGAAGCGCCCAACGACCAAGGCACCCCGACGGGTCTTTGAGCGATGATAGCCAGCATAGAGCGTGGTTGTCCGTGACGACTTCGAAAGGGCGGCCATAACGGTATGGGCGGAACTTCGTCAGAGCCCAGACAATTGCGAGGCACTCTTTTTCCGTGACGGAATAATTACACTCGGCTTTCTTGAGGGTTCGACTCGCGTAAGCGACAACGTATTCTTGGTACCCTGGTTTTCGTTGAGCCAATACAGCACCAAGACCAACACCACCGGCGTCGGTGTGGACCTCCGTAGGCGCATCAGGGTCAAAATGACGTAGTATTGGAGGTGATAGTAATAACCGCCGAAGCGCGGTGAAGGATTCGTCGCACTCTTTTGACCAAGCAGAAATGGCTTTGGAAGTTGTCAACAGGTTGGTAAGAGGCGCGATGATGGAAGAGAAGTTGCGCACAAATCGACGAAAGTATGAGCACAGGCCGATAAAACTTCGAAGCGTCTTGATGGAATTGGGCTTCGGATAGTCGGCCACGGCGCGGAGTTTCGCCGGATCCGGGAGAACACCCTCTTTGCAGACGACGTGACCCAGTATAGTGAGCTGACGTGCTGCGGCAAAATGGCAGTTCTTGATGTTAAGTTGAAGGCCAGCAGAGGTGAGACACGTGAGAATAGCACGAAGACGAACAAGGTGAGTTGAAAAATCGCGAGAAAAAACAACGATGTCGTCTAGGTAGCAAAGGCACGTGTTCCACTTGTGGCTGCGAAGGATGGTGTCCATCATCCGTTCGAAGGTAGCTGGGGCGTTGCAGAGTCCAATCGGCATGAGGTTAAACTCATACAGCCCATCAGGTGTTACAAATGCAGTCTTCGATCGGTCAGGATCAGCCATTGGAACTTGCCAATATCCTGAGCGTAAATCTAAAGAGGAGAAATATTCTGCCCCTTGCAAGCAATCGAGAGCATCGTCGATGCGTGGCAACGGGTACACATCCTTCCGAGTTATCTTATTGAGCCGGCGGTAGTCGACACAAAATCGGATAGACCCATCCTTTTTGCGCACAAGTACAACAGGGGACGACCAAGGGCCCTGCGATGGCTGGATGACACCACGCTTGAGCATATCGTCGACTTATTCGTTGATAATACGGCGCTCTTCCGCTGAAACTCGATATGGTCGTTGGCGTAAGGGAGCATGAGTACCTGTGTCAATGTGGTGCGTGATGATCGCTGTGCGACCCAAAGATGGTTGAGCGCAATCGAAGGCAGAACGGAACTCTCGAAGAAGGGACAAGAGTTTCCTTCTTTGTGTCGGCGATAGCTCAGCGGCAACAGAGGGCTGGAATGAGTCTGGCGCGGGCAGTGTGGCCACAGGTGGCGTCATAGCATTGAGCTGGAGGTGAGGTGCGTGTTCGGCGAACTCTAGAGGGCGCAAGAGGTCAACGTCTTGTATGTTACCCAAACATTCTCCGCGAAGTAAGGTAACTGGCGACGATAACGAGTTCGCGACGAGCGTGGCGGTAACACCGGATTCCATGGTGAGTACGGCAAAGGGCAGGTGTAGGCTACGGCGGCGGGTAAATACGTCAGACGGGGTGAACAAAACAGTTCCGGCAGGAGCGGCCGTACAGGTCAGGGCTACAAGGGTTGATTTTCTCGGTGCTATTTCCGTGTCGGCAACAACGACAAGTTTGTAAGGTTCAGGAAGAGATTCCACCAAACAAGAGGTTGGCAGCGGTGTATGGGCAACTTCTGCACGTGAGCAATCTATGATGGCCCGATGACGCGAAAGAAAGTCCCATCCAAGAATGACTTCGTATGAGCATGATGCCAACACAAAAAATTCAATGGCATAAAGTTCACCTTGGATAATGACACGTGCAGTGCACACAGCTGTAGGTTCTATGCACTGCGAGTTGGCCGTGTGGAGCATCAGGCCCGAAAGAGGCGTCGTCACCTTTTTCAACTTGCGGCATAAGGTCTCACAGATTATGGAAACGGCGGCCCCTGTGTCGATTAGTGCTTGTGCGGCGGTCCCCTCAACATTGACGTCAATCACGTTTTGCAGCGAGAAAGATGGAGGTCTTAAGCAGTTCGAATTGTATGCAGCTGTTGCCTCCGGAGCTGCAGCAATCCGTTTTCCTCTTCCGTAGCAGGTCGGCGACGCATAGGTGACAGGGAGCGTCGTCGGGGTGATGGTGACCGATGGTTTGCGTAGGGTCGAGGACCGTCAGTGGTGTACCTCAATGGCGTCCTAGACGACGACGCCATTGGCCCGCCCACAGTGTCGACTGGAGGGGGATCTCGGCGACAGTGGCGGGCGACGTGTCCAGCGATACCACAGGCGAAACAGATGGGTCTATTATCCTGCGTCCTCCAAGCATCTGAGCGACGGTAAAATGGAGCTGAAGATCTCACGTAGGGATGTGGCGCAGCAATTGGGGTTGTAGGCACGACATAGGGTGGCGTGGCAGGTTGAGCATGTGGCATACGCTGTTGCGTAGGACGAGCAGCGACGGCGGCGTACGTGAGAGGCGTAGTGACTGGTGGTTGCTGATGCACCGGCGGAAGGGCTTCAGCGACTTGGGTCCGAATGACGTGTTGGAGGTCCGGTGCCAAAGCTTGCGTTGGCTCATGTGTCAGTGGCAGCAGTGACAGCTGGCGCGCTACCTCTTCGCGGACGAAGTCCTTGAATGTCGAAAGCAGCGGCTGCTTGCTGATCGGTAGGATGGGCAGCTAGGTGCAAGCTTGCGAGCGTGTCTGGCGTCGTGAGGGCTTGACGAGCAATTGCGCGCTGCCTACGCAATTCATCGAAGCTTTGACAGAGGGAAACGAGGACAGAAATTGTGGGGGGATTTCTCGCGAGCAACATCTGAAAGGCGCCGTCGTCAATGCCTTTCAATATGTGGCGGATTTTTAGATGCGGAGCATCTTATACTCGCGCCTTGTAGTGCGCCGTCCGCACCGCTTCTCGAACATTTGACAGCTGACGCGCGCGCATGCGCCGTCGCGCCGTCGCCCACTCTTCCACCATCTGTGCATCCCTTCCTCCTCTACACACCGCGCGCGCTTCACTCCTCCACCATCTGTGCACCCTTCCTCCTCTGCACACCGCGTTCGACATCTACAATTCTCCTGATTCTCCAGTGGACGCGCATGTGGCGTCGCGCTTCGAGAACATTCAACAGCTGACAGTGCATGCGCCGTCGTGCTGTATATATACTCAAGGTCGGCGCTCGCTCGCTCAGTTGCCGCTCGTCGGTTGGTTTGTACGGCGCGTCGACGTCCAAGGTCGCGGTGAAATGAATTCCAACGAATCCACAAACACAATGATCGACGTCCCTTCGACCAGCGCCGCCCTTTCGCATACGTGTGTACGTGTTCACTCATTTAACACCCCCTCCTACAACCACGTTAACCAATTTAGCCATCGACCCAAGTAAGTCGCAATTTAACACCCCATTTCACAACCACGTTAACCAATTTAGCCATCGACCCAAGTAAGTCGCACTTTAACACCCCGTTAACCAATTATATGGTCCGCATCCTCCTCAGTGTTCCCCCGAGGGAAGCTGCGGGCAATTTTTTTTTCTTCCTCAGGCATGGTAGAGTTGATGCGGTTGCATAGATGCAACACATCTTCAATGTAGCCCGTGTAGGTCTCACCTGGTTGCTGCGCACGGTGACATAAACGGTGCTCGGCTTGAAGCTTGCGTGCCGCAGGTCTTCCAAAGACGTCCGTAATAGCCGTCTTGAATGCAGACCACGTAGTAATGTCAGCTGCGTGGTTATTAAACGACAGTTGCGCGGTGTCCGCAAGGTAGAATGTGACGTAGCCCAGCTTACTTGGGTCGTCCCATTTGTTACTTGCGCCGACTTTGTCGTACCTCGCCAACCAATCTTCGACGTCTGACTCAGTGGAGCCCGTGAAGATAGGAGGGTCTCGTTGAGGATACACAGCACCGCAAGTGACATGGACAGTCGAAGGTCCCACCTGGAGAGGCGTCTCGGTGGCCATGTTCGTGTCACGTAGAGGGGGAAGCGTACGGGAGCGAAGTTCCAGGTTTGTACGGGAGTCCACACACCTCCACCAGATGTCACGCAGTTTATTTAAATACAGACCTACTGGAAGGCCGATGAACGCCAGAAGAGCGAGGAACGCCAACAGGCCGAAAATACAAAACAAACGCAAGCTCGGGTCGCGCGCGTGCACCAACGCTGTGGCTTGCCGTTTCATGCTGCCTCGTCGTCGTTCGCATAGTACCCTACACCTTTTTTGTTTCGCCTCTAATCGTGGAGGCTATACTTTATTACTGAAACAAGACTGCTCGCTACAGAACTAACGATGACGTACTTCACTCATTATTTGTCTGTTCTCAGCATATCACAAAAATGTATACCAACCTAGGAAGAAGCAATCTAGTATGCCCATCCTATGTACAATATACAAATTTTCATATGCGAAATTTTTCCAGTTTATTACCAAGGGCGGCGAGTATAAACACACAAAATAGACAGCTACCGCAAAATGACCATCATTATTTTAATAGGGTAGCAGTCTTATCACACTACTTCAGTCTCTTTTCCTGCTGGTGAGATTACTGGGAACCATCTATGTCAAAAACTGCTTCTATAAATACTAAATTTCCTGTATGGCATACAAGCATCATCGCTTTTCTATCATGCCCTCTCACAAAAACAGCGAATTTCTCCGACTGTTTCGAGTAGCGACCATTATGACAGTGTATTGCCACAAAGTGGCCTTTTGAACTGTTACAGTGTTGTAAATTGGTAGCGTTTGCAAACGTCATCATTCATTTCCAGCCGCAGCGTCGAGGCACTCAAATAGCAGATTATTGCACATAGCTTTCCGATCATTGCAAAGAGAGAATCGTTTTCAATGGCGTGATCAACTGCGCCTCTGCAATCTCTTTACGGCTTTTTCCCCCGCATTTAAAAGGGAACCAGACAGAACAATAGAGGATTGGAATTTCACTATTGCTTTTAATAATGCAATTGGCATATGCAACACACCAAATACAATATCTGTTTTTGCCACTTCACAAAATTGTCTATTGCGTTTTCGTTTTTATCACTAGCGGCATGTGAAGCTTGCCTAAACATCCTTCGAAATTTTCCATTGCTTTTTCTTAAAGTTGCCCGTAGAAAACCTATTTTGCAGCCACGAGTATCACTATACATTATGCAATATCTCACTGCACAACAAACAAAATGTTCTTCCGTCAGGTAATACGAATAAGGTGTACTACGCAGTCTAACACCTTCATGTGTAGGGGATGAACTATTTTCAAGTTCCTGAGATTTGGTCTTTCCATATTCATAAATTATTAGCAGTAGTTTCTAGTTATTGGGTGGTATTGGTGATGTGGAAAGTTCACTAAAACTAGCGGCACAATTCACTATTAGTGCCCCGCCCATAACATATCTGTTTGTTTCCCTCTCATGATGCTGCCACTGGACCGTCGAGGTCACATTTTTTTGCAATCCCGCCTCCACACCTTTGCGTTTATGATACAATTTACAAAGCTCCGACTCCAACAAGGTGCTTTAGACGCAGTGGATTCATCAGGAAGGCTTACGGTGATCGAGAACCAGCCGCAAGGCAGCGTTCTTCATTGCTCTTAGAGCATGCGTGTTATATTCTGAATGCTTGAAGGCTCAAGTTTCTTTCACCTCATGACATATGTCATGATGATCAAAAATGTAGAACCATATGGTTCTACATTTCTAAGTTATTCATTAAAAACAGTGTGAGAATTGGGTAGCGGGATTAAAAGCTCCGGTACAAATGCAGATTCTCCAGCTCCACATGCCAGCATTAGAATGCAGAAAAAGAGAATTCATGAAGTTCACTAAAGACATAAGTGGATAGAGAAGACTAATCGAAAGTGGCTCAATAGAAAGTATCGAGAAATATTTTGTAGGCATGAATGCACTCCTCGAAGAAACACAAAAAGTAGAAGTGAAATACAAAAAGTATTGTGAACCAATACCTTTTTTTTTAAATGTTTCAACTGCGTTGTGTTGCAGCATATATGTTATATGAAGAGATTACATATCCTTTGGCGCAAAAAGGCACAATTGCTAAAATTTTAAAAAAATGAATTGATTTATTTTGTGTGCTAGGAAATGCTTAAGCACTTGGAGACGTCAGCTTGTGTTGCATAAAGGAAGCTTGGAATATTCTCATTGTCTAGTAGGTTGAAATGCAGTGCTGATTTCTAAGGATGCTATAAAAATAAAATGATTTTCTTTTTGAAATTGAATTTTGAGAGACGCTAACAAAAGCCATACTTGTCGCTAATAGTCAAGAAAGAATTTATTGAATACAGAGAATGTATTTGGAGTTTGTTTAGCATATACACTACAACAAATTGCTTTTTTGATGTTTGAGTCGCTTCCGCTTAGACCAGAAGGTGCCAGTATCCCACATAAAAGGACCATACTTAACCAAGACACGATAAGGGTAAGTTTTAAAGAATATATTGAAGTGCAGCACGGAATTTGGGAGCAGAGGAAATGCCGTGATCAGTTAGAATGTTCTGTTTGTTCATATCAGTGGGCCATGAGGAAAGCATATGTCCAGGAATGGACGTATTCAGGCTGATGATTATCACAAATATAAATGCTGGCAGTTCTCTGCGTACAGTCAGAAGTAAGGTTTCATCACTCTTTATTCGTGGCGTAGGTGAGTTTAACCTATGTGCATTGATAATGAACCGCATTCTCTTTGATTTAAACCACTAAAGCACTGTATAAAAGGTCAACCTCGAAGGCACTTATTTCGCTGATATTGAAGCTCATTTTTTTTCTCTGTACCACATAATCAACAATTAAGTTCATGAATCCGAACTTCGTGCGTCTTTCATCCTTGTAGGCATCTGAAAAAGAACAATATGTGTTGTAGGCAACCAGAAAACGAACGAAAATTTTTCCCTTTAAGAATACTCTGCAATATTGGCCACAGCCACCTGTGCTCGGAACGGGCTTTCTTTTCTCAGCTGCATCTTCCTGACCCTGCACAGCTACACCCACACCTACCACCCTTGATTCCTTCGCAAAGGTCCACGCCACTTGTTTTCGGTGGTCTTCATTCTAACTGGACCTTACGTTCTTGGCACACAACACTCGTGCTAAAGGCACCTACTGCTTTCTCGACTTTCTCTCCGCGAACCTGACAACGTGTACTGGGCGAGTGCTTTTCACTTTCTACGCGCGTACCTACGCTTCGCCTACGGCCTTTGCACTAAACTCCCTCCCTATGAACCAGCCCACCTGTGCTCCTCACCGTTTTTCCTCTGACGTGCTGTAACGAGAGTAGTGTTGGAAACGACTGTGTTCCCGTCACCTTAATGGCTTTTGTTTCATCGCAACCGAGAGCCCGTCATGAAGCGATTATGTGCATATTATGAGTACCGTATATTGGCATAATACAACGTGCCGTGCAGCACATGTATTTGACTGAGCCCTCGCAGAGTATTTGTAGAATTCAATACCTTTTTATATAGCATTGTATATGTGCAGAGAGGGACCATACGAATTGCTAGGCCTGTTTTTATCTTTTTTCTGAAGCAGTATCGAGTATATTCGTGGATCTGCAGTTGACGATGCGACTGCCAATCAGAATATCTGCGGTCTTCATTTTCAGATAATCATGCACTCCAGATAGGAAGACCACATACGTACCCACCGTCTGCACCGCGCTGTATTTTTTTTCGGATAATGTTTAATCACTGACTTCCCAACCTGCAGTGATAACTGTGTTTTTGATTCCAGCGCAAGGTATGTATTCTTTGCGTCTATCATGATGTCGTCCTCAGAGACAATGATGGTATAATGATTTCGTAGCCTAGGTTGCTGAATGCTATCAATCTATAATTTCCACTATGTTTTTGCTATAAATGGGAGGGTTAGGATCGAAGGACTGCGAATGACAAACCGAACATTGATTAGTACGGAACAGTCGAGTGCGTCATAGGTTTGCAATTGCTGCATGCCGTTTTACCAATATGTACCTCACAAATGTGACAAATTTGTAATTAGAAACAGTATGCGTGCTGTTCTTCCGGAATACCAAGCACACTTGATAAACTGAATACGCTGAGCATCAAATATAAATTTTTTTTCGGGATAAAAACTTGCCTGAGATGAACCAGGGCATGTAGTTTTGGCATTTCAAGGCGATTTAGGCTGAAATAAGGATTGTACGAATGTTAAAAACAAAGAACACACCAACGCATATCATAAATCTTTCAATTTAACACTCGCATTTCGAAATAAGTCTTTCTAACTGTGTGCTACCCTATGTTACACTAAGAAGGTTTACTATGGGTAGCTGAATACAAGGTGTGTTTTTAATGACCACTTGAAGTACATTTAGTTAGTAAATAAAGATTACCATATATATGTAGAGGCAATGTTTTTTATTGCATTTCACAAAATAAATCATATAATTATTGGCAGGAACCGAGACATTCATTTTAGCACTGACGATTGTTTCTTGGTTTGACTACTGATACTATTGAAGCATTGCTAGTTTCTTCATGTATGAGTCCTGTAAGTGGGCCTTCAGTGGGTTGCTTGTTTTTTAAAAAGAAGTAGGTGCCAGTAAGCTGATAACAACTTGCGGTGGTGCATGACTCTTCTAGATGAATTTTTACGCAATACGTGAGTCTAAAATCATTTATAATAAATAAATTGGTCTAAAATCAATCTGTCATATTCAAAATTTATATTTTATTTGTTGATGGCCACACTTTTTATTTGATTGATTGATTGATTGATATGTGGGGTTTAATGTCCCAAAACCACTACATGATTATGAGAGACGCCGTAGTGGAGGGCTCCGGAAATTTAGACCACCTGGGGTTCTTTAACGTGCACCCAAATCTGAGCACACGGGCCTACAACATTTCCGCCTCCATCGGAAATGCAGCCGCCGCAGCCGGGATTCGAACCCGCGCCCTGCGGGTCAGCAGCCGAGTACCTTAGCCACTAGACCACCGCGGCGGGGCCTTTTTATTTGAGAACTGCACAAAACGTGCTGTGAGTCTGGCCTCGAGATTAACGCGTTTAATTGAGGCGTCCTACTCTCAATGTAGGAATTATCAAATCAGAGCTCATCCTGGTTTTTCTTCAATGTTTTCGTCATATAATAATTAATCTCTGCTAAGATTTCATGTTCCAAATAAGCATGTGGCCAGCATGTGGATTTCAGATGAACTGAATATATTGGCTGGTTAGCAATCACGTGTAATTACGCGTAGTCCAACATTGGCAGAACGTAGGAATTTAAATAAAATAAAGACACCTGGTCGTACGTATAATTCCTCTTCGTCTTGATATTAAAGTGGGACGTGCTTTTGGAGCCTCACAGTTTCCTAGAACTATATTGAATCTACCACAGGCAAATGAACAAACATATAAGAATGCAAAACAAAACAACTACGGTTTTCAGGAGTGCTCGTTTCAGAATTAGGTCTCATCTTGACTGCTGTTTGTATCTTAATATAGAGAAAGTTAGTGTTATTGTATTCTGTATATGAATGAATGAATGAATGAATGAATGAATAGACCTTTTTTAAAGTCCGGCAGTTTTACCGGGGGAGGTGGAAGAAGGGAGGATTACCCATGTCCCTTCCCACTCTCATTTGATTATTATGGCGGTGCCTCAGGTAACCGCTCGGAGTCCTTGCACCCGGGTGGCATCTTCAGCTTGCCAGACAGTCCAAAGCTGGATGGCCAGCTCGTCGCTTGTGAGTGCCGCCTCCAATTGGCAGAGCAGCGGACGCCGCCGATCGGCAACAGTGAGAGAAGTCGCGGCGGGGGCCGGCCACTGCCATCGCAGAGTGTTTTATTATAGGGCTCATTTCTTTATTTAGTATTTCAAGGAATTCAACAGACAATTATATTATGACTGTCCTATGTAGTTTTTTTTATCTACACACATTTCTCTGTAACTCTGACTCTGTTACTGAAGACGCCAGGCCAACGTGGAAGGCGCTGCCCAGTAACAGCGAAAACAAGGAAAGCGGCCTTTCAGAGCGTTTTCGAAGCACTCCTTGGGTAACTACTGCAAGCACACTTGCTTGATACCCACTAGGCCATTTTCAATAAATTTATTTAGGTAGTAGGCCGGCATGCATTATGCTATTTCTCACCATTCTTCTGAGAAGCATGTTATCCGCTGATCACTTGCAAGAAATTTCGGGCCAATTGTTCAAGCAGTGGTTGATGACGATGAGGAATCATGGCTGAAGTGGATATGCGCCATAGCTAATAGGAAACAAGAACAAGCTATTGTGATGGGTCGGATTATTGGACGGCCTACTCGTTACGCTTTTCGCAATGTGCGACGACTGGATGTTCTTTTGCTGTATTGAAGCACTTTATCAGTCGTATTAACGCGATCGCTTTCTCGTCATCACGGTGATATTGTGAAATAGGTGAAGGAAGACGCGTTATGCTGGAAGTCAGCATTGTGGATTCTTCCTAAAGCAGTGAAACTGCTTTTGCCATGTATCTGGATGTGAATCATCATTTTCATGTAAGGCCACTTGTGTTGTTGCTTTGCCTTGTTATGTTTCTTCTTTTGATGGTATGTGCAGTGTTCACAGATTGAAATGAAACATAGCACTACGAAACGCAAATACTTTTGTTGTCACCATTTGCAGTTCAGCTAATATTTGTGTAAAGTTAACTGTAATACGAACATCAGAGCCAGCGTTGCCTCTACACTTCAAGCTCCCATGGTTTGAAGCAACTGAGCAAACAAGCCCTCATACAGAAATGATATTTCTTGTTTCATTTTGTCAGTACTGTACGTGTAATTTTACCCCAACGATAATGAGAATATTGTCATAGAAATGCCTTTTCGCCCTGCAGTACTGCGTTACCACTTCCTAATGCACACCCGGTATACTTCAAGTATCAGTTTAAGTGAGCAGAAAATTGAAACACTTACGCTACTGGGACTACGACCGACAAATGGGAAATTTGAGGAAGATTCAGGCTGAAAAAAAGATAGCATGACAATGAAGAATCAACAACACTGGCATGTACTTTAAAATAAATCCTACTAAAACTTAAGTGTTCATTGAGCAGTTCAAACTTATCATTGCTTCGCAAAAATTGAAAAAAAAATGAAAGCATAACTTTTAGCTCCACAACGAACAACATAGAATAGTTTACAACTTAAGTAGTGTCACTATATATAATCTAGTTTGATGGTGGCTGCTATTTTGTGTGTTTGGATGTACGTCAGACGTAGATGTGGCGCCGCAGATGGCTGTTCTAGCCTTACCCTAATCTCTCAATTTTACCCTTACATCACTGCTCGCACTCACTTCCATCTTCCGTATCCTCACTGAGCTATCAGATTGAGACTCTAAGCGACATCGTTCTAAGTGCGTGACGCAAAGTGACATGAGATGCGTCAGATGGTGACCGCATGATTTTTCTAAACATCTACATTCAGATGTTCTGAAAATTTCAGTCGTTCTATGCAATGTACACATGAAAAAAGAAACATATCTCAAAGGTTCTGAAAAAACATTTAGATCGTGAAGTTTACAATAAAAATTTTATCAAGAGTAGTAGACTTTTGTTTTTTGGTTGGAAACTGTCAAACTCTATTCCTTCCAACGTTCCATCATTTGAGATGCTGAGGGCTAGGGTAGAAAAGCCTCTTCACGGGCTTGGCTAGGATCATGGCCCCATACAATATGCACGGATAGGGAATTGTGCAGGGCAATACAATATTTTATGTGAGTGGACAACGTGTGAAGTTCAAATTTCCTTACACAATAAAAGAAACTAATGGCTCAGTGAATTAAAGAAAGAAAGTGCCACATTGCCGCTATTTTAACTTGAATGATATAGCTGTGGTGTAACATAAATGAGACAACACTATGTCGCTTAATTACAACTTTAAATAATACTGTAAACAAGTACATATATACTTACGTATGAAATTTCTCAAATAATATTCACGATTTAAATATTTGTACCATTATGGGACTCTGGCCAATATATTTCTGTTTGAGTTCGCAATGAATATTTTTTCTTAAGCTGATTGACGTTTTAAATATACATTTTTTTCAGTAAATAAAGGTTAGCAGTGAAAAATAATGAATGAAACGATTTATCGAGATGTCAAGAAAATGTAGTCTGAGTTCAGCAGCAAATCTTGATTACATATAATGCACTTAATCTACTCAAAAATAAGATGGCTTTATTTGTAGCAGTTTGGAGCTTTCATGGTCGACGCGAATTGCATGTTTGAATATATTATGCTCAGTTCCGAACCTAAGCACATGGTTGATCACAGTAATGCACTCTTGCGCAAGTAGTTCTCGACGAAAGCAAAAGCAATTCAACAAGCTTCCTTTTTATATGTTGCGTGTACACAGGGAAGTGAGTGTTTTCTCATGGAAAGAGTAGTGCGTACATAATTCTGTAATAAATCCTGTCTCATTAGTGTGTTCTTTCAATCATGATATGGTCTGTTGCGTAGGAAGGATGCGGCTGTACGAAGTCCACCTCTCTATAAAAATACTGCAGAAACATAACGTGAATTCTGATGATGGAGCGAAGCTCCTTGGAAACCAGCCCACGTTATTTTATTTTATTAGGTGCAGACTGACTGATCGATGTTCAAGCGCTGCACCGTAAAAGTACGAGTTACTTTCGAATAGAGAAGCAAGTGGTACACGGACTCCTGCGCGTGGTCGGTATGAGCGCTGCGTGTATTCTGCGAATGATTTGGGCACAACCTTAAACGATACTCTGGCTGGGAGAGAGAGAAAGTTTTAGGGCAAAGCCGCAGCTCTTCTGATGACTAACGCAGACGTACGACACCTACCATTGACATCGTGTGAGCCTTAGAAACGTTTATTCTAGAATGAGTTGTCACCTGTGATTCGGTCAAATGACAGCTGCTTCTGTTCTCTGGAGGTTTTGTTGAATAGTGTTTAGCACTAAAATTATAGCAACTGCAAGCCCTACGTGCTCACGCATTGGTCATTCAGTGAATGCCTCGTGTCTGGTGGTTGCTCGCGCGGCCACTTGAACTTCTCGTTAAGGCAATGAAAGTTCATTGAAGCTCTTGCGACGTGTGATTCACTGTCACAGCAGCGGATATTTTGCCAACCTAATTTTTGTGCTCCTTGTTTTCTTGCCTTTCTTCCTCTGTTTTGACCTATTACAATGAAGTGTCGCAGTAATGCAAGGAAAGTGCAAATTATTTTCTTGGGACTTAGCACCTTGAGTCATCACTGTGATTACTTTATTTCCTTTACATTTCAGTTCCAGCTCACTATAGTAGCCTGAGCTCGGGGATCCCTCATCTTTCTTCCGTTACCCTTTGTTCTGCAACGAGCGCCACTGCGGCTGCTGATGCTGCTGATGCTACTACTACTACTGCTACTAATACTAATACTACTACTAGTACTACTACTACCACTACTGTTATGAAGGCAACAATTACGACGACGATGGCACAGGTTCAATAAGAGAGCAGTGCTGTCAAAGTTATAGGGAGAAAACCAGAAGTATGCACAGAGGGACAAGAAAAGCGAAGCAACTACCAATATGGATTGAATATATGTAAAGTAGCGAAGGAGTTTTACAGAGATCTGTAGAGTAGCCGGGACAACCATGATCCTAATAAAGAACCAGCAGTAACCCAGATGATATCCCATCAGTAATGACAGAGAAGTCAGGAAAGCCTTCGCGGGAATGCAAAGAAGCAAAGCTGCTGGTGAGGATCAGGTAACTATAAATCTGCTGAAAGACGAAGGACAGATTGTGTTGGAAAAACAGGCCACCTTTTTACGAAGTGCCGTCCGAAGGAGAGAGTTCCAAAATCTCTAAAAATGCTGTAATTTCAATTGATAAGAAAGGGGACAAGGACTTAAAGAATTAGAGGCCCATTAGGTTTCTCCACATCGTATACAAGCTCTTTACACAGGTAATTACTAACAGAATGAACATAAGATTAACAAAAAGTCAGCCAAAGGATCAAGCACACTTTCCTACTGGTGACTTCACAAAAGGCTATACTCATATTATTGATTACCTGATAGAGAAATGCGCGAAATACAACCCCTACCTAAGGCATTCATACATTAAAACCCTCACACATAACCTTCATACATTACGACAAGGCGTTGCACTCGGTCGAGACATCAGCAATGATGAAGGCACTTCGGGGTCAAGACACTGACAAACCCTACATAAACATACTGTAAGAAATCTACAGCGAACTCGCTTGCGGAATTCCATGCCGAACAGTTGTGCCCCCGCGATCTCCGACGACAGCGCAGCTCTGGCTGACTGGTTCGTTCTCTGCCGTTTCCTGACGCCATGAAACCCTCCCTGAGTGAAACCTTGTCTTCGGACACTTTATACCGTGTCCTCGGACACGGTCGAAGGAGTATCTATTCTTCTCTTCCTTATCTTTACTTCTCAGTCTATTCTTTTTAATTTCTCTTTATCATCTTTCCTCGTGAGCCACTGTTGAGGTGTTGTACTTAGATGCAGACACTCTTTCTTATCTACTTTTCTCTCATTTATCAATCACTTCCCTCAAAAAATCTACAGCGGATTCACAGCCACGAGAGTTCATGAAAAAAGCGACAAATTTCCAATCACAAATATGTAAAAGGCACAGTATTTCCGACACTATTGACCGCGTGTTTACAGGAGGTTTTCCGGTGCCTAGACTGGTAAGAGTTTAGGATGATAGCGCAGAATATCTTGGTAACCAGCATTTCGCTGATGACATTGCCTTGATGCGTAATAATGTGGACGACTTACAGCTCCTGATTGCGGAAATTGAGGCGGAAAGCAGAAGAGTAGCTCTGAACATTATATCCATCAAATATGTGCAACAGTCTGAGGAGAAAACAATGCTTCGCGATAGGTGGAAAGACGATGGAAGTTGTAAAGAATAAAATTATGTGGTGTTTAATGTCGCAAAACCACCATAATTTCATGAGAAAGGCCGTAGGGGAAAATATTGACCACCTGTGACTCTTTACGTGCATGAACATCTGAACAAATATACCTACAATATTTTTGGCTCTACAGAAACTGCAGCCGCCGCAGCCAGGATTTGATTCCGCAACCTGTGGATCAGCAGCCCAGTGCCTCAGTCACTAGACAAGTGGTGAAGGATTGATTGATTGATTGATTGATTGGTATGTGGAGTTTAACGTTCCATAACCACCATAAGATTATGAGAGACGCTGTAGTGGAGGGCTCAGGAAATATCAACCTTTTGGGTTACTTAACGTGCACCCCATTCTGAGCACGCGGGCCTACAATTCCGCCTCCATCGGAAATGCTGCCGCCACAGCCAGCATTTGATCCCGTAGCCTGCGGGTCAGCAGCTGAGTACCTTAGCCACTAGACCACCGCGGCGGTTCAAGTTGTGAAGAAATATATCTACTTAGGGCATGTAATAATCGAATAGTCGAACCTTGAGAGTCAAAGAACTAGAAGAATAAGATTGGGATGAAGCACATTTGGCAGGTACTTTCAAATCATGAATGGTACATTGCAACTGTCACTGTAGAGGAAGGTATATAAAAGCTTCAGCATGTCGTGATTAACATGTTTGGATGTGTCATTTACCTATGTCGTCCGTTCGCATCGCGTAATAAGGAGTTTGGTACATGTGAAGCTAGCGAAACGGCCGCGAGCGCATCTTGAGCGTAGCATGTGGACATGTTGTTGGATGACACGCATCCTATGTTTATCATGCTTGCACCAGTATCATACCTTCGTCATTCATTCACGTCCCGTAATAACAAATTTGGTATAAGTGAAGCTAACGAAATGGCCGGGAGCACATCAAAAGGGTGGCATGTAGTCATGTTGTTACATGACACGCATGTCATAATTTTTATGTTAGGGTCTATCGCTTGTGTTCGCCATGCAATCATGTCATACCATACCAGTTTCGCAACATGCCACGTGAGCAAAGCCATCGCAAGAGCTGCACATCCATGAAACTTAATCTATAACAATATTGACACACATGTAATGATTTTGATGTTATGACTAGCCAAAAATGTTTTTCATATAATCGTGTTATGCGATACCGATTTCGGTATCGATAACAATATTGAAACGACCATGAGAGCTGAAAGTCGTAGGCGGATAGATAGATAGACAGATAGATAAATAGATAGATAGAGAGATAGATAGATAAATAGACAGATAGATAGATAGATAGATAGGTAGAAAGATAGATAGATAGATAGATAGATAAAAAGATAGATAGATAGATAGATAGATAGATAGATAGATAGATAGATAGATAGATAGATAGATAGATAGATAGATAGATAGATAGATAGATAGATAGATAGATACGCTCAACGTTGCCAAAGTTCGCTTAGAAATGCTTTACAGTTAGTGTTGTTGCTGACTAGCCTAAACAAAACAAGGCAAGATTATACCATTGTACGACATGCTTTTGTCAGCTTTGCATAGCTGGTACTGTGTTTGTTTCGCTTGCCATATTCAATAATATACATATCCTACTTGATATGTAGATTTTAACGTCCCGAAATCACTATACGATTATGAAAGACGCTTACTTACCATTATAGAACTATCAACGGGACTTATTGGGCTTAATGGTGGTGAAGACTGAAAAAAGCATAGCATGACAGCGTTCACTAAAATCCTTTGACACTTGAATAATCACTACTGTGCCTTTATTATAACAATATTGTTTTTTGTCTAATCATTCTGACTCACCCACTACACCGGGACAAAAGCCCTTCCCAAAGGCAGTGCATCCGAGGTAGCTAAGTTCTTCGTCGAAAATATCGTCCTACGTCACAGCGCCCTGGAGGTCCTTTTCACCGACAGAGGAACGGCATTTACTGCCGAATTAGCTCAAGCGATCTTGGCATACAGCCAGACAAACCACCACCGGACGACAGCGTACCGCCCACAGACCAACGGCCTCACCGAGCGGCTTAACAAGACGATCGCCGACATGCTGGCAATGTACGTCGATGTAGAACACAAGACGTGGGACGCCTTTCTTCCGTACGTGACCTTCGCATACAACACGGCGGTGCAGGAGACGACGCAGATATCGCCATACAAATTGGTCTACGGAAGGATCCCGGCAACGACAATCGAGGCCATGTTACTCAACGTCATCAACGAAGAAAACGTCGATGTGAGTGAGTACCTTCAACGCGCCAAGAAGCCCGACAACTCGTGCGTCTCCGTATCAAAAATCAACAGACGACCGACAGCCGCCGTTACAATCTTCGTCGGCGCTTCGTGGAATACAAGCCCGGTGAACGTGTTTGGTTGTGGACGCCGATATGCCGACGTGGACTAAGTGACAAGCTTCTGCGACGGTACTTCGGACCATACAGGGTGGTTCGACGTCTCGGACCACTTGATTACGAGGTTGTCCCGGACGGCATCACGAACTCTCAACGACGCCTATCATGACCTGAAGTCGTCCATGTCGCGCGCCTCAAGCCGTTTCATGCGCGTTGACAACTGAAACAGTGTTTTTTAGACTAATATTGTATCGTAATTTATTCATTGTATTTTCTTGCATTGTTGTTGTACCTTCATCGTAAGTTAAAATCGGGACGATGCCTTTTTCAGAGGGGAGCAATGCCACGTTCCATTTCCCAAGTTTTGTTATCGTCCCTAAACACTACACAAATCTCAGCGCAAACCGCGCTTGCCGTTTTTGAGAAGCTTCCGGACTGTAGTAGATTATATAGACTCACTGCAAACAATCTTTGCTGTGTGCTGATTTCAGAGACATTGATTTGTTTCGTACGTCATCTTGAACGAAGGACTCACCCAACTTGAACCAGTGACAGAGCCGATGGGGCTTAGTGATGGTAGATACTGAAAAAAATAACACAGCAAGTCTATACTACCCAAGATACACACACATTGCCTGATCACCACTGTATGCCTATTTTGGCAGCTGCAGTCGGTGGTGATGGCCATGATGATTGAATCACTTACATCACTTGAACCAGAAGAGGGATTTCGGGGGCGCAATAACGGAGACTGAAAAAACACGGCATGGGCATCTTTACTGAGGTATACACACATGCAGATAATCACTAGGTACAATTATTGTGGCACTTTCGCTTTGTTTGTCTGGTCGTCCTTAATGATATAGCTACCCTATTCGAACCAGCGACAGAGCTGATGGGTCTTAGTGGTGGTAGAGACTGAACAAAATACCACAGCAAGTCTATACTACCCAAGATACACACACATTGCCTGATCACCACTGTATGCTTATTTTAGCAGCTGTTGTCGGTGGTGATAGGCATGATGAAATAAACACTTACATCACTTGAACCAGGTGAGGGATTTCGGGGGCGCAATAACGGAGACTGAAAAAAAACACAGCGCGGTCAGCTTTACTGAAGTATGCACGCATGCAGATAATCACTATGAACGTTTATTGTGGCACTTTCGCCTTGTTTGTCTGGTCGTTCTGAATGATATACCTACCCTATTTGAACCAGCGACAGAGCTTAAGGGGCTTTGTTTAGGCGGCGACTGCAAAAAATATGGCACAACAATATTTACTTAGGTATTGACACCAGCACACACGCGTTACTGTCTGTTACTTCAGCAGTAGTGATCTGTTTCACTCGTTATACTGGCCGGAAGACTCACCACACCATGAGCGAAAGACTAACCAAACTTACGGGGCCTAATGGCGGCAGAGACTGAAAAAAGAATATAGCATAAAAATCTTGAACCAGGTGCACACACATGGACGTTTTCACCACTGCATGCCGATTTTAGCAGTAGCGTGGCTTCAACGACAATCAGGATTTAGACTTACAACACTTGAACCAACGGTGGGACTTTTTGGGCTTAATGGGGGCAGAGACTGAAAAAAAAAGCACACCACGGCATCTTTGCTAAGGTATGCGTGCATGAATCGAATAAACACTGCTTGTTTAATTTAGCAGTTGTGTTTCATTTTGTTGGTCATCATGTACAAAAGACTTACCCTACTTGAATGGGTACGGGAACTAAGGGGGCTTGATGGCGGGCCATACTGAAAAGAATTGTAACACGTCAGACTTGACTAATATAAACGCTTACGTGGCCTCATAATCACTATTTATTTTAACATTGTGGTTTTGTTTCTGATGGACCTTATTAATGAAAGACGTACTCCACTTGGGCCAGCCACCGAACTTGAGGGGCTAAGTGGTGGCGGAGACTGGAAAAGAGCGTAGTGCTGCAGTGTTGGCTGACATATACACACGAACACATGTACTATCAGCGTCAGATAAAACACGAACGGTGGCAGGCCTTCACGATGGTATAGTGCCCGTCATTCACTCATCATCATACACAGGCACGCAAAAATGCGCAGAGTTGCCGAACAGAGTGCATGCGCCAGTCAATGGTGATAAATGGATGGCATGCACTATACTATCTCGAAGGTTTGCCACTGTTCAAGTTTCATTGGACGCGGATTGTACACCTATATACGCTTATTTTACGGTAGTCGTGTGTTTTGCCGGATATTGGCAAAAAAAACTTACCATACTTGGTCCAGGCCTGGGACTTCCGGGGCTTAATGGAGGTGGAGACTGAAAAAAGTTCAGTGCGTCAATCTTCACAGATATAGGTCGTCGACATTATGAATCTTGCTCGCCTACTTTAGCCAGCATATCAAAAGTGTAGTCAAGAACGGTTTTTTCCCTCGGCTCATTCCCTCGGAAGGTTAGATCTACCAGAAAACTTCATGCATGATTGTGGTCTGGTATTCACGTTTAATGTGTGCAAACATAATTATTGTCACCGGACATTGAGCTAATGGGACATTACCAAAAACCTGACATGCAGCTTATGTATATTTTTTCAATAATTCTCTCGGAAGAGCACGTTCACATTATTCTGTCTTCCTTTATGTTCTCGTTTTGAACAATATGACCATAATTGAGTCGTCATTATGCAGTGGCACTTTGTGGGTTTTTCGGACAATCATTTCGATTTTCCCGATTGTCCAGTATGGCCCTTAGGTTTAAGTAGTTGCATGAGCCCTGTCTCGATTGTTTCGTACGGTTGATTTTTTTTTGTAATCTTACACATGCGATGTTGAAGTGTTATTGGTTTTTCTTAAACCACCAGTAATTTTTTATTTGAAGCACGCATGTTCTGAGTTACTAAGTGAGCAATGGTGATTTTAATTTATAAACTATGCTCCGAATAAGTGGGAGATGCCACTGCTTATTTAAACAAAATATTTTTGAATCACGACTGCTTTGCAGCACACATTGTGATACAACTATTTTAGACTGCGCTAAAACCTTCATGTTTTTTGGCAGGAAGTTGGAATAAAATATCAGCACACACTTGCTTTTTTATTAAGCAGACAAATATTCATGGATGCATGGCTAAAAAATTGTTGCTGTTTTTTTCCTGTTTTAGTCATCAAGTGAGCAATGCAAAAATATTTTTTGTGATTTTAGCAGTAAATCTATGAAAAACTAGATGAAATATAAAGCAATGTGGACTTTAACCTAAAATTTGGCTGCTGTACACTGAGACCAAACTGCACGAATAAAAATGCGATGTGCAAAAGAGATAGCAAAAAAAAAATGTGGCGCGTGGAGCACTCCAGTGTCTTTTTAGCCACAAAGCATGTTGTCGCTGATATCGCTTTCACCTCTTTCTTCACTGTACAAATGTCAGCACTTTTTTACCCGGGAAAAACTTGGCTTAACAGCACTAAATGCAATTGATTCCCTCAGTGAATGAAAGTAACGTAATCATATGCAGGTGAAAAACGTCTTGATATGTCCCCATGATTGCTTTTTAAAAAGCTTGCACATGGTTAACCGAGGAATGAAGTGTTTACGAGAGGCTTCATTGTTAATATCAGACTTCGCAGGAGAGAACAGATGTGGAATTCTCCCGGCTGTCACGTCAATGGCGTACTCGACGAATGCAGCTCTTCGGGCACCCATAATCAAAAAGATTCAAAGTGATTGCTTCTTATTATTTTGCTCGCTTTTCTTTGAAGCTGCAGATGACCCCTGATTAATTCTAGTGTGTTGACTTCCGATGCTTTGTGTGCGGTCGGGTATTTGGAACTGAAGTGCAGATATTGTCCGGTGCGCATAGGTTTTCGGTACACAGAAATGTTGAACGTCCTTGTACACCCCTTTTTCTCGTTTTGCAAGCAGATCCTGTAAAGAAAGAACTTTGTTCGTATTCTTTTCCTCGGCGAATGGTATTGCCAGCTCAAAAAAATTGGTGTTTGCCAGGAAAGTGTCGACGTTACACTCAGTGATTGCGTGAAAGATATCACCTACGTATCTCAAAAAGCATTTTGGT
Organism: Rhipicephalus microplus; assembly: GCF_013339725.1. Lineage (NCBI taxonomy): Eukaryota > Metazoa > Arthropoda > Arachnida > Ixodida > Ixodidae > Rhipicephalus > Rhipicephalus microplus. The sequence goes on from NC_051168.1 coordinate 121,814,687, forward strand.
GGCTCGGCGAGCGTGTCTACGGCTTGTGTTTAAATGTGCCCAAACATGAAGTCTGCTGCTGTTGCTGAATTAGCAGTTCCCATGGCAGTTTCACTTGTTTGTTTCTAGAAATCATCTTCGAAAGTAAAATTATTTGTGTTGACGCTGAAGAACACTAAGCAGCACATACTGTCTGTGCTGAGGTTTGCCTTTCGTGTATGTTCTTATGCCTATTCAGGGTGGTTTGGGTAGTTTAGACGCGAAAGGCTGGCTACATCGAGTGATAGGAAGCTGTCGTCGCTGCTGGATGTCACCTCCGACATACGCCGAAAAAATGTGTTGCCTTTTCTGGCGGGTGCGGTCCTATTCTACATCTGCATGCTGTACAGATTTTTTACAAGCGTGGTACACATATTTCTTACATTCGCGGTTCTCTTCTAATTCTGCATGCTGTCCCTACATGTTGCACACAGGACCAGGTCCTGTGTATATATCGGCACAGCATGCAGAGGCGGATTGGTTTTCTGTTAACTATCGGGCGTAACAGTATTCTCGGTTTGTTGATCTTTGGAATGTCATAGAAACCAGGTGGCGCACCGTTTCTGCATATCAGGTGGGATTGGGGCGTACCTAATTCTAGGTGGCCTGCAAAATCTTCGAGCGGCGAGCCTAATTCTAAGTGGCCCGTTGAATCTGCGAGCGGCACCTATCGTGAGTTTAGCGCATTCAGAGGTTTTCAGAAAGTTCAGCACTTTGTCTTAATACGATTTTTGATCTGCTATAACAAGCGGATTACCTTTGTCTGCTAGAAAAATGATTATTGCGGAGTCTCTATCAAAGTTTTTGAACTGAGGCTTTCTCGAACTTTGTTAGCTCTTTTCGTGATCTTACTGGTAGCTTTGAGAGGAACTTCGTGGCATTGAGTACTGCGTTGCGTCCGGCCTCACTGTCTAGGTGTTCTATACCATTTGCAACAGGTACACTAATCTGTGAAAGAGGTGGCGGTGTTGTATTGAACTTCTGTCATGTCACGCTAGCCTCGGGCACCGATAGTAGTGTTGGTGAGGAATTAACAACGCTTTTGGTGGTTTCACTGCAATATCAGGGTTTAGCTGTTGTTCAGTGCCGGGAGTTTGGCATTTAAAGATGATTGTTTGATTTGGCCTGTGGTTGTTGTGACGTTTCTTGCGACGTTTTTTGTTGTGCCCGGAGACACGAATATATCGGGCTTCTAGTACCCTAGTTCACTAGCAGGAAGTGAAGTTCACTTTATTTTTGCTAAAACATCATCAAGAAATAGCGACTGAACATGTACTTCCGCACTGTCATTTGGCTTCACCTCTGTAGCTGAACACTTACACAGTCTTGAAGTTTTGCTAATAAGGTGTGCCTTCTTATTACTCTTGATGAATGATTCGTCTTCTTTAGGGGCTTGTGGTGCCAACAGACCACTTGACGCTGAAGTGAGGCGAAGAGACTGCGTCACCATCACTAGCATTCACGACAGAGTAATCGATGAAAGAATATGCCGATACCACAATGACTGTTGACTGCGTTGTCAAATGGTAGTTTAGCCTGGTGACAGGGCAGTGCTTGTTAGAAATTCTATGCTGAGAACGACATTATTGGATTAGCACCATGCAATACGAAGGTCGCCAAATCAGTCAGTCGATGACTTAGCATTATTAGTATACGAATTGCAGAAAGCATTATTTATATTTATGAAGCTCTGTAAAGTTATTTGCCTTACCGAGAGGCATTCCACGTCAGCTTCGCACCCAATACGTAAATGATCACTGCTAAGCAAAGACTACAAACACGAACGATTTCTTTGCATACCACAAGCTCTTTTGGCATCTATCTATCTATCTATCTATCTATCTATCTATTCATCTATATCCCTACGACTCTGCGGTCACGTAATTACCCGGTTAACTTTAGAGAAAGTAAAATAATTTTGGAGGGTAGGAAGCTTTGACGAATACGACTCACTGCTTGTGACACGAAGAATTTTACAATTCTGTCGCGCACCTCGTCAAACGCTTTCCAGCTGATGGTAAAGGGTACGTACCACTGGTATGCGGGTATGCGCCACAGGTGTTTGGCAGTTCTTACCTTCCAGGCACGGCCAGAACGCAAAATGTTATATTTAACGCATAAAAGTTTAAAAAAAAAGCTGACATCTGCGGCATTGACCCGACAAATGTAAACGTAAAATGTCAGGTTCCTAGCAAGTATCGAACTCGGCATTCTGCGCGGCAGGCAAGTATTTACTACACGAATTCTAGGTGTCACAGTAGCTTTTCAAATAAACTGTATTGTTTGTGAAGCATCAATTGAGGATGCTGGGACGGCTATCCCAAGAGTGACACACAACAAACAACCAGCAGTCTCGGTCTTTTAATTTCTCTGCCCTTTAGAGAACAGGATGAAATACTTGCGATTCCGAGTCAAGCAGCGAGGTTATTCAATTCTGTCACTAGGTCCTCCAGTATTCTTGAAAGGAGAAGTGCTGACTAAGTGTATTCTCACCATCATCTCTCTTGATAAAAAATGAGGCATCGAGTGTACGTTTCCGGGCAGCTTCACACAACTTAGACGACTATCCAGTGAAAGTCTACAGCTGCCGAGGCTACTGCGTCTTGAATTTACCAGGAGGCACGATGCCAACATCGTGGCTGCAGTCATATTGTGCAAAGTTTCCCACCTTCTGAAGAAAAACTAGACCCTTGCTTTCCGCATGCTGCTATCTTCTGTGTCATAAGGGTTGCCCGAAAGATCAATAGGTAGGCTCACCCTCAAAATCCCAACGGTTGCATCGGTGACGCACAAGTGAGTCGAATTTCAAGCTTTAAGTATTGACAGGGTGTTTTCTCACCCAACAAAACGAAAAAAATACACAAGTACCAGATAATGGTCGTATTACTTTGAATGCTCTGGCGATGATTTTCCTACATCTGTGAGGTCTTGTACAATATATGCTATACTCTTGTAATATACTCTACATTATTAGAAAGTTCTTAGGCAATCATATTGCCCACAGGCACGGTCTACGCCGTCAGGGGTACGCATTTGAGACGGTAGGAGGAAGATGATAGAATGCGGTGAACACGACATTATGCGTATACAAGACGACTTAGCACCGAGTGATTTTGACTCAACTAGTAGTGTCTGCGGGCAGGAAGTCTCACACATTTAGCAAAACACAGCATGATTTTGACGTGATAAGCTTTATGTAAACACGCAGCTGCACTGTAAAGCAGCACTGACCATACTGCCGAATACATTCACAAGAGTGTTTGAATGTAACTGGGAGAAGAAACTGGGAGATGATTTAGACTGCAACCAAAGATTTGGAGAAACCCGACGTTTCAAAACCAACTTGGTTCTTTCCTCAGGGGTAACTGTGGAGACTACGTAGCAGCGGCGTCTTCAAAGCACTCAGGGGGCGGAAAATGACCCCCCTCTTTCTCGTTTTGCCTTGGAGCACAGTCCATGTGTATACACTGGGGGAAGGGTTCTGAAAGAGATGTTGATTTTATGGGCTGTCCTGTGTATGTGCCACGACTCTAGTAATAGCCTTCTCCTCCAGTTCAGGTTTCTTTAAAACTTTCGGTTGGAATCTAACACATCTGGCCCTCACAAGAGTGTTTGTATATTCGCACACCTAGCAGCTTTTCAGCGTTTGTGGTATAAGCTTGAGAATCAAGAATATAACGTATATTTAGATTAGGTTCAAATAATGTCTCGACTTCATCAACAGTCACGTTGGTTTTCGTTTATGTTGGCTACGGCAGAGAATCATTAAAAAACTGCTCCAGTCGTCTACCATGAGGTATTTTTTTCATATTCAAACTTTTTGACAGAGTTCCTGCCATGTGTTCCGCTATGCTTGTTGCCTGTGGTTTTATTCGCGTTTTAAGACTGCAGTTACACGTAACTGACGTGAAGCTACAAGTCATGCGTCACCCTCCCCATTGGTCTAGTGGTTAAAATGCTGCACTGCTGTCTCGGTGTTCGCTTTATCAAATCCTCACTTTTGCACTGGCTTTTGAATGGAGGTGAAAATGCATGAAGGCAGTGTACTAAAATATTAGTGCACATGAAAAAACAACACTTGATCAAACTTGCCGCAGAACAAAATCAGCATATCTTATCATCATATCTTGGTTTGGAACGTCGAACTGCAACAATGTCCCACTATTAACCAAAACTGCATTGTTAACTGCAACTTCATTTGCTCCTATGTGTTGACGTGATCTGTGCAGCATGCGCAATACACGTTTAGACAGCAGCATCAAAAAGAATCGCCTGAATTAGCATGTGATACTTGCCGAAGATGAAGTATAACTGCTTTCAGCGGGACTGAAGGGGGAGCCAGGCTGAAACAAGTACAGCATAAAATTCTTCAAGCCATATCAAATAATATAGGACACCTCAAAACACCAAAAATTATGGCTGTTAAGGAAATTACTTAAATATTAGCAGTAGCAATTGTCTTGTTATGAACAATATTCAATGTTTAGAAACTGTCGGGGTTACCTCTTAACAAAAAATAAACGGGGCTTACAATAATCTTGGCAAACAGTGAGTTACGTGTTTTATACAATATGAAGTGCGTCAATAAAAAAGGAGAAAAGTATTTTTATAAGAACATTAGGAGAATTACAATTGAGACGGATTGAAAAAGCAAAATGGAATAGAGTAAACATCAACTCAAACAAGGCTAAATGGTATGTGGAACTATCAATGTGAAGGAGCATCAAACATAAGCAAATTTCATACACAAGCGAAATTCAAACAGCTAAATGTTGGCAATAGTACAATGAGAAATATTCTGTAGAAGATAAACAATCGTAATGAGTGCTGTGCGTACCACTGAGTGCAATTGAAATGATCCTCAGTTCTTTATTCAATGATGCGAATAAAGATAATTTCATAACTGATAGTAATGAGTTTTAATGCTAAATGCCTGAAAATACAATGTTAAATCTACTATATATAAGTTTTAACTTTACGAAGAAGCAGATTACGTTGTTTTGATATTTGTATTATTGCTATGACATTGCATGACAAAATTATAACTGCGTGGATACCACGACTACAAAGATGATGAACTGGTTTTAAAGAAAAAAGTTTCTTGATTCAGAAAATTGTTTCTGAATAACCAGTTTCCTTAAGGGTAGCCCGTTGCGTTCATATTATTCTCTTCAAGTCCACACTCTTTGCAATACGCGAGGAAGAACCTAACAAAGAAATACCTTTATTATGACCAGCCAGCATACAGTTTAGTAGTCAAACTTGCAAGCTGTTAATACCTTTACGTTGTTTGTTTTGACATGTACACCAATAAAGACTGAATAAAATAAATAGCTTTCATGAATAGGCCAACAGTTAGAATTTACGGACCACGTACTTCGTCTTCAATACCTTGCGATGCCATAGCACGAAAAATGCAAAAGCTATATGCAGACCTGGGGGAAATCACGGCAACAGTGGGATATTGCGCCCGCATAGTTAAGAAACAAATGAAGCAATATTTGTGCACTCTGGAAGTTAACTGATATGTGGAGTCAGGAAAAACTTCAAGAATAGGAACAATTTTCTCAAGCGTAGTGTTACCAAAATGAGTGAAGGTAAGACGCCAAACTTCTCTGCCTACTGGCAAGGCAGGATTTTACGCTGATATTATTGCTACATGCATGTATACTGATATTCTAGGGGGCGACGCGCGTGTGTGCCTAACGAGGAAGACGAAGGGTTGTCTCCGCTCGATCGCTGGTGAACCGGGCACGCCATTACCGCTTGTTTGGAATATATCTAATCCCCAGCCTCGTCGTTACGGCGTCTCTTCTTTTCTGTAACATATTTGGTGGAGGTGGAACGTTCCCCGTCTTCACCACGAAGCTTCGCAGTGGCCGCACCATTCTGTCTCCGGTCATGGCTACCAATGACAACAGCCTTTCAGCGTCTCAATCTGTAGCTCCAGCCACTATATACCTGACGATGCCCACCCCCCGTGATCCAGGTACATTCTCCGCACAACCTGGGCTCGACGTCAACTACTGGCTCCGTATGTACGAGCGTGTTAGCCACACACACCGATGGGACCCTACCATGATGCTCACCAACGTAATATTTTATTTGGACGGCACCCCACGGGTCTGGTTCGACGCCCTCGAGACCGAGCTCACCAGCTGGGATACCTTCAAGGAGCGACTACGCGACATCTTTGGGGACCCGTCCGGTCGCAAAATGGAAGCGCGAAAAGAACTCGCCACTCGTGTGCAGTCGTCAACAGAGTCGTATGTCTCGTACATACAGGATGTGCTCGCGTTGTGCCGAAAAGTCGACGAGCAAATGACAGAGAGTGACAAGGTGGGCCACATACTTAAGGGCATCGCGGACGACGCCTTCAATTTGCTCGTCCACAATAACGTCACTACCGTAGATACGACTATCAAGGAATGCCGTCGCTTCGAAATGGCCAAAAGCCGCCGTGTTCTGCCTCAATTTACGCGGCTACCAAACACGGCTGTTACATCCACTTGCATCGATCTCGGTGTCGCACCGCCCATGCAGGACAGCGTGACACGAATAGTTTGACGGGAGCTTGAGGCGTCAAGTCCGGCACCATTTCCTCCACATCCGCTCGATCATGGCGCCGTAGAAACGCCTCCGCCGGTCTCCGTTATTCAAGCCGTCGTGAGGCAGGAAATTGCAAAGCATGGTTTTCCTGTGGCGTGCTCTGTGTCCCGACCCGTCTCCGGACCAATGACAACAAATGCACCACGCCATGACTTACATTTTATTCCGCGATACCGCAATCCGGCGGAATGGAGAACTGCAGACGACAAGCCGATCTGCTTCCGCTGCCACCGAGTTGGCCATATCTCCCGCTACTGCCGAAGCACTTGGACGCCCTCAAACTGGAGTCAATTTTTCTCTAATCGACCATACGAGGACTCCCGTCGGTATACGCGCAGTCGTGTGTACCTTTCTTCCGACATCCCCAACAGCCGCTCCACTGCTCGTTCGCCACCACCTCAACGTCGCCATTCCCCATCGCCCCAACCACGCCGCTATCCGTCACCGGTCAACTGTTTATCCTCTCGGACGGAAAACTAGATCATGCCGCTCCGGGAGGTAGTGCTGCATCGCTTGCGAATGATCCAAATCCTCCACTGACGCTCCCCACTGATACGAACTTGATTGAGGTGTATGTGGACGGTATTTCCTTGTCGGCGTTAGTCGATACCGGAGCTCAAGTGTCTATAATGAGTGCACATCTGTGTCGCCTGCTCAAAAAAGTCCTCACGCCTGCAGCAACTAAAGCCCTCCGTGTCGCTGATGGTGGAACTGTGGCCATCACAGGAATGTGTACCGCTCGTGTTAGTATTGCCAGCCGCCATGTTTCCGTTTTATTTACGGTGCTTGAAAATTGCCCCCACGCCCTACTGAAAATTCCCACATGTACAGGACCTGCACATACGATGTTATTGGATACGGGGCATACAGGTGTCACGGGTCATGCGGGTGGTACGGGTCATGCGGGTGGTACGGGTCATGCGGGTGGTACGGGCCATACGGGTGGTGCGGGTCATACAGGTGGTAAGGCTCATAAAGATGGTATAAGTGTAACGAATGTATGGGTATTACAGGTTATGCAGGTGATATGGGTTGGATTAGCTATTTGGGTCAAAATTAACATGCAGTAAAAGAATGTATTAAGAAAGGCATGCTAGTTCATCAAGCACACAGTAAAATAAACAATGTAATGTAGGTATGCTGCAATAATATCAAATAAACACGATCAGGCTAGAGTAATGTTTTGACGACTCATTTATTTAGGTCGTTCAACATTTCGGCAATGAATCTGTTCATTTTTCTTAACCTATCCATAGGTGCCGCTTCACTTGGTGTCCCAGCAATGTACTTGCTGAAGGCATCTGTAAAAATGAGCAGGAATATGTAGCAATTAGGGACTTACTGGTTCATATAAATGATAAATTTTATTGTCCCTAAATTCAGCAAAATATACTAAGCATGAAACACTTACTTCCGACTGCCTCCAATTTCTTAGGCGTGAGTGCCCTCCTGGGTGGTGCCTGGTTTTCTGAGCGCACATAGCGCCGACAAGGGGCTCCTGTGATGCTCCTGTTGTGGAGGGCACTCACACCCCACAGAAGCTTGGTCGCCTCCTTACAGAACAAGCTGTCTCTCGGACGCGAAAGCAGCCATGCCCATTTTTCCTGCTCCAGGAATATGCCGTTTCCTAGGTGAATCTGCGCGAAAAAATGTGGAATCATAATAAAAGACTCAAGAGATATCTTGTTTTTGAAAATGTTATTTGCGCTCTTTGGTCGTGCGAGTATAGTTTTGCTGGTATGTATTCAAATAGTTCTGATGAATCTTACAATTCACTTCTGCAACTGCATGCCATCTTGTATAATACTGGCATACTAAACGTTATCCAAATATTCTTTTTCTAAAGCAAGTACAGTTCACAGAATGTATGTAAGTCTACAGGTGCATATAGTGCTCATTAATGACAATACTACACCAGCCTTCACAATGAGAATCATTAATTTTTAGATACTAAAAGACTGGGCAAAAAGTGGGGTGGCATAGTAAGTTAGAAAAACATCAACACAATCCCTATTTAGAAATTTTACATTAATGTGGCTCCAGCGAAACAAAAAAGCATTCGTTTCAATGATCAATGAAAAGCAAATCACATACATCATTGCTGTCTTTAAGTCTCACCTGAACAGTTTGTGAGAAGCTGTAAGACATTTCAAGAAAAAAGCATATTTACAATTTTGAGTGCTCTAAATATGTGTGAAAGTTAAATTAACAACTATGTAACATATCTTACAGTTGTGTTACAGTTGTTAGTAATGTTGAGTCCATAATATTCTACTAAAGACCACCAGACACCCTAAAAGGCACTTAGAGCTGGCACTGACAAAAAGTGCTCTGGCACATTGCAGATAAAAATTTCTTTTGTCAACTCCAATAATGAGGAACTCAGGAATCAAAAAGACAGAGCCTCAATTCATTCCCCTTTTTTCTAACATTAAGACTTGTCACAAAAATATTTATGAAGCTTTTACTGAATGCCGTGACATTCCAAAAAAGGGTAATGCAGAAGATTGCACTGGTCATTCGTGAAATAACCTCATAAATGTCTAAATTCACCAGTTCATAATTTACAAAATTATCCGTAGTAGATGAATAAACTAAGCATAAACATACAAAGAAGTGAAAGTGCAATGCAAGTTGCATAACTATGTATTCAACCCAGTAGTGAAAGTATTGCGCTGAATAAACATAAATTCACAAAAAGTAGAGCTACTTCATCGTTTAACTGAATAAGGGCATGCACACAGAGACGGACACTAGAAGAAGAAAATGCACACAGCATAAGCAATGTTCAAGTGTCTGTATGTGCCCTTATTCCGTTAAAAGATGAATGAATACCAACTAGCCTAACTATCCAAGCTACTGTAAAGCTACTTACTTGATTGTCCACCTGGAAAAACAGCGGCAGTTCATCACTGGCACCCAAACCCTAAAAGGCAGAACAAAGGAAAAGTCGATCAGCTATAAAAAATATTAGGCACACATATGCCAGCATAGCTTCCAGGTATGAAAGTTAAACATCATTTCCAAAACTTTTCTTTTTATTTTCAGACACAACATAACTATCAGCCCTCATTTGTGCTTTGTTCAGCCCAATAACAGCTGCTGAAACTTTTATCCCTATTGTTTTTCCAGCTTATGCTCCATAAATTGTTAAAAGCCCAATCACTGAGCTGCACAACGAACTGATCAGTGTTCTACATTGTGTTATTAAAACAACCTAATTTTAATCCCACTTAAAACTAAGTTCATGGTTATGTTAAACTGTTCAAGCTTTAGCAGTGCATTTTGGGGGCTGTTAATTCAGCCATTGGAGTCTACCCGGTTACTGCCTCCAATTAAGGGGTAGCAACAATAACTTTTCTGCACCATGTATCTACTTTGCCATTATTGAATAAGAGAGCCCTGTGGGTGTTTGTAAACACTGCCTTATTTCAGAGCACTGTGTCGATTAGAGAAGACCGGCAAGTCCCAGACTTCCACGTATTTTTTACCCTATTGTCATCATTTTTAAGCATGTAATAATGATAGCAACCAGAAGTTTATACTAATTTGTTCAGAGCCTTGTCTTCTATTGACCGAACCAAAGAATGGTTTATTTTATTTAAAAAATTGCATTTTTGCTCCTGTACATGATTTTGGACATTTTGCACACTTTCTTTTAGATCAAATGAAAGTTATTCTAAAGGATCAAGTTCAGTTCAGTACACCACCATGTGTTGCTTGAGTATGTGCACAAACAATCAGCATGACATCTTTTGCCATTTCAAAATTATCATACTGACATAATGAAAAATTCCATTTCGAGAAGATGAGCTCTACTTACGCAATGAAAATTGCAGTTTTTTCTGTGCTGACCTATTTTTTTTACTGTGCCACCTTATCTATTTCACTGTGTCTGACTTCGGTAAATGCGTAAACATTACTAGTTGGACAGCTTTTTCTTTTCAGCTAAAAAATGCTAAACTTCATGCTTTTCATCAATTTACAAAGAAAATAAGCTACAAATATACCATATATAAAAGGGCCATTTGCTTTCAGGTCGCTTTTTTCAGTTGATTAAAAAAAGATGCGCAGGATGAGGACAATACTATAATATCTCAAGCAAGCGCCCCCACCTAAGCGAGTTCCATCCTCTCTCTTTCAAGATATTTAAAACATGCATGAACAACTGAGCAAGCACTCCCCCCCCCCCCCCGCCTTCCTGCCATTTCTGCAGTTTCCTTCACTTTCTTTATTTAGAAGCGCAACAAAGTAGCAGAAGCATAGTGAATTCATGCATATTTATTAAAGTGTATCAGTTTCGTTGGAAGCACATGCGACTTTTTCACCACAATCTTGATTTTTGATGCAAGACCGAGCAAGAACCCCCCCCTCGAATTCTCGTCACCTTCACCATAGTGGGAGCACTTGCTCAGGATTGCACAGTACACGAAAATTGTGGAAAAAGAATCTGCTTTCATATCTAGTAAACAATGAAAAAGTACTTTTTTCTAATTTTTGCTTGCCCTGCTTCCTTCATACACAAAATTAATAACAGAACCCTTACAAATACTATTTAGTTCCTGCACACCATTTAGCAATCGAATATGCTGCCCGCTGATATTGTGAACTCTTCTTCTGTCAAATTTATAAACAGAATTCAGAACTTATGTGAACACCTTGTATTACAATTTGCATATTTCTTGCTCTTAATTCCTTTGTACATAAGTTCTATTTATTTTCCTCACACTTTTGTGTATTCAAGTTCAACCCATTCCTGCATGGGCCCGAGAAGGGGCCTGCAGTATTGTAAAATAAAATAAAAATAAGCTACTTTGAAATTCACATAAACTTGATTTCCTGCACTGACAGACACACGTAGTTTCAACCCTGTTCAAGAAGCATGAAGTTGGTAGACTTGTCAATTTATCTGCCCATCGAAAACATCAATGCTATTGAAAGCTAAATTTCTTAACAGTACACACTTGCCTGATAGCTTCCTTTGGAAGCATGTGAAGCCCTGTCAAGGTGAGGCATCATTGGGAAGGACTGTGGTAGCGGCTCAAAAGTTGTAATACTGGTTGTGATGCAGCAATGGCTGAAGTGAAATATAGGCCGTGGTGGTGGTAGCAGCAGCTGCAGTGTTTCTGCCGAAGGTGCCTGACCTGGAGGATATGACTGAAACCTAGGGGGTGACAGATAATAGGTATTAAGAAATCATGAAAAAGAATGTTCACTACATTATAGAAATTTGCAACTTGAAGTGATGGACAGCTGAGCTTGTTGGTAGAGATTTATGTTGGACTTCTGTGAACATAATAAGCGAGAAGCGTAGCATGTAACGGGTGTGTCGTGGGTAGTCCTTACATTCACAACATAGCTCAGGGGCTAAAGAAAGTGATAAATAGATACAACATCAATGCATTATGGCCACCAATAGACTAGGTACTAGGCGAGATATAATGTCATGCTGAAAACAATGAGAGGGGACAAGAAGCTGGACTCACATTTGTTTTGTAAACACACCAAAAATTTTGTTGATTACCATACAGGGGTAAAGTAAAATGTTCCTTTTAGCTTCGGCCATACCTACTTAGGGCAGATGGGCCAGTGTTAACTATAGATGAATGAAAAAGAAGAGAGCGCAAACTACAGGCTCACCGAAAATTCTATCTTTAAATTTTCGAAGGTGTGTTGAAAGCACAGGCCGACCAAAAAAAAATGTGAAGCTCACTCAATCACAAAATGTATTTGCACATATGGCTCATTCAGATTCTCATTTATGGCCCAATCCGAGTTTGAGTGACTCGGCTTGTGAGGGAGTTTGCCGACCTATGGCTGAGAGGGGTTCTGAAGTCTGCTATTCCTTTCCTCCAAAGCCTCTATTTGTTGCTCAATCCACTCGTTCCATTGTAAAAATTTTCTCTTTCTGGAGGAGGCTCAATCAAACAAGCTTCTAATTGCCAGAGCCATCCTACAGGGCTCTTTTTCTTTCTTGAATTGCTGCCTTCTGCGACTTTTTTTTTTGGAGGGGTGGGGTGGGGGGGGGGGTCATGGGAGTGTATATATAAACTTAAAATATTACCACTCAGTAGAGACGCTCTTAATGCCATAAAATCCAGAGTAAGCACTTCTAACAGAGCAAGCACCTCCCTACTTTCTTCAAGAGGTGCTAAATAAGTAGCCTCTTCTCCTCTACCACCATCTTCACTGTTTCTATTTGCCGAGTGAATGCGAAATAAAGCCGTGTATGCATGGGCATTCAAGAAAGTGCTTAAGTAGACGCACAGATAAGCATTTTTTATTCTCAGTGATTCTTTCACTTCCACGTTAAATATTGACCGATGACTGAGCAAGGGCCTACTCTTCAAACCTTGTTGAATTATCATTCACTCTCCAGGAGCACTTGCTGAGAATTTTTCGATTAACAAACATACTACGAAGTCTGTACTTTCAGTAACGCGTACCTCAAGACTAGAGTTGCAGTAACTACCTTACTAAGTCATATATTACTTCATGGTTGCCATGAATATTCACTTGAATATCATACTGTCTGCTGTGTTGCTGACCGCAACAGCTGCATGTGCTCCTTAATTTATAACTATGCAATAATTGTACATCACACTTGCAGACTGATGTTTATGCAGTGATTTAGCCACATGAATTTATGCAAATCATTACAAAGTTAATTGCTTCATGATTGTAACAAACATACAGTCAGCATGAGTGTAACTTGAGAAGCTTGCTTTGGCATGCTGACACTCCTGAGATACATTTCAGCTCATAAAATACAATGCCTATATTTTTCAGTCAAAATGGCCCCCGAATAAAAAGCAATTAAAATTTCATGATGCAACGCATATGTGTTGTACAATTTCTTTAGTGTTCCTGTCCATCTTATGAGGTCACAGCTTTCAGTTCTTGACGCAAAGCACCCATGTAGGCATGCCTCGGATAAGTGTGAAGTTTGTGCTAGAATTCGATTTCAGGGTGCTGAGCAGTGCAGTGCAGCTGAAATTCATCGAATATTGAGCAATGTGTACAGCACTACTTTCAATACATGACAGCAAGGGACTGAAATAGTGTAGGAAATTAGAAGCATGATGCACAATATTTACAATGCAAACTGACTGGGAATGAAGCAAGTGTAAAACAATGATTTTGTTGACTGAACGGATCAGATAATTTGGGAAAATCATTGGGTCAGAATTTTTGGGCTGAGTAATTCATTTCCCAAAATATAGCAGTCAGCTCAATACAGCACAGATGGTATACCATGGTTGGACGCAGAGTGAGACTCTAGTGCTGCAAACTGCGTGCAGTCAGTTACTAAAATGCTGACTGGTCATGAAAACAAAACGATAAACGGGTGCCATTTTGACATTTCTCTGGCACTACCATGATGTACTCCAGAACTGAAGGTGCAATACTAACAGTGGAAGCATTCCAATGAGCACAAAGAAAGTCAAGTGAACCTTCTCTAAGAAGAAGTGCATTGCTGCTGTGTTCGGGGAGATAAATGGTGGTGTTTCCTTGATAAAATAGGTGAGGCATAAACCCACAAAGACTCGTGAGATTTGCCATCTGCATCGGCTCCTAGTTAAAGATATCCGTGGCACGTTTGCTGGCCACGCTTTTGGAGACGTAGACAGGGCTTTTCTTTCAACTGTGTTGAAATCTTGTCATTTGCACAATCATAGTTGGCTATGCAGCTGTCGAAAATAGTGCCAAATGGGAAAAAACGTTCCAATTCCCTTGGAACAAAGATAGAAAATTGAAGTGGATTTTGTGGAGAGATATGGTGAGTGGTATGGCCTTTGGATGCCTAGCGTAAGGTGAGTAATATTTATCGACAATCCTGCATGGATGGTTTCGTTTGACACATTCGGTATTTATGTACAGGCGCTCCAAGAAAAGATCCATGGCAGGTTGACTACGTGCCATCAACATATTGGCACGTCGAAAGAGAATCTAAGGCGCCAAGACTGAAGTACAAAAGTCGTTTGGATGTGTAGTTTTCATCATCACAACCACAATCACTATCTACACAGCTACGACAAGCATACGGCATTTGCTTTAAAATGCACGGCCGCTATGCAAAGTGCAGCTGGCTCTGAGCTTGATACAGAAAATAGCAAGACAGAGCAGCCAACAGCCGCACGATATCATGCCAGGGGTGACACCGTGGAATCCATGGCACCAATTGCAGTGATGTATACACAATTAGTAGCGGTTAAGAAGGCGACGACTTCGCACCAGTTGGAAAAAATGATGTGTCAGTAATGCAATTAAGAATAAGCAAAGAGAGATGTCATAAGACACTGTCTTTTTTTTTTCATGACAACATGGGGCCACAGAGGAAGCAGCGGGAAGTTCAGTCGCCCAACACCATACAGACTCAACTTAGCTATCTCTGATTGCCATATTTTTGCTAACATGAAATGCTGGCTAGGAGGCCTGTGCTTTCACCCAGTCCTGTTCTTCGCTCTGCTGCTTGATGCAGACTCGCTTACTGAACTTCTAGGCGGAGAGTAAAGGAAGTTGCAAGGCAGACAGTTCTGATGAAGCCCTTGATCAACATTTGTTGTGCTGAATACTTAATCATTGAGACTCTTACATTACTAAGTCAAAAGTGTGGTTGCTAACTATTAGTGCTGTTCTTTTTCTTTGTAAGAATCATCCTAATAAAACTGACGTATTTACGTGTGGTGCCAGTATTGTTAATAATTATTTCTGTACCATTCTCCTTTCTTGTAATTTCACTGCAGCTTGGGCTATGCTAGGCTGCTGTATTGTGAATAAATAAATTAATGAGTCGGTGCTACACACTGACAAATGTCTGAATCAAAATGGCAAATATGTACAGATGTAGCTGGTATATGTACCTAAACGTTTCAAATGAAGCAGTCTTCATTTTCGCTCTGGTTACTACTTCACGACCGAACAGAACTTGAAAAAAAAAATGCAACATAGAATGAGTGACCCTTGCCTAGCCAATTAGCACAAATGTACTTGAATGAGCGACTATTGTATAGACGTGTGGCTTGTGAAAGCAACCAGGACATTAGAAGTTAGCATTTTGTATATGTTGTTAAAATCTGTTTTACTATTAAACCACATTTACCTTCAAAGTTCTGACGTTCCTTTCACAGTCACTCTGGTAGAAAAGATTGTGTTGCACGGCGAGTCGTTTTTTTTTCTCCATCTGCACGAAGTCAGTAAAAATTGTTTAATCAGAGAACACATAAAGTTGGAGAGCAGGCTACTATAAATAACCACACAGAAATGAAAACGTAGAATATTTGACTATTACATGCGAACAATAAATAAATGCAATGTAGTGCAGGTTCGCCATCAGGAATAGCGACGTCGACTTGTTCATATATTAATAACTCTACCGGTGTCACACCGGACATTTCCAGCCCCATCAGGGCCGACCCGAATGTGGTTTTGATCAACAGTGCCAGCTACAACTTATGTCACTGTGCAGCCGCACATAATACATTTTAATCCAGATCGGTCATGATTGCGATCGAAAGATCCCATGGGACACGAGCACGCAATATCAGGTGCAGCATGCCAACATACACAACACACGGATAAAATGTGCCACATAAAAAAAATAAAACACACACGCACTCAAACATGTTTTCGTTGTGCCTTCCTTTGTTCGCCTAAACGCACGCCAGCGAAAACGTTATGGAAAATAAAATGACACTCACCTCAAAGAAGGTGGACATCCCTGTAATAGCAGCTCTTCTTGATGTCCTTACCCTGCTCACTTTGCCGATAAAGGCCTTTTTTGCCATATCGGCAACGCTCAGCGAAATGAAGCATTTCTCGAGGTTGTCCACAACGGCGCGGTAACAGTCTCCGCAAACGACGAACGTGACTTTTGGTGTACCCCGCATTTCAAATGACTCTTCACGGTTTTACTTAACCACATCTGTTTCACACCTGCCGCACAGTTCGAAGAGGCATAGAGGCTGCACACAGGAAACGTTTAAACCCGGTAGCACAAGACAAGCAACAAACCCCATCGCACAACTTGCAAGCGCCATATTGACGACGAATGACTCCGAAATGGGCTTGTCTTGGCCGCTTGTCGTTAACCGACTCTCCTGAAGTTACAATGAAAAAAAAAACTCGAAGCTGGCGAGAAAGAGAAAACTCGTTGACACAATTTCAAATTAATAAATTCACGTTTTTTCGCGCGCAGCAAAAAAGCATGCAGTAAGTTTGACTGGTCTCAATAGTTTTTTTTTTCACGCAACCAAAAACTTGTATTTTGGCTTCCGTAGTGCGGCTGTCAGGTAGTGTTGACTTATGGCTCGTAAACATCCGGTCGCGCAAAAATGCAAATGGCCGTTAAGCATTCTGCAATGATCCCGTTGATTCTCATCGACGCAGTAACAAACTGGACCTACCTACAGCGGAGAGCATGTGAAAAAAAAAAGCTCTTTTGAACTTCACTAAGCTTCCCAGCAGATTATTGTTCAGCAGCACGCCGTGACGGCATACGTTAACTGGCGTACATAAGCATACATAATCGCCAAAAGAACGCGACCAGTACACCCAACTTCGAGGAGACCAACAGAAAAAAAAACATTAAAGATAAAATTCATTCGTGTTATTCTAGATTAACGACGAAAGCATAAAGCGCAGATCTGCGAGATGTTGACTATTTTTTGTTCAATACACACGGTAATGGTGGAGATATTCTCGTCTGGGCCCCGTAATTAGTGTGTGGTGTTTAGAATTTTTTTCACGAGCCGTAAGTGTTACATAGATGAGTATTCAGCTGACGTTACTGTATCTGTAAGCATTAATATATTCTTTATCTTGTATATGCATATGCCGGAATTCAGTGTAAGTAATAGTGTAAAAACAGCTGAGCTGTGGAGAAGAATTATCTTTGGCTAAGTTGTAAATTATGCGTAAAGCTCTGTTTTGAATAACGTGGAGCTTCTTTAAAGTGCTGCTAGTAGGAAGAACAATTAAAACGTGAGACAGCTTAACGCACGAGACTGGCCTGCACATCCCTCAGCAACTTTTATGGTAACCAAACACCTAGGGTTTTACATGGCTGGCACAATTTTTATGTTTCTAGAGCTGCAAGTCAGTGATTCCTGTCATAGCACATGCTTTACCCCGTGGCCAAAAAGTGATCCCTCTCGTATTAGCCACAACAATTTCTAGTGCACTTTTTCCAGTCACGCTCCATTTTTACTAACCAAAAATTCTACGAAGATTACGACATTACTTAACGCAAATTCTACGCGCTTCTTGTTGAAGCAATGCTAACTGCATCCACATGCACTCCGCTGTTGTAGAAACATAACATTAATTCGCTACATGTTGCCACTAAAACTGCCAGTGCTCAAGCTTCACGCACACCACTATGTGCGTTCAAGGAGCCGCGAACTACGCGGAACGCCTACAGCCACTTTACGACAATCGAAGCCTGCCGCACTGCATGCGCACAAACTTCACCCATAAGGAACGAAAGCGAGAGGTGGGGAGAGAGCCTTCGTGACTGAGGAAGAAAACGAGGCTGCAGTCGCTCTTGATGTCTACAGACTCCGCGCTTACTCTCTCGTCTTCGATCTATCGGTTACGCCTCCAACGCAGACAGCGAAGCCGCATGACCCAGGAGCACACGCCTTGAGATCAGCTCTCACACACAACTGTATTATCGGTGCCATAAGTGCATGGTCATCGGCAGGATTCTCTCTTGAGGGGTGCAAATGGCTGTTGTAGGGCGAAAGCAATGCCGTAGCTTGGGTGGGTGCAAGTGCTAGTGAGGCTTGCGGGGGACAACTACCCCATTTTTTTCCTCTTACTTACGCCCATGCATAAGTGTGCAAAACAAAATGAGTAATAGATACTGACAATCTTGTTAATAATAAGTTAAACAAGAAACAACCCAGTATGCTTCTTTATGTGACTCCTAGCTGGCGTACGGTACAGTGTTTCTCATGAGTGCTAATCAATATTAACATGCTGATGTCGAAGCGACGCACAAGAATTCACAAGTTATCAGACTCGAATGCCATCATAATACGGAAATACAAGCTTAACATAAAGTATTTCTTGGTTTTGTTTTATAAGTGTAAGACTTCCTTAAAGTAAATAAAGAGGGCTAACACTAGACACTTTTCTTCAATTCTTTGAAGAATGAATTCTCTCTGTAGTTACACTACACCAATGTTTATTTTAAACCATGCTTGCATGGCACTGCAAGATTACGTTCCTCAATAAAATGAAAGAGATGTCTTCAAATGACATTTTCTAGGCTTTTAAAGAAAACTCAAAACGGGCAAGCAGAAAATGCACAAGTTTGTGTCACACAATTACTCAGATAACACATTTCAAACAATGAACATTCATGCACCACATCATTCGAATTGAACAGCCAATGGTCACAATACTCTTGACTTGCAAACAAGAGGGGCTCAAGTTGTTGTTTTGAGCTTCCATGCACTGCTTTAAATGGTTTATCAGTGTGTTTGCTGGCACAAGCTTTCTTCTTCCTGATACTTGGCTGGGCTATCTCAGAGAAGGCGCACAATAGCATATAATTCTCCAAGCTTTGTTTTGTGCACTTCCATCTGAACCATTGAAAACGGCTTGTTGCACCCTTTCGTGTACAGCATCATCCCCGTTGGATAGCTATTTGTAACGATACACATGTCACAGCGCATGAGCATCTTGTGCACAAAGCAAAGCGTGGAGCATTACTTACTATTGTGCACCTTCTCTGTGATAGCACAGCCACGTATCAGGAACAAGAAAGTTTGTGCCACTAAACACTCTTGTCAACTATTTTAAGCAATGAGTGGAAGCTCAAAACAACAACTTGAGCCACTCTTGTTTGCAAGACGTAACTACCGTGATCATTAGCTGTTCAGTTGGAATGATGCGGTACATGAATCCGTACAACAAGCTGTTTTCAAGGGTTCAGATAGAAGCACACAAAACAAAGTGTGGAAAATTATTTCCTCTTGTCCACCTTCTCAGTGATAAACACAGCCAAGTATCACAGACAAGAGTACTTGTGCCACAATAACATTCTCATCAACCATTTAAAGCAATACGTGGAAACTCAAAATGAAAAATTGAGCCCCTTTTGTTTGCAAGATATGAGTACCGTTGCAAATAGCTGTCCAATCGGCATGATGCTGTACAAGCAAGCATACACAAGCCGTTTTGAAAGCTTCAGATAGAAGCGCACAAAACAAAGCGTGGAGAATTATTTCCTCTTGTCCACCTTCTGAGTGATAAACACTGCCAAGTATCACAGACAAGCATTCTTGTGCCACAAAAACACTCTCATGAACCATTTCAAGCAATACCTAGAAGCTCAAAATGAAAAACTGAGTCCCTTTTGTTTGAAAGACATGAGTACCATTGCAAAAAGCTGTCCAATCAGCATGATGCTGTATATGCCAGCATACAACAAGCCGTTTTGAAAGGTTCAGATCGAAGCACACAAAACAAAGCATGGAGAATTGTTTCCTCTTGTCCACTTTCTGAGTGATAAACACTGCCAAGTATCACAGACAAGAATTCTTGTGCACAATAACATTCTCATCAACCATTTAAAGCAATACGTGAAAGCTCAAAATGAAAAATTGAGCCCTTTTTGTTTGCAAGACATGAGTACCGTTACAAATAGCTGTCCAATCAGCATGATGCTGTACATGCCAGCATACAACAAGCCGTTTTGAAAGGTGCAGATAGAAGAACACAAAACAAAGCGTGGAGAATTGTTTCCTCTTGTCCACTTTCTGAGTGATAAACACTGCCAAGTATCACAGACAAGAATTCTTGTGCACAATAACATTCTCATCAACCATTTAAAGCAATACGTCGAAGCTCAAAATGAAAAATTGAGCCCTTTTTGTTTGCAAGACATGAGCACCGTTGCAAATAGCTGTCCAATCATCATGATGCTGTACATGCAAGCATACAACAAGCCGTTTTAAAAGGTTCAGATAGGAGCGCACAAAACAAAGCGTGAAGAATTATTTCCTCTTGTCCACCTTCTGAGTGATAAACACTGCCAAGTACCACAGACAAGAATTCTTGTGCCACAATAACATTCTCATCAACCATTTAAAGCAATACATGGAAACTCAAAATGAAAAATTGAGCCCCTTTTGTTTGCAAGACATGAGTACCGTTACAAATAGCTGTCCAATCAGCATGATGCTGTACATGCAAGCATACAATAAGCCGTTTTGAAAAGTTCAGATAGAAGCGCACAAAAAATGCATGGAGAATTATTTCCTCTTGTCCACCTTCTTAGTGATAAACACTGCCAAGTATCACAGACAAGAATTCTTGTGCCACAATAACATTCTCATCAACCATTTAAAGCAATACGTAAGAACTCAAAATGAAAAATTGAGCCCCTTTTGTTTGCAAGACATGAGTACCTTTGCAAATAGCTGTCCAATCGGCAAAATGCTGTACATGCAAGCATACAACAAGCCGTTTTGAAACGTTCAGATAGAAGCACACAAAACAAAGCGTGGAGAATTTTTTCCTCTTGTCCACCTTCTGAGTGATAAACACTGCCAAGTATCACAGACAAGAATTCTTGTGCCACAATAACATTCTGATCAACCATTTAAAGCAATACGTGGAAACTAAAATTGAAAAGTTGAGCCCCTTTTGTTTGCAAGACAGGAGTACCGTTGCAAATAGCTGTCCAATCAGCATGATTCTGCACATGCAAGCATACAACAAGCCGTTTTGAAAGGTTCAGATGGAAGCGCACAAAACAAAGCGGGGAGAATTATTTCCTCTTGTCCACCTTCTGAGTGATAAACACAGCCAAGTATCACAGACAAGAATTCTTGTGCCACAAAAACACTCTCATCACCCATTTCAAGCAATACTTGGAAATTCAAAATGAAAAATTGAGCCTCTTTTGTTTGCAAGACATGAGTACCTTTGCAAATAGCTGTCCAATGGGCATGATGCTGTACGTGCAAGCATACAACAAGACGTTTTGAAATGTTCAGATGGAAGCGCACATAACAAAGTGTGGAGAATTATTTCCTCTTGTCCACCTTCTGAGTGATAAACACAGCCAAGTATCACATACAAGCATTCTTGTGCCCCCAAAACACTCTCATGAACCATTTCAAGCAATACCTTGAAGCTCAAAATGAAAAATTGAGTCCTTTTTGTTTGCAAGACATGAGTACCATTGCGAATAGCTGTCCTATGGGCATGATGCTGTACATGCAAGCATATAACAAGACGTTTTGAAAGGTTCGGATGGAAGCGCACAAAAGAAAGCGTGGAGAATTATTTCCTCTTGTCCACCTTCTGAGTGATAAACACAGTCAAGTATCACAGACAAGCAATCTTGGGCCACAAAAAACACTCTCATGAACCATTTCAAGCAATACCTGGAAACTCAAAATGAAAAATTGAGCCCCTTTTGTTTGCAAAACATGAGTACCATTGCGAATAGCTGTCCAATGGGCATGATGCGATACATGCAAGCATATACCAAGACATTTTGAAAGTTTCAGATGGAAGCGCACAAAAGAAGCATGGAGAATTGTTTCCTCTTGTCCACCTTCTGAGTGATAAACACAGCCAAGTATCACAGACAAGCATTCTTGTGCCATAAAAACACTCTCATCAATCATTTCAAGCAATACCTGAATACTGAAGATGAAAAATTGAGCCCCTTTTGTTTGCAAGACATGAGTACCATTGCGAATAGCTGTCCAATGGGCATGATGCTGTACATGCAAGCATATGACAAGACGTTTTGAAAGGTTCAGATGGAAGCGCACAAAAGAAAGCGTGGAGAATTATTTCCTCTTGTCCACCTTCTGAGTTATAAACACAGCCAAGTATCACAGACAAGCATTCTTGCGCCATAAAAACACTCTTATGAACCATTTCAAGCAATACATGTAAACTCAAACTGAAAAATTGAGCCCCTTTTATTTGCAAGACAAGAGTACTGTTACAAATAGCTGACCAATGGGGATGATGCTGTACATGCAAGCATACAACAAGCCGTTTCGAAAGGTTCAGTTGGAAGCACACAAAACAAAGCGTGGAGAAATATTTGCTAATGTTCACCTTCTCTGTGATAGCCCAGCCAAGTATCAGGAAGAGGAAAGCTTGTGCCACTAAACACTCTTGTCAACTATTTTAAGCAATGAGTGGAAGCTCAAAACAACAACTTGAGCCACTCTTGTTTGCAAGACGTAACTACCGTGACCATTAGCTGTTCAGTTGGAATGATTCGGTACATGAATCCGTACAACAAGAAGTTTTCAAAGGTTCAGATGAAAGCACACGAAACAAAATCTTGAGAACTATTTGCTCCTATTTAGCTTTTGAGCAATAAACACAGCCAAGTACATTTCACGAGCAAGCAAGCTTGTGCCACCCAAACACTTATTCAACTATTTAAAGTAATGTGTTGAAAGTTAAACTGAATATTTGTATCAATTTTGTTTAAGACAGGAGTAGCATTAGAAATACTTAGTTGGCCAGTGGCGAAGATACTTTCATGCAGACGTACAATAAGCTGTTTTCAAAAGCTCAGATGGAAGCACACCAAACGAAATTTTGATAATTATATGCTCTTATTCTGATTCTGAGGAATAAACACAGTCAAGTACTGTTCACAAGTGAGCAAGCTTGTGCAAAGCCAACCAAACTCTCAGATCGACCGTTTCGAGCAGTGCATGGAAAATTGATCTGAATATTGGATGTAGTTTTGTTTCAACAACACCAGTATTGCAAAACCTTTTTAATGTGTTTGTATGTAATTATTTTGTACTTGTACAGATTAAAGACTTCATCGATATCTTTCAGTGTGTGTGTTTACACCAGAGGGTGCAATTGCTATGTCATAACAGAGATGCCTTGCCCCTCGACTGTGTCGTGTGCACTTTTTCCTCGAGGTCCAAGCTTTGTAGAGCTCATTCGCACTCTTTCTTGGTAGTCCTGCATTGCCCCTTGTGCTTTGTGCCTTGGTGCAATGACAGAGCACGTGAGCGAGGCTTGGTCTATCTTTCCTGAATATAAGGATTAATTGTCTTTTATCTTCTTGTGTATGTTCATATAATATAAAATTACTCACTCACTATTTTCTGTTAGAGATTTCTCATAGAAAGATTATATTCATTGCACAAATACAACATTTAAAATATTGTTTTTTTTTCATAAATTGAACAGCAATATTTGTGCAAATATAACACGTGTACAACTAAGGTGATCAAATGAAATAAAGTACTTTGGTAATTATCTGATATACTTATCTGTTATATTTTGCACATATTTGCATTTCATGATATGGACTCGTTAAAATTGGTTATTTCTTGAGGTTGTGTACAGCCAACTAATGGAGCTGAAAAACTGAGTATTTTAGACCTTTCAACACAAAAAAAACAAAAATGTTATGCGTGCCTAGGTATTTGGTCTAATAAGTTTACTGGTGTACTACATTGACTATCAAGATTGACATTGAGCCCTATCAAATCCTATGTATGGCCCCCATTCAGCCCCATTAGCTCCTATATTGTGCTAGATGAGAGTCCTACATACCAAACCCATAATGCCTATATTGCTCCTACATACCCCTATATGTCCTGCCCAGGTCCCATTCAGCTCCTACATACCACCATATAGCTCCTGTATAAGACCCATTTACCCCCATTTGGTTGCTGTACAGCTCCTGTATTAGCTCCTGTAACCCCTGTATTGAAGCATACGGATCCTGTATGGAATTATGTAGGTTTTTTCAGTAGGGCGGCCTCATCTTCGGCATGGACTTTCTATCGACGAATTCTGTCCTCATCAATTGTGCCACCGGTACTCTCTGCCTAGAACTTCCTCTTCTCCCGGATTCTGACCCTGAACTCCCGAACAGCTTGTGCACCACTGACTTCTTCCGGATACCGCCTAAAGCTCTCACAATCATCGAATCGGCAACACCCTCTCCCGTGCTTGATGGTGATTATATCGTGACGCCGATTACTGATGTTCTCCTGGCGCGTGACATTACTGTCCCACACTCTGTCGTAAGCATGGCCTCTAACCGAACATATTTACCTGTTATCAATTTTGGTTTCATAAAACAAGTGCTACACCAAGGAATTTCGGTCGCCACACTAAGGCCCTTAATTGACGACCACGTCACCTGTTTTACGGCAGACGTATGTCCCGAGCACCCACATCACTCGCAGGATGTCACGTGCCTCGATGCGACCTTACGCTCCATGGTCGCCCCGGACCTCAATCCTGAGAAGTCAACCGCGCTATGCCGCCTTCTGGCTTCATACCGCGACATATGCGACGTCGACCACCGTCCACTCGGCCAAACTTCACTCGTCAAGCACCGCATTAACACAGGTGATTCTCATCCCATTCATCGGCGACCATACCGGGTGTCTGCCACCGAGCGTAAAATAATTCAACAAGAAGTCACCAAGATGTTAGCCAAAAGAATTATTGAACCCTCTTCGAGCCCATGGGCGTCCCCCATTGTGCTCGTTAAAAAAAAGATGGCACGTGGCGCTACTGCGTGGATTACCGTCATCTGAATAGAATCACGAAAAAGGACGTTTACCCTTTACCCCGCATCGATGACGCTCTCGATTGTCTCCACGGCGCCCGATACTTTTCCACAATAGACCTACGTTCCGGCTACTGGCAGATTGCTGTCGACGAAAAAGACCAAGAGAAGAGTGCATTTGTAACTCCAGACGGCCTATATCAGTTCAAGGTTATGCCATTTGGGCTATGCAACGCCCCAGCCACGTTTGAGCGCATGATGGACTCTCTGCTACAAGGGTTTAAAAGGTCAACATGTCTTTGTTATCTTGGCGATGTCGTTGTATATTCCCCAACCTTTGAGACCAACCTTCAGCGTTTGTCAGATATTCTCGACATATTCCGCACTGCAGGCCTCCAATTGAACTCGTCGAAGTGCCACTTCGGACGCCGGCAAATTACAGTGTTGGGCCACCTAGTCGACGCCTCTGGTGTGCAGCCGGACCCCGAGAAAATTCGTGCAGTCACCAGTTTTCCTGTACCCCAGTCAGCCAAAGACGTCCGGAGTTTTGTAGGACTTTGCTTCTATTTTAGAAGGTTTGTGAAAGATTTCGCAACCATCGCTCGACCCCTCACAGAGCTTCTATAGAAAGCCGTCACATTTACGTGGGGTACCGACCAAGCTGCTGCTCTTTCTCACCTAATCACGCTGCTGACGACTCCACTCATATTGGCTCACTTTGACCCATTCGCTCCGACGGATGTTCGAACCGATGCTAGTGGTCACGGAATCGGAGCCGTGTTAGCCCAGCGCCAACGGGGACACGACCGAGTTGTCGCCTACGCTAGCCGCCTCCTCACAGCTGCTGAGCGCAACTATTCTATTACGGAGCGTGAATGTCTTGCTCTTGTTTGGGCAGTCTCAAAGTTCCGCCCATATTTATATGGCACTAATTTCACTGTGATAACTGACCATCATGCGCTATGTTGGCTTACGTCACTGAAGGATCCTACTGGCCGGCTCGGGCGCTGGGCTCTGCGACTCCAAGAGTATACATTTACGGTGACGTACAAGTCCGGACGCCTACATCAGGACGCAGACAGCCTGTCGCGCTACCCGGTCGCTGAGTCGAGCACTGTGCATGACACCGACACCGAGCCTTGCGTTTTTTCCCTTTTGCAAGTGACATGCATCGGTGACGAGCAGTCACCCAGTCGTCCTTACGTGCTATCATTGAGAGCCTCGAATCACCATCTTCCAGTCAGTCCTATCGCTCGTTCGTGCTCCACGATGGTATATTATACCGCCAAAGTTTTGAGCCGGATGGACCGGCTCTGCTGCTTGTCATTCCGAAACACCTTCGCTCGGAAGTTCTACATGAACTTCATGACCTTCCGACTGCTGGTCACCTTGGTGTGTCACGCACTTACGACCGAATACGCCGACGCTTCTACTGGCCAGGGCTTGCACGCTCAGTCAGAAGGTACGTTGTGGCTTGTGAGAAATGTCAGCGCCGCAAAACGCCATCGACACTTCCCGCCGGACGCCTTCAACCACTCGATATTCCGTCAGAACCGTTCCTCCGCGTTGGCTTGGACCTACTTGGCCCTTTTCCCTTGTCTTCCTCGGGTAACAAGTGGATAGCCGTGGCCACCGACTACGCCACGCGTTATGCCATCACACGAGCTCTCCAAACAAGCTGCGCCACAGATGTCGCCGACTTCCTCCTCAAGAACGTGATTTTGCAACACGGAGCCCCACGGCAGCTGCTTACAGACCGTGGCCGCATCTTTTTGTCGAAGGTCATAGCCGACCTCTTGCAGTCCTGTAAAACGAGACACAAGCTGACTACGTCATACCACCCGCAAACCAATAGACTCACGGAGCGCCTAAATCGAACTCTCACAGACATGCTCGCTAAGTATGTTTCTACCAACCACACCGACTGGGATCTCACGTTGCCGTACGTCACAATTGCCTACAATTCTTCGCGCCATGACACTGCCGGTTACTCTCCATTTTTTCAGCTGTTTGGCCGAGAACCAGCATTGCCTCTAGACACCATCATACCGTCTCCTGGAGTACCCACCAGTGAATATGCCATGGACGCCATCACTCGGGCCGCTCACGCACGCGAAATCACCCGTACTCGCCTTCTGACCTCTCAAGAAAAACAAAGGCGCTTGTATGACCAACGACACCGTGACGCACACTTTCCACCCGGTTCTTTGGTACTGCTCTGGTCTCCGACCCGTCAAGTTGGCTTGTCAGAAAAACTGCTTACTCGCTACACAGGCCCATACCGTGTCCTCCGTGTGGTTACGCCTGTAACATATGAAATTGGTCCTGCCACCCCATTGCCTTCATGTGCCCAACAGGCTACCGATATTGTACATGTTGCGCGCTTGAATCCCTACAACTCTCCTTGTGACGTTGACATCTAAATGCGCCGAGACGGCGCTTGCGCCGCCGGGGGTTATGCTACATGCATGTATACTGATATTCTAGGGGGCGACGCGCGTGTGTGCCTGACGAGGAAGACGAAGGGTTGTCTCCGCCCCATCGCTGGTGAACCGGGCATGCCATTACCGCTGGTTTTGAATATATCTAATCCCCAGCCTCGTCGTTACGGCGTCTCTTCTTTTCCGTAACAATATCACACACGGTAGCCTAATTTGAGTGGGTAGCAGCAGTTAAAAAAAGGACGCTGGCACAAATCATTCAGAATTAAAATATTGAAAGAAGATACTCATATGTTTACACCTTCTACAGAAGTCAGTGGCGCGTCATTGAAAAACTGTTGGACTTCAGTACAGCAATCAAGGAAGCAATACGCATGCAACAAGCACCTCTGACTTCATCAAAAGCGTATGTGGTTATTATTTCTGGAAGCGAACGAGGCATCTGACGCACGAGACAGAATGTGAACAGCCGATGCGGAGCATTCCTATTTATTCTGGGGTCCTCGAGTAGAGCATGCGACACCTGATATAAAAGTTCCAAATGGGGCTCTTTATCTTTCTGAAACAAATGGTGCGTCTGGCGTGCTTGATAGTGTACCTTGTTTCGTGGCGCGTCAACAAGGCCTTAGTGCGATAAATCACAGATTGGTCACCCCATGCTTTAAGCGCTGAGATCTCAAAGCGCAAGGTCATACTTTCACCTTCTGCGACGAATCATGACATATCCCTGAACCCGACGTTTATGAGTGGTCAAAGCAGTGGTATCATTTCTTCTTACCGTAAACAACCCAGGACATTGACAACTCACGCATAGAGAATGATTTTCGAAAGGTGTACAGTTATTGAAATGTTCATTGGTCATAAGTGGTGTGTTTTACAGCAAGAGCTGTTATGAGTTGACAACAAGGGTCGCGTGCACTGCAGTTGTCCTCCAACGCCACCAATGTGTGTATTTGTTATCGTGCAAAATAGAAACAGAAAGGTATTCAAAGTCTGGACTCCTGAGCGCCAGCCCTGTATTGTACCACTGAGCAACGCCGGTGCTCGAAACTTTGTTGTAAACTGGCCTTAAATGAGTTGGGAGAAAAAAATCGCGGTAATATGAGTAATCAAACGTTTTCCAACAGCAAACGAAAAAACAGGCGTCATACTATGCGAAATGCGTGAGTGATTCATCGAATGCTGCAACCAATCACAAAAGCTACAGCAATATTTTTCGATCTTCGTCCACCACAGCATGACTTAGTTTTGCAAACTTTCTGACAAGTGCGTGGCCGGTATTACGGTTCCGGAAATTGACGAACGATGGCATATTTAAGAAGCGCTTAATACGGGTATGGCCCTCCACAGGTTTGTGGCTACTAATGTAATGCACCAGGAAACATGCGTGCCAGAACCTCTACGTCGATTTCACATAGCCGCGTTACAAATTTTTTTTCAAATATACAGCTCATTGGCTAGAAGATCAGAGTATGTCTTTAATTGTGAGCCTTCCGCGTTTTTCTGGCGCAACTGCCACAGTTGTAATTTTTGTCAAACTTACTTTAGACAGGCTTGACCTAGCCCCAATGACACAGTGGAGGGTCAAACCCGGGTCCGCTGGGTGCCAGACCAGTATACTGCCCCTCAGCTACACCGGTGCTTGTGACTTGTCAAACTTGCTTTAAGCAGGCTTGATAACGGTAAAGCAATCGCGCTAATACGACTTATAAATTGTTTTAAAACAGAAAAAAAACCAGTCGTCGCACAATGCGAATAGCGCAACGAGTGGGCCATTCAATGCTCTAACACATTAAAAAGGCTGTTCTTGTTCCCCTATTAACTGTAGCGCATAACCAATTCAGCCATAATTTCTCATCGGCATCAGCCACTGCATGAATGGTTGCCACAAAATTTCTTGCAAGTGTTTAGCGGCTACCATGCTTCTCAGAAGAATGACGAAAAATAGCATAGCGAATACCGGCCTACTACCCAAATAAATTTATTTTTACTAACCTAGAGGGTATCAAGTAAGTTTTTTGCAGTAGTTATCCAATGAGTGTTTCGAAAAGGCTCATAAAGGCCACTCCTATAGTTTTCACTGTGACTGTGCTGCGCCTTCAGCGCAGGCCTGGCGTTTTTCATTGCCTACAATTTCATAAACCTCAAACAATTTTGATACAAACGAAACTATAATGAATAAAAGTAAACATCAGAATGGTACCTGAAACTAATTTAATAATAGAGAATATTAGGATTGAAGAGGATGTAATTTTGCCGCCCCCCACAATTCAAGTTCCAACGTCTCATGTTTTTTCAATAAAGATTCAAAATTACATTGCACATGTGAAAAAACAATAGTGACGCCAGACAGACGCGGTATTCAATCTACGCGCGCAAATTCACGCGGCCCCCAAGAGACCAGCGGTTTGATGATGAGACATAAAAGGCCGTGAGGCCACGTGCCTCCTCAGCATGGAATTTCGCGAATCCCTTGTTAGGAACGCCGGTACATTTTCTTTCACTTTTAGGGGCGAAGCTCCTTATGGCCTGGCTTGTGCGTCCTTCGTAGTATGTAACCACCAGTGGCACATACCCGAAATAGTGGTCCTTACAATGTCTGCTGAATGGGGGCACTTGTATATGAATACTTGATGAAAAGATGTGAGATGGCTGTGCTTGGAGTTTCCTCTAGACATATGGACGGACGAACAGACTGACACGCGCAAGGACGGACGGACAGAGGGGCGCACGGACGGATGGACAGACAATAGATGTCCGTAAAAGGAGATGGACGGACAGACAGACGATTGAACAAACGGATGGATGCACCAAGGATCACAGAGATAGGCGGACGCAAGAACAAATGGACAGACAGACTGACGAACGCTGCGCCCCACCAAGCATCACTCATTCCGTGGATATGCTGTGATTTTTTGGGGCACAAGTCAGCCCCAATAGTTATTCTTAAACCATCTGGATTGTGCGTAACAATTCTGGTGGAGGTGAGGTGGCCAGTAGCTCTCATCGGAAGTTATCCTGCGACTGAATCGCACATTGATGGTTTTCTAATCACGTTCGTGCGCTGTCCTAGAACGCTAAATTAACTCAGTGGAGCTTCCGTTCTTTGGTTCATCCGTCGCAGTTAGCGACGCACTCAAAACTCTCCAGCCAATTCTCAACGTCTTCATGGGTATCGCCATGAAAAGGGTCAGGCGTTCAAGGCTCATCGACAACGACGTGCGTGGCAGCGACCTGAGATGAAACGACGTGCGCGGCAGCGGTTGGAGACGACACTTGGTACCCTCACAGGATGCAGCTAGAGACACTCCAGGCTCTGGCGTCAGGGGGAATTCCGGCGGCTCATCGCGTAGAGGACGGCTAGCGCGTTGATGAACTGTCGTGAGCTTTGTTGGCTGAGTGGTCGTGGTTCTGGGCTGCTTCTTCGAAGTCCAAGTGGGTTTGGAATTATTACCCAGCTCCGGCACCAGAATAGTTCGTTCGCGAACAGTCCGTGAGCAGCAGCCACAAGCACAGCTGGTTCAAGCGTCGAGTCTGACGCAGCCTGCAGCCTTGTGCGCCGAGGCGCTGAGAGGCGCCCCTGTACCTTCTTCCGTCGCCACTGGACCGTATTTCGCCGCAGCAGGCAGCCATCCGGCGAAACTTCTATTCATGCGGTCTCCCTCTGAGACGAAAATCCGAAAAGCTGATATATGGCGCTCTCCTGATCAAATTCCGCTGTGTTATCACTGCGGCGAAGCTGGCCATCTTTACCCGATGTGTGATTATCGTCGAGCTGAACTTCGGGGTTTTCATATAAACGCTGCTGGTCGAAAGAATTCGGAACGACCTTTTGACATCAAGGAGTACTTGTGAAAGCGTCAAGGTACTCGCTCCTCGCAGCAGCATCAGTCTCGGTCGACCATGCCACCGAAGTATCGGTCACCAAGTCCGCGCCGATCTTCAAACTCTCCAAGGCAACTTTTCCAAAGTAAACTTCAGAAAAACTAGAATTGTTGACCTGTAGACGTAAGGCCGCTGCCGACGCCAGAAAGTAACCTCCAGTGCCGATTTCGAAATTTGATGATGGATACGAGACTACGTGCGGAAACGGCAACGTTGCTTCTAATTTGTCAGTACTTATAGATGGCTACGAAACAAAGGTTTTGGCAGACACAGGCTAGGACTATTCCATCATGAGCAGGGGGCTTGCAAAGCGCTGAAAAAGGTGACAACCCTTTGGATAGGACCGCAAGTGCGAATTGCCGGGGGACACCCTATTGATCCCGCAGGTATGTGTACCTGTAGATTCGGTTAATGTGGCTTCAACTACGTCGCCAGTTTTATTGGATTATTGAGGTGTGCAAGAGGTGTGATTATTAGAATGAATTTTTTGCACGCCTACGGCGCAGTCACAAAGTTGCAGGAAACGTGCATTTTGTTCTTCACGAAACACGACATCGCAACATTCGAGAGAAAAACAATTCGATGCGCTCCAGATTGCAGGCGATGATGTAACAGTACCTCCAAGATCTATCATTATTGTCACCGTGAGAAGCAATGTATACAATGACTATGAAGAAATGGCAGAAAGCAATACTGGGCTATTACTCAAGAAAGAGATCTCTGCAGCAAGTGGTATTGTACGGCTGCGTGACGGGTGTGCGAATGTCTTCAAATTTCTGGTATGAGGCGCAACATCTTGCGAAGGGAATTGTTGTTGCTCAGCTTCACGATTACGTTCTGATTATGGATTTGAACTCTTCCGAGACTGCACCAATACACTCTGACAGCATAGATTCCATACACTCATCTGTCCACATCGAAGCAGCCCAATGACCAAACCAGAAACAGAAAATCGAGAGCCTTGTACGGGAGTACGCCTCGTGTTTTTCACGTCATCGAAAGCGCAAAGAACATTTATGATCAAACACTGCATCATACTCGATGAATCTGTTAAACCTATTTGCCAGTACCTGTACCGAGTGTCACCAAAAGAGACAGAAGTGCTGAGAGGCCAAGTTGGAGAAATGCATAGAGACAACTTAATTCAGCCATCAGAAAGCCCATGGACTTCACCCGTAGTACTGGTGAAGAAAAAAGACCAGGCTTTGCACTTCTGCGTTGACTACGGGAAATTGAACTTCGTCACAAAGTAAGATGTCTATCCACTTCCAAAGATCGATGACACCCTTGTCAGACTAAGAGGCGAGGAATTCTTTTTCTCTCTATACTTCAAGAGCGGATACTGGCAGATAGAGGTGGACGAATGATATCGCGCGAAAACTTCTTTTGTCACGCCAAATGAGCTATACGAGTTCAAGGCACTCCCATTTGACCTGTGTTCCACACCAGCCACATTTCCGCCGATGATGGACACTGCGCAGTCCGGGCTCAAATGGCAGCCCTGACTTGTTTTTTAGATGACGCCATGATCTTTCCGGCCACCTTCGATCAGCATGTGGAACGAACACGAACTGTGCTCGAATCAATTAGTTCAGCAGGGATGACGATGAAGTCCCAAAAGTGTCATTTTGGTTTTCCTACACTGCTTTTCCTCGGCCATGTGGTTAGCTTGGTCATGTGATTAGGCAATTCACCTGACTCCGAAAAGACAGCAGCTGTAGAAACGTTCCTTAGAACAACAAATAAATAGGCTATGAGACAATTCTTATAACTTTGCGCTTGTTACGGAAGATCTATCAAAGATTTTCCGAAGATTGCGGGACCACTAACTTGACTGACAAAAGAAGACACGCCTGTCACCTGGACAATCGAGCGAAAAGACGCGTTCAATGAGCTACGAGGGCGACTACTAAACCACCCCGTCCTTGGGCATTTCCACGAAGAAGCCAAAACAGAAATTCACATGGACGCAAGCCATTTGGGGCTAGGCGCCATCCTTATGCACCTGCAAAACGGAGAGGAACGAGGGGTCACATATGCTGGTCGCACTCTTTCGAGAGCTGAAATAAATTACTCGACGACGGCAAATTATTGTTTGACGGTAATATGGGCCACACGAAAATTGCGGCCGTACTTATATGGTAGACCACTTTGAGCTGTGAGCTACCATCACTCTGTGTTGGCTCACAGGCCTAAAAAAGCCATCTGGGCGACTTACTAGATGGAGCCTCAGGTTGCAAGAAAACGACCTAACAGTCATGTACGAGTCGGGTCGCAAGCACAGCGATGCTGAGTGCCTGTCACGTGCACCAGTGGAACCTGTATCTGTGGAAGATGGAGACGACTTTCCGTTTCTTGAAGTCGTAAGCACCGCAGACATGACTGAATATCAATGATTAAACGAGGAGTTGCTTCAGCTGATCAAGCATCTGGAAGGGCCACCTCTGTGTGTTCCTCGAGTTTTCTTCCGGGGATTGTCGTTGTACCTGATGAGAAACAACACTGTATACAAGAAAAAATTTGAACACAGAAGGAAGAAAATTCTACTCGTCGTTCATTTGACCTTGTGATCAGATATTCTGGAAGCCTGCCACGATGACCCGGCAGCAGAAAACTTCAAAGTAAATATAACACTGGCTCGCATCCGTAGAAAGTACTACTGGCCAAAGTTACTGGATGCTGTACAGCATTATATAAGGATATGTAGAGATTGCCGACAGAAAACGCCTCCATTGAAACCTGCAAGATTTTTTCAACCAATAGAAACTCCTAAATTACCGTTTGAACAAGTAGGAATGGATCTACTTCGTCCATATTTTACGTCATAACTCGCCAACCGATGGATAGTAGAAGCGACAGACTACTTTACATAGTATGCCAAGACAGCCTCTCACACCAGGGGCACGGCCATAGAAGTAGCTAAACTCATCTTCATTAACACTGTATCACGGCATAGGGCTCTCAAGGTGATTATCACGGATTGAGGAACTGCATTCATAGCCGATCTGATGCAGTCCATTATGAAATTTACCCACACGTGTCTTAGAAAAACAACGACTTATCACCCCCCAAATGCATGGACTAACTTAGCGACTCAACAAAGCTCTGACTAATATGTTGTCCATTTACGTCGACTTGAAGCACAGTACGTGAGACAAAATACTGCCATACGCCACTTTCGCTTATAATACTGGTGTGCAAGAGACTACTAAAGTGACGAAATTCCAGCTAGTCTATTGTCGAATCGTTACCACACCAATACATGGAACGCTGCCTGTAAGCGACAATACAGAGCACAAGCCAGACATCAGTGAGTTCACTCAGTGAGCCGACGAAGCATGGCAGTTGGCGCGACATCACATAAAATACCAACGCATTGATGCAAGCCGTTACAACTTTCGCCAGAGAGGAGTCGACTACGCACCAGGCGACAGAGTTTTGATTTGGATTCCCGGGCACACGCTTGACCTCTCCACAAAGCTTCTGCAGCGCTATTTTGGCCCTTACCGAGTCCTTTGTAGCGTTGGCTCCTAGAACTACAAGGTGACACCAGAACGACAAGTGAGCTCATCAAGATGCCGAAGAAGCACAGAAATTGTGCATGTGATCCGGATGAAGCCATACTATGGCAGCCGATTAACATCAAGCTATACACACCCAGTCATAAGGAATACCTATTTCTATAAGGAGGACCACGCATTCAGACCATGCCAGCAACACTGCTTCAGCGCATTGGGACGATGCGTTCTTGTATAAGGGATGATGACGCAAGACAGACGCGGTAATCAAACTCCGCGCGAAATTTGTGCGCACCCCAAAAGACCAGCGGCTTGATGATAACAGAAGAAAAGGCCGTGACGGCACGCGTCTCCTCATCACGAGAGTTTGAAGAAAAAGAAATGGGGCACCGCTCGAGGTCTTCTCGGAGATTGATTTCTTTTGCGCATCACCTGTTAGGAACGCTGCAACTGTATTCTTCACTTTTGGGCACACGTTAGCCCCAATGATTAGTTATTAATATATCATCTCGATTGTGCGTAACATTGTTGTAGCCACAGACGCTTCTGTGAGTGAAGAAAATCCCGTGACATTGTCTCTGATAACTTCGGCTCGGCAATTCCTGCGAAATTGCCAGATTCCACTACTAATGCTAAAGCTGGGCAAATAAAGTTTTTTGGCGCTTTCCAAACTGCCTTCAAGCGAAATCGCAGCAATAATAATGACTGATTCTCTTTTGTTATGTACATCTCTTACAGCTTCAGGACAATTAGTAGCCCTCAGGAGTATGCGCACATTGTTACCACCAAAAATAAAACTTTTCAAGTTAGTAAAGATCACAGGCCACTGTGACAAACAGGTGTTAAACTGACGGATTAGTTAGCGCAAGCGTCAATTGATGGACCTGTGACTTTGGCAATACCAAAAATAGAATAGAAAGCATGGTTCATAAAGAGAAAATTACCAATGTGTACATGTGTGATGGAGAGAGTTGATAAACG
This sequence comes from Rhipicephalus microplus, assembly GCF_013339725.1. Lineage (NCBI taxonomy): Eukaryota > Metazoa > Arthropoda > Arachnida > Ixodida > Ixodidae > Rhipicephalus > Rhipicephalus microplus. Next base: position 121,850,680 of record NC_051168.1, read on the forward strand.
GACAAACTATCAGCAGCTGAGACTCTTTAGAAAACCTCAAAGGAGTCAGTCTGAAAATTTTGGAGATATTTCAATCAACATTCAAGGCTGTGCGCAAATTAAATCATTATTAGTTATATCTCGTCTTGCAATATCTCCTCTGTGCGCAATCTGCGAAAATAAAACAGTAACTATAGAGCATTATTTTTACCATGTCAGAGTTATTAACCTATTAGGAAAAGAGTTCCAGGTATTCCGTGTTTGGTGATGAGGTTTTAAGTTTAACCGCGAAAAATTTGCGAAGCTTCCTTGCCTTCGTCATAGAACATTGCTAAAGAAAGGTATTTGATGGAGTTTTTAATTTAGTAAATATTTTCAACGGTTTGCAACATAATGTCTGCCTTGTGGTATCCATAAAATGCTAGTGATATGAATGGTAATGTAAGACAATTTAAGACATACATTGATTTTCATCGGTAGAGTTAAGCAAAACTGTCTGGTCAGCTCGACCATTCAGTCTTTAAATCATGTATTAGCACTTTTTTATATTGATTCACTTTTGTGTAACCATTCCCATTATATAAATACCTACTACAAGTTTTCTATGCCTATACCCATGAATGAGTATGAGACAGAATTGACAGTTAACAAACAAATATTTTTGCCTCCCACTACACAAAATATATGGTAATTTATTACATAGTGGCAACACTGCAAGCATACTTGTAGCAATTACCCAAGTAGTGTTAAACAAATGCACTGGAAGACTACTCTACTGACTTACGCTGTGACTGCTCTGCACGTTCCGTGCAGACCTGGCAGATCCCTGATGTGTGAATTCAAGTTTGTTTTCATTATTACCGCTTTGTGGTATTGGATTTAGCCTCCCGTTGACAAAGATGATACCTGGGTGCCTTCACTTGGTAGTTGTCGGTTGTTTCCATGAATGCAGCGCAGCATATCAATAGATCATTCACCACACAATCCAGTCCTTGATCGTGATCTTCATTATCATCTACATCCTCCTCAGCGTCGTCGTCATGTTCATGATGATGACGCTGATGACACATCACTATGCTGCGTATGCTCTAGCATGAAGGCAGATAAAGATTGTGTGGGCTGGTACGCATTTCATTGTCTTGAGCGGCATCATCATTAATAAGACGTATAAAGGGTTCCTTGCTTGGAGTGTGCCACGATGGCAGAAAGAAAGCTTTCGGTGTAGAACGTGCCTCTTCTTGATCATCACCACTGTCATCATCATCACCAGTGGTGGCTGCGGCACAAGAAGCCGATGCCAACGCTAACGGAGAGCCTAGTTCATAAGGAACTACGCCTCTAAAAGCCATCCTTATCGCTACCTAGAAATGAGCGAACCACAGCTCTGCACCGCTTGTGTTTCACCTCACCTTGCCAAGCAGGCGTCAAGAGCAGCTAATGCGAGAGGCACGCCCATATAACGAGACAGTATGCGCGACCCCAACGCCGAGCTTGCCTGGCGTAGCGCGAGCAGAGTACGAGCTACAAAACATCCGTGGTCCGACCGGGAGTGCCGCGACAAGTGCTGCACGAGGGATGCTGGAGCCAGGTTTTGAACATTCTCGCCAGCTTTGACGGGATGGGGATTCGTCTCTAATTGATCTATGCCAAGATAAGTCTTATGCATTTGTTCAAAAGCACAGGTTAGAGTATGTTAAATAAATAGGTAAAAATAAATAGGATTTGTTCTTTTGTTTTCACTGGTGGTAAAGGTTTATTTCCTCAGTATTCAAGGCAATTGTTATGTAGTAGTTTTGGTTTACATCGAAGATCGCTTAGCTTGTTTGGACAAGAAATGCTTACCCGAACTCCGCCTAAGGTGACGGTCTCAAGACTAGGAGGTGTTGAAGGCTGAAAAAATAAACAGTTTATCGCTCAAAAAGTGAGTGTATATATGCGCACATTTGATATCCTGCCAAAGTCTCAGTTTATGGCTAAACATGGTGCAGCTACTTTATACAAGACGATGCGTGTTCGCCATTTACAAGCAAAAAACGTCTAAGCTTGTATTTTTAGTGGCACTAAAAGATGTCGGCAGTTCTGTAGATTATGCTACTAAGTCTACACAAGAAATCTCCGAACGCTGAATCATCACCCAAAGTGACGACCTCAAATTTGAGCACCAAGCAGTAAACCTGTTTCACCCTGGTTATGAACGCATATAAATTTAGTGGCATTTTAGTCACTGATGGCTTTGCAGAAACTGATAATCATGAGGATATTGACATAAAGTTTGCTCAAGTAGAACGTGTGACATGTTATTACCACATGTTAGCATGATACGTCATAATAGTACAAGAAAGAGTGCAACACAGATAAGTACAGATATACACAAACGTGAGATTTGTTCAGTGCGCATGATTGCCATTTTCATCGCTTCATGGTTGCGGAATTTAGCATTCAATATCGCAAGATATTCTAAATGAGATTGTATTGTACAGAACGATCACCAATGATAGTATCGACCACACACATTAATAAACTAGTTAGCCAAGATAATAAACATCTTTTCACATAACTTGGTATACAAAGCCAAGACATCCGTGGTCCGACCGGGAGTGTAGCGACAAGGGCTGCACGAGGGTTGCTGGAGCTGGGTTTTGAACATTCTCGCCAGCTTTGACAGGATGGGGATTCGTCTCTAATTGATCCATGCCAAGATAATTCTTATAGCATTTGTTCAAAAGCACAGCTTAGAGCTCTAAGATTGACCAGCTTTGCTGTTTTTGAGCAATACATAGCAATATAAGATTTGTTCTTTTGTTTTCACTGGAGCTAAAGGTTTATTTCCTCAGTATTCAAGGCAATTGTTATGTAGTAGTTTCGGTTTACATCGAAGATCGCTTAGCTTGTTTGGACAAGAAATGCTTACCCGAACTCCGCCTAAGGTGACGGTCTCAAGACTAGGAGGTGTTGAAGGCTGAAAAAATAAACAGTTTATCGCTCAAAAAGTGAATGTATATATGCGCAGATTTGATATCCTGCCAAAGTCTCAGTTTATGGCTAAACATGGTGCAGCTGCTTTATACAAGATGACAAGTGTTCGCCATTTACAAGCAAAAAACGTCTAAGCTTGTATTTTTAGTGGCACTAAAAGATGTCGGCAGTTCTGTAGATTATGCTACTAAGTCTACACAATAAATCTTCGAACGCTGAATCATCACCCAAAGTGACGAGCTCAAATTTGTGCACCAAGCAGTAAACCTGTTTAGCCCTGGTTATGGACGCATAAAATGTAGTGGCAATTTTGGTCGCTGATAGCTTTGCAGAAACCGATAATCATGACGATATTGACATAAAGTTTGCTCAAATAGAACGTGTGACACGTTATTAATACATGTTAACATGATACGTCATAATAGTACAAGAAACAGTGCAACACAGATAAGTACAGATATACACAAACGTGAGATTTGTTCAGTGCGCATGATTGACCTTTTCATCGCTTCATGGTTGCGGAATTTAGCATTCAATATCGCAAGATATTCTAAATGAGATTGTATTGTACAGGACAATCATCAATGATAGTATCTACCTCACACAATAATAAACTACTTAACCAAGCTAATAAACATCTTTTCACATAACTTGGTTTACAAAGCTAAGACGAACGTAATGTTATGTGCCTTTTGTAATTTTATTTGCAAATTCTGCTTCTTTAATTCACTTTTTGTGAAGTCGGCTGAAGAAGCCAACAATTCTTAAAACACGAAAAGTAAGTTGTGATTCAACATGTGGGCCAAAGCTCCTTCGAAATTCGAGACACTTTACTGCAGTTTAGTGCCTTTTGTTGCCTTTTGATATAACAAAAAGTAGTGGTTTTTTCACTCGCATTTTATTACTAAAGTAAGACTTCGAACAATGACTTGAACATCCGAACACGGCAACCGGCTTCCCACAACAAATTTGTGAACTCGCCTAATTACAAAATTTGAATATCGGTGCAATTTCACTACTACTGGTTATATCCGTGTTGACAGAATGAGACATCATGCAGACTTTCAAAGCTGAAGAAACGTAAGGTGAAACAGGTTTTCCTGCTCATGGTGAGAACATTCAGCTTGAATGGGGTCTTCCCAAATACGGAGCAGTGAGTTGGCTTTCGAGGCAGTTCTTTTTTTTTCAGCACATCTCGTGAAAGTTATCCATGCCTGCTACACCGTGGAAGATTGGTTTACGCAAAACAAAGGTTACTGAAAAGTAGAACTGTGACCAATTGTATATTAGCTTTTGTGCTAGGAAACTCTATAGGATCATGGCAGAAGAAGCGGCAGACGTTCTCGATGTCTTGTTTTGGGGTTGGTTAGTCCCGTCATCTTTAGGCAAGAGTACTAGCAACATGATATTGCCTACATAGTATAAAACATAGGTTGGCAATACAAATGTTTTCTTTTTTATTATTGTGTGTCCCATTTTTATTACGTTCAAGGTAGACATTGCGTCATAGGTTTCTTTAGGGTAAAAGACTAATTAGTTACAGATGAAATGCTTACCTTATTTCCACCAAAGAAGACAGTGTCAAGACTTGGGGGACTGGAAGGCTGGACAAACAATAGCATTGTACTAAACAGATGAATACACGAATTCACTTAGTCTCTGTAGTTTATGCTGATTAAGGATTTCCAAATAAAGTGCTGGTATTTGTGAAGCTTGTAATCGTAAGCCGAAGCACATTTTGTAGGTAAATTCGACGCGTAAACACTGGAAAACGTAGAAGAAGTTTGATATTTGCAAGCAAGACACGCTAAAGATTTTTATTTGTAAGGCCAGTAAGTATTTTTTTATCTTTGAAACAGAATCGCTCAACACTGAAGCTAATATCATGTCATAAGCTATGTAACTTACCAAGAAGAGTCTACCATATTCCTTTAAGAGGGCAGAATGATCGTTTTAAATGACCGCTTTAAACTAAGTGCTATGCAGGGAAGGTTTCAAAGCCACTCTCCAGGACTTACTATCATCATCATCATCATCATCATCATCATCATCAGCCTGACTCCGTCCACTGCAGGACAAAGGCCTCTTTCATGTTCCGCCAGTTAACCCGGTCCTGTGCTTGCTGCTGCCAATTTATACCCGCAAACTTCTTAATCTCATCTGCCCATCTAACATTCTGTCTCCCTCTAACCCACTTCCCTTCTCTGGGTATCCCGTTAGTTACCCTTAACGACCAGCGGTTATCCTGTCTACGCGCTACATGCCCGGCCCATGTCCATTTCTTCTTCTTGATTTCAGCTATGATATCCTTAACCCCTGTTTGTTCCCCAATCCACTCTGCTTTCTTCTTGTCTCTTAAGGTTACACCTACCATTTATCTTTCTATTGCTCTCTGCATCGTCCTCAATTTAAGCTGAACCCTCTTTGTAAGTCTCTAGGTTTCTGCTCCGTAGCTAAGTACCGGCAAGATACAGCTGTTATATACCTTCCTCTCGACGGATAGTGGCAATCTACCTGTCTTAATTTAAGAGTGCTTGCCAAATGTGCTCCATCCCATTCTTATTCTAGTTTTTTATATCTCGTGGTTCGGCTCCGCGGTTATTACCTGCCCTAAGTAAACATAGTCTTTTACAACTTGAAGTACACTATTACCTATCTCGAAGCGCTGCTCTTTTCCGAGGTTGTTGTACATTACTTTCGTTTTCAGCAGATTCATTTTAAGACCCACCTTTTTGCTCTCCTTGTCTAACTCCGTAATCATGAGTTGCAATTCGGCGCCTGAGTTACTCAGCAGTGCAATGTCGTCAGCGAAGCGCAGGACACTAAGGTAGTCTCCATTAACTTTTATCCCTAACTTTTCCCATTCTAGGCTTTTGAAAACCTCCTGTAAGCACGCGGTAAATAGCATTGGAGAGATTGTGTCCCCATGCCTTACACCCTTCTTGATTGGTGTTCTGTTCCTTTCTTCATGAAGCACTATGGTGGCAGTTGATCCCCTGTAGATTTCTTCCATGATGTTCATACATACTTCATCGACACCCTGATTCCGCAGTGTCTGCATGACGGCTGATATTTCTACTGAATCAAACGCCTTCTCCTAATCTATGAAGGCTATGTATAGTGGTTGGTTATATTTTGAGCATTTCTCTATTACCTAATTGATAGTATTAATGTGGTCGATTGTGGAGTAGCCTGTTCAAAATCCTGCTTGTTCCCTTGGTTGATTGAATTCTAATGTTTTCTTTACTCAGTTAGCAATTACTTTTGTAAATAGCTTGTATTCTACAGAGAGCAAGCTAATCGGCCTGTAATTCTTCAAGTCCTTGTCATCTCCTTTCTTAAGTATTAAGATGATATTTGCAAACTTCCAAGACTCTGGTACTCTTCCCCTCAGAAGACACCTCGTAAACAGGGTGGCTAGTTTTTTTAACACAACCTGTCTTTCATCTTTCAGCCGATCTGATGTTACCTGATCCTCACCGGCAGCTTTGCCTCTTTACAAGCTCTCCAAAGCTTTTCTGACTTCTTCTATCATTACTGGTGGGGTGTCATCTGGGTTAGTGCTAGTTCTTATAGTAATAAAGTCGTGGTTATCCCGGCTATTGTACAGATCTTTGTAAAACTTCTCCGCTATTTTAACTATACTATCCATACTGGTAGTTATTTTGCCTTCTTTGTCCCTTAGTGCATACATCCGAATTTTGCCTATCCCAAGATTCCTCTTCACTGCTTTGACGCTTCCTCCGTTTTTCATAGCGTGTTCAATTCTCTCTCTGTTACACCTTCTTACATCGGATACCTTACGCCTATTAATCAACTTCGAAAGCTCTGCCAGTTCTATTTTGTCTGTTGTACTTAGGACTTTCATGATTTGACGCTTCTTAAGAAGATTTTTTCTTTCCTGGGTAAGCTTGTCATTGTCCTGTCTAACTAACCTGCCTCCTACTTCCACTGCACAATCCGTAATGAAACTCGTCAGATTATCATTCATTGTATCTACGCTAAGGTTGGTTTCCTAACTAAAAGCCGAGTACTTTTTCTTGAAGCGAGACTCTCAATTCATGTACTTTCCTTTTCAGCGTTAGCTCATTGATTGACTTTTTGCGTACCAGTTTTTGTCGTTCCTTCTTCAAGTCTAGGCGAATTCGAGACCGTACCATTCTATGGTCACTGCATCGTACCTTGCCAATCACTTCCACATCCTGCACGATGACTGCGTGTGCACTCATTGTAAACTCCATTTCGTTCCTATTTTCGCCATAAGGGTTCCTCCATGTCCACTTGTAGTTTCCTCATTTTTGGTAGAAAGTATTCAAAATTCGTACATTAATGCGTTCCGTGAATTCTACTTGTAGCTCTTCTCAGGCGTTTCTAGTACCGATGGCATAATCTCCTACTGCCTGGTCTCCATCCTGCTTCTTCCCTACCTTTGCATTAAGGTCTCCCATCAGTATTGTATACAGTGTTTTTATCTTACTCATTGCCGATTCCACGTCTTCATAGAAGCTTTCAACTGAAGCGTCGTCATGGCTGGATGTAGGCGCGTAAGCCTGTATGACCTTCATCTTGTATCTCTTATTCAGTTTAATTACGATACCACCCTTTCATTAATGCTATAGCATTCTTCTATGTTGCAAGCTATGTTTCTGTGAATTAGGAACCCCACTCCCCGTTCTCTTCCGTCAGCCAAACCCCGATAGCAAACGTCGTGCCCATTCTGTAGCACCGTATGGGCCTCATCTGTCCTCCTAACCTCACTGAGCCCTAGTATATCCCATTTAACACCCTCTAGCTCCTCGAATAGTACAGCTAGACTTTCCTCACTAGATAAGGTTCTAGCGTTAAACGTTACCAAGTTCAGGTTCCAAATGCGGCCTGTCCGGATCCAGAGATTCCTAGCACCCTCAGCTGCGTTTCAGATCTGACCGCCACCGTGGTCAGTTGCTTCGCAGCTGCTGGGGACTGAGGACCGTGAGTTATTTGACGTATGCATGTAGGAGGTAGTGGCCAGATACTGCACCAGGGTGGCCAATACTTCTCTGGTGAGGGAGTGCGTTCCCGGTGGTGGTTACCGGTGAGGCCGCACCCCAGGCCTCGTAATGCAGTTTCATCACCACGCGGATTTTTTTAATCCGGTTGGGAACTGCGCGGCACTGAAATTCGAACCACGCACCTTTTGCATGCGAGGGCGATGCTCTAACCACTACGCTCTTGCTGCTGGAGGCAGCATTGAGGCCATTCAATTTTAATTAATAATTTCAATATTACACGGCAAAGCCGCAGAATTGTATATAATCAACTGCATACAGTTACATGTAATCAACTGCAGGGTTGAATAATCTTGCAATTTAACAATTCCAAGCAAGCACCCCTACCCGAGTAAGCCCGCCTTCCCATCTCACAGCTAATTTCCATTTTTTCTGTCATTCCACACCCGATCAAGCAGACGTCCACAGTGAGTTGCTTTTAAATTCTTCGATTCTACGCAGTTGCTCAATCTATAAGCACCTGAAACTTGTCTTCAAAAATTCATTTTTTTTGGCACGCATAATGATCGCACCCCATGCTTAATGCAATACGCCCAGGACGACTTTCAGAATGCCGTGAGCAAATGGCCTTCGAGATCTGTATTACAAAATGGTACCTATCACGACAATGTAGACAGCGAATGTAAGCCATCCAAGATCTGTATTTATTACTAAGAGCTGTTGCATTTCTCCGTTAAAGGTCCTTCCATGCCACACTTCCTGTGGTATAATCGCATTGTCCCCACACCTGCAGGGGTTTAGCAGCTAAAGAACTCTGCTGCTGACGCGTAGGTCGCGGGATCGAATCCCGGCTGCATTTTCAATGAAGGTGAAAATGCTGTAGGCCCGCGTGCTCAGATTTGGGTGCACGTTAAACAATCCCAGAAAGTCAAAATTTCCGGAGCGCTGTTCTACGACGTCTCTGAATATCATACAGTGGTTTGGAGAGGTTAAACCCCACATATCAATCAATGATCGCATTGAGTTTGTGTAGTGAGCTATATTGTGATGTGCTAAGCCATGAATGATAAAACTTCTGAAGATGTTCACAAGCACTCAGCTTTTTCCCAGTGAGAAAACCATCTTGAATTGTTTGAAGAAAGCGCCTCCCTCCACTTGGTCGGTAATTTCGACTTGATGGAGGAGGGAGGGGGATGCTTGCTCGGGAACCTACGGTACACCGTAGAATCCCGAGCAAAGGAAGCTATAATGAGTTAGAAAGGTTATACACTTGAGAGCTAAAGATTTGGACAAAACTTTGACTAAAGTGAGAGTGATGAAAGCACTTAGAATTTGTATGGCAGCACAGTGAAATGCATGTGATGGTAAACTCAAATCAACCATTGGAAATAAAACATGCCAGCTGGAGCGCCTAGCATCCTGAAACTCCGCCTTGATAACCTTCAACATTTATATGAATAGAAACTGATGGTCGCAAGATGAACGCTCTTTTTCCCTGTCAGATGCCTCGCTCATATACACCTAATTTTATAATTATAACACACTAAATGAGTTTTTAGGCTCATTCACATACCCATTTTAAATTGCATTATTGATCTGGTAACTGTTAATGGAATGGGAACATATACTGGAAACACATCTACTGGGAACACACTCGGATGGTAACATTTACTAGCATCCATCATAATTCCTCTTCAGTCTTCACCAAAACACCACAAAATGATTCTGACAGGGTCAAGCTCCACCATACTTTAGCAACGAAATTCAAGAGAGGCTACTATGTGTAAACATTGATAGTAAATTTATATGACGGATGCAACAGAAACCTTCGACTTTTTCATCAGTTCTTGCGGGTGTGCTTCTGTCATCAAATGTGATTTCCGTTAGCTCCAAAAATAATTAAAACCAATGCACTTTGTAAAAGATTCAGAATATATTCACTACCAAGCTTTACCCCACCAACCTCACCTCTATAGTTATCGCTGTTGCATACACAAGAAAACTAGTCAAGTAGTGCAACAGACTTCGAAAAGCAATCTTTATAGTGTAAACCAACACCATATGAAAGGTCTATAGTATAAAACGACAGGGCCATGTCATTCTATATTTGTTGCATTTGCGAAATGTTTGTGAAATTCAAAAGATTAATTATGTAAAAGTTATCAATTGTATTTTTGTAACAGCATAACGATTCTTGAAGAGAGAAGTGACGGCTGTAAATTACCATTTTGAATTATGTAATAGTAATCAAGTACTTTGTTTTTGTAACATGTATGAAAATGCTAAGCACAATATGAAAGATATTTCTTGCGTTAGTACATGCTTTTACAGAATTCCCAGATTCGCTGTTTTCTACTGTACATTTGCCTCACTAACAGCCACAACAGTTATACTTCAAATGGGCACAAAGTGTGTAAACTGCACATGCAAATGTCTGTCTGCTGTGTGCCACTTTATCGCAAGAGCCACGTTTCCAGCTTGTTACAAATTAGTTGCTGAAAGCTGTGTCGCAAGTGATAGCCAAGACAATATTCTCGCAGGCTCTTGATGTGGACGAGGACAGCAGTAGTTGTGTTTAGGTCAACGGTTCGCTTGGCTGAACCTGTGCCTGGCAAATAGAAGTAGCACTGCCCAAGCAAATCAAGCTCCTTTATGATAGCAGTGATACAAGGGTGAGTCTCAGTAGGATCGCTTATGATTTCTTGGGGTCATTGTCGGCGTACAGTCACGGCCACGTCTGTGTATAGCGCGCAAGCAGCCGGCCTTGCAGTACGGCACGACACGTCGCCGCTATTGCGGGTTGTGCCGTCGCGAGTACATAAGTATGTGCGGCTTCACGGACATGCGGTGTGCTTGTTTAACCGAAGAAATGTGCTCTCACACTCAACTTTTACATGTATTTCACAAGAGGTATATTATTGCGTCTTGACTGATATTACATGCCCGCATACACGACGCACTTATTGTGTCCGTTTGATACTCCGGTCTTCTAGATTTTTTTCACGCACTTGTAGGAACTAACATGTATTCGCATGCCTAAAACAGCAACGAAACGGGCGTCATTCATGCTGCCGCATTTTTTCAGTCGAAAATCACTTCGTCTAATGAAATAGATGTGACAAAATCACCCTCAAGGAGAGCACAGTTTTGGCTAAACAAGATCATCTTCCATCGTTGTCGTCCGTGCAGAGGATGCCTGCATGTCTGTAAGGCCGCACATGCTCCTGTGCACGCAACCTGACAAGCCACAATGGCCGTAGGGTGTCGCGACGCAGAGCAAGGCCGACCGATTGAGCGCTATACACTGGCGTCATCACGACTGTACATGGCTAGCGTGTTGGTGATGCTCTCATTGAGACCGTCGGTTGAACCATTTGTGTGTGAATAATGGCGGCGGTTAATCTAGATCCTCTCAGCATACAAAAAAGACCACGTTAGGTGCATAGTCAAAGACCTAAATTGTTTTTTTTTAATGGGAACCTCTGGACCTGTTTTGGCAGATCTATTTCTCCGACTCCATCATCGACAAATCACATGACCATTGCCGAATAGTTCAAACAGTAGCGCTTCTGTAACGATGGGCTGTCATGAGTACGTTTCATAACTAACTCCATGCAATATATTATTAATCACACTACATGGTTGCACCATTGCTTTACAGAGATGTTCAAATTGTGAGAGCTGTTTTGACAACAGCTGATGGGCATGCAGAAGTTTGCATGCATGGGTGATTACCTATGTATAGGTGCATGCATAGGTGATTACCTAAGTAATCAACCAACACAACTACAGCTAGAAGACTTCTCAAATTTGGTGTTGTGGTCACTTATAACACGCAGCTATTATTTGGGTTCGCGCTTCGTTAGTGATCATTTCCGTATTGACATTTTTGTTTGTCGACACTAGCCCAACCTTAAAATATTCTGAGAGGCAAGCACAAATGTACCTCTTGCCTTTGAGAAACGACGGTCATAATGCGCTGAATGACACCACAATTTTTGTACTGTGACGTCTGTGGACAAACAAAAAATATATTTGTCTTTGACACTCACGAACTTTCTCGGCCCCAACACTTTGGCATCTGAACGTCAGTTTGACTATATTGCCCTCCGAGATGCCGCATCTACTAAAGCTGATTCTTATTTCGTAGACTACAAGAAAGGGTGGTAAATCATTATTTGCTCAGATACCACATTATAGCTATTAGAACGCTTCACGCCTTGGCCGAACAGTATATGAAGCATTTTTTTTTCTGCGTTTTACACAGTTCTCTATGCGATAGTGTTACGTCACTAATTGCTAGTGTTACGTCCCTACGGAACGTACCATTTCTTTAGTAGAACTGTTCAATAAACACACTCAGTTCTCCCGTCATGGCATTCTTTAAAGCTCATTTCACAACGTGTAGTCATTACCTGTTTTACCATGAAAATATTGGTTTAATGGTAGTACTTATCCGTTCAAAGTTGCGATGTGAGCCGCCTTGAGTTGGTGTTTCATTTTGTGCTGAAACTCGTAGAGCAGGCTCATAAAATGCTTTTTAACCTACTCGTTATTTTTTAGGTTGCCTATTTCGCCTGTGAGATTAACACCACCATCATCAACATCATTATAAACAGCTTGACTATGCACACTGGAGCACAAATGCCTCACCCAATTTCCGGCAGGTAACTCGGTTCAGTGCTTGCTTCTGCTACTTAAGTCGCAACTACAGAGAATGGTCCGTGTGGTGGCAACACTGGTGATTAACAGATGACTGCGCTTGACAGGTTCAACGCGGCAGTTTTGCGTGGCGCTGGGCTAACGTTTCTTAATTGTGGCATTGTATCACAATGTTCCACTGAAGGTGAAAAGGTGCTGGCGGCGAACCACCTCATTGTCATGAGCATAATGGATTTCACTTGTGAAACAGCGGAAATAGTTTCGCTGTGCGTGCGAACATTGAGCCTCTACGGTGAACTGCGTCCGAGTTATTACAAGTTTAAGAAGCAGTCTAGTAGACCTGACGTTAGACAAAGCAGCTGCTAATGTGTAGTGGATGAAAGGTGCAAGCTGTTTTGCTCCAGCCAAGGCTTCTAACAGTGTTCTTGGTAACTACGCGGCCACCTGCCCTTCTGATCGCACGAATTCAATTGAGTTTCGCTGTCGCGTCAAAATTTGAGTTCCCGTGCCATTCACTTCACTACAGAACCAAGCTGTGTCTGGACCAGTGTATATTGAGATAAAGCAAATTGTTAGTTTGATGGTAATAGGATTGCTCCTTACTTTTCGTTCACCGATCCAACGTGGGAACAAATCTCTTTTTAATGTTGATCCTGGCGGCATCCAAACACTCGCTTTTTCGTGTTAGCATTAGTTGATAATGAAAGCACATAGATGAAGGCACATTACGCATGCTTCAAATGTACATATATATATATATATTTGAACAAGCATACACGCAGGCTATGCACGCCCGTCCTTCACGCGCGCGTTTGTGTGCTTGTATATACACAAATGCGAAATCACAAATGTTCGGGAAAAGGATTACATAAACATATTTCGAGAATAATTAGAACTGCGAATTGAATGTAAAAGAAGCTTATGCACAAAATACAGTCACACACGAAACGCAACTAATTTCCTAATGTGCTTGGCTATACAAACAAAACTATACAAACCAAATATCAATAGGAGACTGAATATCAATAAGAATACACGGATGCTATTCAATGATGTACTCGCCGAGGAGAATTAGCTCTTTGCAAGGGAAAAGATTAGAACCAACTAACGTAGTGTCGGTCACCTTCTTTCCAATTCGTAAGTTTCACATTTGCAATTTTCTCCGTCGCGCATGGTCTGCATCCTGTGGGAAGTGATAGAAGACCATGCCATATTTCCACTGCAATGTCACGCATTGTGGTACACAGCAACAGTTATTAGACATCGCTTTCTCCTTTTTCGGGCTGGTGCGTATGGCATTGCGAAAATAAAGAAACTAAGCGTCCACTTCTGAACGCGCGCATTGTAGTAACAAATATCCTTTCAAGGTTGACCCTGTTTTGTCGGCTCCAAGCGTGGCTGCTAAAGGCAGCGAACGCTTACTTGTCGTCGAGAATACCACTTGCAATCTTTCTAATCTCATATTCGCAATTAATTTTCTGTCTCCCCTTCACCCGCTAACCTTCTTTTGGTATCAACTCTGTGGTCCCTATTGACTAGTGGTTTTCGTGAATTCGTGTTACGTAATCTGCCCAAAACCGTTTCTTTTTCTTGATTTCGACTATGACGTCCTTAATACCGCATTTGCCTAATGCACTGTGCTCTCTTTCTGTATCCTATAGTTACACCGATCATTTTATTTTCTATGGCTCGTTGCGACGCCGTCAACCTACAACTTATGTTTAACCGCCTTTGTATTCATTGAGGATTGTGCTTCGCAGGTATATACCGCAAAGATGCAGATGCTAAATACCAAGCCCTTAGGAGATAGTAGCAAGCTAACATTCATGACTTCAGAATGCTTGCCGAATATGTTCCACTCCACTCTTATTCTTTTAGTTACTTCAATCTCGTGGTTCAGCTCCACCGTTACTACCTGTTCTACGTACACGTACACTTTTACAGCTTCAAGTGAACTGCTACTTATCTCCAAGCCCTGTTTTAGTTCAAGGCAGTAGTACATCCCTTTCATTTTCTGCAGTATGATTCTGATACCTATCTTTCTGTTCTTTTCGTCTAATTGAGTAATCATTATTTGCATTTTTCCCCCTGAGTTACTCAGCAATGCGATGTTGTCGGCGAAGTGCAGGTTACTAAAATACTGACCATTAGCTCGTATCCCAAATTCTTTTCATTTTAAATCTTTGCATGCACACGGTCAATAGCAGTGGGCAGATTGTATCAACTTGTCTCACACTCTTCCTTTTCGGTATTCTGTCAATTTGTTTATGGAGCAGTAGGGTGGCAGTTGATTCGCTGTAAATATCTTCCAGCATGTACATATAAGCTTCGTACACACCCTCATTTTGGAGTGTCCGCATGATAACTGATATCTCTACTGAAGTAAATGCCTCCTCACAATCTGTAAAGGCTACATGTAGTTGTTGGCTGCACCCAGAGCATTTCTCTCTCACCTGATTCACTGTATATGTGCGGGCGATTGTAAAGTAATCGCAGCTAATACTTTGGTTGAATGATTTTTAATAGTGTCTTAAATCAGTTAGCATTTACCTTTGTAAATAGCTTTTATACAAGAGCAAGCTCATCGGCCTGTAATTCCTCAAGTTCATGTTGTCGTCTTTCTCATAGATTAAGATGATGCTAGTATTCTTCCAGGATTCTCGTAACCATCTCCATCAAAATACTTTTCGTAAAAATGGTGGACAGTTTTTCAAACAAAATATGCCCTTCATCTTTCACCTGGTCTTACGTTACCTCATCGTCTCCATTACCTTTCCCTCATTGCATGCTCTTCGAGGTTTTCCCGACTTTTCTCACTACTGCATAACAACAGTAGGGGGCTTTTGTGGGCTGCTATATTTCTGACACTCTGGTTGTAGTTGCCCCGCCTACTTTACAGATCTTTGTAAAACTCCTCCGCTACTTTAAATATTAGCTACTTTAGCTATCCTACCCCTATTGATAGTTACTTCGCCTACCTTGTCCCTTAGTGCATACATCTGGTTTTCGCCAATCCCTAAATTCCTCTTCGCTGCTTTGACACTTCCTCCACTTTATATAGCATGTTCACTTCTCTCCATGTTATACTTCTTACTATAGATAACTTATGTTTATTCATCATTTTCGAAAGCTTTGCTAGTTCTATTTTGTCTGGTGTGCTTTAAGCTTTATTATCTTGACATTTATCCATAAGGCTTTTTTTCTGCTTGGAAAGCTTGCAAGTGTCCTGTCTTATTACCATGCTTCAAACTTCCACTGCAGACTTTATAATAACACAATTCATATTACCATTTATTGAATAGACGTTAAGGCCTTTTCTTTCGATAAGAGCGGATTATCTGCTCTAAAGCCAGCCTCTGATTTCGTGTACTTTACTTTTCAGTGGTAGCTCAATTATTGGCGTCTTGCGGATCAGTTTCTCTCGTTCTATCTTCAAGTCTCGGTGAATTAGAGACCTTATCTTTCTATAGTCACTGCCTCCTTTTTTGCCAAGCACTTCACACCCTGCAGAATGCCTGCGTTCGCACTCATTTTAAAGTCCATTTCATTCTTACTTACGCCTTTAGGACTCCTCTAGGTCCACATATGGTTCACTCGTTTTCGGCAGAAGGTAATAAAAATCCGCCAACTATTGCGTTTCAAACTGCACTAATTACTCCACTCTGCAATTTAAAGTATCTGTACCATAATTACCTACGGTCTGGTCTTCAGCCTGCTTCTTCCTTACCTTGGCATTGAAGTAGGTCATCAGCAGAGTATGCGGTGCCTTGACGTTACTTATTAACGATTCGACGTCTTCATAGAAGTTTGAAATATTACGCCCACGAGGTAATGGTAGTAATATGCAACAAAATCAGCGCAATAGGCAAGGCATAGCTCATACCAATGCGTTTATACGTTAACCTCTCATTCCACGAGGTGAAATGTCTGCCGCCTTAAAAAAAATCGACGCCGCTACCTAGCAATGAATAAACCACAGATGCACACCAATGCTGTTCAACTTCACCTACGCGTGCATGAGCCAACGAGTGGACGCCACAAGAGACATGAACATATACGGAGAAAGCGTAAGCAGCTACCACGTCAAGCTCGCCTTGTGGAGCACAAGCCGAGTTCGACCTAGAAAAGTCACGTATTCTAACAAGGCGTGCAACGACATCGTATGCAAAAGAGTGTCAGGCGCTGGGGTTAGGACATTTTCGCCATCTCTGAGATCTGCTGTGGTTCCACCCTAATGTATAAACGACGAGATCATAGATAAAGCATCTGTATTTATTGTCAGCATTAAAACCTGAGCAAGACCACGTTCACTGTTGATTTAACGTTACCAAGTGCAAGTAAATATTATTTTCACATGGCCTTAGGTTCCGATTTTCTGTGTACGAAAGACAGATGTTACTGAATAGACTTGTTTTTACGTCGAAGATCGTATACTTGTTTAGAGACAGAATACTTACCGGAATTCCATTTCGGAAGACAGTTTGAAGACTAGGAGGACTGCCAGGCTAAAAAGAGGTATGAACGGCACTCAAGAAATAGATAGACACATGCACATAACTTCAGTTTTTTCATTGAATCAAGTTTTTAAAATTAGGACTTAACATTTGCGCAGCTACCAACATTCTGCCAAAGCCACAGTTTATGGGTGTAACATAGTGCTGGTGATCACTCAAAGACGTAAAAAGGCTTGCATTTACAAGCGAAAAATACCATCAACTTGAGACCTCTGGTATAGCAAAACAATAGTTTTGTCAGTAGAGCTCAAATTTGTGTACCATAGAGATACCTCTTCCGGCCTTTGTACTGAACAATTATGAAATTAGTGTTCACTGGGGCTACTGAAAACTCCGCAGCGGCTTTTAAACATAAGCATAATAACAAGAAATTGGTTTACGTTGAATATTCATCGAGGTGAAGCGGCGCGTTAGCTTGATGCATCGTATATTCAAAAGTGTGAGCCAGTTGAGCCATATGAAGAACGGAGGCTCCGAGCTGAACCAGTACGCATGTTTACCCCTTTTGTTTTTATTTGTCAAAAAATTAGGCATTCAATATAGCATTATAGTGTTGAAATGGATGCCTTGATCCTTTTCTTCTTTTCTGGGTGGTGGAAATGAAAACTCTGCTATTCATACATGGCACAGTTGCTGGAAGCACCAAAGTTGATTTCCGTGTTGCACCAACAGCTTGTCTTATACACGTAAATTCAGGTAAACTAGATGAAGAGCTGAATTTATGTTTTAATACGATAGTCATTGGTCAACACCAGTCACTTTCACTGAAGGAATGAAAAACGCGCAATGGTAAGATATAGTTTTATTTGTTAGGCACTAAATCCTTCACAACTAACAGACAATGCCAGAAGGAACGTAGAGGATGTTATTGTAAGAAATTGTAATTTACATTTGATGACAGGAACATGAATCAAAAATCTTTCCACCGTTATAATTCTAGCCTAGGACATTCAATTAAGAATTTCATTGTCTGCCGCTGAGCTGATGTGAACGTAATCTTTTCAATAATTTTGAAGGGTTTAGACGTGCATTTAAATATCTAAGCATCAATCAGGGCCACCAAATGCTATTGTGGCAAGAGCAAAATGCTTTTACTGCGATAGCCACAATATAGACACTCTCGGCTGGATTTTGCCGCCGGCACCACTGTTAATCACCCTTATATGTATACGTATTTATATATTGGAAACGCAAGAAAGAAAAATAATCGAGAAAAAGACCAAGCGTTCGGAATCGAACGTGGGACGTCTGAGTCATCATTGCGAGGCGTTAACAAGTGAGCCGTCGTTGAGCACCTTCTCTGTTCACACGGCACGCTATTTAAAGACAATTGTCTTGAAACTCGCTTAAAAATTTTGGTCTGTCTGTCTGTCTGCACGTGTGTGTTTGTCTAGCTTTAATGGTACCCTAAACGGCACCAAAGTTACCAAACGATACTCCGAATGGCCGACTCCATCCGCGGCGCCCACCAGTATTGCTGAAGGTTCAGTGTTCACAGTTGTGCGATCGTCAATTAGGAAGCAATTATTGCGCATAACTGAGGCACCATAACATCACGTCAATATTATGTATGTGATTTTTTACTAGAAAAGGCATACATAAGTAAATTTACGAATCGTAGTCTTATAACGCTGCACTGGCCATGCGACACTTGCGCAAAAAGGCAAGTGTTTCCAACGCCTGACCAAGATGACACGCTGGTGGCACCTAGCCATCGCCTTGCGTTCAACACCTTATCACCTCAGAGACGGGAGCGCACGGTGCGCGCCCTGTTTTCCATGATAACTGCCAGATAGTGCTCATGTCTCACGTGTGACGTGACTTGATGCACTCTTTCGCCTCCGCTGCATGCTCGAGCCACTCTGACGCAGTGCCTCCATATTGCCATTCACCAATTTTCTTGCGCAGAACACCAAATAAACGTTTTGTGTACTCCCTCCAGACGCAAACTATCGTCTTTCGACGACATTTGTGGTGTAACAAGCAAATACAAGGCCAATTTTTATCTGCCACTTACCACTCGTGCCGGCCATCTCGTAGTGGTGGGGAGTGGGGCTATCGTGTTTTCAGCCATACCAGCAAAATGGCGCAATGAGCGCGCGACGTCACATAATGTGGTGGCGCGCGCGCTTATCTCTCACGCGTACTTTGCCTTGCTTATGGAAGGAGAGCGATGCTTCTTCTCGCGCCCTTGCGGTGAAGAAGATCGTACATCTTGGCTCAATCGGGGATTTACCTGGAACATTTCTGTTCTAGTTACCGGGCGCACAAAGGTCACTGCGATCATTGGAGTCTCCGTTTCCGAAAAGCGCGCGCTTTTGTGACAGAGTGAAGTAACAACTTAGATGCTTATTTGCGTGCATTTTTACCCGTGAATACGTTTCGTGCACCATTTGTGCGTGAGAAACACAATGCACGCTCTGATCTGCTTGACATTCTGCGCGTGACTTTCCAATTTGTTGCTATCGCGCTCATTGCTTCGTCTTTGCCGCAAAGCTGTAAATTGTGTGTGTGTGTGTGTTTTGATTGATTTGAATTGTGGGGTTCAACGTCCCAAAACCACCATATGATTATGAGAGACGCCGTAGTGAAGGGCTCCGGAAATTTCGACCACCTGGGGTTCTGTAACGTGCTCCCAAATCTGAGCACACGGGGGTACAACATTTCCACCTCCATCGGAAATGCAGCCGCCGCAGCCGGAATTTGAACCCGCGACCTGCGGGACAGCAGCCAAGTACCTTATCCACTAGACCACCGCGGCGGAGCGGTGTGTTTGTGTGTGTGTGTGTGTGTGTGTGTGTTTGTGTGTGTGTGTGTATAAAGACAAGTGTCTTTTATTTTTTGTGAATTTGGCTGCAAAACGCGCTTATGTTTTAACAGAAGAAAAGGAAATGGTGGTTTACTATTTCGAGCAAACCTTCTAAGCATTCCTAGTGGTGGTATGGCACTATAGCGCAAATTTATGCCTTTTTTACTTGCTTTATTTCTTCTTTAGCGCTCATTTCTTCACCAAAGTAAGCCCCCGCACACTGACTTGTTCATCAGCATTCGACCACTGCCTCCCAATAACTTATTATGAGCTCACTGAATCATGAAAGCAAATTGAAGGCACAATTTTACTAATGCTGGTGCAAGCCACAGCAACGCAACTAGGCATCTCCCACTCTTTAAATATGGAGACATTAAGTCAACCTTTTTTGGTAAATATTAAAACAACATCACTCGTTCATTTTTATATGTAAATACTGTTGAACAACATTTGCCTGTGAGCCATTTTCCGTTCTTTTTCAGCTCACGTGCTAACTTTAATTCATACCTATTTTAATCAATCCACGCATTCAGAGATAAGTTGTAAGTAGAACTGTGACACATCTTGTAGTAGAATTTGTACTAAGTTATTGCGGAGGCCAGTGACAGAAGATGGTTCACAGGTCTTTTTGTGCTGTTTTGCTCCGTCATGTGTATATCAGACAGCGGCAAATACTTGTAATTCCATCGATAGTATCTTTACTCATACCTTGGAGATAATAAAGCTATTTTGTTCCATTGCGCCTTGTCCAGTTTTCACTATATGAATGATGGACGTTGTGCGATAGGTTTAATATACGCCAAATCACTTATTTTGGTTAGAGAAAGACGCTTACCATAACTCCACCAAAGTAGACACTGTCTAGGCTTGGGGGACTGGAAGGCTGAAAAAAAATACATCATTACACTTAAGAAATGCATACACACATAAACGAAACCTTGGTTGTCTATGAAAAGATAACAAAGGCCTTCAAATGAAGCAGTCGCATTTTTGAAGCTTCCAGTATTCTGCCTAAATAGCATTTTATGAATTAAGTATTTGCATCTACGAGCTAGCACATGTCAAATAATTTGCGATTTACAAGAAAGACGCATCACAGTTTGTATAGCTAATGCCAATCAGTACCTTTTTCAGGTTTCTGGAAAATATTACTCAATACCAAGGCTACCTTTCTGGGTGTCGTAGGGCGAGTAATATATAGTAAAAAGTCAGCTATAGGTTCAACAGTCCACAAAACTGTCACTGTTATGTGACCAGCTGAAATACGGGTGCACTGTAGGGAAGGTTTCGAAGCATTGTTACAAATTCCAGCTGTTGATGACTGTGCACCAAGTTAATATTATGAAAATGTTGTTCAACATCCAGCTTTAGATACTTCCGGTGTAAGTTCTCTGCGTTGTTTGGTTCCTTTATCTGTCTCTGGCGTATCGGTATGGAAAATGGCCCACGTAAATTGCCTCGATTGTATGACTCAAACATTAGTACCAGCAACGTTTTTTTTTTCAATGTTCGCCGTCCAAATTTCACGATGTGCAAGGCAGACGTATTATAATCGGGTTTTCTTTTTGCATACAAAAACTGCAGATTTTGCTTCGAAACAAAACGCTTACCGCACTTTTGCCAAAATGGACAGTGCTGAGACGTGGGGGACTGCCAGGCTGAAAAAAAGAATAGAATTACAATGAAAAAATTGATGCACACATGAAAATGATTTCTGTCGTTGGTGACATTCAGTCATCTAAAAATTAAACGCTTGCATATGTGCAGCTTCCGATATTTTTTCAAAGCCACATTTTTTTAGGAAACTATGTGCACCTACGCTCTGCAATATCCGAATATTTTTGCTTTTCACAAGAAAGACATGCTAGTGTTTTAATTGATATTGCTGCTACATATATACTTAATATTTCGGACAGCATTGTTCAACATTGAGGTTAATTTTGTGCCATGATACCAGCGTTGTATCATGCCAATTCTACATAGCCTTCGCGAACAGCAAAACCGCAACTTATAGGAGACTAGTTCAAATCTGAGTGCAATGCCTGGAACGTTTCAAAGCCTTGTTTTGTTGATTTACTGGAGATTCTTACGGAATCCGTCTTCTGGCGGCTCTGTAGCTAGTAATAAGGATGGGACAATGATAGCGTGGTGGTAAGGTGGACGAAGGCATCAATCGGCGTTTGTAAGATGAGGCTGATAATTTAGGCCAACCTGTGCCCGGAAATTGATAGGAGCAAACCAAATCTATTCAAATCATGCAGTAAGAGTGGTGAGGACAACGTTGACCGATGAGTGAACTGATCTGCGATGGTGTGCGTCTGCATTTATACATGCAACATGAAACACTGCAGATTTAATAGTGGTTCTCACGTAACCTCTCAAGCAAACTTTACCGTGGTACACGTTAAAGAACCCCAGGTGGTGAAAATTTCTGGAGCTTTCCACTACGACGTCTCTCATATTCATAATTATAAACCTACGGGTCAGAAGCCGAGTACCTTAGCCACGAGACCACTGTGGCGGGGCTACGACTACTACTTCTACTACTACTACATACATCGAGGTGCATGACCCATGGCTTGAGGAGCTTTGATTTTAAATGTTTCTGAGTTGGTCAATGTCGGCTTATCAGGCTCCAAAGCGCAACTCAGTCAAACTCCAGCCTGATACTCTACGCGACATTGTTGTATTTATGGGTGTTCCTTATTTTTGTGCTGTTGTTTATGGGAGCGGAAAATCTTTCTAGCTTCTTTAGTGTGTTGATGTTGGGTAGAACGGTGTCGAGCGACGTTGGTGAGCGTCTTTCATATACGAATTGTGGGGCGTCATCCGCACCGTATTATACATGAATACGTTGTAACAAAAGCCACGCACGCAAGGTTGCCATACCATTTCTTGTGTTGGGCGGTTTGCGCACTAGTCAGCATGTTAGTGATGGTCTTATTTAGACGCTCATTGTGGCCTTCTATCTGTGGTTCACAGGTGGTGATCTGTTGGTTGCTTCTTTGTTTGTGTCTAAGGATCGCTCATGTGGGATCAGCACTAAAAGGCTTAAAATATTTAGTGATTGTGAAACCTGGGGCTCTGTTACAAAAGGAATGGTCTCAATTAAAACTTTGTTATCTAGGTGGCACAATGTTTTGCTGAGCTGTTTTGGTATAGCGGGGCGGGCAGTGGGTAGCTACGTTAATCCACGTTTCACTGCACGTTGACATAAGGAAAGGCCCTAGCAAGTCTATGCCGATATGCAGAAGGGTCGACAAGAGGGATCGACTGGCTTAAATCCTTCTGACATTGTCCACGTTGTCTGGCGTTACTGCCAGTAACGAATCACGAAAAACAGTCACTTCGAAGGACGCAAAACAGAAGAGGCCCATGTACTGTACGATGTCAGTGAACGACAACGCACAAGTGCACCCAACTCTGAGTAAACGGGCTTGAAAACAGTAGAGCATGGCAATGTTGATACTTGTCCTAATAGACATATACCTTTACAACTTCCTTCGTCTCTTTACGTATCGCAAAGTGCTCTTTTCTACCGAAATTGTTTCACATTACTTTCGTTTTTTGCATATTTCCTTTCAGACCTACTTTCTGTTTTCTGTGTCCAGTTTGTAATCCTAAGCTGTAATTTGTTCACTGAGCTGACCAAGGCAATGTCATCAAGGCAATGCCATCAAGGCCTGTACCACTTTTTTGCGTTTAATTTTTATGCACTCCGACCACCCACGACGTATATGCTCAAAGTAACAATCACGTAGGTGTAGCCAGATGATTCGCAAGACTCGTCAGCTGACAAGAAACGTCAAAGTGGGAGTGCGATCACTCAGACACTGTGGAAACTTTAAAACCAACAATTTCAATTTTGAGTGAGAGAGGAAGAAGTTAGGACAGAATATATGCCAGAGAAGGACGGCTATCAAGGGCACTAAGGTGGCCTAAGCTTGCAAGTTCTGAAGTTCGGTATGGTGGTAGACATACGTAATTCTCCGAGCACAAGTGGTCATACTTGTTGTTACTAGTGCCACTGTCCGCCATTGCCTTTTAAGTACGTTCTTCACTTTGTGCCTGGTGAACGTCTTCTGGTAAGCTCTAAAAACATTAAAGGTAATAATACTTGCTTCAGTACAAACTACCAAATTAGGTTACAAATTGGTCAGGCTGGAAAATAGTTATATAAGCAAGCACGAACGAAGACCGTACGAGCCAAAAAATGTACGACGTGCCTGTATTGATCTGCCTTGGCTGGCAATGCGTTTTTAGTAGCTCAGCATTAAAATTAAGCATTTGCCTGACTTGAATTTGCACGGAAAGCTGGGCGGGGGGTGTATTGGAGGTAGAGACTAAAAAAAAGTTTTGCAATACAGTATTCACTCAAGTGCACAGACGCGCACAACGGCTGCTGTAAGTATAATACTAGTAGCGTTAGTGCGAATATCAGTATTAAAAGTAGTATTCACACAATTAAGGCAACTACTGCCTATCATTCACATTTCACAAAAGGCACACTCATATAGCAGAATATCTCTAACTTCAAACTTCCCGTTCCATAACCGTTGACGCTTCAAGTATATAATATAGAAACATTCATGTCATCGCTGGAGGCTTAGTCAGTTAGTCAGTACTATAGTGACCTGTACTGGTGCACTGTAGATTGAAGTTAATGTATTCTGATGAGAGTGATAGCCTTGCCTTGATGGCATCACCTTGAATGTTTTGTGTTATAGCCTCTGCCATGTCTGAAATTACTTCTACTAATCACGAAATTTCTGTAATTTCACACATTGCATATGTTGCTAGTAATATTTCGTCGTCTGTAGCCACACGTTCTTGATTTTAGGCGTAGTTTTCTGAACAACCTTAAGAACAAATGTGGTGAACATTAGCCTTGAACTGGCACTCCCATTGAAACATTGCAATAATTGGGTGTTGGTGCGCTAAGGGCCCCTCTGACACCGAACTGATATGGAGTGGTGAGTTAACCTACAAGAACACTGAAGGCAAAAAATTTCGGCGTGAATCTGCCTATGCCACTAGTCTGTCGACAGCGTTGTCGAATGGAATGATAAGTTGACGATCGCGTGTTATAAGGTTAGACACTCCATGCGGAGAATGCATCTCTTGATTAGTATCATACGAGTGCGAAGCACGCAAGGCAAGTCGTGGTGTTGATAAGGCTTCTTGGTGTATTGATGTGAGTTAGTGCTATTATGTTTGTTTGAGCTCAGGGACTTTAGTGCAAGCCCACATTGTATGTACTTGCATCAATACAATTTTGCGTAACGACATATGAATGGCTAAGCGAGAATTTTCACATTTCGGAGGAAGCCGATGGAAGAAAAGCCTTGTACATTGATGAAGAACGACCAGCCTCTTTGGAAGGGGCTTTTCACTTATCCGCTCGTTATCTAATAAATAAACCTAATTGTTATTGCTGTGCCTCGCCGCGGTGGTCTAGTGGCTAAGGTACTCAGCTGCTGACCCGCACGTCGCGGGTTTGAGTCCAAGATGTGACGGCTGCATTGCCAATAGAGGCGGAAACGTTGTAGGCCCATGTGCTCAGATTTGGGTGCACGTTAAACAACCGCAGGTGGTCGAAATTTCCGGAGGCCTCCACTACGGCGTCTCTTATAATCATATGGTGGTGTTGGGACGGTAAATCCCACTTATCAATTGTTATTTTTGTGTCGGGCAGTAAGAACTCCAATTTGTAACAAACGATGTCCTCCCCCTTTCATCGAAGAAGATGTATAGGTGACCCAGCACCTCGCTGCAGTCCCTTTTGTGGGAACTCGTGACCAGACCGTACGTTTGACGCTGGCTTTCTGCTACTTCTTATGGCAAATTATTGAAAGCTAGCGGTAACTTAGCCTTTGGTATTACGAACTTATAAAGCGACACAGCTGCTGGAATACTGGCTGTGCTCGATATATTCGTAGGTTCTTATTGTGGTAATATTGATAGAGCTATGGGTGTGCCTGATTCTGCAGTGTGATGCTGTTATCTTCGTTGCATTGGCTTGCTTCGCATTTCGAAGAGTGCGTTGGGCTCATGAACAGAAAAACGACGTGCGAGATGCCTTGTGGTTTTGCCGGTGATGACCTTATGAATATTTGAGATATAGATGTTTTCAATTTAAGAAAAACGACACTGAATGTACAGTAGAATGGCAGCAGGCTCATCAGTCACCGGTGAACAAAAAATCACCGTTGATTTGTATGTGTGAGTGTGAGGGGGGAGGGGTGCGCGTGTTGGTGCGTTCATATACGGATGCCCAAGCTTCATTGAGCATTCTAGCAATATTGCTTCCAGCTTGTGCAGGCTCTAGAAGGGTCTTAAGTTTTCATGTTGCGCGTGAATTCATTATTTTATTATAACGTCCTAAAACGGCTGTGAGTCTCCCTGGTGTTCCCTGCACTGGTTGTCGTGAACCTTCCCGGTCACATTACAACAATATTGTGGCCGCACATATTGATTCTCGACGCAGAAGCCGCCGTACTATTGAACAATATCACCTTTAAAAAAGCATCTAGCAACTCGGATTGATTTAGCAAAATGCATTATAATCCATTGGTCTATTGAAACAGGCTACTGAACTCAAACAAAATCAAATCAAATAAAAAAAAGATGTGGACCAGCAGTGTGAGAGCACGCTCACAACGTCTCCTCTACAGTTTCGGGCCACCTCGGCATTCATTGCTTAGACTGCGGTTGTGTCCCCAATTTTCAGCTTTGTACCGTCAATAGGCGTCCTCGGGACCAGATGATACGTGAAATTTATGAGGCTGCAGAGATAGAAAGGCTGGGCAGTGCATGTGTCAGCAGTTCTTCAATTGCGCTATCGCAAAAAGAAATAGATTTTCTTAGGAACATTAGCACACGTGTTGTTCATAGTGCGTTGCGGCGATGGTTACGTGGTTGTTAGGTGTATTCTGTTTTCTTTGTTTTGTATTTTTCTCTTTTTTTGACCCATACTGCCCGAGTATATATTGTGCGGTTCTAGCAAATAAATCTTGTTGTTAGTCAGTGCCGCTGTCTGTCTCCTTTCTTTTGTCCCTCGTTATTGGCGCTGTTTTTTATGTGAATTAACTCTAAGGACTGTAGCGTTTACCACTCTGCGCTGACAGTGCAACGCGATGCTCAAGGAGGTGTTTCGAACGCTTTGCTATGACGACACGGTGGTGGCACGTGCCCGTCGTTTTGCATTTTTTACCATATCACCTCCGAGACTGGCACGCATCTTTCTCCGCGGTCGCGCGCGCCTTCGTTTTCGAAAATAACTGCCAGAAACGCTTGTGTCTAACGTGAGAGAGGAATTGTTCGCCTCCACTACACGCTCGAGGCACTCTAACGCAGCGCCTTCAGAATACCATTCACCAATTTTCTTGCGCAGAACATCAAACAAACGTTTTGTTCACTCTCTCCAGATGCAAGATTATCGTCTTCCGACAATTTTTACAGTGTAACATATTGATTCGAGACAATTGTTCATAATAAGTTATTATTCTCGTCTTTCATCTACTTCAGTAGAGTACAAATTCCTGGCGCTCCTTTCTTGGATACCGCTGTCACCATTGCCGTTGCCATCTGCGGTGCTTGCATTTCTGAGAGGCATTAAAGTGGCTGAGAAACATATATAGATAATAAAAATACCTACAAATTATTTGGACATAAGCCCGAGGCCCTCTTCGTCGACGTCGAATCATACACCTTAGATATATGCGGGTGCTTCAGCCTTACTCGCACAAAAGCTCTATACAGGCATCATATGGTGTAAGAGTTCGCATAAACCGATGTATTCTAGGGTGGTATAGGAGCAGAATAACAAGAAAAGTTAAAATACCGAGCACTCATCTTGCCACGCGATGGCGCAACGAGTGTGTCTTTCAGTGTTTTTCACCTACTCAATAAGGCTGACCCATAATTCCTTACATAATCTTCCACGCACAGCATCAACAAAGTCCGCACAATACTTAACAAATGATTGGTGGGGCCCGCGCTTATCTGTAGAAAGACGAACCTTGGTGGATTGGGTGCATCGTATACCACAAGCATATTGATTTATGGCGTATGCGATACCTTGAAAAAAGCATAAATTTAAAAGACAGCTCCCCTTGATGAAACATGAAGTTGCACTGAAAATTTGCAAGAGAGTATGTCACGTCCATCGGTGTAACTTTTTTAAAGTTCTTTCTTTGCGTACTTCAATGCAGGAATTTCGCTCTGTGTTTCTGTTGGTCAGTGCGTCGCACGTCTCAACGCACACTACTGCACGACCCTGCAGAAGTTTCAATACTGCCGCAACGTCCCGCCATCCTTATATGCTTGCTGGATTCGTACTTGTGAAGATCGTCAGTCAAAAAGCAAGTATCAAAAATATTTGAGGTAAACAAATGTACGTGAGTATTAGGCGTTTGTTAATTTGCGCCTCGAATGCAGATATACGTAATTCTGAAGGCAACAGTGCTTATTACGCTGCACTAACAATGCAACGCTATAAAGACAAAGAGGTTGTGTCCTAAGCTTTACTAAAGCGACATGGTTCTGTAACCTACCAGTGGCTTCCATTCTAGAAAACTTCCATTTCTATAAATTAATACCAGATTGTTTTCATATCTTACGGAGCACCCCCTCACCAATCTTTTCGCGCACAACGTAAAATGAACTTTTTATTCTCTGTTCAGAAAGAAGACTGTCTTCTTTTGACGACAAGTGCCACCGAAGCACGCAGCGATGCGAGCATTCTCAATATGTTTTCTTCTTTTAAGCATTCCTAAAGAGGTCTCTATAATAAATGTACTGCAATGCATGTTGTCATGTTCACTGGCAGTTAAAATATTATTGTTTAATGATCAAAGTAACATACAATTGACCAACTTAATAAATATTGTATTGCTTATTGCACCGTTCTCTGATCTGATGTTGTAAATCTGTTTCGAATACATGCGACAGAAATATTATTTAGCAGCATTATTAAGACATTGTCTGAATGAGGATGAAATACTTGCCCAAGTTGGAATAGGTGCACTGCTGTCTCTGAGCCTTCGGGGGGATGCAGGCTGAAAATTACATAGCGCGAGAAATACGTCAAGCTGAAACATAAAGCGCAGTCTACAGCATAGCGCCGGAAAGATATTGTTTTACCGCGAAAGCTGTTACGAGATCACAACAAGGATCATGCGCAGTTGTTCGACGCCTCCGCTGCAGTTGCCACCCCGCCGCAGTGATTTAGGGGCTAAGGTACTCGGCTGCTAACCCGCAGGTCACAACATCGAATGGCAGCTGCGGTGGCTGCATTTTCAATGGAGGCGGAAATGTCTGTTACGAGATCACAACTAGAGTCACACGCAGTTGTCCGACGCTTCCACTGCAGCTGCCATCCCCCCGCAGTGGTTTAGTGGCTATGGTACTCGGCTA
Organism: Rhipicephalus microplus; assembly: GCF_013339725.1. NCBI lineage: Eukaryota > Metazoa > Arthropoda > Arachnida > Ixodida > Ixodidae > Rhipicephalus > Rhipicephalus microplus. The sequence continues at coordinate 121,880,025 of NC_051168.1, forward strand.
CTGACCCACAGGTCGCGAGATTGAATCCCGGCTGCAGCAGCTGCATTTTCCATGGAGGCTGAAATGTTGTAGGCCTGCGTGCTCAGATTTGGGTGCCCGTTGAATCATATGGCGGTATAATGCCCCAGAATGCAGCGCTCGTCAAAGAAGAAGAAGTTGCGTTGGGCCGCATGGTGCGTGCAGCGTGATAATAAAAAAAATCAGTTCGAAAACCGAACGCTGTCGGGGCTGGATTTTTCTCGTGTTAGCTCCGACAGTTAATGGTGACCCGAAAAAGAACACACAGCCCCGATGTTCCCGCGTAGGTCTCGCCGGCTCTACCACCAATCTTACCGGTCCTGACGCCCAAGAAGACGCCAGACATAGCGCTGCTGCAGTCGCTGCAATTCACCATGTCAACCTGCCACCATTTTGGCCCAACACACCAGCACATCGATTCTCCGTGTCGAGGTGCACTTCCATCTACGGCAAATCACCAGCCAAGAGTCAAGGTACTGGCATCTGGTCTCCTGCTTACCTCCGGACATAGCCGACGACTTAGCTGATATTTTAGCGTCGCCGTCCCCGAGCAATCCCTACGGCACGTTGAAGGCAGCTATCATTTCCCGCAAGTCTGAGTCCGAGCACAGCAGACTTCAACAGCTCATCACGGATACAGAGCTCGGTGACCGTCGCACATCACAGCTCCTGCGACGCAGGCGCCAGCTTCTTGGCGGCCTTGCCGCACCCCAAGAAGAAAAACTGTTACGTGAGTTCTTCCTCAAGCGCTTACTGCAGAGCATGGTCCCGGTCCTCATGGCTGCAGGAGATGTCCCAGTAGACACACTCACTGAAATGGCTGAACGAGTGGCGGACTACTCGCGGGCACATAGCCTCAATGCCGATACCACACCGCCACTAGCCGCATATGCCAACCCGGCACTCGCCAGCATCTGGAACCGTTTAGATGCCCTTGTCAGGTGCCTTGATGACTATGCACCTGCGCATCGCCGACCGTCACCCAGGTTCTAAATACACAGTTGCTCCCCGACGCCCACACGCTCTCTGGAACTTCGGCCAACCGACGCGCCGCGGGACGTCTCATCCTCATTTGTGTGCTGGTACCACCGTCGATTTGGTGCCTCTGCTCGCAAGTGCACTTGCCCGTGCTCCTGGTCGGGGAAATGCGACGACCGACCATTAACGGCGGCAAGTGGTACTGGTTGAAAAGCGTGCCGCCTTTTCTATGTTTCTCATCAGGTCGCTTGCGCTTGCTTCCTAGTGGACATAGGAGCCCAGGCTAGCGTCAACCCGGCCACGTTTGCAGATCTCCGTCGCAACTTACAGAACTGCCCACTCCAAGCGATCAAATATTCCGTCATTCAAACATACGGCCAACGCTCTATTAAACTTGACCTTGGACTACGCCGTACGTTCCACTAGATTTTCATTCTCGCTGACGTCTCGTAAGCTGTTCTTGGAGCAGACTTCCTCAGTTTTTTCAACCTTGCTGTGGACATGCATACTCATCGCCTCATTGATCTCAACACCCACCTCTTCATCAACGGTGTACTCTGTACTTCTTCGCGAACGGGACTGCGAGCTCTCACACCTGCTTTGCCGTATGGAAAAATACCTGCCGACGTTCCCAGCATCACGAAGCAGCACACCAGAGAGTCGCCGGTGAAGCATTCCATCACTCACCACATTATATTACTGGACCTCCCGTTTTTACACGACCCCGTCGACTATCTGGAGAACGCCTCGCCATCGCGCGCCTTGAATTTGAGCACATGCTTGAACTCGGCATTGTGCAGCCTTCCTCCAGCAACTGGACGTCGCCTCTCCGCATGGTGCCGAAGAAAGATCCTGGCGACTGGAGACCATGTGAAGATTATCGCGCTCTCAATGCCCACACCTTTCCAGACCGTTATCCACTTCGTCACATACAGGATTTCACGTCAAAATTGGCTCGGTGCACAATCTTTTCTAAGGTTGACTTAGTGAAGGCTTTTATCAGATTCCTCCAGCACCCGCCGATATTCCGAAGATGGCCATCATTTGGTCTGTTTGAATATGTGAGGATGCCTTTTAGATTGCGCGACTCTGCACAGACCATTCAGCGCACTATCAACGAGGTCACGCGGGGTCTGAATTTCGTGTTTGCCTACCTTTATGACCTCCTTGTAGAAAGCTCATCTGGCCCTGAGCATGAAGCCGACCTGCGCACCCTGTTCCACCGCCTGGATGATTACGGCCTCATAATTATTCCCAATAATTGCCTCTTCGGTGTCGCTAAAACAGAGTTCCTAGGCCACCTTGTCACTCCAAAGGGTATCCAACCACTCGCCAGTAAAGTGAAAGCTATTCAAAACTTTCCAGCCCCGACTTCACTAAAGTTACTTTGAGAATTTCTGGGCCTACTAAACTTCCATCGCCACTGGCTTCCAAAGTGCGCCACATTCCTAAAGCCCTTGACCGACATATTGGCTAAAAAGAAATACCCGGCTGCGCCACTGGAGTGAACCGAGAAGGCTGCATCTGCCTTCGACACTGCCAAGAAGGCTCTGGTCTACCATGCTCATATATGCCGTCCCTGATGCCCCAATTCGTCTCATCACCGATGCATCAAGCGTGGCAGTTGCGCCGCTCTCGAGCAGCATGTATTCGATTGCCAGCCCCTTCGTTTTTTCTCGCAAAAACTGAAGCCACTGGAGGCAAAATACAGCACATTTGCCCGAGAACTCCTCACGGTATACCTCATCATCAAACATTTTCGTCATATATTGGAGGGCCGCGATTTCTGCGTCGGTACAGACCCCAAGCCCCTGACGTTTGCCTTCCATCGCAATCATGGCAACTATACTGCGTGGGTGATCCGTCAACTATGCTTTATTTCTGAGTTTACTTTGGATCTCAGACACAATCATGGGCAGGCAAATGCTGCTGCTGATGCACTATCCTGCATCGATGCCTTGTCGACCCAGCCACCACTAGACATGGAAGAGCTAGCAGCTGCCCAAAGCAACGAATCTGAGCTGCATCGTCTTCGTTCTTCATCCACGTCTCTATCGTTCACTGAGTGCCCGCTTCCATTTTCTACCTCAATATTAACGTGCGAAATGTCCACTGGTGTCTCTGGGTCCTTCGTGCCTCCAGTTTTTCGTCGTGCTATTTTTGATCAATTGCACAACATGAGTCATCCTAGTATTCTTGCGACCCATAAGCTAGTAACATCTCGTTTCCTTTTGCCAAGCATCAATGCTGATGTCCGACGCTGGGCGCAAACCTTCCTCGAGCGCCAGCGTGTTAAAGTTCACCGTCACACAATCATGCTAACATCCCCCTTTCGGCGTCCAGACGCAAGGTTTTCTCACGTCCATCTCGATATCGTCGGCCCTCTTCCGTCATCGCAAGGAGCCTGTTACCTGCTGACATGTGTGGATCGCTTCACCATGTGACCGGAAGCGTTTCCAGTTTCCGACATTACAGCACAAACAGTCGCCAAGGCTTTCACAAATGGCTGGGTGTCACGCTTTGGATGCCCTTCTGGCGTCACCACTGATCGCGGTCGTCAATTTCAATCGGCCCTTTTGACCGCACTTGCTAATATCCTGGGCATTCGACACACCCACACAACTGCCTACCATCCTTCCGCCCATGGCATGGTGGAACGGCTTCATCTACAACTGAAAGCTGCCCTCACTGCTCACCAGCCAAGGGAACGTTGGCTCGACCACCCCTCTTCGTACTTTTGGGCATCTGATCAGAATTGAAAGTGGATCTCGGCTGCTGATCAGCCAAATATGTCTATGGCGTTTCCCTACGTCTTCGAGAAGAATTCTTCGAGCCATCATCGCCACCTTCCACTCACGATGCCTCCACGTACATTAGAGAGCTGCGCACCACGTTTTGGGACCTTGCTCCTGTTATTCCTGCCGACCGACACCCCCACTCTGTCTTCGTCAGCCAGGATCTGCATGACTGCTGTCACGTCTTCGTTCGGCGTGACCAAATACGGCCACCACTCACACCAGCCTATAATGGTCCATTCCGCGTACTCCATCGTACACCAAGCCGTTCACGCTGGACATCGAAGACCGTCAAGGCATCGTGGCTGATGATCGACGGAAACCTGCGTATATCGCCGCTCTCACGGCCGCGGCGTTTAAATCTTCACTCTGCATGCCCACATCCAAGCATGTCCACTGGGTGACTCCTCTGGTGACTCCTACGGCTCTGGCTCTACGGGGGGGGGGGACGCCTGTAGAGCCAGAGCAGTCACAAGAAAGATCCACCAAATGCAGTCAGGGCTAAATCTTTCTTGTGTTCGCTCCAACAGTGGTTTTGGGACGTTAAGCACCACATATCAATCAATCCACCGCAGCCGCCGGTATTCGTAACAACATCGTGCGAAATTAAAAGAAAGACCTACCGTCCAAGACATAGTGGGGCTCGAAGAATGGGTCTGCTAGGTTCCAGCCTAGTATTCTACCACTGAGCAGCGCTGGTGCTTGTGACTTGTTGGAAAACATCTCACCAAGGTCACAATGGGGCTCGAGCCTTGGTCTGCTCGCAGCCAGCCCAGTATTCTGCCACTGAGCTGAACTGGTACATGTTACTTGTTGGCTAAATTATCTTAGGCAGGCATGACGTCGGAACTGCAATCGCGTTAATGCGACTTATATTGCGTTTTAAAACATCGAAAGAACAACCAGTCGTCGCACGATGCGAAAAACGCATCGAGGGGGCAATCTAATGCTCCAAACATTTGAAAAAATTAGTTCTTATTTACCTATCAACTGGCACATACTGACTTCAGCCATAATTTATCATCGTCATCAGCCACTGCAAGAACAATTGGCACAAAATTCTTTGCATGTGCTTAGCAGATACAACGTTTCTAAGAATAACAATGAAAAATAGCACAGCGAACGCCATCCTACAACCCCAAAGTTTATATTAATGCCCTAGTAAACATCAAGCTAGTGTGATTGCAGTAGTTACCCAATAGGTGTTCTGAAAAAGCTATAAAATGGCGCTCTTTCAGCTTTCGCTGTGACTGTGCTGCGCTTTCCGCGCAGGCCTGGCGTTTTTTTTCTGTATTGCTTAATGTTAACACAAGCAATTGACCAGCTGTCGAAATTCGCAAGAGTTAAATTGCACATAAGCTCTTCAGTACGGGGTCCCTACTCGACCGCAAATTCTTCGCTTAGAGTGAAAAAAAATTGCCAGCTAATCTACTGTAAAATTATTTATTAAGCTGCCATTTTAGTAAGGGCCACTTGTTATAAAAGTTACTCTTTTAGATGCCACCCTATTGGATTCACGCGAGGAAGTACTCGGACAAAAATGCCGCAATGTGTCAGTGGCACGAGTCATCTTTGGAAGCCAAGCATGGAGGCTGCTATTATAAAACGCCCACTCCGTTGCTAAGACCACTGCTTACAGGTAGTGGTGTTATAAATTGTGTCGCCATAATTTTACACTGTGACTGATGTGAAGTGGGTCAGGCTGAATTTCAAGACAACTATACAAACTTATGTGATATAAAGTGAGGTAAACTTCCAGATAAGTTGAGTAAGCTGAGGCTTATGAAAATAAAATAAAAATGGTGATGCTGTTTTGATGTCACCATGACGTCAAGAAACTTCACTTATCCAGGCGAATTATTGAAGGCTGATTGTCACGGTTATACGCACAGTTTCCGTAATCTGGACGCCTCCATAGTTTCACAAAGGGGTCCATTGGCATTGCGGATGAGGTGCTTGGTAGTGGCTGAACCTCGCTCACTACGCCTTTGTGTAAGAAGACCGCCTTTTGTGTGTGCTACAGTGGTGCGTTAATTTCCAGCTTATCTGGAATGCTTCGCATAGTTATTGTGATCAAATTCGCCTCGATCGATTGATCTGTTGAGCCTCTACAAACGCTTCTGTGGCATTGTGAAGTTGGCGACAGGACAATGCACTTACTTCCAACCGAACGTTTTTAAATGGCAAGATAGCAAGCTGAGCCAGTCTTTCTACGATCATGTATAATTTCAGTTAAGCACAGTGAAAAACATGGACAAGGATGTGTAGACAGGAAGGCGCGTAACCCAAATTTTCAAACAGACGTAGCAAATTTACGTTGAGCAGTGTGCGTAGTCACAAGGCGCATCGCCTAGGCTTACAAAGAAAATCTAAATGCAACAATGTTTTAACCATTATTCAATCAATCAATCAATCAAGTCTATTTATACATATATCAATCTGTCTATATGTTTATATATCAATCTACCTATCTCTCTATATATCTGGCCATCCAGCCATGTTCAAAGGTTTACAACACAGCTGCAAGAAGGCCTGATTAGGTGCACGCCTATCAGCTGCATAGCTTTTTTAAGAATCGCACCTCTATGGCAGGTCGAAGTAATCGAGGGCAGGCCACATTAAATTCTGTAGATCAGTTAGGCCGTTGTATTTAGAGCATATGCGTTGAGGCTCTCTGTACTGGTACTAGCAGTACAAGTACTGGCAGTAGTGCTGGTTGTAGTTGTAGTAGTAGTAATCGTAGTAGATAAACGACAACAGCAAGAAATACGCATAAATGGCAGCACAAGAAGAACATGGTAGGAACGAGTGAATGTTCAATGCGCCTCACTGGTCTTCCGCGGCTAGAATCCAGTTCCTTTCGCTGGGCATCAAGAAACACTTACCCCACTTGGACCAGCAATGGGACTTGTGGGGCTTGATGGCCGCGGAGACTGAAAAGAGTACAGCATAACAATTTTGATACTTGTCCTAATACACATATTCCTTTCAAAAGGATCAAAATGTGGGCCAGTTGGTAATTCATTTTCTTCGTTCAGCGAACTGGGAGCGCAGAGAAAACACAAAGGACGAAGCGAGGAACCACACAACACGAGCGCTCAACTATCAACTGATTTATTTTCCACATCGGAAGGACATATATAAACACAAAATGCGCATGTCAGAAAAGATTATGACGAAATCAAGGGCAGCATGCGAAGCGTGTAATCAAGGCACATGTCTAAGGGTTATCTAGGTAGCTGAATTCACAGTCAAGTAGTGAGACGGAAGGATGACTTATACATTGGTCCGTATTCCTGGAAATGTGATAGGCTTCAGAAATTTCGCGCGTAGTTTGATGAGGATGCCGGAACAGAACAATTGTATTCTCAAACAGAGGTTGGCACTTGCACGAAACGCAATGTGACGCTAAATGGGAGTAAGGTGTATTTTTCAACGAGCTTCTGTGTTCCCTGAGACGCACGTTCACACATCGGCCGGTCTGGCCAATGTACATACGTCCACAAGAAAGGGGTATCTTATATACTACTCCGGTGATGCACTTAACGAACTTAGTTACGTGCTTCTGGAGGCATCCTCTACCTTTAGATGCATTATGTGCCCTCCTGTGCACCATTGAACATATACTGGCCAATTTATTGGGTGCCGAGAAAACCACGCGCACACCGAACCGGTTTCCCACGTTTTTTCTCGGCACCCAATAAATTGGCCAGTATATGTTCAATGGTGCACAGGAGGACACATAATGCATCTAAAGGTAGAGGATGCCTCCAGAAGCACGTAACTAAGTTCGTTAAGTGCATCACCGGAGTAGTATATAAGATACCCCTTTCTTGTGGACGTATGTACATTGGCCAGACCGGCCGATGTGTGAACGTGCGTCTCAGGGAACACAGAAGCTCGTTGAAAAATACACCTTACTCCCATTTAGCGTCACATTGCGTTTCGTGCAAGTGCCAACCTCTGTTTGAGAATACAATTGTTCTGTTCCGGCATCCTCATCAAACTACGCGCGAAATTTCTGAAGCCTATCACATTTCCAGGAATACGGACCAATGTATAAGTCATCCTTCCGTCTCACTACTTGACTGTGAATTCAGCTACCTAGATAACCCTTAGACATGTGCCTTGATTACACGCTTCGCATGCTGCCCTTGATTTCGTCATAATCTTTTCTGACATGCGCATTTTGTGTTTATATATGTCCTTCCGATGTGGAAAATAAATCAGTTGATAGTTGAGTGCTCGTGTTGTGTGGTTCCTCGCTTCGTCCTTTGTGTTTTCTCTGCGCTCCCAGTTCGCTGAACGAAGAAAACATATTCCTTTACAACTTTCTTCGCCCCTAACCCATCGCAAAGACCTTTTTCTGGGAAAACTGTTCCACATTACTTTAGTTTTAGGCATATTTATTTTCAGACCTACTTTTCTCTTTTGCACGCCCAGTTCTGCAATCCCAAGCTGAAATTCGTCACCTGATTTACTTATTGAGGCCTGTTCAATCTTTCTGCGTTTAGTTTTCATGCACTCTAACTACCCGCGACGTATACGCTCAAAATAACAATCACGTAGATGTAGCCGAAGAATTCGCAAGACAGGTGCGCACAACTCCTCAGTTGACAGGAAACGTCAAAGTGGGAGCATGACCCCTCTGACAATGGGGACCCTTTCAAACTGAAAATGACAACTTTGAGTGAGACAGGAAGAAGGTAGGAGAGAGTAGACGCCTGAGAAAAACGGTCATCAAGAGCACTAAGCTGCCTAAGCTCGCAAGTTCAGAAGTTCGGTATTGTGGTAGACATACGTAATTCTCCAAGTGGAAGTCGTTGTACTTCTTATTACCGGTGCGATTGTCCACCATTGCCTTGTGAGTACATTCTTCTATTTGAGTCTGGAGGACCTCATCTGGTAAGCTATAGAAACATCAAAACTAATATTCGTTGCCTGAGAATAAACGACTGAATTAGGTATAGAATCAGTCAAGCTAGAAAATAGTCATATAAGGAAGCACCAAGGCACCCGTACAGTTTGACTAGCTATAAAAAACTAGCTACGAAAAAACGCGTATAGCTATAAAAAACGCAAATAAAAAGTTTCATCGCTTGCCTCTGTTGCTTGCAGCTAAGAAAAGGGCCCAGGGCACAGTGAACAAATAAAGTTTTTGGGTTAACAGATGCATGCAGTGTTCATAGAACGCACGCTCATCGACATATGCTCGGCACTCAAACAAGGTATGTTTTACAGTTTCTATAGAGCCAAAGTTATCGCAGTATGGACTGCCTACATGACCGAAGCGATACCATAAATTGTTTCCATAAGCACTGTTCAGCCGGAGACGTGGTAGAGAGTTTCCAGGTGTCGATGAATTTTTGATGGGAGTCTAGCCCTTAGATGTGGGTCGATAGAGTGAAGGAAAGCATAATGATGTGTCGGGAGGTTCCATTACCTCTTCTTTTTTTCGGAAGCAAGCCTTTTAGCCAGCTGGCAAGCACCTGATTTAGTGAAACAGGTTCGCCTGTAATTTTGCCTTTGAAGCCTTTGGCGGGCCACTTCATATGCTTTTTCCTAGACCAGTATACCGCAACGAGCCGGTATTCATTGAAATGTGATAGCGTGACCAGCGATAATAGCCAAATGGGGTAAGTATGCTATATCAAAAAAAATCTTGCGATAATTTGTTTTCTTTAGGAAGCTAAATAGTATTTGTAGAGCTCCCTTAGCGTTGGTGAAGATTACCCATCGGTTGGGCGTTTGACGCAGTATGTAGAGGACTGCTTCTTCAATTCCATGAAGTTGTGCTATTGTTGATGATGTCCTGCATCGTAGCCGATAGGAGAGACTTTGTCCTGTAGGGAGAAGCTAAAGGCATTATGATGAGAACTCCTGAGTAGATGAGGCGTCAGTATAAATGTGAGAATGCTGAGTGTAATGCTGGGCTAAGTACAAGAGAGTAGTCTGCAGCAGTTTGGTCTATGCAAGACATCTTATCGCTTCATTAATTTCTGGGGCACACTGTTTAATATCAAGAGGTAAACCATCCACGGAAAATATCTTGGAGGCATCAACTTCTTCGGCTGTCTGATAGCAGTAAGTTGCTGCATTTGCACAGCTTGGCCGAATGCTGAATTGCTGTGGGTGAGATGTACGTGGTACAGAAAATGCTTCTTTCTATGTATGACATGGAGGAAATGAGTGAGCAATATTTCTTGAGGGCAGATGACAGCTAGCGTAAGACATCCTGCTTCTGCTGGAGTTCCCGAGCCTCATGAGCTCTTCGGAAGGCCTAGACAGATTCATAGACAATTCTTTCGTGCGGCCTCTAAAGTTCTTTTGTTTGTTGGTGATGATTGGTGAAGCACCGTTAGGGAATAACACAAAGTTTCTTTAAAGAAACGCTTCCTCATAAAGGACCATTGATCGGCACTTGCATTCCCATTGTGTTCCCGCCATGAATTTGAAGAGTTGTGATGCTGCAGCCATTCTCGCTTGAAGTTTCTTCACCTTAGAAGACCAGGAAGGACTTCTGTAGATGACTATTCCAAGAAATTGCTCAGACCATACATAGGTAAGTGGGCCACCACCGAGAAGGAGCGGATACTTAATAATTTTCTTTCTTGTGAATGTGATGGCTGTGTGCTTTTCTGGGAAAACGTGCCTACCCCGGGGAACCAAATCCACGCAGAGGTTCTGTAAAGCTTTTTGAAGGCGCTGTTTCGTAAGAAAATACGAACCTGAGGCACTCCAGATACATATACCGTCGACGTCAATTGTCATGTTCTCTCCTCACGGCAATATCCTTGCGATATGTATCAGGGTGGTGCTGAAAAGAAGTGGACTGAGTACTGCGCCCTGGGGTACGCCCTTTTCTTCTGCGTAGAACTGCGTAGGACCGTTTGGAGTGCACATATATATCTCCTGTTATTTTAAATAGCTCTCAATTCAAGTCATCCCGTCAGCACACGTCCCCGCCCAAGAGACAGAAAAAATCTGCATATTTATTTTTTTCCATTTCATTTTTTGTTATTTTTTCTCTCTCCCTTCTTTTCTTTCTGTCCCCAATTTCCTTCCCCATGCAGAGTAGCAAGTCAGCGACAAATACAAGCTGGCTAAATTCTCTGCTTTTTAATAAAGAGCTCTCTCTCTCTCTAAGCAAGCACTAACGGAACGCGGTACCAGCCAAAGACTGTACAGCGTGCCTTTTTCGATCTTTCTTGACTGACATTTTGTTTGTATTCGCTCGGCTTAATGAGTAAAGCACTTACCCCACTTGGACTTGCAGGGAAAGTAGGGTGGGTTAATGGAGGCGGAGACTGAAAAAGAAAGTGTAGCAATACAATCTACACTCAAATTCACATACACGCATAACGTCTGCTTTTACTGTATGAGCAGTCGCGGCAGTACTAATATCATTACCACTTTATTAACAATGGGATTAACATAATTTAGCAAATACTGCCTATCATTCATATTTCACAAAAGACACATTCGTATAGCAGAATATATCTACCTGCGAACTTCCCGATTCGTAATGGTTCATCTCTCAAGTATAAATCACGGCTTGAATGTTGGGCAACACACCGCCCTGCGCGATGGTGACGCCGGAAAGCAGTTCTACCGCTGCATCGAGGAGGATGTAAAGCTTTGGCTGCAGGACAAACTTCGTGAAGTACAGCTAAACAAGGCAGCAGAGTTAGCTGAGGAGTATTATACTCGCCAAAGGTTGCATAGCAGGACAGTACGAGTTGAAAATGATGAAAGGAAAGAGGGCTTTTTGAAGAAGCCTGATCACCGGCAACCCACTTCGCACCGTAATTTCAGGAAGGACCCGTCTCTTGCGAAAGACAATGTAGGGGAAGGGCAAACGGAAGCGGAGAAATAGAGTGAGGTTCCTAAACAACGCGCTGATACCACACGGGCGTTTAAATCACGGAAGTCGCTAATCTGCTACAACTGTAAAAATAAGGGGCACATCGCGCTGAACTGTAAGCAAAAGTTTGCTTTCGCAACAATCCGAGAATCGGAAAAAGCATGCGGTTGTTAGATCCGTATCTCCAAGAAATTAGTGTGAATGGGTAAGCGTGTCGAGCACTTAGAGACTATGCGGCAACCTTGTACGTTGTCTATCCTTCGTTGGTGTCTCCAGAAGACTTTACAGGATAATGAACGGGGAGCAGGCAAGTCGCCGAGGAGCAGAGTTCTTGCTTACCAATCGCTACGGTTGTCATAAAGGCCCGTTCGGTAAGCTTTGCACCGAACCGGCTGTGTCTGCAGCGCTTTCTGATCGTTCTCGTTACCTTTCTTTTTCCAATAACTCCGAGTAGCTCCTCAAAGAGCAGGGTAAATTGTTCTTCTTCAACTTAGCGTAGATGGCCCTCACGCGATCGCAAGCGCGGAAGCTTTCGCAGGAACTCGATCTCGTTCAGTGTAGTGAAACACCACCTGCTAGAGGGGCTGAACTGTGTGACCTTGGTGGCGAGGCGATGATGCCTCAGACAGGTAATTCTCCGGATGAGTTACTCGAGCTACCCGTCGCCGTCTCTGTCGGCGGAGGAGACGACATGGCCCCATTGGATGAGAGAGAGAGGGGTGCAACTCACTCCCACTTTCATGTAGTGGAAAGTGGGAGTGAGCTGTCGAAGGATGAGTGAGAAACGCTCATTCGAGAGCAGCGTGAGGACCTCTTGACTAAAGCGCCAATGGAAACTGTAAACTCGGGAAAAAAGAAAAAGAATGTTTCTTTCTTTAGAAGGTAGGGCTCTTGTATCGGAGCTACACAAATGTGCAAGGTTGCAAGTATGAGCTGCTCTTCGTGCCACAAAAGTATCGTCGCCTACTATTGGAACTCGCACATGAAAATGCGTGGGCAGGCATCTCGGTATAAAGAAGACCAAGGCTAGAGTTTCTCTACAGTTTTATTCGCCGAAATGCTGGAAGGATATCGAAGACTTTGTACGCTCATGCGACACTTGTCAGAGAGTCAGGAAATCCACGGACAAGTGGAAGGCACCCATGAAGCTTGTGCCAATTAGCAAAGAACCTATTTGGTGCCTAGTAATTCTTATCATAGGGCCATTTTTAGAGTCCAGGCAAGGTTGTCGGTACATCCTGACGGCCCTCTGTGTAGCCACGAAATTTGCAGAAGCAATACAACTTAATGAGCTAAATTCCCCTGATGTCGTGGAGGCACTGCTATCTATATTTGCACGCGTCGAATTTCCTTCTGAAATCCATTGTGACAACAGTATTGTCTTCAGCAGCTGCCTTGCCTCTACTTTTTCGAATAAGTGTGGAATAAAAGTAGTGCACAAATCGAAACGGATACTGAGAGCTCTTTTCTACGAGCACAAACGCGACTGGGAAGCGTGTATTCCTCCGGCTATGATAGCTTTGAGATCGGCTTCTCCTGATAACACTAGTTTCTCCCCTTCAGAGCTTGAGTATGGCAAAATTTCGAGAACACTATTGCGAATGGTTCGCGAGTCCTGGGAGGGATGCGATTAGGACCTATTGTAGTTGCGCATATTTTAAACCCCCTTGAGAGGCTTGGAAAAACGAAAGATCTTGTGGAAATCCACATGAAGGCTGTACAAGTGATGTCCAAGGAGTACTATGACAAATCGGCGAAGAAACGCAGCTTTGAAATAGGTAGTCAGGTAATGCTGCTGCTGCTGTCCAAAAAGAACAAGCTTGAGTTTCATTTGTAAGGGCCCGCCAAAGTATTATTGAAGCTTTCTGATACCAATTATGAGTGAAATTAGGAAGGCGGCCGAACACCATTAGGAAGGCAACCGAATACCAGGAAGGCAGCCGAACGTCGATTTACCACCGTAACTTGAAGAAACCATACGTTCAACGTCCGTCGGTCGTAAATCTGCTTTTGAATGCTTCAGGGGAAGAGAAGCAGAAATTTTGGCCTCTAGTGATGTAATCGATAGGTGATCGGAGGTAATCATGGAGCAGTTAAACCTAGAGCCTAGGTTAGGTGAAGTCCAGAAGGAGGAATTGAGAGGGATTGTTTCTGAGTATAAAGACGTCTTTTCGCACCGTCCCAGAAACACGACGGTATTTGAACACGATATCAAGCTAACTTGTGAGGATTCAATCCGTCGCAAGCCGTATTGATGTCCCCCGAAGAAAGCATGTTATGAAAGAGAAGATTGATAAAATGGTGGAGTTCGGAGCTACTTTGTGACGGGAAGACAGTGCTGGCAACGAAAGGTCAGTTGGTTGTGTATTTAAGTCAAAACTTAGCAGCAGCGCAGAGGCACACTGTACCTCTGAAAAAGAATGTGCTTGCCTCGTGTGTGCTGTTCAAAGGCTAGCCTGTTATGTCTCCGGTTTGAAGTTTGTGGTCGAAACGCACCACTGTCCTCTAATTTGGTTGAATAACATGTTGCCTAAAAGTGGCCGATTAATGAGGTGGAGCATTATACTCCAACAGCACAACTTAGACGTTCGCTACAAGATTGATTTGATTGATATGTGGGGTTTAACGTCCCAAAACCACCATATGATTATGAGAGACGCCGTAGTGGAGGGCTCCGGAAATTTCGACCACCTGGGGTTCTTTAACGTGCACCCAAATCTGAGCACACGGGCCTACAACATTTCCGTCTCCATCAGAAATGCAGCCGCCGAAGCCGGGATTCGAACCCGCGACCTGCGGGTCAGCAGCCGAGTACCTTAGCCACTAGACCACCGCGGCGGGGCACGTTCGCTACAAGAAAGCTAAGCTAAACGCTTATGCAGACTCATTGAGCCACGCGTTTTAGTTAATACCTTCTTCACCTTTCGGTCTTTCGATGGCGGGTCGGGGTGAAATTTTGTCCTCATCACGGCCTTATCTGAGCACTCTCGTTCAGAGTGATCCTAAGGGGCCAACTTTGTGTTGCATTTTATTTCAGTACGTTCTTGTACGCGCAAACATTTGACTTATCATTTTATAGGTCTTCAATCGCACATGAATCTCTTGATGTAGAGGCAACGAAACCTCGATAGACAAGTAGCTATCTATATGTTGTACAATACTTTGCCTGGTGTTCTGTCGGGTAACTGAGGGTACTTGCTTGTGCCGTGTGTTGTCTGTTGTCGAACTGTTCTTGACAAGTTGCAGAATTCTCGACAAATGCTGAGACCAGAAAACGTCAGAAGAGAAGAGAGAAGCAAGTCGACAAGTTATGGCTATGAGCCAGTGAAGCTTGGATCCATCCTTGAGAATGGGATGTGTTAACTGAAGTGAGCCGGGAGTTACATCCTCCCCATGGCCCTGCAGGCAAATCTGGAGGAACCTGGTAAACGATAGCACACGGCATCCCAGCCATTTGGAATCAGCTCGTCTTTCCGGCGCGTTGTCCGGCGGCGGGGGTGCTGTTACGCCTGGCAGTCAACACCGAACGTCATTGCCTCTGCAAAGGCGATCTGTGTCAAGGCCACTGAGCGAGCCCGCCTGACGTCATCATCTCAACGACGTCATGCAAGTGTCGCCATCCAGTCTGGTGAGTCTTATGCAATGCATGGCAACATCACTCGTCCTTAGGTGCAACCCAGCGCAGCGGCTCAGAAATTGAGGAACAGGACACAATCCATTGGCGGTTTCTGACTGGAGCAATCTGGCATTACAGCCAGCGGCGCTTCTGGTTGGGTGTTGGTGACGTAAAGGTCCACCCGGTGCCTCTAAGAATACCAAGCGGCGCACCACCAGCAGCTGACGTATGCGTAAAGGAGAGGCCGACGTATGGGTCAGGGAGAAGACATCTCAGCTCTTTGAGTCCCTAAGCTGTCGGCCCCAATGCCGAATTTGTAACGCGGTGTAATGCTGCAGATAAACCACCGTCGTATTGTCCACTCGTCTATTAACTCTGCTCAGAAGCAGTCGCGAGCTGGGAAACACAAGCTACCGAACGGCTAGTTACCTTGGCGGCGAGTTTCGAAGCAGTGGCGCCTTCGACTCCGTGTTGTCATCGCGCCTTGTAACAGCGCTTAACGAAAATTTTCGAGCAGACGTGCACATTTATGTTGACCAGTGTGCGTAGTCACTAGCACAGTGGCTAGGTCAACAAAGCCAAATAAATGCAACAATGACAGACCTTTACTCAATCAATCAATCAATCAATCAATCAATAAAGTCTATATTTGCATATATCTATCTGTCCTTATGTTTATATGTCAATCTACCTATCTATCTATGTATCTAGCTATCCTGCCATGCTCAAAAGGTAACAACACAGCATCAGCAAGGACTGATTAGGTGCACGCCTATCAGTTGCACAACTTTTTTAGAATTGCACCGTTACGGCAAGCCGCGGTAATCTAGGGCAAGCCACACTATATTCTGTAGATCAGTTAGGCCGTTGTATTTTGAGAATAAATGCTAGGGCTCTTTGTAGTGGTACCAGAAGTAGAAGTAGTAGCAATAGTGGTATTTGTATTTGTAGTAGTATTAGTAATACTAGTGGTAAAAACGACAACATTAGCAAAAACACATCATGGGCAGCACAAGGAGAACATTGTAGGACCAAATGAATGTTCAACATGCCTCACTTGTCTTCCGCAGCTACCATCAAGTTCCTTTCGCTGGGCATCATGAAACACTTACCTCACTTGGAGCAGCGATGGGGCTTGTGGGGCTTGATGGCCACGAAGACTGAAAAGAGTACAGCATGGCAATCCTAACACTTGTCCTAATAGACGTTTTCCTTTGCAACTTCTTTCGCCTCGTAACATATCGCAAAATGATCTTTTCAGGCGAAACTGTTCCGCAGTACTTTAGTTTTTTGCATACTTATTTTCAGACCTACTTTTCTGTTTTCTGTGTTCAATTCTGTAATGCTAAGTTTAAATTCGTCCAATGAGTTACTCTTCGAGGCAATGCCATCAAAGCCTGTACCACCTTTTTGCGATTAATTTTCTTGCACTTCAATCACCCGCGACATATACGCTCAAAGTAACAATCACATCAACGTAGCCGATTATTTCACAACACAGGTACGCGCAACTCGTCAGTTGACAGGAAACGTCAAATTGAAAGTGCGCCTACTCCGACACTGCACACTCTTTGAAACCAACAATGTCAACTTTGAGTGGGACAGGAAGAAGTTAGGAGAGAATAGATGCCTGAGATGGAAGGTCATCAAGATCAATAAGGGGGCCTAAGCTCGCAAGTTCAGAAGTTCGGTATGGTGGTAGACAAACGTATTTCTCCAAGCGGAAGTTGTGGAACTTGTTATTACCAGTGCGATTGTTCGTCATTGCCTCTTGAGTACTGTCTGCACTTTTCGTCAGGTGGGTGTCTTCTGGTAAGCTATAGAACTATCAAAGCTAATATTCTTTGCCCCGGGATAAACGACTGAATTAGGTAACGTATCGTTCAAGCTAGGAAACATTATTAGCAAGCACCAATGGAACACAGTATCAGCCAAAGATTGTACGACGTCTCTTTGTCGACCTTTCTTGACTGACATTGTGTTCTGATTCGCTCAGCATCATAAATAAAGCACTTACCCCACTTGGAGTAGCAGGGAATGTTGGGTGGGTTAATGGAGGTGGAGACTGAAAAAAAAGTGTATCAATACAATCTTCGCTGTCATGCACAGACGCGCATAACGTCTGCTGTAAGCGTATTACCAGTATGAGTAGTGCTATTATGATTATCACTATTATTAAGAGTACTATTACCATCATTATTAGCAAATACAACCTATCATTCATATTTCACAAAAAACAAAATCGTATTGCAGAATATATCTCGCTGCGAACTTCCCGTTCTGTAATGATTCATTCCTCAAGTGTAAATTAAAAAAAAACATTCATGTCATCACTAGAGGCTTAAGGGGAGATGCTACTAGAAGACACTTTTTTTATTATTCACCCCAGAACAATAAAACTTGAGCTGTTTATGGAAATGTTTATGCTGATTTCAAATATTTAATTAGTTTTTTTGGAAGTTGCTTACATTTAGCTCTGCAAATTGAATATGCGAAAACCATAACCCTTTTGCCCCCACTCTTTTCATCCCTGAACTTCTGTATTTTTTTACCATTCACAGTTCATAATGTTTGAAATGAAGTGTGAAATGCAAATAACTAATTAGGAAGCACATAAAGATATGTAATAGGCGTGAAGAATAATAGACCTAAAAAGTTCATATTTCACCTACCCTAGTAAAGGTTTACATAGAATTTTTATTATACAATAAAGTATTGAAATTCAAACTAGGTAATTACATTTGCCATACTTGGGAGAAAAGTTGGGCAAAATTCCATGCAGATCCGAGCATAGAAGTGCTCGAAAAAAGAGGGACACAATGAAAAAAATTGCAAAACTTGTATTTTGAGAAACACGAGTTTTCAAGTAAATAATAAGTTTTTATTTATGAAAGATATCACTAAATCTGATGAAATTTGCACACCAAAAAGAACAGTCCTTCTTGTAGTGGCCACTGCGACTAAAATATGCCAGCCCTATGAGTTTGTCCCTCTCGGCTTTTTCGAGCCAACTCCCCACTGACCTTTCGCTCATAGACAGGGCCATGAAACGCTTGCCAAACTTCCGCTCCATCTGGCAGAGCGTTGTGCCAACTGCGAGCTAGGAAGAAGTTCGACAGGACTGCAAAATTCAAACTAAGTCCAGTGTCATGCCATTTGTGGCCATGTTTGTGCCACATACCGCCGTGCATAATGGCAATGTCGTCCCTGCTAAGTTCTCTCACTGCGAGCTCTTTCAACATCACGAGATTGGTGCTGACGTCACCCATTGCCGCATCACGAACTTTCCGGCTGACGGGTGTGAATGACTTTTGATGCATTGGTTTTTGCAAGCCAACAACTGCCGCAAAACGAACCAGCTGCTCATAGCTTATTCCTACAGAGCGCGCCGCACAACGGTATTCACTTGCGAGCAATGCTTTTTTTATTCATAACGGAGATAATTACACGAGACAAGCATTGTTCAGCTGCGCTGCTCGACAAGACATGGACCCCGCCAATCGGTTTCACAGCACATACAGGTGCGCAGCGGCCAATGGCGTTCCCCGATCCGTACCACGTAATACGCCAGTCGCGGTGCTCGAAAAACGCGCAGAAGCGTGCTTTTTTATTATTTCTTGCGCCGCATCAGCGAGGGAAACTGTTGTTGCTTGAATAGTGAGGCTCAACTCTTCGGCTAATGTGATCAACAATGGCGAGAGGCAGCGCATTATCTGTGGCAGGGTGCTCGAAGACTGCAGGCTTTGGACCTTTTAACAGGCACCTTCTGCTCTTTAGATGCAATCTTAAAGCATTTCCAGTTAGGTCTCAACCTGTATTTTTTCCATAACAGTAGTGGTACTAATCTTATCAAAACAGGCAAAAATAAAAAAATGGTAATTTTGATTTTTCGCCCCACATCTCCCCAGTATGAGTAGTACAGTGGCCTGTACTGGGCACTGTAGCTTGAAGTTAATGTAATTTATTCGGACCTATAGCTTTGCCTAGATGACATTACCTTGAAGGTTTTGAATAATAGCATCTGCTATGTCTGAAATGACTTCTATTATTCACGAAATTTCAGTGATATTAAACAAGAGATATGTTGCTTGTCATATTTCATCATCTGTAGCCGCTAGTTCTTGATTTTAGGCGTGGGTTTCTGAAAAACTTCAAAATGTGATGAACATCAGCCTTAAACTAGCACTCCCTTTAAAACATTGCAATAATTGGTTGTTGGTGTGCTAAAGGCCGCTCTCACGCCGAACCTATATGGGATGGTGAGTTCACCTACAAGAACACTTAAGGTGGAAAATCTCGGCCTCGAATCTGCCTATGTCACTAGTCTGTCGACAGCGTTGTCGAATAAAATAAGTGGACGATTGCGTCTTATAGGTTTAGAAACTCAGTGCGGATAACGCATCTCTTGATTAGTACCATACTAATGCGAGGCCTGCAGGACACGTCGGCGTATTGATAAGGATTCTTGGTTTCCCGATGTGAGAAAGCGGTATGTTTTACGGAGCTCAGGGACTTTTTTGCATGCGCGGTATTTATGTACTTGCATCAACACCATGCTGCGTGAAAATAAGGATGGCTAAGCGGAAATCTTTACATTTCGGACATAGGGTATGACAGACAATCTTTGTACATTGATGAAAAACAACCAGTCTCTACGTAAGGGGATTTTTATCTATCCGCACGTTTTCCATTAAATCAACGTAATTGTTATTACTGTGTCCGGCAGAAAGAACTCTGTTCTGTAACAAAAGGGCTCCTCATTTTTTCTTCGAGAAAGAAATATGGCCGACCCAGCACCTCGCTGCAGTCCCTTCTATGTGAACTCGCGAACCGGTCTCACGTTATACGCCGGCTTTCTGCTACTTCGTATGGCAAATTGTTGAAAGCTAGCGGAAAATCAGGCTTCGGTATCACGAACGTATCAGGTGACACAGCTGCTCGAATAGTGGCTGTTATTGAATCATGATTAGGTTTTTAATGTGGTAAAAAAAATCGAGCTAGTCGTGTGCCTGTTATTGCCGCGTGGTGTTGTTACCTTCGTTGCGTCGGCTTGCTTCAAATTTCAAAGGGTGCGTTGGGCTCATGGACAGAAAAAAGGCGCGCGAGATGCCTTGTGGTTTTTCCGGTGAGGATGCTATGAATGAATCTTTTAAATATGGCTGTTTTCAATTCAAGCAAACTCACACTGGGTGTACCATGGAATGTCAGCAGGTTCATCAGTCACTGGTTAACGAATCACCGGTGATTTGTACGTGTGGGTGTGAGGGTGGGCGGCGCGTGTCAGTGCGTGCATGTGCGGGTGCCCGAGCTTTATTTAGCATTCTAGCATTATTGGTTTCAGCTTGCGTAAGCTCTTCATTTGTCCTAACTACTCATGTTGCGCGCGAGTTCAATATCTTGTTCAAACGTCCTCAAACAACATTGAGTGTAGCGTGTGTTCCCTGCGCAGGTTGAACGTTAACCTCCCAAGTCAAATTATAACAATATGGCTGCCGCCATAGTGATACTCGACAGACAGGCACCGTTTTACTGAACACTGTCGCCTCTATAAACAGCCTCTAGGAACTCGGACTGATTTAGCATGGAGAAGTAGAATCAAAGTCTATCAAAACAGCCTAATGAACGCAAATCACATCAAATCAAAATTTATTTACATCTTGAAAATGCTGGCAAGCTTGGGCAAAAAGCCAAACAATTCGCTTTAGAAAAGTTGAGGCACCAATGTACAAGGTATACAGTCGAGAACACTAGCATGTACAAAAACTGTTTGAAAGTCAATATTTCGCGTTACACACATGAAAGTAAAAATATAAGAAATATATTCATGGGTACTAAATCTAATACTCTCGCTAAAAATTTAAACCAACGTGGTTAATACACAAAAAAGCAAAAAGAAAGTATTGTGGCAATCGAAATCCTTGTTTATGCTATATTTACAATAAAAATGCACAGAATATGTATAAATGTAAAGAAGTACCGAGATGCAATCGTAAAGCCAAATTACTTGCCGGTGATTGATGCAAGTGTAACATTGTTCATTACGATCTTTATTCTTGCATGAGAAGACTTACAAAAGTGTTTCTTTATATCCTTTATAGTGTATATTTTTAAATTTCGCTTTCTCTACTCAGCAAATTGTTGAGTAAGTGAGGCGAACAATACCATAACATCTGTCTTCGATGTTCAGTTCGGCAAAAGGGTATGGTCCAGAAGTCTTGTTTTCATAAAGAATAGAAAAGGACATTTCCACTTGGATTGGCGAGATTTATGAAATCTTGTTGATTTTTTACCGAAGCGTTGCATTTTAAGGGTGATTTCAAGAGAAGCAAAATATGTATGGGCAAAAAGATTCAAACGAACAAAGAAATTCCTTGTGCGCACGCGATATGCAACGTTTTCCATTTGACGAAGAGCCCTTCTTTGAAAAATGAATATTGTATGGTTGTTTCTTTTTGTGGAATTTCACCACGCCGAAAACAATAGAACAGTGAATACTATGAGACAAAATAAGCGTATTATAGAGCATTAGTTTTATTGATACAAGAAGAAAGTGTCAAAATTTCGATTTTTTTATTATAAAGAACTAGGGGCCATACAATGGGAGGGCTGGGTGCAGACAGGCAGTTTTATTATATTTTGTAGGTGACAGCACCTCAGTGTTCATATTATAAACTTGTGGAGGCTTGAATAAGCTTTTTTAGAATATTGTAAACAGATTCCACCTGACCTGGTTGCGTAGTCTTTCGCTATGTCAGCTACAGCTGCGTATTTTTAGCATTTTTATGTAATATAAATTAACATCTTAGTCTCTCATCTACTTTAGTGGAACGCAGGCGTCAGGCACTTCTTTTTTGTCTAGCGCCGTCACCATTGCCGTTCCCATCTAAAGTGCTTGCCACCTGAGGGGCATCAAAGCGACTGACAAATTGTATAATGATTAAAATTGAAGAAAATACCTACATTTTTTGTAGGGGATATGAGCCCTAAATCCTGTGCGTCGACGTCGAGTGATATACGTCATCAACTTCAAACTTACTCGCAAAAATACTCTATACAAGCATCATATGGGGGAGGCATTCATATTGACCTATTTATTTTAGGGTGTTGTAGGAGCAAAATAACAAGAAATAAAAAATACTTAGAAGTCAACATGCCGTGTAATGGCGCGAGTGTGTCTTTCAGTAATTCTCACCTACTTATTAAGGCTGCCCATCATTCCTCCCATGATCAGCCCCACGCACCATCAACAAATACAACAATATTATTTACAGATCTGTGGCGGGCTTCGCGGTTATACTATAAAGAACATTGGCGAGTTGTGTGCTGTCGTACATCAGAAAAGAAATCTTCATTATGGCGTACGCGATACCTTGAAGAAAGCCTAAATTCAAAGACAGCTATCGTTGCCGAAACTTGAAGCTGCACCTAAACTTATCATGAGAATATGTCACGTGAATCGGTGTGATTTTTAAAGACCTTTTTTGCGTACTTCTAAGCCGGAATTTCAGTCTGTGCTTCTGTTGGTCAGTGTGTCGTACAACCCGGCAAAATTTTCACTACTGCCGCACCACCCAGCCATTTTTATATGCTAGCTGCGTTTGTACTTGTGAAGATTGTCAATAAAAAAGCAAGTATCACGAATATTTGAGGTAAGCCTATGTACGTGAGTATTAGGTGTGTGTTAATTTTTCTCAAGATGCAGATAATCGTAATTCTGAAGACAGCAATATTAATTCGATGCACTAACAATGCGACGCTGTAAACAAAAAGAGTTTGTAGCCTAAGCTTTA
Organism: Rhipicephalus microplus; assembly: GCF_013339725.1. NCBI lineage: Eukaryota > Metazoa > Arthropoda > Arachnida > Ixodida > Ixodidae > Rhipicephalus > Rhipicephalus microplus. The sequence continues at coordinate 121,903,086 of NC_051168.1, forward strand.
ATAAAGTGACATGGATGTGCCGCCTACTAGTTGCCTCAATTCTAGAAAACTTCCGTTTCTAGACACAATGTAAAATCAAGTTGTCATTCTCTCTCCCCAGAAAGAAGACTGTCTTCTTTTGACGACATAGGCCACCGAAGCACGCAGATATGCGTGCAATTTTTTATATGTTTTCTTTTTTGAAACATTCCTAAATTGGTCTTTTTATATTTTTACTACAATGCATATTGTCACAGGGTCATGACGTGGCCGAAGACAGGAGACTTCGTGTTGGGACTTAACTGTTTATTGGGGCGAACCTGTGCCTGGTAAACGGAAACTCCAATTACAACAGCAGTCTTGCACAGGTAGCAATCTTGGACTGATAGCGGCGAACGGAGTGTCGGCCTTCGATCAACAACCGACAAGCAGCGAAGCGCGTCGGCATTTATACTCTTGCCGTCGAATGTTCCTGCGTTATCGCTGGCGGTGGCGTAGGTTCCAGAACGATCTGTACCGTTCGCAGAGTGGGCGTGATCTTATCAAAATGATCTACTACAGTCCGGAACCTTCTCGAAAATTGCAGGGGCGGTATGCGCTGAGAATCGTGTAGTGTTTTGGGACGATAACAAAACTTGGGAAATTGAACGTGGCATTGCCCCCCTCTGAAAAAAGGCAACGTCCCGATGCTTTACCTAAAGATGAAGGTACAATAATAATGCGAGAAAGTACAATTAATAAATTACGATACAACAATAATACAAAAAAACACTGTTTCAGTTTGTTAATCCGCATGAAACGGCTTGAGGCGCGCGGCATGGACGACTTCAGGTCGCGATCGGCGTCATTAAGTGTTCGTGATGCCATCGGGGACAACTTCGTTATCAAGTGGACCGAGACGTCGAACCACTCTGTACGGTCCGAAGTACCGTCGCAGAAGCTTTTCACTTAGGCCACGTCGGCGTATCGGCGTCCACACCCAAACACGTTCACCGGGCTGGTATTCCACGAAGCGTTGTCGAAGATTGTAACGGTGGCTGTCGGTCGTCTGTTGATTCTTGATACGGAGACACGCGAGTTTTCGGGCTTCTTCGGCGCGTTAAAGGTACTCACTCACAACGAGGTTTTCTTCGTCGGTGACGTTGGGCAACATGGCATCGAGCGTCGTTGCCGGACTCCTTCCGTAGACCAATTTGTATGGAGATATCTGCGTCGTCTCCTGCACCACCGTGTTGTATGAGAAGGTCACGTACGGAAAAAAGGCGTCCCACGTCTTGTGTTCGACATCAACGTACATTGACAACATGTCGGCGATCGTCTTGTTTAGCTGTTCGGTGAGGCCATTGGTCTGTGGGTGGTACGCTGTCGTCCGGCGTTGGTTTGTCTGGCTGTATGCCAAGATTGCTTGAGTTAAGTCGGCAGTAAATGCCGTTCTTCTGTCGGTGATAAGGACCTCCGGGGCGCCGTGACGTAGGATGATATTTTCGACGAAGGACTTGGCTACCTCAGATGCATTGCCTTTTTGCAGGGCTTTTGTCTCGGCGTAGCCGGTGAGGTAGTCGGTAGCTACCATGATCCACTTGTTTCCGAAAGCCGTTGTCGGGAACGGCCCCAGTAGGTCCATACCAATCTGCTGGAAATGTCGGCAAGGTGGTTTAATTGGCTGCAGAAGTCCCGCTGGCCTTTTCGGCGGTGTCTTGCGTAGCTGACAGTCCCGGCATGTCCTCACATAACGAGTGACGTCGGTGGTAAGACGTGGCCAGTAGTACCTTTCTTGTATCCTCGCGAGCGTGCGAGAAACACCGAGGTGCCCGGCCGTCGGATCATCCTGCAGGGCCGGCAGGAGTTCTGGTCGCAGAGCTGAAGGCACCAGAAGGAGGTACTTTGCTCGAAGCGGTGAAAAGTTTTTCTTTTGTAGAAGACCGTTTCATTGAAAGAACGACGCAAGTGCGCCCTTGAATAGCTTCTGGACTTCGGCGGTCCTGCCTTCGAGGTATTCTATTAGAGCCTTAAGTTCAGGGTCGGCCCGCTGTCGTTCAGCGAAGTCGTCGGTAGTTATCGTTCCCAAGAAGTAGTCGTCATCGGGGTCGTCGGGTGGTGTTTGGTCGACAGGCACACGAGAGACAGTCAGCGTCGGTGTGATTCTTGCCGGACTTGTAACTGACAGTAATGTCATATTCTTGAAGGCTCAGGCTTCATCGTGCGAGGTGACCTGAAGGGTCCTTCAAGGTGACTAGCCAACACAAGGCGTGGTGGTCGCTCACAAATTTGAAGGGCCTGCCGTAGAGGTAGGGGCAAAATTTCGACGTAGCCCAGATGATGGCGAGACACTCCTTTTCTATTGTGGAATAATTGGCGTCTGCTTTGGATAGCGATCGGCTAGCGTAACTAATAACTCTTTCGAGTCCGTGAGCCCTCTGCACAAAAACGGCACCAAGGCCTACGCTGCTTGCGTCAATGTGTACTTCTGTCTCGGCGAATTTGTCGAAATGGGCAAATAACGGAGGCGTCTAAGGCGATGTTTAAGCTCCTGGAAAGCGTGTTCCTGTGGCGTTTTCCACTTGAACTCCACGTGGGCGTCGGTAAGGTTAGAGAGAGGATCGGCGATGCCGGCGAAGTTTTTCACGAGCCACCCATAACAGACGCAGAGTCCCATAAATCGGCGCACCACCTTCTTGTCAGTGGCGGCGGGAAGTCGGCAATGGTGGCTGTTTTCCGTGGATCGGGACGAACTCGACTTGCTAATAACGTGCCCCGGAAACAAGAGTTCCTCGTACACAAATCTGCACTTTTATGGCTTCAGTGTGAGTCCGGACGTCTTGATGTCTTGAAGTACAGCTTCAAGGTGCCGAAGGTGCTCGTCGAAACTCGAGGGAAACACGACGACGTCGTCCAAGTACACAAGGCAAGTCTGCCACTTCAATCCTGCCAGTACTGTATCCATAACGCGTTGAAATGTTGCAGGCGCTGAGCAAGGACCGAAGGAAATCACCTTAAACACGAAGAGGCGGTCCGGTGTTATAAACGCCGTCTTCTCTCGGTCTCTTTCGTCGACATCGATTTTCCCATAGCCAGTCTTGAAGTCCATTGACGGAAAGTACTTGGCATTATGGAGCCGATCAAGTGCGTCGTCTATTCGTGGGAGAGGATACACGTCCTTTCTTGTGATTCTGTTCAGGCGGCGATAATCGACGCAGAAACGTAGGGTTCTATTCTTTTTCTTCAGTAACGTCACGGGGGATGCCCATGGTTTTAGGACGGCTGCATAATGTCATCCCGCAGCATTTCATCAACTTGTCTCTTCATAGCCTCACGTTCTCGCGTCGAAACCCTGTACAAACTCTGACGGAGTGGTCTGGCATTTTCTTCTGTTATGATGCGATGTTTCGTGGTTGGGGTCTGCCGAATTTTCGATGACGACGAAAAGAAATCTTCGTATTGCAGGAGCAGGACCTTGAACTGTTCTTGCTTATCGTTCGGAAGTCTGGGATTGACGTCGAAAGCTATGGGACGGGCTTGATTCCTCTGAAACAGGTTCCGCAGAATCGGCGAGGGTGAAAGCACTGGTGGCTTCGACAATTTCTTTGATGTATGCGACCGTTGTTCCTGTGTTCACATGTTTGTACTCATCGCTGAAATTCGTGAGTATAACCGTTGCTTTGCCTCCCCGCAGCTCTGCAATTCCTCTTGCGACGCAAATATTTCGGGTGACCAACAGATGCTGACTGCCTTCAACGACGCCTTCCAAGTCAGGTGATTTAGGATCACCGAGTGAAATAATGACGCTTGAGCGAGGCGGAATGGTGAGTTGTTCTTCCAGCACATTCAAGGCATGGTTACCTGACGGCGTGCGCGGTGGTAGTGCTTCTTCTGTGGATAACGTTATCGACTTTGTTTTTAGGTTGATGACAGCACCATGAAAGCATAGGAAGTCCATGCCAAGGATGACATCTCTCGAGCAACGCTGTAGGACTACGAAGTCTGTAGGATAAATACGGCCGTTAATGATGACTCTCGCTGTGCAGATTCCTGCAGGCGTTACGAGATGACCTCCAGCTGTGCGGATTTCAGGCCCTTTCTAAGCTGTCCTAACTTTCTTTACCATCGCGGCGAACGACCCACTGATGACGGAAGAGTCGGCTCCAGTATCGACGAAAGCGGTCACACTCTGGCCGTTGATAAGAACGTCGAGGTCGCTAGTTCGCCGTCTCGCATTACAGTTAGGGCGTGGCGTCGGGTCACGGCTGCGTCGGCATGTTCCGCTGCTTCCATGTTGCGTCGTCAGGCCACCTTCGGTGAGCGAGCTTTCGCCGTCAGGGCGTTGCCTGGTTGGCGTTGTGTTCGGAAAGCTCCGTCGCGGCGTCGTCATTGTCGGAGGCTCTTCGGTAGTTCGTCGCACAGCAACCGCACCTCCATCAGTTGCTGCCCTTAGTTTCCCGGATACGGGCTAGGAGACCGGCCCGCGTTGGGCCAGAGTACTGCCGGGGGTGCGGTGACATGCGGCGGCTGGGTGACGGCGAACGAGAAGGACTTCATGGTGTCCATTGAGTTCCTGTCAGGTAGTCGGCGATGTCACGTGGCCGTTACCCTGGCTGCAGACGTGGTGCATCGACGGCGAAGCCACGCAGTCTCATCTGTCGGTACTGGCCACGGCGGTAAGTGTGGCCGGCCTCGCCGCAGTGGTAGCACAGTGGGCGGTGGTCAGGGGTGCGCAAACGTCAGTTTTCCTCGGCGCACTGCGCTGGCCCGCTGGCGAACGGTAGGTCGTCGGTGGGGATGGTGGCGGCGGTAGCGTCTGGCGACGGAAGTGCGATGGGGCGCCGTTTTGGCGTGCGCATGGAGGACGGGCGTGGCGGCGTGCTGCAGCAGCATAGCTCATGACTTGCAGCTGCGGATCTTGAGGCTGAGGAACGCCCAGCGACTTCTGGATCTCCTGGCATACACGTCTGCGATGGATTCCACGTGAGGCTGCGCTGAAGGAAGTAATTTTTGCAGCTCCTCTTGCACAATCACTCGGATCGTCTCACGCAAGTCAGTGGTTCCTAGCGCTTGAATGCCGGCGTAGCTTGTAGACGAAAAGCTACGGGTATATTGCCGCATGCGCATCTCGAGCGTCTTCTCTGTCGTAGATGCTTCTGAAATGAATTCGGAGACCGTCTTAGGTGGCTTTCTGATCAGCCTGGCGAAGAGTTCCTGCTTTACTCCTCGTATAAGTAGACGAACCTTCTTCTCCTCGGACATGTCGGAGTCAGCGCGGCGGAAGAGTTTAATCATATCTTCCGTGAATAGCGCCACGTTTTCATTTGGCATCTGCATGCGGGTTTCGAGGAGAGCTTCGGCCTTCTTCTTGCGCACCACACTTGCGGAAGCGGTGAGGAACCTGGCGCGAAAGGCGTCCCACGTTTTGAGGCTTCGCTCTTGATTCTCGAACAAGGTCCGAGCCGCATCTTCCAAGGCGAAATACACATGCAGTAGCTTGTCATCGTCTGTCCAGTCATTGAAGGCGGCGACGGGGTTGAACCTTTCGATCCAGCTTTCCGCGTCTTCCAGTGGCGAACCGCGGAAAGTTGGCGGCTCTTTGAGTTGCTGGAGCAGGAAAGGTGCAGGTAGAACTGGCGTTGACGTGGTCGCCGTGGTTGACGTCAACGTCTTGGTTTTCTGAGCCTTGTCCAGTAAAAGCCCGTACTCCGGTGGCAGACCTTGTTGCCTGCGGCTAACGCGCTGCTCGGCTGGGTTCATGGCTTGACGGAGGCGTCCGATACATGGAAGAAACAGCACCTCCACCAGATGTCATAGGGTCGTGACGTGGCCGAAGACAGGAGACTTCGTGTTGTGATTTAACTGTTTATTTGGGCGACCCGGTGCCCGGTAAACGGAAAGTCCAATTACAGCAGCAGTCTTGCACAGGTAGCAGTCTTAGACTAATAGCGGTGAGCGGAGCGTCGGCCTTCGATCAACAACTGACAAGTGGCGAAGCGCGTCGGCATTTATACTCTTGCCGTCGAATGTTCTAGCGTAATCGCTGGCGGTGGCGTAGGTTCCAGAATAATCTGTATCGTTCGCAGAGTGGGCGTGATCTAATCGAAATGATCTACTACCGTCCGGAAACTTCTCGAAAACTGCAGGCGTGGTTTGCGTTGAGAATCGTGTAGTGTTTTGGGACGATAACAAAACTTGGGAAATGGAACATGGCAATATTGTTAAGTTCATTGGCCGTTACTTTATTGTTGTTTTATGATTAAAATTACAAGCAATTGCTCAACACAAGAAATTTTGTTTTGTTAATTTCGCCGTCCTCTGATCAGATGTTGCAAGTATGGTCTCGTATACATGCGACAGAATCGTTATATAGCGCTACAAATGAAGACATTTTCCGGTTGAAAATGAAATACCTCCCAAGTTGGAATATGTAGACTGCTGTCTCCGTGACTTATGGGGGACCCAGGCTGAAATTGATATAGCGCAACAAATACGTCAAGCTGAAAAATAAAATGCACTCTACTGTATAGCGCCGAAATTATAATATTTTACAGCGAAAGCTATTATGAGATCAAAACCAGGGTCAAGCGCAGTTGCTCGACGCTTCCGCTGCAGCCTCCGCCCCGACGCAACGGTCGAGTGGTTAAGGTACTCGGCTGCTAACTTGAAGGTCGCGAGATTGAATCCCGGCTGTGGCGGCAGCATTTCATTTCCGATGGAGGCGGAAATGTATGCCCGTGGCTGGGATTTGGGTGTAGCTGAAATCATATGGTTGTTACGGGGCGTTAAGCCCCACATATCGATCAATCAATCCGTCGCAGTCACCAATATCCAAAACCACATCGCAAAAATTTGAAGAAAGACCTACCACCAAAGAGACAGAAGGCCTCGAAACCCCGGTCTACTCTAAACCCGGGTCTGCTAGCCCAGTATTCTACCACTGAACTACACCGGTGCTTGTGAATTGTTGAAAAACATCGCACCAAGGACACACTGGGGCTCAAACCCGGTTCCGCTGGGTGCCAGCCCAGTATTCTACCACTGAGCTGAACTTGTACTTGCTACTTCTGGCCAATATGCCTTAGGCAGGCTTGATGCCGAGACAGCAATCGCGTTAGTAAGACCTAAAGTGCGTTTTAAAACTGCGAACAAACAACCAGTTAACGCGCAATGCGAAAAACGTAACGAGGGTACCGTCCAATGCCCGAACCCGTTACAAAAGCCTGTTCCTGTTTCCCTATTACCTGTGGCACATACTTGCTTGCTTGCTTGTTCCTTTCTTTTGTGGCTCTCACCCACCAAGGGGGATTGGCCAAGAAGCCGGTGGTTAATGCAAGTCAATACCTTTAGGTTTTCTAGACTAGTGGAATATGATTACTGTGGTTTGACTGTGAAAATAATTTGGCGCAACGTAAAAAAACGAAAAAAGGTGGGGAGGAGAGAAATGAGAGCGTTTGTCGAATATCTGAGGTGTAATCGTTATATGAAATTCTTCTGAAAGTTGAATCATTGCAGTGTATCAGCTAAATAATAAGTGGTAGGGTGGCTAGTAAAATTTGAGAGCTGATCACTGACTCAGCAAGGTAATCTTCTTGTGTTATATAGGAATTCGCAGAGAGCCCCGCAGATGTTCCTGTCACTGCGTCCCAATGAAGCGGCCTCAAAAGACAAAATATTGGGAGTAATAAGTGATATTCCTAGTTTATGAATAAAATTTTGAAGCAATTTTTTCTTCAATTTTTGAAACGGCGACATGTGATAAGAAAATGGTCGATATTGCTACATGCATGTACACTGATATTCTAGGGGGCGACGCGCGTGTGTGCCTGACGAGGAAGACGAAGGGTTGTCTCCGCTCGATCGCTGGTGAACTGGGCACGCCATTACCGCTGGTTTGGAATATATCTAATCTCCAGCCTCGTCGTTACGGCGTCTCTTCTTTTCCTTAACATATTTGGTGGAAGTGGAACGTTCCCCGTCTTCACCACGAAGCTTCGCAGTGGCCGCACCATTCAGTCTCCGGCCATGGCTACCAATGACAACAGCCTCTCAGCGTCTCCATCTGTAGCTCCAGCCACTACATACCTGACGATGCCCACCCCCCGTGATCCAGGTACATTCTCCGCACAACCTGGGCTCGACGTCGACTACTGGCTCCGTATGTACGAGCGTGTTAGCCACACACACCGATGGGACCCTACCATGATGCTCGCCAACGTAATATTTTACTTGGACGGCACCCCACGGGTCTGGTTGACACCCATGAGACTGAGCTCACCAGCTGGGATACCTTCAAGGAGCGACTACGCGACAACTTTGGGGACCCGTCCGGTCGCCAAATGGAAGCGCGAAAAGAACTCGCCACTCGTGTGCAGTCGTCAACAGAGTCGTATGTCTCGTACATACAGGATGTGCTCGCGTTGTGCCGAAAAGTTGACGAACAAATGACAGAGAGTGACAAGGTGGGCCACATTCTTAAGGGCATCGCGGACGACGCCTTCAATTTGCTCGTCTACAATAACGTCACGACCGTAGATACGACTATCAAGGAATGCCGTCGCTTCGAAATGGCCAAAAGCCGCCGTGTTCTGCCTCAATTTACGCGGCTACCAAACACGGCTGTTACATCCACTTGCACCGATCTTGGTGCCGCACCACCCATGCAGGACAGCGTGACACGAATAGTTCGACGGGAGCTTCAGGCGTCAAGTCCGGCACCATTTCCTCCACAACCGCTCGATCATGGCGCCGCAGAAACGCCTCCGCTGGTCTCCGCTATTCAAGCCGTCGTGAGGCAGGAAATTGCAAAGCTTGGTTTTCCTGTGGACTGCTCTGTGTCCCGACCCATCTCCAGACTAATGACAACAAATGCACCACGCCATGACTTACATTTTATTCCGCGATCCCGCAATCCGGCGGAATGGAGAACTGCAGACGACAAGCCGATCTGCTTCTGCTGCCACCGAGTTGGCCATATCTCCCGCTACTGCCGCAGCACTTGGACGCCCTCAAACTGGAGTCAATTTTCCTCTAATCGACCATACGAGGACTCCCGTCGGTATTCGCCCAGTCGTGTGTACCTTTCTTCCGACATCCCCAACAGCCGCTCCACTGCTCGTTCGCCGCCACCACAACGTCGCCGTTCCCCATCGCCCCAACCACGCCGCTATCCGTCGCCGGTCAACTGTGGATCCTCTCGGACGGAAAACTAGATCATGCAGCTCCAGGAGGTAGTGCTGCATCACTTGCGAATGATCCAAATCCTCCATTGACGCTCCCCACTGATACGAACTTGATTGAGGTGTATGTGGACGGTATTTCCTTGAAGGCGTTAGTCGATACCGGAGCTCAAGTGTCTATAATGAGTGCTCATCTGTGTCGCCTGCTCAAAAAAGTCCTCACGCCTGCAGCAACTAAAGCACTCCGTGTCACTGATGGTGGAACTGTGGCCATCACTGGAATGTGTACCGCTCGTGTTGGTATTGCCGGCCGCCATGTTCCCGTTTTATTTACGGTCCTTGAAAATTGCCCCCACGACCTAATCTTCGGCATGGACTTCCTATCGACGCATTCTGCCCTCATCGATTGCGCCGCTGGTACTCTCTGCCTAGAACTTCCTCTTCTCCCGGATTCTGACCCTGAACCCCCGAACAGCTTGTGCACCACTGACTTCTTCCGGATACCACCTAAAGCTCTCACATTCATCGAATTGGCTACACCCTCTCCCGTGCTTGACGGTGATTATATCGTGACGCCGATTACTGATGTTCTCCTGGCGCGTGACATTACTGTCCCACACTCTGTCGTAAGCATGGCCTCTAACCGAACATATTTACCTGTTATCAATTTTGGTTTTATAAAACAAGTGCCACCCCAAGGAATTTCGGTCGCCACACTAAGACCCTTAATTGACGACCACGTCACCTGTTTTACGGCAGACGCATGTCCCGAGCACCCACATCACTCGCAGGATGTCACGTGCCTCGATGCGACCTTACGCTCCATGATCGCCCCGGACCTCAAACCTGAGAAGTCAACCGCGCTATGCCGCCTCCTGGCTTCATACCGTGACATATTCGACGTCGACCACCGTCCACTCGGACAGACTTCACTCGTCAAGCACCGCATTAACACAGGTGATTCTCATCCCATTCATCGGCGACCATACCGGGTGTCTGCCACCGAGCGTAAAATAATTCAACAAGAAGTCACCAAGATGTTAGCCAAAGGAATTATTGAACCCTCTTCGAGCCCATGGGCATCCCCCGTTGTGCTTGTTAAAAAGAAAGATGGCACCTGGCGCTTCTGCGTGGATTACCGTCATCTGAGTAGAATCACGAAAAAGGACGTTTACCCTTTACCCCGAATCGATGACGCTCTCGATTGTCTCCACGGCGCCCGATACTTTTCCACAATAGACCTACGTTCCGGATACTGGCAGATTGCTGTCGACGAAAAAGACCAAGAGAAGACTGCATTTGTAACTACAGACGGCCTATATCAGTTCAAAGTTATGCCATTTGGGCTATGCAACGCCCCAGCCACGTTTGAGCGCATGATGGACTCTCTGCTACAAGGGTTCAAATGGTCAACATGTCTTTGTTATCTTGACGATGTCGTTGTATATTCCCCAACATTTGAGACCCACCTTCAGCGTTTGTCAGCTATTCTCGACATATTCCGCACTGCAGGCCTCCAATTGAACTCGTCGAAGTGCCGCTTCGGACGCCGGCAAATTACAGTGTTGGGCCACCTTGTCGACGCCTCTGGTGTGCAGCCGGACCCCGAGAAAATTCGTGCAGTCACCAGTTTTCCTGTACCCCAGTCTGCCAAAGACGTCCGGAGTTTCGTAGGACTTTGCTCCTATTTTAGAAGGTTTGTGAAAGATTTCGCAACCATCGCTCGACCCCTCACCGACCTTCTAAAGAAAGACGTCACATTTACGTGGGGTACCGACCAAGCTACTGCTTTTTCTCACCTAATCACGCTACTGACGACTCCACCCATATTGGCTCACTTTGACCCATTCGCTCCGACGGAAGTTCGAACCGATGCTAGTGGTCACGGAATCGGAGCCGTGTTAGCCCAGCGCCAACGGGGACACGACCGAGTTGTCGCCTACGCTAGCCGCCTCCTCACAGCTGCTGAGCGCAACTATTCTATTACGGAGCGTGAATGTCTTGCTCTTGTTTGGGCAGTCTCAAAGTTCCGCCCATATTTATATGGCACTAATTTCACTGTGATAGCTGACCATCATGCGCTATGTTGGCTTACGTCACTGAAGGATCCTACTGGCCGGCTCGGACGCTGGGCTCTGCGACTCCAAGAGTATACACTTACGGTGACGTACAAGTCCGGACGCCTACATCAGGACGCAGACTGCCTGTCGCGCTACCCGGTCACTGAGTCGAGCACTATGCATGACACCGACACCGAGCCTTGCGTCTTTTCCCTTTCGCAAGTGACATGCATCGGTCACGAGCAGCGCTATGATGCGTCCTTGCGTGCTATCATTGAGAGCCTCGAATCACCATCTTCCAGTCAGTCCTATCGCTCGTTCGTGCTCCACGATGGTGTATTATACCGCCAAAGTTTTTAGCCGGATGGACCGGCTCTGCTGCTTGTCATTCCGAAACACCTTCGCTCGGAAGTTCTACATGAACTTCATGACCTTCCGACTGCTGGTCACCTTGGTGTGTCACGCAATTACGACCGAATACGCCGACGCTTATACTGGCCAGGGCTTGCACGCTCAGTCAGAAGGAACGTTGCGGCTTGTGAGAAATGTCAGCGCCGCAAAACGCCATCGACACTTCCCGCCGGACGCCTTCAACCACTCGATATTCCGTCAGAACCGTTCCTCCGCGTTGGCTTGGACCTACTTGGCCCTTTTCCCTTGTCTTCCTCGGGTAACAAGTGGATAGCCGTGGCCACCGACTACGCCACGCGTTATGCCATCACACGAGCTCTCCCAACAAGCTGCGCCACAGATGTCGCCGACTTCCTCCTCAAGGACATGATTTTGCAACACGGAGCCCCACGGCAGCTGCTTACAGATCGTGGCCGCACCTTTTTGTCGAAAGTCATAGCCGACATCTTGCAGTCCTGTAAAACGAGACACAAGCTGACTACGTCATACCACCCGCAAACCAATGGACTCACGGAGCGCCTAAATCGAACTCTTACAGACATGCTCGCTAAGTATGTTTCTACCAACCACACCGACTGGGATCTCGCGTTGCCGTACGTCACATTTGCCTACAATTCTTCGCGCCATGACACTGTCGGTTACTCTCCATTTTTTCTGCTGTTTGGCCGAGAACCAACATTGCCTCTAGACACTGTCATACCGTCTCCTGGAGTACCGACCAGTGAATATGCCATGGACGCTATCACTCGGGCCGCTCACGCACGCGAAATCACCCGTACTCGCCTTCTGACCTCTCAAGAGAAGCAACGGCGCTTGTATGACCAACGACACCGTGACGTACACTTTCCACCCGGTTCTTTGGTACTGCTCTGGTCTCCGAGCCGTCAAGTTGGCTTGTCAGAAAAAACTGCTTACTCGCTACACAGGCCCATACCGTGTCCTCCGTGTGGTTACGCCTGTAACATATGAAATTGGTCCTGCCACCCCATTGCCTTCATGTGCCCAACAGGCTACCGATATTGTACATGTTGCGCGCTTGAAGCCCTACAACTCTCCTAGTGACGTTGACATCTAAATGCGCCGAGACGGCGCTTGCGCCGCCGGGGGTTATGCTACATGCATGTATACTGATATTCTAGGGGGCGACGCGCGTGTGTGCCTGACGAGGAAGACGAAGGGTTGTCTCCGCTCGATCGCTGGTGAACCGGGCACGCCATTACCGCTGGTTTGGAATATATCTAATCCCCAGCCTCGTCGTTACGGCGTCTCTTCTTTTCCGTAACAATATGTTCAGGTTTTTTACAGCTTGAGCACAGAGGGGATGGCACCAGACCAGACCTGCTTAAGTAGAAATTAAGAGGTGGAACACGGCAACGTAAATTTGTTATAAAGACTTATGATTTACGTGTGGGACACCATTTATTATTCCACGTGAAGTGCAGGTGCGAGAAATATGGATTCGGTATCGTGATTTTGATGAGTCTTCAAGGAAGGAAAGTTTTCTAAACCTCGCTGGTGTTACATAAGCTGTAGGAGGCATGATTGGCACAATAAGAAGATCAAGAAATATTCGCACGAGTGTGTCAGCCATCTCATTTATAAATAAATTACGATGGCCTGGCACCTATATCATTCGCATTAGACGAATATTTGCTGCGATTAGTGATTTAAAAGTTTCCAGTGCTACTGATGCCAACGACGATGATAAAAATGAACACACGGAATACGAGTCAGTCACTATTACAGCTGTCGAATGAGTCGCAGGAAGTTTACGAATAGCTAGTGTAACGGCCATTATTTCGGCTTCAAATATTGATGTATAATCTAGGAGGCGTAATGAAAATATAATGAGAGAGAAAAAATACCCACACTTGCCTTCTCGCCACACATAGATGCATCCATTGCAATTACTATATTAGTACCTAATATAGAGAGGTGATGTTCTATTAAACCAAATAAATATTTAGAGGGCAAGTGTTTAGCGTTCATGGGGAAGATATCGTCAAATTCTATTTGCACCTGGCCGATAGGTTCGACAGATAGTGTGATCTCGAATATATTAACATTTATTGCATCTAGAAGTGTTTAAACAAATATCACTTGGGGTTTATATACACGAGACCAATGATCATTGAAAAAAACACCAGGCTCGGCTAAGAATACAAACTGTCGCCTTCTTAAAGTGAATTCAGAAAACTTTAAACAGGTTTTGACTGTTAAAATATGGAATCTGCAAGCAAGGGTGAGTGTCCGAGCTTCTTGGTACAAAACATTGTTAGTTATGAATTTTGGCACACCTAAACAAATACGAAGAGCTTCCCGCTCTAAGATAATCAGGGGGTTTATTTTGTATGCTGGTTCACCAGAGAATAGTACACATTCGAATTCAAGAATCGGACGAACGTACATGCGATAAATCATGATCAGCGTATCTCGGCGAAGACCGAAACGGAGGCGGCCAATCCTACCTATCATCCCAACAGCGCGTGTAACCCTAATTTTACTATATTCAATGTGGTCACGGCAGCTCAGTTGTTGATCGTAGAGTACACCCAGATATTTAATACAGTTACCCTGGGGAATTATTTCTTTATGGTACTGAAGAGAAAGAGTAACTGATACGCCGCCCAGTGGAAACATTATTATAGCAGTTTTAGTTACATTAAGGTTCGTATGAATTTTCTAAAACCAGGTTTCCAATGTTGACAAATAACACTGTAAAGTCGAATGTAGTGAATAAATATTGCTGTCAGGTGCAAAGAACGCGATACCATCTGCATATACATATACTTGCACCTTTTCACTCAATGGTATTGAACTTAAGAAACTGTTAAATAGCACTGGCGATAGAACAGAGCCTTGAGGAACACCCCTCGTTTGTTTATACTTCTGTGTGAAAAACACCTCGTTGGAAACAATAAAATTTTCTGTGCTTTAAAAATTCGTATATCAAATTTGTTGTGTACTGCATGAACGTAAGCTCTTTTAGGGCATTGATAAGAATAAAATGCTCAACACTGTCATATGCCATGGCTAAATCAAGGGTTACTAGGGCCGCATATTGTCGTCTGTGGTGAGCAAGCTTTATACGAGCCTCTAAATCAACATGCGCCCACCATATAGAGTAACCTGGTCTAAATTCAATCTGGCACGCACTGAGTATCGCATTATCTGTTATGAACTTCGTAACTCCAATGTAAAGTATTCTTTCTATTAACATAACGACATGTGATATTAAAGCGATTGGCCTAATGTTATCTATCTGCCTGGCTGAAGTGGCACATACCCATTTCAGCCATGATTTCTCATTGTCGTCAGCCGCTGCCTGAACAACTGGCACGAAATTGTTTGCAAGTGTTTAACGGATACCACGTTTCTCAGAAGAGTGACCAAAAATAGCATATCGAATGCCATCCTACTACTCAAAAGTTTCTTAGTGCTCTAGTGGATATGAAGCTAGTGTGCTTCCAGTAGTTACCGATTGGGTGTTTTGAAAAGGCTATAAAAGGGCGCTCTACTTGCTTTAACTACGACTGTGTTGCGCCTACCGCGCAGGCCTGGTGATTTTCCTGCGTAATGCCTAATGTTATCACGAGCAATTGTCCAGCTGTCGAAAAGTTTGTGAGAGATACTTTGCACAAAACTTCTTCAGGAGGGGGCTCTTACTCGACCGCAAATTGTTTGCTTTGAGTAAAAAATTGCCAACAGTTGTACAATAAAAGTATTTAGTAAGCGGCAATTTTCTGTAAGGGCTACTTGTCGTCCTCAAAATAGCTTCTTAAAATGCCACCCTCATGGATGCACGCGAGGATGTACTCGGACAACGAATGCTGCCCCCAGGACTAGCCATGTAATAGTGGCACTTGTCATCTTTGGAAGCCAAGCTTTGAAGCTGCTGTTATTACACGTTTTTCTGTTACTTGGACCACAGCTTACAGGTAGAGGTGTTATAAATTGTGTCACCTAGTTTTACACTGTGACTGATGTGAGGTGTTTCAGGCTGAATTTCAAGACAACCACACAAACTTATGTGATGCAAAGTGAGGTAAGTTTTAAGATATATTTAGTAAGGTGAGTCTTATGAAAGTAAATTAAGAATTCTGACGTTGTTTTGATGTTACCATGATGTCAAAAAAATTTACTTATTCAGGCACACTACTGAAGGCTGATGATCACAGTTACGTGCAGTTTCCGTAATCTGGACGCCTCCATGATTTCACAAAGGGGTCCAATGGCATTGTGGATGAGGTGCTTGGTAGTGGCTGAACCTGGCTCGCTACGCATTTGTGTAGAGAGACCGTTTCTGTGTGCTACAGCAGCGCGTTAATTCCCATTTTGTCAAGAATGGTTCACATAGTTGTCATGTTAGAAAGTCGCCTGCGTATTCACCAGTCGAGCTTCTACAACCTCTTCTGTGGCACTGTGAAGTTGGCAACAGGACGATGCGCTTACTTCTAATTGAATGTTTATAAACGAAAGCTGAGCCAGTCTTTCTGCGATCATGTGTAAATTTCAGTAAAGCGCACTGAACACTGAAAAATATGGGCAAGGAGATATAATAGAATTCTGGCTTAGACAGGAGGGCGCAAAACCAAAATTGTCGAACAGCCATGTCACATTTATGTTGACGAGTTGCGAAGTCGCTAAGCGCATTGGCTAGGCCCACGGAGCAAAATGTAATGCAACGATGACTTGACCATTAATAAATTAATCAATAAATCTATCTATGCAGAAATTTATCTGTAAATATATATATATATATATATATATATATATATATATATATATATATATATATATATATATATATATATAATATATATGTATGTATATATTCCTGCTCACGGCTGGTTATTTTTTTATCCACTCTTTTTTCTTTTTATTTACATTCCATTGGTTCTAATAACTTCCCCTGCACATTCCTTGGCATTACTGTCTGTTAGGTCTCATTCATATTGTGTTAAAACACGGAAAAACGAGCCCTTAGGTATACACTTCTTTCGCTTATATATATATATATATATATATATATGTCAATTTACCTTTCTTTCTATCTATCTATGTATCTGGATATCCAGCCATGTTCAAAGGTTTACAACACAGCAGCAGCAAGGACTGATTAGGTGCATGCCTATCAGCTGCATTGCCTCTTTAGAATTGCACTTCTTGGAGAAGGCGCGGCAATCTGGGGCAAGCCATGCTATATTCAGTAGATCAGTTAGGCCGTTGTATCTTGAGCATAAGAGTAAGGGCTCTCTGTAATGGTACTAGCAGTACAAGTACTAGCAGTAGTGGTAGTTGTAGCTATAGTAGTAGTAATAGTAATAGCATAAACGACAACAAGAGCGAAAAATCCGCGTCATCGGCAGCACAAGGAGAACATTGTATGACTAAATGAATGTTCAACATGCTTCACTGGTCTTCCGCGGCTAGCATCAAGTTCCTTTCGCTGGGCATCATGAAACACTTACCCCACTTGGACCAGCAATGGGACTTGTGGGGTTTGGTGGCAGCGCAGACTGAAAATAACACAGTATGGCAATATTTATACTTATCCTAATAGACATGTTCTTTTGCAACTTCCTTCGCCTCTCAACATATCGCAAAGTGCTCTTTACTGGCGAAACTGTTTCACCTTCCTTTTTCTCTTCGCACATTTGTTTTCAGACCTGCTTGTCTGCTTTCCGTGTCCAGTACTGTAATCCTAAGCTGAAATTCGTTCCCTGATTTACTCATCAAGGCTGTTTCATCAAGACCTGTACCACGTTTTTGCGTTTATTTTATTGCACTCCAACCACCCGCGACGTATACGCTCGAAGTAACAATCACATCAAAGTAGCCGAATCATTTGCAAGACAGGTACGCGCCACTCGTCAGTTGACAGGAAACGTTAAAGAGGGGGTGCGACCAATCCGACACTGCAGATACTTTGAAACCAGCATGGTCACCTTTGAGTGAGGCAGAAAGAAGTTAGGAGAAGATAGACGCTTGAGAAGAACGGTCGTCGAGAGCACTAAGTCAGCCTAAGCTCGCAAGTTTAGAAGTTCGGTGTGGTCGGAAGCGGAAGTGGTCGTACTTGTTACTTACTACCAGTGCGATTGTCCGCCATTGCCTTTCGAGTACGTTCTCCACTTTGTGTCAGGGGGACGTTTTCTGGTTAGCTATAAAAGTATTAGAACTGATAATGTTAGCTTCAATATAAAAGACTGAATTAGGTAATGAATTGGTCAAGCTAGGAAGCAGTCATATTAGCAAGCACCAACGAAGACGGTACGAGTCAAAGATTGTACGATGTGCCTGTGTTGATCTTCCTTGACTGGCATTGTGTTTTGATTCGCTCGGCTTTATAAATAAAGCACTTACCCCACTTGGAGTAGCAGGAAAACTTGGGTGAGTTAATGAAGGCGGAGACTGAAAAAAATTGTAGCAATACAAACTTTATTCAAATGCACAGAGGCTTATAACATCTGCTGTAAGTGTAATATCTATAGCAGTAGTGCTAATCTGATAATCACTTATTCTCAGTAGTAGTAACACTACTTTAGAAAATACTGAGTCTCATTCATTTATCACAAAAGACACAATCGTAAAGCAAAATATATCTAGCTGCGAACTTCCCGTTTTATAATGGTTCACCCCTCAAGTATAAATTATAAAAATATTCATGTCATCGATGGAGGCATAGTCAGTACTACAGTGACCTCTACTGGTGCACTGCAGCTTTAAGGTAATGTAATGTCATGAGACTGATAGCCTTGCCTTGATGACATCACCTTGAATGTCTTGAGTTATGGCATCTGCCCTGTCTGAAATGATATCTATTAATCACAATATTTCAGTCATTTCACACTTGAAGTATGTTGCTAGTAATATTTAATCGTCTGTAGCCACTAGCTGTTTCTTTTAGACGTGGTTTTCCGAACAACCTTAAGAACAAGTGTTGTGAACATCAGCCTTGAACTAGCACTCCCGCTGAAACAGAGTGGCCCTTGCTGCGCTAAGGGCCGCTCTGACGGCGAACTGATATGGGATGGTCAGTTCACCTGCAGTAACACAGAAGGAGTAAATCCCGGTGTGAGTCCTTCTATGCCGCTAGCCTGTTAGAGCATTGTCGAATGGAATGATAAGCTGACGATCACGTCTTATAAGTTTAGAAGCTCAGTGCAGAGGATGCATCTCATGATTAGTACCATACGAATGAGAAGCCTGCAGGACAAGTCAGCGTGTCAATGAGGATTACTGGTGTGCCATTGTGAGTTAGTGCAAATAAGTTTGTTGGAGCTCAGGGACTTTTAGTGCAAGCAAGGTATGTACGTACTTGCATCAACACCATGTCGCGTAAAAATAATGAATAGATAAGTGGAAATCTTTACATTTCAGAGGAAAGCAACGGAAGACAACCCTTGTATATTGATGAAGAACAACCAGCCTCTTTAGAAAAAAGAATGGTGAACGATTTAGAGCACTTGGAACTCTACTACGGGAGAGCACTAGGCCGTGCTGTGGGCCTCACACTGATACATAAGGAATGATTAGGTACCTCGAGTTGCCCCATAGAACTGACAAGGCCCCATGGCGAAGTAAGCCTAATGCTGCAGTGTGATGTTATCTTTTTTGCATCGGCTCAAACAACTATGAAACCCGCTGTTGCTTTCTGCGCTGGTTGATCATGAACCTACTCGGTCACATTACAACAATAAAGTGGCCGCGCATATTGATTCTCGATGCAAAGGCTGCCGTATTACTGAACACTCTCGCCCTTATAAACAGCCTCTAGCAACTTGGACTGATTTAGCACAAAGCAGTAGAATAAATAGGTCGATTAAAACAAGCTATTGAACTCAAATAAAATCAAATCGGATCAAGAAAAGATGCGGACAAGCTTGGGCAAAAAGCGAAACAATTCGCTCCAGGAAAGCCCAAGCCCCCATGTACAAGGCATACAGTCCAGAACACAAGCATATACAAACACTGTTTGAACACCAGTAATTCGTGCTACACACATGTTCCTGCACGAACTTGACATGCATCACCAATATCTCCGGTGTCTAACATCGCCTGCATGATCATTCGAATGAAGGCCTTGCATAGCAGCAAGTTTAGTGTAAGCAGAAAAAAAATCGTCATAAGAGAAGACCAAGGCTACTGAACTTATTAACCTTACATAATGAATCGGTATGACAGAGTGTGAAAAGATCACGATGGGTATGTTGCGAAAAATTGTCATGCTCAAGGCAACCTTGCGTTGTACTGCTCGTTGAGCTAGGCCAAGAAGGGACTCTGTAGAACTTTGTTTTGCTTCCACGTGTGGTTCTCCCACGCGTAACCATGCAGCAAAATACTCATGAGTTTATCTTTAAGGCATTCAGCGAAAGGTTATTGTTTTGTCCAGTGTTCCGAAGAAGAACAAATACTTGACTACATTCGTTAACTGAATGAATTTCTTTCAACGTCTAGATGATGTCTGTACACAAGAGGTAAGAAAAATAATGATTTGAAATTCAACCCTTGTTAACGTAAATAAAAAACTAAGAGTAAGCTCAATACAAACTTTTAAAGAACCCCATTAGTCAGTTAGTACAAGGAAGAAGATTGTATTTTACTGCAACACAACATGATCTAATAAGCACATGGCGATGCAGGAAATTCACAACAGACAAGCCAAGATCAATGCTTGCAAGCTTAACCAGAATCAGTGAGTAGCTGACTGCTTCATAAGCATTGCTCAGCACGCAGTCGAATGCGTCCGCCAACCCATTCCGGCCTATAGATAGTTCCGGAAATCAGCGCTACGAAACAAGCAAGATTTGTGGTACTTTTGTGGTCAGCTCGAAACACGTGTTGATTGGGCATCAATAAAATTTCATGCTAACATAAAATAATTTCTTAAGGTGGGAGTATGCAGAGCACGACGAAGAATACGAGTCCAATGGCACATGCACGGAATGAGAGGCGCTGCTCTCTAGCCCAGCCCTGGTGGATCAGCTGCGACTGATCCACCGAGCTGAACGGATGGCTCGCGCCAGTGGGGCCCTAGAATAGGGGCACCACCCTACCGGACAGGCTTCGCTCTTCCCCCTGTATATTCCTCGGGGCGTTGGAGTTCGAGCCTGTCTGGATTATGTACATAATAATGTTTTCTACTACTACTACTACTACTACTACTACTACTACTTAAGGGTCAGCTCAAAGTTTTTTCAATGTGGCATACAGTAGAGAAATCAGGCGATAAGTAAAAAAATTGGTTCTAAGGCGCTACCTAAATACTGGGATACCACGCACACCTTTTCACAAGCTTCAAAAAGTGTGTGCGCTCAGGCAGTTGATCATTATTGTAGTAAGTACTGGAGCAAATACAATACCATAGGCATTCATTATTGCCAAACGATGATTTCTGGACCACAAAATAAGGGTGATTTTAGGCACCTAATGAATAAACAGATGAGCTTTCCTTCCAACGACAAACGACTGGTTGTGCTAACTGCCTTGTGCCACTGTCCGATCTGAGTTCTAGACTGTGAGGCCTTATGAAGCGGTTGAAAAATGCATGGCAAAGCACTCGGCACACCAATTCGGACAAAGACGAATATAATAATAATAATAATAATAATAATAATAATAATAATAATAATAATAATAATAATAATAATAATAATAATAATAATAATAATAATAATAATAATAATAATAATAATAATAATAATAATATAATAGTATAATAGTAATAACAATAATAATAACATAGGAACAAGAATATGAAGAAGAAGAAATACACCTGGCGTTTTACGCGCGGTAACCTTAGCTTGTTCATAGAGCAATCCATACCGGAGAGTTTCGGAAATATTAAGATTTGTGGTGTGCATGAACCTGCACTCTCATAGCACAGTATGCGGGCACACATTGTTTATTTTATTAAAAGTTCGATGCCCGTGCCCTACTTATTTATCAGAGTACCCTCAGCACCAAAAGGCGTTACAGAGGTGGGCTATACAATACATAATTGATAATAAATACATATTTAGAGGTTTTTTAACACAATAGAAAAAATGATAATATATCAAGCATTGTACTCCACAATCAAGAACGATTGATGGCAACAAAATAAAGTGCACAAAACATCATAACAAAGAGTAAAGGGCACAAATACAAGTGGCGATGGCAACATCATTAGTAACATAGAGTTTCTTAAAATACACTAGAGGGAACTCTGGCGCTTGTGTCTATGAAAGCTGCAACGCACGGCGCCTCAGCGAGCATGGGAATGATGGGTAGTACGCACATTTGTCTAACAGTCGTACTTCTGGTCTGCTTTTGCCTCCGTGTGTGTTCGTGTGGCTTGGAGCTGTTTTCTTACGAAACAAATATAAGCCAATGTTCAGTGGTTGTGCTTCACCATCTTATTCGTTCAGACTTACTTTTCCAAATTGAGTCGCATATTTCAAAAAAATGTTCAATCTATTTTTCAAAACAAAACCGGAACACAGCAATGAACGAAACCGCAAATACGATTCGCCGCCCGTAAGTACAAAGACTAGGCAAATGTGTGTACTACCCATCATTCCCATGGTCGCTGAATAATCGCAGCGCCAGAGTGCCCTCTAGTTATATTTAGGAAACTCTATGAGTAATAAGGTGATTTCATTGCGAAATCGTGCGGGGAAAAATGTGATCCTAAACGAATCAGTTCTGCACTGGTATTCTTTAACTTTGTTAGAATTGTCAAGTTGTGTTGAGATGTAAACGGTCAAAATATTTCCTTATCTCTGTCTATACCTGTTTTAGAATGGAATATACTATGAAACATTTTTATTCGCAATTCCAGAGTTTTCCAGAGTTTTATCCGCAATTTCAGATTTTTCCACCCTAAACTAGCTGTAGCAAGGGATATGTTGAATTTTCATCTCCAATAATTGATAACAAACCTTACGGCTCAATTTTGTACTTTTTCAAGTGCCTTGATGTCCTGTTTCAACCACGGATCCTAAGCTGTGCAAGCACACTCGATTATAGGCTGGACGTTCATTTGATACAGTAGCTGTTTTGTTTCTATCGGAAAGTGTCTTGCGTTCCTACGCAGGAAGCGCAACAATTTACAGGCTTTAGATGTTACATATCTGCTGCGACAAGCCCAACATAAAGTTTCCATTAAGAATACTTCTAAATACTTCAATTCTCTCACTGACGTAATGTGGTTGCAATTTCGGTTTTAACTAAACTTGTTAGTTATCACCTTTTTTTGTAACTGATGTCTTTACCGCCTTGTGGTAGACGTAACGTGCTATGTTTTTGAACATAAAAATAACATGATTTCCCCAGATTAAAAATGCTTAGTGGTAAAAAATTCCTCAAGTTACAAAATACACATGAATGCAAGCTGAAGCAGCACATTTTATTAGGTAAGAAATGCATGACATGTCATAATGACACTTCTATGCTTCGCTACATGTTTTAATTCGTTTGTCATTAAAAATAACTCACTTACCCTTGTTGGACTACCAGTCAATGTTGTAGGAGATAAAGGAGGTGGAGACTGAAAAATAAAACAATATGGAAACTGTTACTTGCCTACACATATGCACGTTACCTTTAGTGTACCATTGCCTCAACGCGGTGGTCTAGTGAATAGGGTACTCGGCTGCTGACCAGTTCGAATCCCGGCTGCGGATTCGAATCCAGGCTACGGCGGCTGCATTTCTGATAAAGGCGGAAATGTTGTAGACCCGTGTGCTCAGATTTGGGTGCACGTTAAAGTAGCCCAGGTGGTCGAGATTTCCGGAGCCCTCCACTACGCCGTTTCTTAGAATCATATGGTGGTTTTGGGACGTTGAACCCCACATATCATTCATTTTAGTGTACCATTTTGGCACTGGTATTGACACAGCTGTAGTAATTATTTCATATTATTCACTTGTAGAGCAGAGATGTAACAATTTTAAGGACACAGATTTTCTTCTAGACTCATTATTAATAGAAACCAGCAGAGAACAGTACCAAAGATAATATACGAGGTATCTTGAGTAGTAAACGTAATCTAAATATCAAGAAAAAACGTGCAACCTGTAACCTTCAAACACACAGGCTATACCAAGCAACCAATATTGCGTTCATTACAATCTATGTTAAAAGTAAAAATAATACAGGCAATATAACGCCGCTCGAAGATTAGTCAGGAGCACTTGGGTGGTATTGTTGGTGTAGGGTAAATTTTGAAAACTGCGATCAGCCTTCCTTTGGAACTGCTAACTCAATTTTAAACACACATGCGATGTCTTATTCGTAATGATTTGGGGACTGCCCAACTACTTCTTGACTATAAGCACGCGTTTTCTGAGCCATTCCGTCGTCCTAAGTGGTGTCGATCATCACTCACGAGGATGCTTTCCTCTGCTTCACGTGTTTTGATAAAACTTCCTGTCGGGCTAGTTGGTGTTGTTTCCCCACATCAAATGTTTTAGCGCTAACGGGAAAAAAGGACAGAGGTTCATAATTAGAGAAGAAGACAGTGTGCCAGGCAAGTGTTTTCTTCTTCGTCCTATTGTCCTATTCTTTTTTTTCACCTACTTCTTACATTTTTTCTGTTTGCGCTAAAAATATGACGTCTTCGGGTGTTCTTGCGCCGACAAATAGCACAACAAAAAATGAGGTGTAAATGGTGACTTCACGTTCGATAACACTCAAGGAGAGGTGATAGACGTACGATTATACCTATACTGCTGTGCTCCTCTGAAGTAGGAGTCGGCAGTAATTATAGGCGTTGAGGCATCTTTGCGTAAAGTTGATATAACGGAGGTCGCAACACCAATCGAAAAGAGAGAGGTGGACTTTGCACGGAATTAGAAAAAGTTTTGTGAGGTGACATGCCATACAAAAGCGGAATAACACATTGTCTATTTTGTCTATTATACTGAAGTCACAAAGTTGGAAATTGAAAAAAGAAACCTGATATGCAAGCCAAAGTTTTATTTGAGGTGAAAGCTACGGTTATGGCC
Organism: Rhipicephalus microplus; assembly: GCF_013339725.1. Taxonomy (NCBI): domain Eukaryota; kingdom Metazoa; phylum Arthropoda; class Arachnida; order Ixodida; family Ixodidae; genus Rhipicephalus; species Rhipicephalus microplus. The sequence continues at coordinate 121,927,683 of NC_051168.1, forward strand.
TTCATAAGGGAAGTAAGAAGGCAGGGCGACGTTCTGATATCTTACTTGGAGCCGCACTAAACTGCTCCGCGGGTCGCAGGTGGCTGACCAGACTTCTAGGGCGTTGTCGTACTTAAACTTATGGTAATAATTTTACCTTATTCGCCTACAAATTTAAAGCTGCTGATGAGATATCTTAAAGAGTGCCATACGATTACGAATCCCACGGGAAAAGTCGGGGTTCTTGGTGCGCCGATTAGAAGAAGCGTAATTATCCTCCACAAAATTAAGCAGACTTTATGGAGGTCGTGAGTCGACTTCATTTCCATCAGATTCGCGCTCGGTGATCTAATGGCACTGTTAAAGACAACAAGTTCCACAACGCATGAAGGGCAAGGAAGGAGGCTAGAGCGGTTACGCTGAATATTAAAAAGTTGTGCTAACGCAGCGTTGAAGGATAAAACACGGGCGACGCAGCTGCTAGCTGAAGTTATGTTTGTCTAAGTTGAAGGCCTCGTCAAACGTTTTTTACCAGAAATCTGCGACTTCGCTAACTAACGTAAGGCCAGTTGCTACTAACAGTACTCCAATAAAGACGTATCAAAGGACACAGCTACCGATATCATTATTGCGTTTTCATTGGTATCCCGTAATCTCGTTGAAATATTTAGCCCATGATATGCACATGCGCCGGTGTGAGACTGTTTTCTTCGTGAGTAGATCTTGATTTCCGGCTTAAAATGGATTCGAAATATGAAAAAAAACTAGCCAATCCGCGAGTTGTCTGACGATTGTGCCAGTATTAACTCAGGAAGTCGAAATAAAGATTTAGCGATTTGAGATTTCCAATATTTTCCACAAAATTAAAATTTCAGACGCGAGTGTATTAATACAGGTGAACATTTAGTGTGGGAAGAAACGTAGATACATTGATGCACACTCTTTAATTGTGATAGCAATATATGGAAACTCTTGGCTGAATTTGCCGCCAGCGTCGGTGTCGACGTTGACGTGGGAGTCGCCGTTGCTTACCGTGTACATATACGTGTCTATAAACATGCAACGCAACAAAGAAAAAAATCATGAAAGAGACACCGGCGCGGTGCATCGTACGTAGCGCCTCTGAGTCATGAATGTGAGGCATTAACCGCTGAGCCCCGGAGAAGCACGTCCTTCAACGTTGAAACGGCGAACTGTTTTTATCTACCACTTACCGCTGGTAAGGGGCATCTTGGGAGGGGGGAAGATTGTGTTTTCAGCATTACCACAAAGATGACGCAAAGAGTGCACGGCGGCGCGCACTCTCATCGCCAACGTGTAATTTGCCCCGCAGAGAGTAGAAGGTGGACACTCGCTCAGGCACCCTTATCTCGCAGTGGGTACGATCGTGCATCTTGGTTGGCCTGTGGCTTTCACCAGAGCAATTCTCTTGTAGTTACTGGGCACACAAAGGTAACTACAATTGTCGTACAGTCTCTATTTGCGAAAAGAACGCACTTTGCAGACACAGCCAAGTAACAACTGAAACGCTTATTCGCGTTCCCCTGTACCTGTGAACACGTTTCGTAAGTTATTTGTGAGCGAGAAACACGGGGAACGTTTCGATGTGCATGACATTCTGCGCGTTACCTTCTCATCTTCCTATTTGTTGCTATAGGGTTCATTTCTTAACCTTTGTTTCAAAGCCCTAGCTCTCTAATTAAATTAGGTGACAACTGTTGATTAGGCAACCACTGCTTGCATGAGCGATTCAAAATACATGTGACGTCAGTACAAAACACTTCTTCCTTCTAAACAAAGTTGCACAAGAAATTCGAAGCTACATTGGGCTATTAACTAACGTCGTAACGTAAAACGGGCCGTCGAATGCGCATTGACGTCCGAAACGTGATCTATTCTTGGCCGGCTTGGCATGCTCCAGGCTAGCCTCAGAAGTCGTCAGCTGCTGTTCGGTGCATTTTAGGCTTGGCTCTTGAGAAGGGTTACCTTTAATCGCCCTTCTGCGTTCATCAGCTGCTTCTCTGGAGCCATCGGCTACGTCTGGGGTCGTGCTCCCATATGGGAAAGCGCGGTGTGACAACCCCCTAGTACGTTTTGTTGCTTCAGACATCGTTCAAGCGCTCATGAGTTGGTTCCTATGGTTCCTCAGATGGCTTTTTCCGTTATCGTAATAGACGCGAAAGTAAACGGGAGCATTGGGGTCACTGAATCAGCTTCTCTGACATCGCTTACAGTAACGTGCATACTTTTTAACTCGGCAAGCTTATTTAGCTGCTGTTCCCATAGTACTTGTTTTGTTGTGGCGTCAGGAGCTATCATGCAATTTTACCGGAGTCTCACATTTGTGTTACCATGGGAACTCAGTCTTCATCACTTTTTATGGTGAAGCCGTTTCGTAGTTGTGCCGAATGCCAATCACTCAGGATGCAGTCTCTCACCATGGCCAATGCTCTGTCTTTTTCGATCAGCTTGGTGATACCCGCTGCTTTAACGGTACACTGCTGACAGCTTTGGATACAATCACGTCTCCAGCTGGCTGTGGTTCGTCTTCAAACCTGGGGGCTGTAAGCCGCTACCCGTAGAGAGTATGCATCACCGCACGTCACCGAGTGACGCAAGGGCCATACGAAACAAGCACGGCATCCAAGATAGAACTTCTATATCAGATGTAATAGGCACTAACGAGCTTCTCCAAAGCTCGTTATTGCCCACTTTGTCACTCCTTTTCGTGGTCGTGATTTAAAAGCTCGTAGACAACCTCCTCCGCTTTGGTCATTCCCTTGAGGAAACTTCTGTAGAGTTTCAATAGCGCTGATAAGGCCTCTAGATCATTCTTAAGTGTGCTTAGCGCTTACAGGGGCGTAGCGCATGCAGGGTCAGTCTCGCTTTCGTTGGAGTTGATCCCTGCGTTATAATTACAATGTCGCAAGAAGTCAATGCTCATCTGATGAAATTTTCACTTTTTTGTTAATTCGTAACTGTGCTCTTTGAAAACAAAAACTAGCCTCTAGCCTTTCCGTGTGTTCTGCTACGTTACGCCCAAAAATCAGGGCATCATCAAGATAAGCCTTAACGCCCGGAATACCTCCTAACAGCAAGCCGATGACTCTATAAAACACCCACGACGTGACAGAAATTCCAAATCGTAGTAGCCTCAATTTGTGTACCTCAATGATAGTGTTAACTGTGGTGACTTCGGCTGACACAATATTAAAAATTAAGCTTTAATCTGTTTCAGTTAGTTAGAGCTTAAAAAATCTGTTGCCCTACCCTAGAGTCGATAATATATTAGTGCCAATGACCGAAGAACTTTTGCAAACTTTTACTGCTTTGTTGAACCTGTTTACCGCAAAGGCGTAAACTACCGTCTTTTTTCCCGTACTAGGACGAGTGGAGTTGCGTTGTTGGAATACTGGACTAGTTTTCAGACGCCCCGTGGCATCGAGTGGTTCACCGCCTCAGCCGTATCATCTTTTAGTGCTACTAGAACTCTACAAATTTGCATGATTGTTGGTTTGGTGTCATAATTCAATTCTTCGTGGATTCGTGGTTCACTTCAGCCATGAAGGTCACCGTGCAATGCCTCAGATTTTTGTTAAGTCATGTCTTCAATAATGGTTTGCTGAATTTCATGCTGCCCAATGTCCAACGCCCTAAACCATTTCCACCTCAGCAAAATGGTTCGTCTTCTCTTCCTTAACAACACAGACAGCTTTGCCATTCTGCCCACAAGTTACACTATAACTGTTGCACTACCAACAGCAGGCAGCGCCTCTCTTGACCACGTTAGCAACGTTGTGCTTGATTCTCATACCTACACGTCACTTTTTTATTCCATTAGATTGATCAAGATTTTCCTTCACTCGCAATAGAGCAAGATGCTCCAGAATCAATTTCTATGGGTAAATTCTGTGCTTGAATCTGGGTTTTCACTTGGCGAAAAGATATTAACTCGGTGATTCCGTAGGCGCCCTTTTTTTCACCTTCTTTTTTCTTCTGCTCGTGTCAAATCTTTCTTTGAAAGTTTTTAACCTTGTCTTTTGAACGACACTTTTGCAGTGTGTTTGATTTTTTTTCGTTTTGTACTTGAAGCATGCCACCTTCTAGAACTGGCTACATGCAGTTGTACATATCATTGCTGCGATAGCGACTGGAATTTTCTTTTGTAGCGTCTATTTTTCTGCGAGTTGCATGAATTAGGCGAAGGCTGTCTTTTGTCTCCACTCTTTCTTAGTTTTGTATGTATATCTGCTCTTTTACTGTACCTTCAGCTGTAAGAGCCATGTTGTACATGATCTCGAACACAAGGTTGTGCTCGACGAATAGGAAATGCTGAACTGCTTCGTCCTTGGCGCCACAGACGAAACGATCCTGCAGGATGACGTCCTGCGGTAACTGCTTGTCATTGAAACCGCAGTCTTGAGTATTCTTTCTTAAACCGTGACATATTCTATCAACATATCTTCAGTCACCTGATCTCTTCATTATCATCATCATCAGCCTCACTACATCCACTGCAGGACAAAGGCCTCTCCCATAATCTGTCAGTCAACTCACTCCTGTGCTTTTCTCTAATACATGCGCTGTTAACCTTTTGAAATAAACCCCTACCAGCTTGTTAAAGCGTCAACCTTTTCCAGTTGGGGGAACTCTGGAGCTCAGGGAATCCCCTTCACTAGCTTAGAAAGCTCGAATGCTGTAATGCAAAAGACGATCAGTGGTCGAATGACCTGCCCTCTTGTCTTCAACAAAATTTTGGCATGCAATTGGGAACACCACCGTTGCTTGTGCTTGCAAACACACATCTTGATTTCGTCCAGCTTGCCATGGTCGAACGTGAGGCTTCACCGGAGTTACGATGATTCCGTACGCGGCTTCGCCGCAACAACTAGGCACAACTGCTCTCTCGATGTCACCTTGTTGGTGACGCAAAGCACCAATGTTGGAAATCAGTTGGACACCCAGTGCGAAAATGAACGTACATTTTTTGACGCACACTCATTTCATGGCATGGGTAATAACTGGTGATAGGCGACCATGGTTTAGTATAAATTAAGCCGAGAAAAAACCTGCGACGTCAGTACATAACAGCGAGCAAATAGCATTCGCAGAACAATGACGAGCCCTGTCACTAGTCACCGGTCATTTAACCAGTGATCGTCTTTTACAATAGCGCAATCGAGCATACTAAGCTAGTGACTGGGGCTTCCCCGAGCTTCAGAGATTTCCAAACTGGAAAAGGTTGACGCTGGAACGAGCTAGAGGGGTTCATTTCTAAAGGTTAACAGCGCATATATCAGTAAAAAACGATACAACTGAAGCAAAGGGCGCAAAAAGTCGAAGTACAAAGAAGTATATAAAACGACGAAGCAATGATCGTGGCATCTCTCAATGCCTACTTCTATTTCTTTGTTGTCTCGCGCCCTCCCTCTTGATTGCCTATATGACTTTCTTATCAAAATAAAAATGCCTAACTGAGGTGGTCTTGTGACTAAGGTACTTAAATACTGACCCACCTGCCGCGAAATATAATTCCGGCTGCAACGGCTGCAGTTTCGACGGAAGCAAAAATGCTGTAGGCCCGTGTGCTCATATTGGGGTTCACGCTAAAGGACTCCAGGTGGCCAAAATTTGCAGAGCCTTCCACGACGACGTCTCTATAGGCTGAATGGCATTACGTTAAACTCGTAACGACTCTCTGGCGTAGAAGAGGCGGCCTTTTTTGTCTGCTTCGTCCATTAGAATTTGCCGTTATTCGGACGGAAGGTTAATGGTGAAATATTGGGCACGTTGCAATATGTCAAGTGAATAATCTGTACTGGGCATCAATTATACGTCCTTTTGGGTAACCTTGTTGATCTCGGTGTTCAGCACAAAATGGTATCGATCCATCCTTATTTTGAACCAACACAATGGGTGTGACCGACAGCTGGCAGCAGGTTGTATGATGTTTATTTTTAGCATACCAGTCAAGCTCTCTTCGATGATTTTGCGCTAGGCCAAGGAGACTCGATATGAATGACGGCGAACAACAGTCTGACCTTCAGTGTCGATGCGATGATGCACAACTGTGGTCTGTCTTGGTGCCGAAGCATTGTCGTCAAAGGAAGCCTAGTGTTTCTTTAGCAAATTTAGCAATGCTTTATGTTAAGAACCTGTAGGGTCAAGATTAATCCCAGGAGCAAAGGAGAAGGAAGTAACAGGCTGTCCCTGTTGTGTCTGAGGGGGCAAGGTGTCAATAGAGACCAAAAATAGCGGTTGGGTATCCACATGACACGACACTGCAGAACCTTGGGGTAGGAGAAGAGGCTCCGGGGTAGGGTTCAGGCCAAGCATTATCGCAGCACTGTCTTTGAACCGCACCAAGCTAGAGAAGAGTACAACGCCGCAAGCTAGATAGTGGCTGGAAGGGGTGATAAGGATATCAATTAGCATTAGCAATAATCGAACAAGTGAATTTTATGAGTTGCTCCTGACTCCCGGAAAGGGTATACATTCGGAAGCTGTGAAAAAACGCAGTAGTTTCTCGTTGATGCGTTCAGTGCAGTGATCGGTATCTGTCATCTAGAATACACGTTGGCGGCAATAAATAATGCAGATTCTGATGAGAGAAAGTTCTAATCTGAAACTTGTTCATGAGCACACAAAGTTAGGAAAGAGAAAGTGATGTGATGACTTATACCACCAATAAAGAAGAGCGCTCTACACTGGATCGATAGTCCCATTATTGTTCCATTGGCCCTATCACGATGATCCAAGGTTTGGCATCCTCACTTTCTGCAATCGAGAACAGAAGGCGGCACGCATAACCTAAATAGTTTCACCCGTGTCCAATAAAGCCAACACCCACACACATTGCACAGTCACCAATACCATGTTTGACGGTCGTTCAGTAGAGCTTGGGGCACTTCAACACGATGCAGTTTTCCCTCCGGAAAATTGGCAGATCTTGCGTACAGTGGGAATCGACGATATGCGAAGCAAGAATGAGGAAATTTGATATGTCATTTTAAATTGAGCACATTGTTACGAGGTGAATGTAAATGATGCCGTACACAGCTTCGATGTCATGATTATTATGTTTGAATGTGTCGTTTACCTTCGCCATCTATTCACGTCACGTGATACCGAAATCAATATATGTGGAGCTAGCGAAATCACTCCGAACACGCTATGAGCGTGATATATTGTCAAGTTCTTACGTGACAAGCGTCACAGGGTTATCATATTTGCACCAGTCATATTCTTTCGTCATACATTGACGCCACTTAACATCAAGTTTAGTATAAGTGGAGCTAGCAAAACAGCCACAAGTGCATCCTGAAGGGCTCAATATACTGCGATGTGGCGTTGTCGCACGCGCACGTTGAGCGCAGCGACGCTACGTTAGCAAAACGCCATAACTCTATAGTCTGACGCCCGGCGCGACCGTCGCGACCAGCGCGACCAGCGTCCGTCGGCACAGCCCGACCGCCACTGGCGCGAAATGCGACATGCTGCATTTCGCACCGATGCGTTACCCAAGCATCAATGCGTCTGCGTCTTTTCGTGACGGAGAGACGCCGGACACGCTGAAATGTGCACGCGTCAAAGCAACGCAGCGCGGCGTGCACCCGCGAGTATATGGAAGGGCCGGCGCCTGGCGTTGCAACACCAGCACCGCGTCTCGTCAACATGTTCTGGCACCTTGACTGTGGCATGTCGTCTTGTTCTCACATGACACACTTATCGTAATTATTATGTTTGCACCAGTACCATACTTTTGTTATTCATAGACGTCACTTAATACCAAATTTCGCATGTGTGAAGCTAGTGAAACGGCCACGATCACATCATGGATGTGGCATGTATTCATGTTGTTACATGACACGCACGTCGTCATTATCATGTTTGTATATGTCATTTACCTATGTCGCCCGTTCGCGTCGCGTAGTACCAAGTTTGGTACATGTGAAGATAGCGAAATGGCCGTGAGCACATCATGGGCGTAGCATGTAGTCATGATGTTACATGACATGCATCTCAAGTTTATCATGTTTGATACAGTATCATAACTTTGTCACCCATTCACGTACCGTAACACCAATTTTGGCATATGTGATGCTAGCGAAAGATCCGCGAGCGCATCATGTGTTTGTCATTTAGTCATGTTGCTGCATGAAACATGTGTCATGACTTTTATGTTAGGCTCTGGCGCTTAAGTTCGCCATGCAATCATGTCATATTATACCGGTTTCGCAAAATGTCTTGTGAATAAAACCAGCGCAAAAGCTGCAGAACCGTGATATGTTTCATGACATTCATGACATCTATATTATAATTTCCATGTTATGACTAGTCAGATATGTTCTTCATATTGTCATGTTATGTCATACCAGGGTTGGTATCGATGCCACTATAAAAACGGCCAGGAGATCTAAAAGTCATAGATAGATAGATAGATAGATAGATAGATAGATAGATAGATAGATAGATAGATAGATAGATAGATACGCTCAAAGTCGCCGAAGCTCGCTAAAATTGCTTCGCATTTAAAACAGCACTGTTTACTTATGCAATCACTGGGCAGACATTTGAGAGACAGGCCGAAGGGGTGACAAGAGCGTCGTTGTGGCGAAGGGGAGCGTGGTTTGGGGCCACGAGTATTCTTGGTCTTGTTGGAAATGTGCACAGGAGACGGAGATTGGTGGTTGGAAGGACTGTCGGAATAACGGTAGTAACTTTGAGCACTTCTTTCATCACGTTAAAGAGTGGTATAATAACGCCGTTCATCTTGCTGCTGACGTCGCAGAACCGGGGATTGTGTCTCCGACTACCACAGTAGTAATAAATCGGCCATGGAGCCCGCCAGGAAGACTGATAGGTAGGGTTTGGTAGAGAGGTGACTAGCGGTGCAAGATAGTCCTCATCAGGCACAAGTGTTGGGACTCGAGACGGCGAGGGTTGCATTGAAGCGATGTGTGCGTACGAAGCAGTTTGTGGGCATGGTGGAGCATAGTGGGTGCTTTGAAAAGCTGACAGTTTTCCCTAATAATGCCACGCAGATCACTTGAGACGGGTCGAGCGAAGCGTTGTTAGAAAGAAGTACACTTTGGTTTCCAATTCTTCATGAATTAGGGCTCCGATGATGGATCGGAGGTCCATACTGTTTGCCAGGTGGCTCTCAGAGAAGTTGGGTCGCAGGCAGATTGACTGCAAGGTATCAAGCCGCTGGCATACACAGACGACGTCAGAAACCATCGGAGTGTTGTGTGCGGTGAGGTTGTTGGAAGCGGTCGGTCCGATACCCTTCAGAAGGTATCGGACATGATCAGCTTCTGTCATGAAGTCGTCTATACGGCGGCAGTTGCAAGCACCTCTTGAATATAAGAAATGTAGAACTTACCGCAATGTTGAATGCGTTCTGCCACTTTCTTCCAAGCAACATCTGGACGGACGGTCGGCGTGCGGAAATACATCACAGCTGGTCTTTTAATAAAGAGAAATCGCGGATGTCGCTCTCCTGATTTAGGAACCACGTCTTGGCCACCTGAGAGCCGTAAAACTGGACGCGTGCTAATTTCATTGTCTCGTTTCAGTTGTAGACACCTACGCAGTCATGGTTGTCGAGCCAGTCTTTGACATCTTCACCAGGCACACCGGAGAAGATTGGAGGCTCCAGAAGGGAGTTTGACCGGGCTATGGTCGGCGGCGGGTGATTGGGCCAGCGGGTGGTCAGATTGTGCTTGCTCTTGCGACATGGTGCTCTGCTAGCATAGGCAGCGTCCTGAAGACAGCTCCAAGAGCTGGCTTTAGATGGAGAGAGGTCCAAGAGATTGGGACACACCTTCTACCAATTGAAACAAAACGGTTGAGCTGACGCTTTATTCAAGCAACAGCAAGATGGCACCAGTGGTGTACCAACTCTTTTGCGAGTGGGGGAGGGGGCAAACGTACCTCACTCCTGAGCAGGAATATATATATATATATATATATATATATTGTAATGAAGAGAAAAGAGACAACACCCGATCCTGGGCCGGCTGTTCTTATTCTGCCTTCGTTCTTATCTTCTTCTCTCTAGCTACCCGCGCGCCGAAGCGCCAGCGTCTTTCTTTGTCACGACACTCGGCCATCACTGCGCGCGCGCGGAGCTGCGAAAAAGTTTCTGGTGAGCGGGCTTGGCTGCATCGTGGTGGTCAGCCCGGACTACAATGCAACATGAAGCGATGGTCTGGGGAAAGCGTCTCTGGTGGACGGCACTGGCTGCCTCAAGCTGGTCGCTCTTTTGCACGCCACGAGTGCTGTGGACTCAGGGGGCCGGCACTGGCTGCCCCATTTCGGCCGACGCTCTCGGCCATGCCGTGATTTGAACCCTGTATCTGCCAAAGGTGGATCTGGCGGTCGATATACTGCTGCATCTCGGAGGTCGGCCTAGGCCACGCTGTAACTGGGTGACAGAGTCTTCCACAAGTCAATCGGGAGGTCGAGACTGGCTGCATCGTTGTGGTCGGTCTCGGCCATGCAGAGACTCTCTGCGGGAAGCGGCTAAACATGCACCTGACAGTGCGCTTCGGACGGGCCACAAAATCAGTGGCAGACGTTGAACTCCGGACGAGGGTAGCCAAAAGAAAATCCCAAAAGACGCGCTGGGTACCTTAGCTTGTGTCAAGAATGGGTACGCAACTTTTGAGATGTGTGGCAGAGAACATAATTTGCAGCCAGTTTTGGCATCTGCGGCAGGACATTTTGTGAAGCATTCATCGTATTGACTGCTGTCTGCATCTTGAGCGCCAACTTTCTCTTCATGATCTTGGCCAGTGAGAGCAGCAGTGGTTACCTCGGGCTCTACCGGTGCCATGACCGTAGGCGGTTCAAACATAGGCGATGCTGGTGTCTCCACTTGCCTCAGTGAACGTTATATTGGGGCTGGCTTCTCTAACTGAGCTGTATGAGGACTGGCATCAGCCTCTTCCATTTTAATAATAGTGTCGCGCACCGGCGCTGCTACTGAGACCAGCAGTGGCGTGTCGCACCTGCGTCTGACGTCATTCGTAGGACAGGCGAAGAAGCTTTCGGCCGCGCGGCTGGAGGGCTCCTAGGAACCTCCGAGGTGTTGCTTCACTTAATCTCGGTGTGCGAATGGGGCTGCGTCGGTGAAGGGCAATGCAGCACAGTCGAGATGATACTCTGCTTCTGTTTTGTTGGAGCAACGCCCTTCAAGAGGTGCAACTTCGGTAGCAGCCTCTGGCCGCAGTGAACTTGCTTCGGGTATCGACAAAGTGTCTAACTTCTCGTGTGGTAAGCTGCAGCGCACGGCTGCAGCCTCGAGTTAGAAAGCCTCTGGAGCTCGCTCCTCAATACCGGCCAGGTTGGACGGGGTGGTGGTGGTGAGGTGGTAAGGATTACGACCAAAAGCAGCTATGAGCTTACAGCTCCACTCCGCCCATAACTGCTGGTTCAAACCTTCATACCAGTGCCAAGCCGCTGAACCTTCCCAAAGACGGTCTATGGCCACATACCATTTATGATTCTCTATCCAGGGCGCGCGCATTGCTAGCGCGTTGACGGTTGCCACCCAGCTGTCGGCGTCGTTCCGGACCCCATGAACTTCCGGTAGTTCGCAGACGGCTGGTGATTGTGGGGTGGCAGGTGGCAGCACAGAGATCACCGACGCGAAGCAGTCGAGCTGGCGTGAGAGCTCGATGAGAGAAGGCCGAAGCTGCCTGCATTGCTCCGGTGTGCTTGCCTCAAGGTCGTATGAGGCAGCTACCTACAACACTGCGTTAATGTCGCACAATGCTGGCAACATTGTAGGAGCTCGCTGGGCGATCAACGCTGTCAGTTCGTTAGTCTCGACGCGGAGTAGCGCGAAGGTGCGCCGCAGGTCCGCGGTGCTGTCGGGCGTTCATCGTGTCTTTGAGTAAGTAGCAATTGCAACACTCAACCAGGTGAGGTCGACGAGCAGGGAAGCCTGGACGGCGTTCCGTGGCGGCTCGTTTGTTGAAAGAGTACCACAACGGGAATGTAGGCCATGGGAAACGTGAGCGGCATTCGCAAAGGACAGGAGCCGGTGCAGATCCCTGCCCTTTCACGGCAGAGATTCGCACCGACAGGAGCCGGTCAAGGACATTCGGTCAAGAACATTCTCAATATATATATATATATATATATATATATATATATATATATATATATATATATATATATATACATATTGCCGCGCGTATGTGCCAGTGGTAGCGAGAACGAAGCAGCGAGAATATCCTTGACCGCGTGCAAAAGACGAAGAAGTCGTTGTAATCTTTTTCCTACGACCGATCAAGCGTAATTGTTCGAGGTACTTTGTTTGCTCGTCGATCCCGCGTCGCCACACTGGTGAAGGTGCTGGGTAGTCTTCATGCTTGGCACCGTTTCGCGGACTTGATATTTGACCCCGGAATCGCTATCACCCGTCGACACACCAGTCCACCGTTTCAGTAACCGTCTGCGATGACTGACTCCCGAGCATAGTCCCTTGTCAGAAACTGCCAGCAATCGCTTGCCGCCTTCAGCCACCGTGGCTACTGCAGCTCCATTGCACAAGACACTTCAGAGTCCTATGATCCCTGACTGCTTTCATGGTGAGAGCTATGAAGACGCACAAGACTGGGTGGATCAGTTTGAACGCTGCGCAAAGTACAATGAGTGGGCCACCCCAGAGGACAAGCTCGCGAATGTGTACTTCTGCCTGAAAGATAACGCCCAGACGTGGTACATCAACAGGCAAAGAAGCTTGGCTACAAGGGACGACTTCCGCAACCAGCTGATTGACACCTTTACTAGTCTCGACAGAAAGGAGGATGCGCAACGTCTCTTGGAAGCTTGAATTCAAAAACCTGATGAGAGCGTTGCTGTGTTCGTCGAGGACATGACCCATCTTTTTGGCAGGGCAGATCCCGAGATGCCGGAAGACAGGAAGCTGCGGTGCCTGTTGCGAGGCATGAAGGAGCAAGTGTTTGCTGCGCTAGTGAGAAATCCACCAACCACAGTAGCTCAGTTCACGAAAGAAGCCACAGCTATTGAACGGGCTCTACAGCAACGGTACCGCCAGCACAGCCCAGTCAACGCTCGAGCGAATAGTCCCGTTACGACTGTGGCGAGCCTCTGCGAACGCAACAGGCCTCTGCGAGAAGTGATCTGGGAGGTTTTGAGGGAGGAGGTTCGGCAGCTTGGTTTAATTCCAGCAACTGAACCGACGCTGGCATTGTCCTTTGTCGCTGATGTCCGGGATGAGGTCCGTCAGGCTCTCTCTTCATCCGGCTATGATGATGTGCGATAACATTTGGCTTATTCTGATGCAGTACGACGCCCCGTCGTCGCGCCTTCGGCACAGCGCACTCCAATGACTGGACCAATACCAACCCTGCAAACACAGCCGCTATCAGCGCCGACGACTTTCCCAACCGCACCGATCTCGCCGACAAGGCGAATGCCGTTTAGCCAGAATTTGAAGCCCACAACGTGGTTCAATAGTGGGTCTCCGCTTGCCTACCAGTGCCGGAAAATCGATTTGTGGCGTACCGCTGACCGTCGACCGGTATGCTTTCTTTGTGGCGAAGCTGGGCTAATTAGCAGAGGTTGTCGTTACCGCGCCGCTGAGTACTCGATGTTTCCTCGCTACCATGATTACCCTACGTACGCCGATCGACGCACGTACAACGACACTCCTACGAACACACCGCCGCAGAATCCAATGAGGTCCGGGTCACGTGCTCCATCTCCTGCACGGGGCACTTGACCTAATCATCGCAGTTTTGCCGACGTCACCACGGGCAGGTCTCCTAGCCCGTGACGGGGAAAGTATACGCAGCGACCTCGCGGGGTGGGGTTGCAATTGATCGAACTTCCGAACAGCCCCCATTGCAGACATTTGACAGCTGAGAGACACCGATGCCGAATAGGACGACAGCAAACACTAATCTGACGAATAGAACAACTGCCGACGTAACCAACGTTATCAGTGCTGACCTCATCGTTCACATTGACGGCCACCAAGTGACGGCTCTTGTGGACACCGGCTCGCAATTTTCTATATAAGCCTGCAGCTAGCCGACAGACTAAGAAAGGTGAAAATGTCATGGCACGGACCCGATATAAGAACTGCAGGAGGTCAGTTGATGACACCGGTTGGAAAGTCCACGACCCAACTCTTCATCGCTGGTTCCACCTTTGTCGCCACCCTCGTCTTTCTTCACGAGTGCTGTAAACAGCTCATATTGGAAACGGATTTCTTTGGCGAATACGGGGCTGTAATTGACATCCTTGACAGAAGCGTAACGTTCGCAACAAGCTCGGAGACTGCTACAGATGAGGAACACCAGCCACCTCGCTTCCGTATTGCTGATGACAACGTCACACTGCCACCACGGAATCGTTCCCTCGTATCCGTGCACAGTGAAATCTTACAAAATGGTACTCGCATAGCTGAACACATCAAAGAGCTCGCATTCACTAGCGACATTTTTGTTGCCAGAGTGTCGTCACTGTTATTGATGGATGCACTGAACTATTATTGACAAACTTCAGTTGATAACGCAGGTAGAAAGCGCCGGTAGAAAACGCCGGTAGAAAACGCCAGTAGAAAGGCATGGCTATTGGTTATTTTGACGAACTCTCCCAAACAGAAGATTGTCATTTAGTAGAGGAAGCAGCAGCGTCTACTATCACTACGTCGACACCTGTCGATGTTGGTCCAACGTTATCTCCCATTGAGTGAGACCGCCTTCTTACGCTGATTAGCAAGTTCCACGGCTGCTTCTAATCCAAATCAAGAGTTGGTCAAATGGCACTGTCAAAACACCCCATCATCACGGTTTCCGTCGCCTGACCCGTCCGACAAAATCCTCATATAATCGCCCCAAAGGAGCGTGAAGCGATTCACAAACAGGTAATATAATGCTGAAAAAGGGTATTAGTCGGCCATCTAACAGTCCTTGGGCATCACCTGTAGTACTCGTCAAAAAGTAAAGGACGGCAGCTTGCGTCTCTGTGTGGATTACCGGAAGCTAAATCAGATCACAACAAAAGATGTCTATCCTCTGCCGCGTATTGATGATTCATTGGATAGACTACGAAACGCACGCTATTTTTCGTCCATGGATTTGAAAAGCGGCTACTGGCAAGTTGAGTGGATGAGAGAGATCTTGAGAAAACCGCCTTTGTTACGCCCGATAGACTTTATGAATTTCAGGTACTTCCTTTCGGTTTGTGTTCGGCGCCAGCGACATTCCAGCGTCTCATGGACATGGTTCTGTCGGGACTAAGTGTCAAACCTGCTTGGTGTACCTTGACGACGTGATTGTCTTTTCGGCGACTTTCGAGATACACTTACGAAGGCTTGAAGCAGTTTTTGAAGCATTACGCTTGACCGGTCTCAATCTAAAACGTGAAAAGTGCCACTTCGGCTTCCACGAATTTCAATTCCTCGGTCACGTCGTGAACAGACATGGGATCTGATTCGATTCGAATAAAATTGCCGCTGTGGTGAAACTCCCGACGCCATCAGACGAAAAATCAGCCGACGGTTTTTGGAACTCTGTGCCTATTACCGGTGCTTTATTGCTATTTTTTTCGCGCATAATATGACCATTGACACAGCTTATTTGGGAAGAGACCCCCTTAAAATGGGGCGAAGACTAACAGCAGGCGTTTGAGGAGCTTTGTCAGCGTATGCAAAAACCCCTGTGCTGGCCCACTTCGATGAACTCACGCTAACAATACTTCATAAAGACGCTAGTAATGTGGGTTTTGGAGCAGTGCTCGTACAGTCGAAGGACCACAACGAAAAGGTGATCGCCTATGCAAGCAGGACGCTGTCCCGAGCGGAAGCTAACTACACCTCGACGGAGAAAGAATGTCTTCCAATCGTATAGGCAGTCCTTAAGGTTTGTCCTTATTTGTACGGCCGCCCATTCACCGTTATAAGCGATCACCACTCTCTCTGTTGGTTAGTCAACTTGAAAGATACGTCTCACTGTCTTGCACGTTGAAGTCTTCGGCTTCAAGAATTTGACTTCACTGTTGCCTACAAGTCGAAAAAACGACACACCGATGCCGATTGTCTTTCTCGGTTTCCTGTTGAAACGGCATTCCCGGGCAACGACGATGACGACATGCTCGTTTTGGGAATTGTGGACACTGCCACCTTTTCTCAACAGCAGCGTGACGATACTGAACTGCTACCGCTCATAAATTACCTGCAAGGGCGAACGAATAGCGTGCCGAAGTTATTTGCGGGAGGGCTACCGTCGTACTGCTTGCGAAATGACGTTCTTTATAAAAGGAAGTTTTCACCCGCCGGCAGCAGCTACTTGCTCGTCGTTCCTTCTTCACTTCTCCGTGATGTACTGCAAGCCTGCCACAATGAACCTACCGCTGGTCACTTAGGTAACGCAAGAACATTGGTGAGGATAAGGCAGAACTTTACGGGCCAAGACTTTCCGAACTTGCCAAAACTTCCGTGCGGGCATGTCTAGATTGTCAGCGTCTCAAGCCACCCTCCATCAAACCAGCTGGCCTCTTGCAGCATGTCCGAGTGCCGGCGACACCGTTCACACAAATTGGCATGAATTTTCTAGGCCCCTTCCCAAAGTCTGTCAATGGAAACAGATGGATAATGGTCGCCATGGATTACCTGACTAAATACGCGGGGGCAAGCGCTCTACCACGGAAAACGGCAGCTGAAGCGGCGCAATTTTTCATTGAAGCCATTCTACTAAGATACGGCGCTCCCGCAATAGTCATTACCGACAGACGTACTGCATTTATGGCCCAGCTTTCGGACCCCACTTTCCGACTAAGTGGTACAGCTCACAGGAAGATAACGGTGTAGCATTCCCAGACCAACGGGCTCATCGAACGCCTCAACAAGACCCTGGCTGAAATTATAAGCGTGTACGTAGATGTTGAGCGCGAGACCTGAAACGTAGTTTTGCCCTACATCACGTTCGCGTACAACTTGGCTCGTCAGGAGACAACTCGGAAGACAGCCTTCAGTCTCCTTTGCGGACGCGAGGTTATGACAACATTAGACGAAATGCTCCCTCATGAAATTGTTGGCAATGAGACGAACGCCGAAGAGTTGATCTGCTAGCAGAAGAATCCAGACAACTTGCCAGGTTGCGAATCACCAAACAACAAGATGACGATGCCAAACATTACAACCTCCGGCACAGACCCGTTATAAACAACGTGAACGACAAAGTATAGGTCTGGACACTTATTCGTCAGCGTGGGCTTTCCGAAAAGCTGTTGCGAAGATACTTCTGACCCTACAAAGTTCTGCGGCACATCAGTGACGTCAACTACGAGGTTGTTCCGGACGGCGTCCAGTGTTCTAAGTGCCCCAGACATTCACCAGAAATTGACCACGCGCCTCGGATGAAACCTTATTTTCAGCTTCTCCAACGTTTACCATCGGGGCGATGTTTTTTTAAGAGGGAATACTGCCGCGCGTATGTGCCAGTGCTGGCGAGAAGGAAGCAGCTCGTGTGTGCTTGACCGAGGGCAAAAGACGAAAAGTCGTTGCAGTATTTTTTCTACGGCCGATAAAGCGTATTTGTTCGTGAAGCTTTGTGTGCTCGTCAATCCCGCGTCGTCTCAATACATATATATATATATATATTGTAACGCGGACTGAAAGAGCGAGGAAGAAGAAGAGATCGGACGCGCTCGAGCGATGGTGATTCGGCAGTGACGGTAGAGCACTAACATTTTTCATTGTAAATAAACCCATCATATCCTAACAGCTTTGGTGGAGCAATGCTGGGTAACTTGCCATCCTGGACCCCGCAGCAGAAGTTCTTCGAAGAAGCAGACGCTTAGCTGGCCTACCCCCTGACAACATCAGCATGAACGACGACACAGCAATCCCATCGACGTCCTACGCTGCTGCATCCACCAGTGCCACCGACATGGCACAAAGTGGCCGTCGACCTCGACAACCAGACTACTGTGCACCTGAGCCACGAATTTTTTCAGAGAAAACTGACGAAGACGTGGACGCTTGGCTAAAACACTTCGACAGAGTAAGCCGCTACTACAAATGGGGCGCACCGGCGAAGCTCGTGAACGTAGTATTCTTTCTTGCCGGGACAGCCTTGCTTTGGTTTGAGAACCATGAACATGTCCTCCCCACTTAGGATATATTTGTTAAGGAACTGAAGGCCTGCTTTGGGGACACGAGTTCCATGAAAAAGAAAGCTGAGCAAACGCTGTCACGTAGGGCTCAGTTGCCCGGTGAGACGTGCACAATCTACATTGAAGAAGTGTTGAAGCTTTGCGGGATGGTCAACGCAAATATGTCTCACGAAAACAAAGTCGGTCATTTGTTAAAAGGCATCGCCGAGGACGTGTACAATTTTTTGATAACGAAAGAAAACTTGAACACTCCTTCGATTTTCAGGCAGCAGTGTCGCGCATTCGAGGCGTTCAAGACCCGAAGAATTTTACCCAAGTTCGGGCACTTGGACAATGTTCCCAAGTATGGTCGTCGCCACCTGCGAAGACATTTCCTTCCTCGTACGTCGGGTAGTTTGAGAAGAGCTCATACGACATCAAGCAGGTGGCGTTCACCACCAATGCTCGTTCGCCGCGTGCCCCGAACCACCTCCCTACTGGATGCGAGGGCGTCACGTCGAAAACCGACCACGCACAGAAACTGCAGATTTTACCCCGCGGCTTCAGTTTTCCCCGACGGGTCGTGGCCACTACCGGATGTCATCATCTCGACGTGCCGCTGCGGACCTCCGACCGTCGTCAACCAGGCCCCTGCCAGAAGATTACTCTGCGTCATCACAAAATGTTCCTGCGGAGCACGACCCGTCTCCGCGTACTTCTGCCACCTCTGCTCCTGCTAATGTCCCCGTTTGCTACACATGTGGTCTCCCAGGGCATATTTCGCGCTTCTGTTTCAGACGGCTGTCTGCACCGCCACGTTTTTCGACGTATCCGGCTCGTATGTACGAAACGCCTGTGCCGCCACGTTTTTCGACGCACCCGCCTCGTATGCACGAAACCTGGACCTCTCACTCGGCCGACCACCGTCCCCGACAGCGATGGCCAAACGAAATTCGCAGCGAGTCCCTCGCCTCCGAAAGAAGCCTGACGCCGCCTCCGACACGGTCCCGCCAGTCACCGTCTCCGCGTCGTCGGTCACCTTCCCCGCATCAGCTGGGAAACTAACTGGTGTGACCGACAGAGGTGCGGTCGCGGGACGGTCAGTTTCGCCAATTCCTCCTTCTGCTTTGATGTTGATAAACAAAGTGCGTGTGTGTATAGACGTTGTAGATACTTTTGCTCTTGTAGACACTGGTGCTGCTGTTTTGATTATGAGCCTTCGTTTCAAACATCGTTTCTTGGGTCACAAAGTTATGTTCGCGTAGAATCGTAAGGAAACTTTTCGTGGAGTTGGAGGCGAAGCGTTATGCCCTGTTGGTATTTGTTCAGTTGTACTCACGATTGGTGGGCAAAATTTCCGATTTGAATTCACTGTACTGGCTCGCGAAACTCATGACAACATTTTAGGGATAGACCTCCTTCATAAATGCGGCGCTACGCTTGACTGTGGAACTGGAGAGATTCTTCTACAAAGTACGTTGCCCGCTGCAATAGTTGACGATTTTCCGACTCTGCCCATCGATGCTCTTTCGTTGTCTGAAGATGTGACGATCCCTGGTTGGCTGGTTGGACAGCAGTGTTTGTACCCGTATGCTCTTCTCATGTCCACTAAGGACCCTGCACTGGACATGTGGAGCCTGATCATGCAAACGCCATCAAGAAGAATGTGCTGGTCCCACGGTCTGTCCTTACAGCCATCGACGGACATGCTTGCTCGTGGGCGCTCAACGCAGCCTCAGAGCCTGTTGTTCTACCAGCCGGATTCAAACTGGGAACGTTCGAGGAGCAGGCCACAATTGACATCAGAATGGTCTCAGAGTCTCCAGCCATCAGTCAGACTGCGCCCAACTACTCAGCCGAGATTAAACGTATGATCAGTAAGTCGTTGCCTTCTTCCGAGCAGAATGTCCTTGAAGAGGTACTTGCACGCTACGCGGGAGTCTGATTTCGCTCAAAACAAGCGTTGTTCCATGTTGCCCGAATCCCGTATGCTCCACCGCATCAACACGGAATGTGCTACACTGATACGCCAGAAACCCTATCACGTATCCCTGTCAGAGAGGCAAGTGCTCGCCGATCAGGTCAACGACATGCTGCAGAAAGGCGTTATTCAAGAGTCAAGCAGCCCCTGGGCAGCTCCTGTTATAGTGATAAAAAAGGAAGACAACTCTTGGCGATTTTGTGTAGACTACCGCCGTCTCAACGCCGTCAAAAAAAAAGACGTGTATCCGCTCCACGCATCGACGATGCTGTTGATTGTCTGCACTCGGCCGCATACTTTTCGTCCGTCGACCTAAGGTCTGGATACTGGCAAATACCAATGCATCCGTCTGACAAAGAGAAGACTGCTTATGTCACGCCTGATGGATTATTTGAATTCAACGTTATGCCGTTTGGCTTATGCAATGCCCCAGCTACCTTCGAGCGATTCATGGACTCCATCATTCGCGGTCTCAAATGGGAGATATGTATGTGTTATCTCGATGATGTAGTTATTTTTGGCAAGACATTCGACGAGCAAAACCATCGGCTTATCGTTGTTCTAGATTGCGTCAAACAAGCTGATCTCGTTTTAAACGCAAAGAAGTGTCATTTTGGTGAGCGTAGAGCCCTTGTGCTTGGATATCTAGTCGACAGGGACGGTATACGACCATACCCGCACAAAATCAGTGCAGTCCGAGACTTCAGGCAACCGACGTCTTTGAAGGATCTCCGTAGCTTCGTGGGCCTGTGTTCTTATTTTCGTCGGTTTATCGAAGACTTCGCCCAGCTTGCTCATCCCCTGACAGAGTTGCTCCGCAAAAACACCCCATTTCGATGGACCATTGAGTGTGAGGCTGCTTTCGAACAGCTGAAGTAGTTGCTTACTTCCGGGCCCCTTATGCGTCATTTCGACCGGGAGGCACTCACGGAACTGCATACAGATGCTAGTGGTATTGGTGTTGGTGCCGTGCTAGTTCAATATCACGACAGCCGGCAGCACGTCGTGGCGTATGCAAGTCGTACTTTGACTTAGGCGGAGAGGAATTATACGGTCACCGAACTGGAATGTCTTGCAGTTGTTTTCGCCGTCCAAAAGTTCAGACCTTATTTGTACGGCTGGCAGTTCAAGATCGTCGCAGATCATCATTCGCTTTGTTGGCTTGTCGGACTACGTGACCCAGCAGGTCGATTGGCTCGCTGGGCCTTACGGCTTCAAGAATATAATTATTCTGTGACCTACAAGAGCGGTCGATGTCATGCAGATTCCGACTGCTTATCTCGTCTTCCATCTCCAACTGTGGATGCTGATGATGATTTCGACAACTACCTGGCCGCAATCTCATCCAACTTCCCGAATTTGGATGTCTTCCGTCACGAGCAACAGCGTGACCCTTCGCTGAAACCAATGATTGATGTGGCTCGTAGGTCTAAACGCGCCATGCCATTCGTGATTCATGACGCCCTACTATATCGCAAGAATTACTCCAGCCATGGTTCCACACTACTCCTCGTCGCGCCAAAATGCCTGCGTCTTGTGGTATTCCAAGCCACGGCTTTGTAAGTGTCAGTATCGCCATTCCACGCCATACCACCCTCAGACCAACGGCCTCACTGAGCGCACCAATCGTACCATCATCAACATGCTTTCAATGTACGTCGCAGCGGATCACAAAAACTGGGATGCCATATTACCTTTTGTTACATGCGCCTTTATTACCGCGAAACACAAAGTAACAGGTTATACGCCTTTATTTCTCCTCTATGCTCGTCATCCCTAAAGTTTCCTCTACACCATACTTCCATTTTCAATGAAAGAAAACGCCAGTGTCGCGCAGACTTTGTGTCACGCCGAAGAAGCTCGTCGACTTGCTCGGCTCTGAACTCTTTCCGCCCACACTCGCGCGAAAGACCGTTACGACGCAAAACACCCGCCCATGACTTTCGCTACAGGTGATTTGGTCTGGCTGTGCACGCCTGTTCGAAAGAAGGGACTTTGCCAGAAGTTTCTTTCTATGCACTCAGGACGATTCGCCATTACTCAGTGCTTAAGTGGCATCACTTACGCTGTTGCGAAAGTGACAGCTCAGAACCGGCGTTCGCGCAAGACGCAAATTGTGCACATTGCCCAATTGAAGCCCTACAACAACCGCTCTCTTCTACTCGCTCAGTGAGCTTCGTCTGGCCCGGAGGAAAATCTAACGCGGACTGATAAGCGAGGAAGAAAAAGAGATCGGACGCGCTCGAGCGATGGTGATTCGGCAGTGGTGGTAGAGCGCTGACATTTTTCAGAGAGAGAGAGAGAGAAAATTAGAAAAAGAATTGTATACTTAAGGGCTCCTTTTTCAGTGTTTTGACACAACAATAATGCAATAAGATCTAACAGACAATAATGCCAAACAAAGTATAGAGAAAGTCATTAGACAAAATTGTAATAAAAATGTGATGAGAGTAAAGCGGGTGAAAAGATAACTTGCCGTAAGCAGGAACCGAACAAGCGACCTTCGAATAACGCGTCAGATGCTCTACCACTCCAGGCTACCTCGGCGGCTATCCTCTAAGCCTCTTCATTTGATATATATGTGAACTTAAACGTGGGAGTGTCAGTCAGCGCCCCCAGTAGTCATGGCGGCGAGACTGGCACACTTTTTATGAGCCTGTGTGGGGTCAAGTAGTACTTGAACCTATTTCGAGTGGGCAGCTTACCAATAGTCTCTCGTATACAACCTAATGCACCAAGTCTGCCAGTACAAGACACTCGTTAAAAATTAAGAGCAAGAAGTGTATGTTTAAGGGCTCCTTTTCACGTGTTAGCACACAACACGCGAAAACAGACAATTATCCAAAGGAAAGTATAGGGCAAGTTATTAGACCGAATTGTAACGCAAATCTGAACAAAGAAAATTGGGTGAAATGAACTCTTGCTGTGTGGGCAGTAACAGAACTTGGGACCTTCGAATAAAGCATACGAATGAATAACGTATATATATATAATATATATATATATATATATATATATATATATATATATATATATATTCATGCACGTATGTGCCAGTGGTGGTGAGAACGAAGCAGCGCGAGTGTCCTTGGCCGAGAGCAGAGACGAAGAAGACGTTGCAGTCTTTGTCGTGTGATCGATAAAGCACATTTGTTCGAGGAGCTTTGTGTGCTGGTCGATCCCGCGTTGCTACACTGCTGGAGGTGCTGGGTAATCTTCAAGCTTCGCACCCCTACGCGGACTCAACATTCGAGCCTGGAATCGCTACCACGCGTCGGCACACCAGTCCACCGTTTCAGTCACCGTCTGCTAGACCTGGATCCTGAGCTCAATCACTTGCGAGAAACTACCAGCAGTCCTTTGCCTCCTTCCACCACCATGGCCACTGCAGCTACTGTGCACATGACACTACAGAATCCCATGAATCCTGGTTGTTTTCATAGTGAGACTTATGACGACACCCAAGACTGGCTGGACCAGTTCGAACGCTGTGCGAAGTACAAGCAGTGAGCCATCCCAGAAGAAAAGCTCACGAATGTGTACTTTTACCTGAACGACTACGCCCAGACGTGGTATATCTACAGGGAAAGAAGCTTGGCTACGTGGAATGACTTCCGCAAAGCTGGTTGACACCTTTACCAGTTTCGACAGAATGGAAAATGCGCAACGCCTTTTGGAAGTTCAAATTCAAAAACCAAATGAGAACGTTGCCATGTTTGCCGAGGACATGACCAGTCTTTTCGGCAGGGCAGAATCCGAGATGCTGGAAGACAGGAAGATGCGATATTTAATACGAGGCGTGAAGGAGCAACTGTTTGCTGGGCTTGTGAGAAATTCACCATTCGCTGAGTTGACAAAACAAGCCACAGCCATTAAAACGGCCCTACAGCAACGGTACCGTCAGGACAAGCCGGTAAACTTTCGAGCGAGTAGTCCTGTTATGGCGGCGGTGAACTTCTCCGGCAACAACAGGCCTCTGCGGGAAGTCATCCGGAGATTTTGAGGGAGGAGTTTCAGCAGCTTGGTATAATTCCAGCAACCGAACCAACGCCGGCACTGTCCTTTGTCGCCGATTTTGTCCGGGGTGAGGTCCGTCAGGATTTCTCTTCATCCGGCTATGGTAATGTGCGACGGCTTCCTAATTATGCTGATGCAGTCTGACGCCCCGTCGTCGTTCCTTCGGCACAGCGAGCTCCAATGACTCGACCACCACCAACCCTGCAAACACTGTCACTCTCAGCGCCCACCACTTTCCCAACCTCACCGATTCCTCCGAAAAGACGAATGCTGTATAGCCAACATGCCCCACAACGTGGCCCAGTAGTGAGTCTCCGCTTACCTACCAGCGTAGGAAAACCGATTTGTGGCGTACCTTCAACCGTCAACCGGTATGCTTTCATTGTGGCAAAGCTGGGCACGCCTAGAAATTTTGCCCTTATAGCGACGCTCAGTACTCGGGATTTCATCGCTACCCTGATTACCCTGCGTACAACGATGCCCGCATATACAACGACGCTCCTGTGAACACATTACCGCAGAATTCAGTAATGCCCAGATCACGTTCTCCATCTCCTGCGTGGGCCAGTTCACCTAATCATCGCAGTTTTGCTGATGCCACCAGGGGCAGGTCCCCTAGCCCACTACGGGGAAACTAGATGCAGCGACCTCAGCAGTGGGGTTGCCAATAATCGAAATTCCGAACAGCCCCTATTGCCGATAAAAGACAGCTTGAAGCTACCGATAGTGAATAAGACTACAGCACCGACTCATTCGACGAATGAGACAACTGCTGTCGTAACCGACGTTATCAGCGCTGACCTCGTCGTTCACATTGACGGCCACCAAGTGATGGCTCTTGGAAACCCTGGCCCCCACTTTTCTATAATAAGCCTACAGCTTGGCGAAAGACTAAGGAAGGTAAAGTTGCCATGGCATAGACCAAGAACTGTAGGAAGTCAGTTGATGACACTGGTTGGAAAGTGCACGGCCCGAATTTTCATCGATGGTTCCGCCTTTATCGCCACCCTCGTCATTCTTCACGGGTGCTGTAAACAGCTCATCTTGGGAATGAATTCCTTGCGCGAATACGGGGCTGTGATTTACCGCTGTGACAGAAGCATAACATTCGTTGTAAGCTCATACTGCTACTGATGAGGAACACCGTCCACCTCACTTCCGTATTGCCATTGACGACGTCATACTGCCGCCACGAAGTGGTTCCCTCATATCCATGCACTGCGACATCTTATGAAACAGCACTGGCATCGCTGAAAACATCAACAGCTCGTATCCACTAGCGGCATTTCTATTGCCAGGGCTGTCGTCACTGTTATTGACGGATGCACTGAACTCTTCTTGACAAACTTCAGCAGGGAACGCCGACACATAGTTAAAGGCGCGGCTATTGCCTTTTTCAATGAACTCACTCAAATAGGAGACAGTCATTTCGTGGAGGAAGCAGCACCGTCAACTATAACTACACCAACATCTGTCGACGTTAGTCCTATGTTATCTCCCATTGACCGAGACCGCCTTCTCACGCTGATTAACAAGTTCCACAGCTGCTTCTCATCCACATCAAGAGTTGGTCAAACGGCATTGACGAAACACCGCATCTTCACGGATTCCGACGCCAGACCCATTTGGCAAGATCATTATCGTGTCCCTCCAAAAGAGCGTAAAGCAATTCAAAAACAGGTGACCACGATGCTGGAAGATGGTATAATTCGGCCATGAAACAGTCCCTGGGCATCACCAGTAGTACTCGTCAAAAAGTAAAAGACGGCAGCTTGCGTCTCTCCGTTGACTACCGTAAGCTAAATCAGATCACAAGAAAGACGTCTATCCTCTTCCGCGTAATGATGATTCATTGGATACTACGAAACGCACAATACTTTTCGTCCATAGACTTGAAAAGTGCCTACTGGCAAATTGAAGTTGATGAGAGAGATCGCGAGAAGACGGCCTTTGGTACGCTCGATGGACTTTATGAATTTCAGGTACGTCCTTTCGGTTTGTGTTCGGCGCCAGCAACATTCCAGCGTCTGACGGATGCGGTTTTCTCGGGACCTAAATGCAAACCTGCCTGGTGTACCTAGACGAGCTGGTTGTCTTTTCGGCGACTTTCGAGGAACACTTACAAATGCTTGAAGCACTTTTTGAAGCAATACGCTTGGCCGGTCTTACAAGAAAACCCGAAAAGTGCCACTTCGGCATTGACGAACTTCAATTTCTTGGTCACGTCGTGAGCAGCCAAGGGATCCGACCCGACCCGCATAAAATTGCCACCGTGGCAAATTTCCCTACGCCATCTGGCAAACAAATCAGGGCGATGTTTTTTGGGACTCTGTGCGTAAGTTTTTGCGCATCACATGGCCAATGACACAGCTTAATCGAGAAGATATCCCCTTCACATGTGGCGAAGACCAGCAGCAGGCATTTCTCGAGCTTCGTCAGCGCATGCAAACACCACCCGTGCTCCCACTTTGATGAAGATGCGCCAACAATACTACATACAGACACTAGTAATGTGGGTCTTGGTGCAGAACTTCTACAGTCGCAGGACAACTTAGAAAAGGTGATCGCCTACGCCTGCAGGACGCTCTCCTGATCAGAAGCTAACTATACTACGACGGAGAAAGAATGTCTTGCAATATTGTGGGCAGACCTTTAATTTCGTCCCTATGTGTACGGCCGCCCATTCACCGGTAATAGCGATCACCACTTGCTCTGTCGGTTAATAAACTTGAAAGATCCATCTGGCCGTCTTGCACGCTGGAGTCTTCAGCTTCAAGATTGTGACTTCACTGTTACTATACAAGTCGGGAAAACGACACACCGATGCTGACTGTCTTTCTCGATCGCCTGTTGGGACGGCATCACCCCATGACGACAATGACACAGCCTTTTTGGGAATTGTGGACACTGCCGCCTTTTCTCAAAGCAGTGAGACGACGCTGCTCTACTACCAGTCATAAATTACCTACAAGGGTGAAAGAATAGCGCGCCGAAGTTATTTTCAAGAGGGTTGCCGTCGTTCTGCTTGCGGATGACGTTTTTCATAAGAAGAACTTTTCACCTGTGGGAGCAGCTACTTTCTCGTTGTTGCTTCTTCGCTTCACCTTGAAGTACTGCAAACATTCCGCGATGTACCTACCGCTGATCCCTTGGGTTACACAAGAACATTGGAGACGATAAGACAGGACTATTACTGGCGAAGACTTGCCGGAGTCGTCAAAACCTATGTGCAGGCACGTCTAGATTGCGAGCGTCGCAAACCTTCATCCATCAAACCAGCCGACCGTCTGCAGCCTGTCCGAGTGCCGGCGACTCCGTTAGCATAAACTGGAATGGATTTTCTGGGCCCCTTCCCAAAGTCTGGCACTGGAAAGAGGTGGATAATTGTCGCCACAGATTACCTGACTCAATACGCGGAGACAGCTGCTCTGCCACGCGCAACTGAAGCTGAAGCGGTGCAATTTTTATCGAATCCATAGAAACGGTGCTGCCGCAATAGTTATCACCAACCGAGGTACTGCGTTCACGGCTGAGCTTTTAGACACCGCTTTCCCACTCATTGGTATAACTCACAGGAAGACACTGGCGCATCATCCCCAGACCAACGGTCTCACCGAACGTCTTAACAAGACACCGGCTGACATGATAAGCATGTACATAGATGTAGAGCACAAAAACTGGGACGACATATTGCCCTACGTCACCTTCGCGTACAACACGGCTCGTCAGAAGACCACTCGAAAGACACCCTTCAGTCTCCTTTATGGACGCGAAGTTACGACAAGGTTACACGCGATGCTCCATCATAAAAATGATGGCAATGAGACGGACACCGAAGAGTTTACCCAGCGAGCAGAGGAAGCCAGACAACTTCCCAGGTTGCGAATAACCAAACAACAAGACGAGGACGCCAAACATTACAACCTCCGGCACAGAACCATCACATACAACGTGGGCGACAAAGTCTGGGTCTGGACACGTATTCGTCAGCACGGGCTCTCCAAAAAGCTGTTACGGAGGTACTTAGGACCCTACAAGGTTCTGCGACGCATCAGTGACGTCATCTACGAGGTTGTTTCGGACGGCGTTAAGTGTTTGAAGTGCAGTAGACATTCACCAGAGATTGCCCACGTGCTTCGGATGAAGCTTTACTTTCAGTGACTAATGGTGCACTTTTGGCACTACCTTGCTCCGCGATGGTTGGACATCGGGTCGATGTTTTTTTAAAGGGGGAATAATGACGCGCATATGAGCCAGTGGTGGTGACAACGAAGCAGCGCGAGTGTCCTTGGCCGAGAACAGAGACAAAGAAGACGTTGCACTCTTTGTCCTGTGATCGATAAAGCGTATTTGTTCGAGTAGCTTTGTGTGCTCGTCGATCCCGCGTCATCACAGTATATATATGTATAGGCCTTTGGCCTGGCCTCTCTTCAGCCATCGCTAAGTACGTTGCCTCTTGTGTCCATTGCCAATGGCGAAAACGATCGGCAACTGCTCCGGCTGGCTTAATGCAAGCTCTTCGTTTTACCGTCTCGCCTTTTGAAGTCGTTGGAATCGACTTGTATGGCCCTCTTCTTAAATCATCCAATGGAAATCACGGGATGATCACGGCCGTCGACCATCTTACCCGCTACGCAGAAACAGCTTCTATACCATCTGGGACTGCCACTGAGGTCGCCATTCTCTTTCCTCACCACATCGTTTTGCGCCTTGGAGCTCGACGCATTCTCCTAAGTGATCGTGGCTGAGTCTTTCTCTCTTCTATTGTCGAGCAAGTTTTGCGTGCCTCGAACACTCATCGCAAGACCACTTCTAGCTCCACCAACGGATTGACTGAACGTTTTCATCGGACCCTATTGGACATGATCGCCATGTGCATTCACCACAATCACACGAACTGGGATGCATTTCTACTCTTCGTGACATTCGTCTATAATACGGCTCCTCAACGCACTACCAGCTTTTCTCCACTTTTTCTCGTCCGTGATAGTGCACCGAGACCCCCGCATGCTCGACAAGCCAAGAGGGACCATTCTCTAAAGTGAGGCGGCTCAGCCACTCAAATTTTGTCAGTGGGGGGGGGGCTAGCGTCCTTCTCGCCACCCGGCTGATACGCTTATAGATAGCACTGATCACGAAGAGGAACGACGCGAAGACTGATGACAGTTATTTACATTTAAGGAAGATTATGTGCAACTAATTATTATGTTAGTGGCTCCAGTGGTATACCAGCAGTTCAACCTCTACGTCGCCGGAAACCGCATCCTTACAAGCCCTCCAAAATAGACTGCAAAACCAGCAGAGAAAGTTCTAAAATCAGCAGAACCAATTGCGAAACAGCAATGCTTCATTGACAAGCTACTTCAGAGTCAGAAAAGACAGCGAGAGTTCACAGACAAACTACTTAAAAAATTGCAGTAGCAGCAAAAGTTTCTGAAATTATGGAACAACAGTGCCTAGTAGTAGAACATGCCAGCTCACAGCCAAGCATTATGCTGCCAAAGAAGTACTTCCAAGCTCTTGTGGATGACATGTGCACAAAGTTGCTGGTAGCTTATATAACAAACATCCATGCCACAATGAAAACTATTGTCCAATGAGCAATCTAAAAAACGGCCACAACCTTCACATACAGAATTACCACGTTAATTTTTAAGGTTGACGGGATCGCTGCACAATCGACAGTTTTATTGCACACGTGCAGAAAACATATGTCACCGTAGCATAGCTCGACACCTTCAGCAACCCACGTCAACTCAAATGGAAGAAGGCGCGGGTGAACAGCCACAATGCCTCCCGCTCAGTCTCACTAACTCGCGATCGCCGATGTGACGTCGAATCAAACGGCAACAGGGAGCCACACCATTAGTTAAAAAAACAGCAATCAACTTTATGCATATGGCAATCAAACACTAGATCATACTGTCTGCGACATACGAGCATAGAAAAATTCATCAAGTCTAATAAACCCCACATCAACGCACTCCAGGAAACCAACACCCAGGACGTCCGTCTGCAAAGATACAAGACCTGCGCACAAATCCGACACACTCCTACTTGTCGAGAAATCTCTTTCAGCGCAAAGCATGACGTTGAGCAAACACAGACAGAGCACACCCTCATGGAGCTTTTGCCAGAACAACTAGACGAAGCAAAAGTCCTATTCATTAGCAAACGTGTAGAGCCCCCTGCAGACCAACTTTCGCATTTCGATCACTTCGTACGAGAACTCAGGAAGCGCATAAAAGGGCACCGGAGTGTCATATAGGAGACTTCAATGTCTCAAACACGGCAAGCGGCTTTCATATGACCAGGAAGAAAGGTTCTAGGGTAAACAATGTCGTCAAGCACCACGGACCAACAATGTGAAACGACCTTCTCTAGAAGACGAGAATCGGGAACAGCGTCTCCAGGGACACTAATCCCGATCTTACTTCACGGCGAAGTCCCACCCCCGGCAGAGTGGAGTGTGCTACCAGAAACATTAGGCAGCGATCACCATATCCTTCCAACTTGGCATAGCGCACACTCCTCGCCAGACCAAGACAGGGATAGCACGATTAACGGCATGGAATTTCTGCAGTGTTGATCTCACTGTTGAAACCACTATAACCGACATTGAAGAGTGGTTCAAGATTGTTCTAGATACATTCGAAGAACACGCTAAAAATATACAGCTCAACAGCGATATGCCCGCATTCAACGCCTATCTTCTCCGTGAAGGCTAGCAGGAGGCTTCTCAAGAGGTGGAAGTGGCAAAAGCTTAACAAGAAGTTTCAGCAACGCGTCGATCTCCTCACCAAGCAAAGTAAAGATTATGGCAATCAACTGGCCTGGCATACCTGGCACATCTTCTGCGACAAGCACCAAGAAAACCTGGCATCTGCTATCTTCTCTTACGGGCACTAAACCTTCAAAGACGGCACAGAAGTAGCATCTTCACGGGATAATTCACAACTACGCCGGATCGAGGGAACATCTCTTTCAAGGATTAGTGAAAAAGCCTTGCGGAGACGCACCCACTATCGCGTCACTTAACACCAAGGAATATGCAGGAACACCAAACCCTGACTTTGGCCAGCCCTTCACACAGGCGGAGCTTTACGCTGCCCTATCAAAGCTGACAAGAAATACCAGCCTTCGAAAAGAATCAATTGTAAGCGAACACTTGCGCAACTTACCACACCAGGCCGTCAAAGCTCTTCTCCAATATTTTAACGGTTGCTAGGAGAAGGGAGAGCTGCCTGTGGTTTGGAAACAGTCGGATATCACCAATAATCTTAAGACTAACAAACCTACCAACTTTGAGAGCTTGCGGCCGATTTCCCTGGCCTCTTGTGTGGGAAAGTT
Source organism: Rhipicephalus microplus (assembly GCF_013339725.1). Taxonomy (NCBI): domain Eukaryota; kingdom Metazoa; phylum Arthropoda; class Arachnida; order Ixodida; family Ixodidae; genus Rhipicephalus; species Rhipicephalus microplus. The sequence continues at coordinate 121,959,148 of NC_051168.1, forward strand.
ATTTGAACATATGGTACTTGAGTGCCTCACCCTGTACCTTGAACATGATTAGCACCTACCAGATGCAATTTTCGGCTTCAGACAGCAGCCCTCGACGCACGACGTGCTTCTACTACTCAAAGAAGCCCTTCTTTATCACTTCAGTCCCCGAACCAAGTACTCCATTCTTGGAATCAATGTAAAGAGGGCATTCGTCAACGTAAGCCATGACGTGATCCTCACGAACCTCCAAGGCACCGGCTGTGGCGTTAGGACCTACACGCATGTCCGAAACTTTCTGACGGACCATACAGCAACTGTGGGCAAATGGATCATCGGCAGCAAAAGCTTGCAGCTATCTAAAAGAGGTATGCCACAAGGTTAGGTCATGTCACCGCTACTGTTCAACGTGGCCATGATCAGTTTGCCGAAGGTTCTCGATAAACACCCAGATGCACGGCACGCATTGTAGGCTGACGACATCACGCTCTGGACCAAGGCTTCAAGCATCGGGAGACAAGAGAGCTGCTTACAAGATGCCGTAAACCCCATTCAAAGGTATCTCCGACACTGCGGCCTCAAGTGCGCCCCCGAAAATCCTGAGAACCTTGCACTCAAAGCAAGGGCGGAAGGCAGGCCTCCTATATACGAAGAGCCCGACCTTTCGTCACCCTTACCGGGACAATAATTCCGAAAGCTGGTACGCTACGGGTGCTCGGACTTCACATACACACAGATGGATCGGGAGTGGCCACCATACCGAGACTCAAAAGAACTTACTTGCGGCTTAAGCACCTCAAGAGGATTGCAAACCAACGCAATGGGCTTTAAGAACACAACACGCTACGAAAAATACAAGCTCTGCTCGCCAGTCGCATCATGTATCGCACACAATAAACTCAGTGTAGAAGCTGCCGAAATTAAAGAAAAAAACATTATATTGTGATAAAAAAGGCAACCAAAGCAGCTTTGTGACTACCGCCAATTACTTCTATTTCACGACTTCTTAGGATGGGTGTCCAGAACACGTGGCAAGCGCTCGCCGAGGCTCACAAGAACAGCCAGCTGGAACGACTCAAGCTAAGATTCACTGGTATGTTGGTACTCCGGTATCTCAACTTCAGCGAATCATACATTGCGGGTGCAGACCAAAAAAGCGCATCCCTGTGGACGCTCGACAGTCCCTTTTCAAGCGTATGCTGTAAGCGTGTTAGACTCCTAAGACCGAAAGTTACCGTCTGCCACAGTCAAGGCACGCAACTTAGACGCAGTGGAAGAACCGGCCATCGCTCTTGCCACCATCATATGCAAAAACGCCGAGATGATCTTCACTGACTCGCAAACCGATTGCCGGAATAATGCGAAAGGTCCCGTCTCAGCCGAAGCAATTATTATCCTGCAACGGTGAAGCTCTTCACATCCATCTACCTGCGTAATCTGTGTTCTTGGACACGAGGGTTTACAGGGAAATGAAGCCGCCCACGCCACTGCCCGCGAGCATGTCAGCCGGGCTGCCCTGAAAGCAAAAGATACCCGGTCTGTGGCTGCAGAGATATGAGAAAACACCTTCTCGATGCTACTTCAGCACTACAAACAGAAGCGACAGGTGTACCATCCACACCATTGGACACTAACCAAAGACGAAATCGTGATCTTCAGACGCCTGCAAACAACAGTTACATGCATAGCATAATAATGCACCGGCTCTATTCAAGGACACATGGCTACATATGCTCGCTCTACAGCGTACCGGACACCCTAACACTTGCTCCTGGAATGCCAGCCCCATGCAAACTACGAGATGCAACTGGAGCAGGACGAAGCTCCGAAAAATAAACGACTATCACCTGATGGAAACGTGGGAGGCCAAGCTCGTCCTCGAGTACCTAAAAGGCCAGCAAGAACTCGTTTCCAGGGCCAAGAGGACAGTTGAATTAAGCCAGCCACCTGTGGGTAATGTTGGTTCTCGCTCAGAACACTGTTTTTAAATAAACGTTTAATTCTTTCTCTTAATTCATCAAGTCTTGAGATATATGGGTAATGGCTTTGCAGATCCTTTGAGAAAAGGAGATCGGGCCACACACACTCGATTGGTTCCCACATCACACGAAAGGCAATGAGAAGGTGCGGCCCAATTTTAACGAGTCAGCCGACTTAGCTACGTGAGGTCTGGTAAACCACGCAGCTATCGCGGATCGTGCACTGTTATTTTGAATAAACAATACACTTTCAGCTGATATTGTGCACTGGTGGAACACTTTCACCTGGCGCCATGAAAATACTGTTCACCACACAGAGACTACGCAGAACTCTGAATCTGACACTCAGGCTTCTTCAAATCGGAGCGTGCCATAATTCCGCCCTTTTGGGCAAGATATATTAAGAAATTCATCCTAGTATTGCAAGTTCAATTTGACCGGGTGAAGCTAACATGGAGTACATGTTCTGACAGTGCTCCACGTTAAGCTCTGGTATAGTCAGCACATAGTTGAAAAGGGGAAATGGGTCAGTGCTATCACCCCCCTAATCGAGTCCTGTTCAAGCGACAGGTCGAAATGTTGTATATAAAAATACAATTAAAGCGCTCTCGTACTTGTGCAGGCGATGATGGCAAAGTGTACCCGCGAACAGTGCAAGGTACAGCATTTCTGGCTGTCTCTCTTGTTACATTCTACGGAGAAAATGAAGTACAGTGAAAAATAGATACAGACTCCGGTTTGTATTCTTTTGAGTCGCACCTCAAAAGTAGTGAACTTTTTGCCGGGGCATCAGCCACTTCGGCTTTGTTGCCCTTATGACACTTCCATGTGTAATGGTTTGCTGCCAGTATTAAGCACCATTTCTGCATTCCAGCCTCCGCTAGGTAGGGGTCAGTTTTTGGTGCCGAAAAATACAAAACAAATAACTGATGCTCAGGGTAGAGAAACAAACTGGCGAACAGAAAAACTTGTGAAATCTAAGCCGAAGATTGAGCACAAGCGCTTCACTTTCATATTGAGCATCATTTTGCTCCGCTGCTGTCAAAGTTCATAAGGCAAGACAATCGATTGATTCATTTGTGGGGTTTACCGTCCCAAAACCACCATATGATTATGAGAGACGCCGTAGTGGAGGGCTCTGAAAGTTTTGACCACCTGGGGTTCTCTAACGTGCACACAAATCTGAGCACACGGGCCTACAACATTTCCGCCTCCATCGGAAATGCAGCAGCCGCTGTTGGGATTCGATCTTGTGACCTGCGAGTCAGCAGCCGAGTACCTTAGCCACTTGACCACCACGACGGGGCAAGGCAAAACAAGTTGCCATTTTTGTCGTCAGGCATTCCACGAGAAATAACAGCTGCAATATGTCACGCAGGACCTTTACACTGAAGCACAAGTTGTTTCAAAACGTGAAAGTAGTAAGCGCTCGGCTACTCCTAAGTAGTTGCTTAGTCGCTTCAAAAAACCATACTTTGGACCAGAACCACGTTTGCTCTTTTTTTGCATCTTCCGCAACGGTTGTGCCACCATTGCTAAAATATTAATACACTATCCATGCAAATTGAGAAAGCCTAAATATGCTTTGAGTTCAGTCACGTTTCTGGTTGTGAAGCATTTTTTATGACCTCAACCTTCTTAAAAGGATAAATGCCTTCTGAGCTGAGCTGGTGGCCTAGATAGCGTAGAGAGCGTATTGAATCATTTTTTTTCTCTGTTTTGAAAGTCAACTATATATTTTGGCTTAAGCATTTTAACACAATTTTTATAGTTTTAGAGCACCTATTCACATCTTTGCTCGCAATTAAAACCTCGTTAATGCTGCAGCCCACATTTTTTGCCTACTTTGAGCACAGTATTCACTGCGTTTGGGAATCTTAACTTCATCATATTCACCATCTTTCCTTTTAAATTATATTCATCACTGTGAGCATCGTTTTTTTAAGAATCAGTCAGGTGGGTTCACTGAATCAATGGCGTCAAGACCATGACATCGCTGCTGCCTTGCAGTGTGGTGAAAGCCGCTGTCGACCGTCAAGTCTCCTCTCACCTTGAGATCTTCAGAAGCTTCGTTTGGGTCACCGGTTGCTAGGCTTGTCTGCTGTCATGGCCAAAGAAACACTGCCCAGACCATCCAGCAGCCCGACCCAACCCTCCCTCCACGCTTGGATGGCCACCACTCACCAGCGGCATGCATGCATTGTCACGCCTCTACCACGTAACGATATCAAAGTAAGTCTGAAGAAGTATGACTGGTCGAGTGTGTATAACCAAATAAATGAACCCCAGATAATTCACTAATTCGCCTTCTACCTGTGAGACGACGGGAATTTGTGGTGTTTTAACCACGAGAGCAGCTTCTTTGAGTGATCTATTTTTGCTCAACAAATCCTCAGAGTTATTGAACGCCAAACGTCCGCACTGAAGTCTCGAAGACAAAGCTCGACGTCCGCATACAGCACCCTGGTGGTACGTACACCTCGTACATGGAAGGGGTCTTTTCCCTTAGCCGCCGCGTAGACTCGGCTATGTCCGAAGCCTACCGCGTCCGACTAATCCTCAAATGAATTGACCATGTCGCGTTCAACGCTATGGCTGCCAAAAACCCAAGCTTCGTTGAGAATGTCATCATGGCACGCCAAAATCTCAATGAATTGCAGGCCATCCGGCTGCACCCAGACATCTGTGACACCTGGCCTTCTTCAAACGCGTATTCACGTACCTTGAATAGTACTTTGATTCGTGAAAAGCTCACGCGCAAGAACTGCTATTTCTGCCGGACCCTCAGCCTCATTCTTCGTCTGCTAGTCTACGCCCAGACAAGAGCTGCCTCTCACGGCTTGCTCCCTCACACCTGACAATTCCCTGCCGCCGCTAACTCCATGCGTGACGTACGTGCAAATAACTGCCATGCAACGTTAATTGGTCTAGTCTGGGTATCCTGTTCCTCCTCAAATCAACTTAGTGACGTGTATACTACGCTCGCTTGTCCCACCTCTTGTGGCGCTCTACGCCCCTTGGCGATCATCTTGACCTGTGTGTTATTAATGTAGCATCTGAAGACACATCTCAGAAGAATGTTGCGATAACTAGCAAAACTAACACCGAGGCTGCGACTTTTATTTACGGACGTCATCTCTTGGTCAGTGCTAGTAGCGCTGCTTCTCACCACGTTTGGTTTTCTCATCTTCGCCACCCGGCGCACCTCAGACCTATCGCTCAGAACGCCCCGCTTCCCTTCTCCTCTTCGACGCTCAACATCGCTTCTACGACCGGTCACCTCTGGCCTATTTCACCGAGGCTGTGGTGTGTTTTGCGTACGCCCGGAAGCGTTCGCAGAACATTAAGGGGTGCCTTTCTAAGATAAGTACTAAAAATTGAGCAGAGAAGCCAGTGGGTTTCATGTTGGCAGGGGGAATAAAACCCTGTACCTCCAGCATCAAAAGCAGCCGTTTTGACCATATAACCAGCACTGCTGACCACCCGGTCATTCTTATACATCCAAATGTCACATTGGAATAATTAAACGGTAGAAACAAAACAACATGGTCATATAGGGTCGACAGGACGTTGACCACTTTAGATTCCTTGAACAGCCTCTGACCAGGGGAGCTCAAAATAGTTTAGCAGAACGCAGTAGAATGCTAAAATGACGTAGGCTTTTTTAAACAGAGTACACTACTGAAAAAGATCAGTGACGATACCACTCGTTAGGTATACAAACACTTGTTTAAACTTGAATACAAAGCGTGTATCAGCGTTTCCTCAGTTGCTTTACAGGGTCCAGAATATTACTTTTTTGCTACCGTTCAAGTAATGTGCACCTCTGGTCCTTAGTATCATACTCTTGACTTTAAATCTCGTACATGTTCATACTTTTTCAATGGAAAATTTGTTGAGTCTACGCTAATGTGCTTTTTACTTCTTTTCTGTAAGCTCGAATGATGAAAAGTGAGGGTATGTATATCATAATTTTATTGGAATTAGTATGACAGTGTCCGTTGGTCAGATCCATATTTTGTTACTGCAGTTATACTTAGCAAGCCCTTTACAGAAGCTTATGATCTCCGAGTTCGATTGTAGTGACTTTGACGTGAAATTAGCCACGGGCTGCGAATTGAGCAAACAAATTGTCACAAGAACAGCCTCAAAAAGGCTGCACGGCACTCGCAAAAAAGCATTTCCTAAGCTGTTATATGAGTAATTTCACTTGCTTGAAAATCAACTTACTTTAAAAATGCTACACAAATACGGTGAGAAGAAATTATCAGTCCAGTCGTTTTAGGTAATTACAGTTTTTACCTTTTTACCAGTGTCTCCATGGTAGTCTTAGTTAAGCTGAGCGCATGTTTGCCACTGCATTCTTGACTCTACACGTTGGTTATTGCTAAGTATGTTTCACTTCTACAGAACCTAATAGATTCATCGACATACATGATTTTGGTTATTGCGAACACCACCAAAGTAGCTATATTTCTTGAAAAATTCAAAATAAATAAAAAATGAAAGCTGTTTAAGGGACAAGCGGCTTCTATGAGAGATTCAATGAGAAGAGAAGCTGTAATCTGCATATTGTAAGTGAAATTGGCAGCTGTATCTCACGTTTTGACTACGGTTTGCTAAGCGTGCGAGGCAGACATAATACATATTACCAGACGACTTTTCTTTCTGTATTAGAGTACAATACTTGCCCATTGTGGAATATCCCCGGTAGGCCCAGGATTCACGGACCACCCCGGCTAAAAAGAAAATAAACTGACAATTATACAAAGACAGAACAAGGTAAAAAGACAACTGCTTAGAACAAAATTAGAATTAATCAACAAAAGACACATTTCATGAGGAGTTTATAGCTATCTCAAGTATGAAAACGGTTTGCTGTTGAAGAAGAAACTATGTTCTCTATTTCAACCGTACTTATTGAATAAATTTCGTAGAAGTAAAATAATTGTCAGAGCCACATTAGAAAGTGCGGCACCAGGCTTCAAGTAATGTAATACAGCTAAAAGAAATAAAAACAGACGTATTAAATTATTTTGAGGTATACAGCTGATTTACCCTTATACAACTCAAGTAGGAGGAACTGTGTAGGTAATGGCAGAAAACATTAGTACCTTTAACTCCACATGTGGAGTATGCGCAAATTGCTGCCATGCAACCCTTAATACCTTCGACGGTTCAATGTGTGCATCCTGTTCCTGCTCTAACCAACTTAGCGGCATTTGAACCAAGTTTGCTTGTCCCATCTTTTCTGGCATTCTGCGCATCTTGGCGCTCATCTCTCCCAGTGTGCTACTAGTGTGGACATTGAGGACACACCTCACAATGTTGTCGCAAATGCCAGCAGGACCAACGTTGCGGCTACAACTTTAATGAAAGAAATTGAATTGAATTGAATTGAATTGAATTGAATCTTTATTTTCATGTCTGGTACAACATGAAGGATGGCGGGAGTAAAAGCTGCACTAAAACAGCTTGACTAGCTCCCGCTACCTAAAAATAAATGGGTCACAAGCAGTGGCATACAAATGAGAACAAAAGCATAATGTACAGAAATTCCCATGCTATTGGGAATAAAATAATTACATAATCTGAACGTAAACAGGATACAACAGTTCCTACGAATAGAAGAACAAAACATCAGTAGCTTGAAGAGGCTGTGTATACATGTGTTGAAAAATACATAAGAGGTCAAACGGATACAAAAGGGTAGATTTCATCATAATACAATTTATAAGAACAGAGATGCAATATTTTTTGTGGTCATGGTTTCTATATTTACGTCATTGCTGCTTAAATAATTCAACATTCTGGGAATAACACTGCGTACCATTTGGTCACCATACTTTGTGCGTGATCGTGGTAGTAACCAGAGGTTATGCTTACGGGTATCGTATTTATTTTCCGAAGGTTGCAGGTTGGCTAAGTCAGATAGTACAGTTTTTTGCTTCAGCTCTTTTTTTATAGTCCTACAAATGTTGTAACTGTAAAGATTTTGAAAACTGATTAGTTTATATTTTTGTTGCATGTACATAACTGATTGATATGGTTCTTTCTTAGCAATAATTTTCAGAAATCTAGTTTCAGAAATTGACGTTATATCGCGGTAAATACCAGCTAAGATGCTTGTCACCTCCTGGTCAGTACCAACAGAGCCGCCTTTTACCACGAACGGTGCGGCGACGACTTTTATAAAAGGAATTGGACGTCAACTTCTAATCAGCACCAGGAGAGCTGATTTTCACTACGCGCTTCCGTCTTTGCCACCCGACGCAGCTCAGACCTACCGCTCAGGATGACCCCACTTCCCTTCTCCTCTTATACGCTCAACATCGCTTCTACGACCGGTTGACGCTGGCCCTGATTACCACTAAACAAAAAAGCTTGTGCAGATTTACAACAAAAACTGCACCACCCGGACATACATCAACGTCTCCAGAGGATCCGGCCAATTTGTTGTTAGTATAGGCTTAAGGGGTGCCTATTCAAGCGTTGGTGAATACGGGGGCTACTATTTCTGCTATTCATGCGAATCTGGGTTGTCCTCTGCGTAAGGTTACTACACCTTATAATAACCTTGTCTTACTTTGTGCAAATGATGTAACAATAGAGCCATCACTAAAGTGCACCATTAAAGTTAGTAATGATGGGATCCACCACCATATTAAGGTCGTAGTGCTTACTTTCTTGTTAAGATATGCTTATCTTGGCATGAAACTTTTCAGACGATGCCGCGTCCATCTATTGTCAAGAACGCGTCGTACATATCTAAGAGACTGACTTTACCGATGCGGAATATTCGTCACGCCACCACCTATGAACTATCGAAAATTCCGTAGTGCCACATAGTCAAGAGCAAGTTCTTACGGTTGCCTCAAACGTCACTGACCATGGTGTTTTTCCAGCCGCTCCATCAGCCCGTTGTATACCTCAAGGCATTGAACTAGCAAATATTTGTTTGTTTCACCAACGGCACCGCCTTCCTTCTATTCTGTGTCACAAATGAGTCCATTATGCTTCTGAAGGCGCTGTTGTAATTTGTGGCATTGACGCAAAACCTGCCTTTTCGATGACTGCGAATAAACGTGCAGTGCAACCACACTCATCTACAGATGCTACCTATGCTACAGCTATTGCCATTTCAATCATTCATGACCGAACTCTACCCCTAGCAGAATAACTACTTGCATTGTTCCGGGAGCATGAATATTCCTTCAACGTTTAATCTGCTATTTTATTTCAGGCTTTAGCGGCAGCTCGTAGCTTACACACCTACGGAGATTCTATTTTCCGCTGCCGAACTTACCGGATATTTCCTACAAAGCGTAAAATCATCGACAATTTTGTGACCGACAGGCTAAACCAAAATGTGATCAGGCCTTCCACCAGCCCTTGCTTGTCACCTGCTGTTATTGTACGCAAGATGGTTCGGTAAAATTCTGTATCGAGCACCTTTCGCTGAAGAACATGACACGAGAAGATGTATATCCGTTGCCTCGCAATATTGATGCTTTGAGTTCAATGCAACAAAGAGATCTTTTGTCCAGCCCTGACTTACGCTTGGGTTAATAGCGAATTACATGCATGAAGATGACAAGAAAAAAAGCGGAACGTGCCACACCCAACGGACATTGAGAATTTACTGTTATGTCGTTCGGCCTCTTCAACGCGCCAGAAGCTTTAAAGTTCATGATGGACACGACTGTGTGGAGCATCAAGTGAAACGATGCTGTCTTAACTTGACGATATCGTCATATCTTCTTCAGCATTGAAGCAACACTTACACCGTCTCGACGAAGTCGCAACTGCTGGTCCCAAGCTGAGTGCCGAGAAGTGCCACTTTGCCACCAAAAAACTATGCTAGTGCTTGGACATCTCCTCAACAGAGATGGTAATCAGCCTGATCACAACACGATTAGCGCCGTTCTTCCCTTTCCGACGCATCAGCGCTCCAAAGAGCTCTATGACTTTCTCAGTCTCGTTTCTTACCTTTGGAGCTTTATACGCGACTTCACCACCGTTTCCGCACCACTTCACCGCCTACTTTCTTCGGGAACATCGTACGTTTGGTACGAAAAGTGCCAAACAAATTTTGACACCTTGACATGTTTTGAACTTGACTTGTTGGTAATCTCACGAAAAGTAAAGCACGCAAAATAGTTTGCCATCACTACCTGTTCTGAACACCTACTTTTATCGTAGCACTGAATAATGGTCTACTTTGAGAACAAGGTAAATGGTGACTTCAGTGTCACGACGAAGCCTTAGCTCACCATAAAACTTTTTTGCAAAAGCAACCCGGTCACTGTGACTCACTTTTGTTACCACGCTGTTTTTCTTTAATTCATCTAGCTGCTTTCTAGCTGCTTCATGCAATGCAAAAGGCAAAGGTCTGGCTCTACAAAACACACAGTAAGCTTCTTGGTTTAGGACAGTCTGCACTTCATACCTCCTGATAGCGGCTAATGTTGCTGAGATGACCTGCACGTGTTTCTACCGTTACGAAGCATCTCTATCATCTATACTTGACTACAACAATGACTGCCAAGTAGGCTGAATTTTCCCAAGTCTTGTGCTATGTATAGGAGCTGTAACTTTCGCTCAACTTCAAGCACAATAACAGCGGTTCCTGCACCTTGACTAAAATAGGTTTTCACCACAACCGTGGTAAGTTCCCATATATCATGCGGGAAACACGGCTGATACGTCTCTTCAGAGACCGCACTCACCGCTGCAACAGTGTTGAATTGCATAGAAACGCTATTTGCTTCTCTGATCCTGGTAACTATGCAGCCCTTTTTCTTGATTTGCCTGATGTCACACACAGGTCCCGTTAATTAGGGAGGCGATCGCCGGGCTAATTCCAAGGGCCGAAGTATCGGACCCCCGAACCGCACCACAAAAGCGTGGACAATTTAGAAGTGGTCCTTTTTGGCGTGCCAGCGGATGCCGGCTGTGGCCCAAAGAACAAGTCAGAGCCGAGAGTTGATAAACAAACAAAATTATATTCTCAATAATGGCAGATTGAAAACAACACACATGAATGCACACTCCACAATAGTTGCGTACAATATATCACCGATCAAACAACGTACTACACAGTACAATCAGCCACAATCGAAACAAAGGACACAGACAACAATACGCACTACAATGCAGTCGCATGCATTGAACAACCAAAACACTTAAAGACTAAAGAGATAGAAAACCTTTTCAGTCCAAAGTTCTTGGAACAAAAGTCTGAATGATACTGTTCCGAGAATCACTCGCTCAAAGTCCAGCGTTGTTGCCGTTCCGCTGCCCCTGAGGTTTCTCTTCCAGGAAACCTCGCGTCTTCAGTTGGCCTCTCTCCAAGCTTCAAACTTCTTCGCCGGGAACACGTCGGCTTCACACACGCAGTTGTTGCCACGCGTCTTCGCTCGATAGCGGTAAACACACGCTCTTGCCTGTAGCTCGAGCCTTCACCCCCCAGGTGGAAATCCTCTTCATCTTTTGCTTTGTCGCTACGGACAAAACCTTCGCCGACTACACGGCGGAATCCCTACGCACTCTGGCGCTAACTTCCGTCTTCTCCTGCTTTCTCTCGTCTCGGCTGCTCGATTAAATACCTTCCGCGCGAGATTCTAAAAGGTTCTCGTCATTTCGTCGGCGCGATACGCAGCGAAGCCTGGGGAGAGGGCGAGACGGTTTGAATGCCCTCCGCATTGGATGACTCAACTCGGCATGACCACGCCTCTTTCGTTCTAGAAATTTCGCGGGCTTGCTCAGCCACCGATGTGGGGTGAGGAGGTTCGTCGGCGGAGCCACGCTTCCGAGGGGAGAGCGCGCGCCCGGGGAGCCTTAGATGTTTGTTTCTTTTTTTTTCTTTTGACCTCCCGGCGTCTCTCCCGCGCGTTATTGCAAGAATTTGGTGGCGCGCCCATTTTTAGCGCTCGTTCTGTGACACTGCCCCCCACTTTCGGAATATTATCTCTTAATATTCAAAACCACACAAACGAGCGCGAACAGTCACCACACACTCTGAAAGACTGTAACACAAACCGTCGCTCATGACACTTCACATTCACAATAGATCGCTCAATACAATTGTACATTGTAACTCAATTCTACAACACATGAAATATAGCCACAGGTACATGAATGCAACACTCCATCACATATTCCAAACAATACAAACGTACAAAGTTCTGTCTTTACAACAATTATACAACACTATACATCACCAATCGCACAGAACACTTTGACTCGCTCGACATACACTTGTGACACAGGATAACAAGAACATTAACACAACATATGGCACTCAGCACTGCCAACCACATTCTGATTCGACTTAAGCACTTATCCTGTGTACTTTGAGCGGCGCTTGCGCCCTTTCTTGCGGTGCTCGCTCGATCTCTTCTTGTGTTTCCATGTTCCTTTTCGGCAAGCCCTTTCCAACGACGATATCTGAGGCGGCGTCTCAGCCATCGTTGTCACTTCCGACACCGTTAACGGGTCATAACGTTCAACGGGTCCTGTCTGTTTATTTACCAGGTCGTTCATGTCACGGCATTGGGCTTGGCTGGCCAACTCCGTCACCATTACACTGTCGGTCTGTTGGGGTCGTGCCGACGTACGTCCAGCTGCCCAGCGCGTGAACTCATTCAACATGATCATCTTCTCATTCACGGTCTCTTGTACCGCGGCTTCACCTTGGGCTCTAGTGAGATCCGTCACGAGCGGCTCCTCCCTTGTATCTCGCGGTCGCTGGGTTGGCGAGGGCTCTATCTTAGGGTCTTCTCCCAAACATTCCGGATCATTCGGTCCTCGCGCCCCGTCGATATTTCCGATGACAAGGTCGTACAGGGGGGCCGTCATGCATAAAGCAGTAACCTTCCCGCTGAAGTACGGGGTTTCAACCTCAATTTTTGCTTCTGGAAGCATCCGAACCGTACGGTCAATTAGGCAAATCGGTTTCGTTTTGCCTGTTAACTCACTTTCCCGTACCAGGTTTCTCCGCACGATAACACAGGAGCTGCCGTTATCTCTTAACACCGTAATCTTTTTGTCCGCAACTTTTCCAGGCAGCGTTGGCATTCCCTTCGAAACACCGGTTGGCTGCTTTGCCATTACCGCACCCACAATAGAAATTTTCTCCCCACTTTTCAACTCTACGAATACATCTGTGACGGCCTTATCATCGGATTTCGGTGCTGCTAGCACACAGGACACCTGGTGAGTTTGACTCGCTCTGTTTCGACATGCGTCTGCTTTGTGCCCAGTCTGACCACATTTGAAACCTTTTACTACCGTGGGGCTCGTGAAGTTAGTTCGGCAGTGGCTAGCACGGTGACCCACTCGGTTACACAGAAAACATCGCGGAATGCTCTCCGGTGCACGCTTCTTTTCCTCGGGAGCCGATTTCTTCGAATCTTCAGGACACTCCTTCTTGACTTTGGCCAAATTAGTGCCACCTTGTGCTTCCAAGAATCGATCAGCTAATTCAAGCCTGTCTTCAAGTGACTTAGCTCTCCTCTCTTTCAAGTACAGTGACAGGCTTGGGTGGCAACTAGTAAGAAATTGTTCTCTAATTAGGAGCTCTCTAAGTTCATCGTACTCCTGCGCTGTCCCTGAAAGTTCAATACATCTGTCGAAATAATGGCTAAGTCGGGTGGCGTACTGTGTAGCCGTCTCACCATCAGCTGGCTTTCCTGTCCGTAATCTGTCCTGGAATCCTTCTACAGTAAATCTAAATCGCTTCAGCAAAGCAGCTTTCACCTTTGCATAGTTGGCTGCATCGGTCGGCGTCTGCCTACCGTACACACTGAGCGCTTCACCACTCAAGTAAGTACTCAAAGCAGTTGCCCATTGATGTTGCGGCCAATTCTGGCTCCTCGCAATCGTCTCAAATTGGTGAAGGTACGCTTCAAGGTCGTCTTTCCTTTCATCAAACGCCACGAGCAGCTTGCTTGGGTTCAAGCGGAAGCCATGATCTTCCCGTTTGCTGCTTTCAACTCTAGCTTGGACGGGAGTTTCACTTCGCTGTTGCAAACGGAGCCGCTCGAGTTCCATCTCGTGTGGTCGCTGCCGTTCCCTTTCCTCTCTTTCTTCTTTCTACTGCCGCTCCTTTGCTTCTCTTTCTTCCCTCGCCCTTTCAGCTGCCAACTTTTCTCTCTCCAGCTCCAATTTCAATTGCTGCTCTTTTTCTTCTTTCGCTCTTTCAGCTGCCAACCTCTCTCGCTCCAACTCAGCTGCTTTTTATTTCTTGGCTCTCTCAGCTGCCAACCTATCTCTCTCCACCACCTCTTTCTCCTTCTGGCTTACCCACTTCCGTAGTTCGGCGCCAGAAAGACCCATCTTCTCACCACGAGCTACTAACTTTTCGAGATCCATTTTGTCTCGCAAATAAAATCTTGCCGCGTGTAAAAAGTATCTGCCTAAATCAGTCTATCGGAACACTCCCCTGCACTCGTTAACGAGAACACAAAATCGTTCCGATAGCACTATCAACACTCGAGACTCTTTCTCACTACTTTGGACACACTGGGCACCAAAAGGTCCTGTCGCGGACGCGAGAATAATTGTCACACACAGGTCCCGTAATTAGGGAGGCGATCGCCGGCCTAATTCCAAGGGCCGAAGTATCAGCCCCCCGAACCGCACCACGAAAGCGTGGACAATTTAGAAGTGGTCCTTTTTGGCGCGCCAGCGGACGCCGGCTGTGGCCCAAAGAACAAGTCAGAGCCGAGAGTTGATAAACAAACAAAATTATACTCTCATTAACGGCAGATCGAAAACAACACACAAGAATGCACACTCCACAATAGTTGCATACAATATATCACCAATCAAACAACGTACTACACAGTACAATCAGCCACACTCGAAACAAAGGACACAGACAACAATACGCACTACAATGCAGTCGCATGCATTGAACAACCAAAACACTTAAAGACTAAAGATATAGAAAACCTATTCAGCCCAAAGTTCTTGGAACAAAAGTCTGAATGATACTCTTCCGAGAATCACTCACTCAAAGTCCAGCCTTGTTGCCGTTCCGCTGCCCCTGAGGTTTCTCTTCCAGGAAACCTCGCGTCTTCAGTTGGCCTCTCTCCAAGCTTCAAACTTCTTCGCCGGAAACACGTCGGCTTCACACACGCAGCTGTTGCCACGCGTCTTCGCTCGATAGCGGTAAACACACGCTCTTGCCTGTAGCTCGAGCCTTCACCCCTCAGGTGGAAATCCTCTTCATCTCCTGCTTTGTCGCTACGGACAAAACCTTCGCCGACTACACGGCGGAATCCCTACGCGCTCTGGCGCTAACTTCCGTCTTCTCCTGCTTTCTCTCGTCTCGGCTGCTCGATTGAATACCTTCCGCGCGAAATTTCAGAAGGTTCTCGTCATTTCGTCGGCGCGATACGCAGCGAAGCCTGGGGAGATGGCGAGACGGTTCGAATGCCCTCCGCGTCGGATGACTCACCTCGGCATGACCACGCCTCTTTCGTTCTAGAAATTTCGCGGGCTTGCTCGGCCACTGATGATGGGGTGAGGAGGTTCGTCGGCGAAGCCACGCTTCCGAGGGGAGAGCGCGCGCCCGGGGAGCCTTGGATGTTTGTTTCTTTTTTTTCTTTTGACCTCCCGGCGTCTCTCCCGCGCGTTATCGCAAGACTTTGGCGGTGCGCCTATTTTTAGCGCTCGTTCTGTGACACCTGACGAATTGTGGCACGCATGCTTCGTTTGCTCGTCTTCCCTGGATGATTCCAACCCAGTAGGCGTTCGCTTTTGTAGAGGCTCACTTAGGCACGACTTGTGCGAATGACGTACTTGAGAGCACAGATTGAGTTTATTGTTCTAGAAAAAGCAGTTGCAGAAGTCTTGCGCGTTACCACAACGAATATGCTTGCTCTCCTTCTCGTTCTGCTTCACTAATATTTTCTTTTGTTCAGCCGGTTTACTTTGCAATTCAGGGAATTCACACCCGAGTATCTACCTCAAGCTTTCAGTATTACTGTTTGCTTGGCCGCTAACTGTCACCCCAGAGTGACATGCAAGCAGTTTGAGAGCTCAGAATTTATTCTATAAAAAACGCTTTGAATGACTTTGCTGTAGAATCCTACCACAAGCATATCACATATGGCATCTTTGAGAAAGAAGCCAGAATGTTTTTGTGAACCTAGTACTTTTTCTCACTGATACAGTCATTTACACTTTCGTGCTGAAGCTTAGCCCTGCATTCACACCTGCCATTCCAGCAATATTTACCATCGGAAAGCAGTGCTGGTTTCAAAGCAGAATCTTGACTTAACCAAGAGTTTTATCAATGAAAGTGATGGTAAAACCAAATTCTCCAGTACCTCGTACACCTCTGGCACGATCACTGCACAATGTATTCAGTCTCTTCTCCAGAGCTGTATCATTTGCACTGACAAAATGCTCGAAACGGTCTAAGTAAGAATCATACGTCTCAGCCACCTTTATCTTATCCAACATCGTCATGGCTGTGGCTAAAGAACAGTAAAAATGCAGTTATTGTATTGTAACCTTTCCGACATTTCAGCACCTGTTGCTGCGTTGCCAAGCCCACACCCGTTGCCACTTCTAAGACGCTGTACGCGCCACCTGCAGGCATTAACTGCTTCAGATAAATGGTTGGTGCAATATTCAGGCAAGACCTCTAACAACATGCTCGTTCCAGGAACGCCTCCCATAGGTGCCGCCTCTCTTTGGGTAGTCAATGCACGGCAGGCCCAAGCGAAGGACGCCTAATTCTCCATCACCATTCTAACTACTTGGCAGCAGCACACAGGTCCACAACACCAGATCGTGTTAACACATCAATACATTCCAGCTTTATATGCTCCAGTGACTGTGACCTCACGAAGTTCTGAGCAGTAGCACACGCTGGCCAGTGTTATAATCATTCTGCTAGGCTAGAACTAAAGGCCACAATGTTTTTTCAAATTACAGTCCTTGAATTATTAGTACGCAGCTGCCACAAGTGCTAGCTGCACAGCATTTTAGGGGCCTTGAAAGTCGTCCATGCACAGATTTCATATGGCGGGTTCACGCTAAAGAAGTGTGCGATGGGCACCAATACAAGGATAGTATTGCACAAAGACGGTTTCTAAAACTTGAAAGTGTTGAAATATTTAAATTTAAGTACATAGCTGAAAATTTATTACAATTATCAGCATTTATACATTAGTTCGGGAATGTGAGGCTGATTCCCAAGCTGCGCGAGAATCTATGCTATCGTCTCGCCAAGGGAACGGATGCTTCTGTCACCGGAACTTCTCGGGTGCTACAGTGATGGTGGAAACAGCATGACACAATTCTCTGAGTCACAAGTATATCGACGGCCATCGAAAACAGTAAGTCGATAAAGTCTATTAAACAATAGTGTAGATGTTGTGCACCTATCTACCTGGCCAGACTTTGTGTCTACAAACGCGTACAAGCTTACTCCAAACATTGACGTCATCAAAGCTTAGTTAATAGACCAGTGGGAGCTTAGCCAGCAGGAGCCGCTAAGTGCCACAATTACGTACTTCGGTTATTTGCAGTACTGAACATATATTTAGCACAGGTTTTAAAACTGCAGCAATCACTGCACAAGCAAAAAATTATGCGATTGTAGAATTGATTCAAATATTTTAAGTAGTCATTCTCTTCATTATATTCTGGCTCGAAACTCTCAAATAACGACTAATTTACCGCCTTCTTTTGTTGATTGAAACATCAGAACTTGTGATCTGTCCCTCTACCGGGCTCTGAAAGGAAGCATTGTTTTAACGCTATCTGAGGCGTCCCTTTTATTTCATCCTTGTGGCACCACCTACTCGAATACATGTGTATAAAAATGGCATATTCTAAAAGCACACACTTCTAAACCATTTTCTTTGTCTAAGGGTCGTGCGTCTGGTAACTACTTTCCGCGAACTACAATTGACAGTAATGTGTATTGTCATAAAACACCACACAATTTGTTAGGATAAATCACTTGCCTCTTGAATTTTTCGGGGGCGCCCACGCTGTAAAGAGAATAAAATGGCAATAGCAGTTTTAAAATACCTCGCGAAACTCAATCCTCAAGCAAGTTTTTAACGAATGTATATAGCAAGACAGTAGTGTTATTCAGCGTGAACAATAATCAAGAATTGTCACTATGAACATCTAAGCAACGCTTACCTTTACACTGAAAGTTCTAGAAAGATTGGAGTTCGAATGAGGCAATACCAGGTTTTTTTTCAATGGTACTGTAGTTGTTGTTTTTTCGCTTACCCTTTTTGCATTGTATACACTGAGGTGGTTTCGTCTTGCAGTACAGACACTTTATATATGAGAAACAATTGTACATCTGACCGCCTGCCCTATTTCCTCCCGTCTTGTTCTTTCCCCAAGATGCCAGAGCGCCAGAACTTTGGTGTTGCTTTTTCGTCGTCACAGTCTACCATTACGGCGAGCGCAAGGAGCTACCAAAAGTTTGACAGGTACGTGATGTCAACTACATTACGGTGTACGTTCCCATTTTTTCTTCAACATTTTTGAGAGTCCGCTAGAAGTGACGTTGATGGGCGACACTAGCTTTAATAGAATGGTTGGTAGCGGCCACGCTGCGACGTCATGATAGATGTAAAACGCTTTTCTTGTCTACTTTGGCTTCTCCGTGGTTGCAACAGTGGGCAGTGCATGGCCTTCAAAAGACGTCAATTAAATTCCTAAGTTGCATTTTTATCATCTGATGCTGTTTGGAGTCGTATTGTTCTTTTTTTGCTTTTCAGTCATCACCGAGACAAGGCAGGTGCCTGCTGACACGTTGCACATAGAGAATCTCGGATAGACATAGTCCTCCCAATTTTGTCGCCTTCATTCGGGTCGACGTGACCCTATGCTCGATGAGGGAATGACTGCGCTTGAAACCACCAATAAATCAGCTCAGCACGCGGCACGCGTTACTCACTCACGTCGTGAAATTGCGCTCTTGGTTTAGTAACAGTCCAGTCCACTGTCGCCTGCATGCCTAGCTCCAGTAATTGTTTGCTGGCAGAGTAAAGTTTGCAGGTCAATAAGGTGCAAGGCGCAGTTGCAGTCTGAAAGTGGTGACCCCTACTGAACTTTAGAGTTGGTAGAGGTATAGTATAACTGGATGGTAGTTCTAACCTGGTAGTTCATTCCGACCAAACTGTAGCTCAAGACTGGGTGCCTGCAATCCACATCGGGCTGCTGCCATGCATTCGAGGTGATCTGTGGCCTCTGATCATTTTGACTAGCTTATCAGGGCCCCACGATAGGCCTAGAACTTTTCCGTTCACCACCCAGTTAACGGCACTGCTCTGGAAGTGGCGGAGCTACGGTTCTTTTCTATTGCCAATCATTGCGGGGCGACTGGCGAAACAAAAATCACGGCCTTGCCGAAGCGAGAAAGGCCTTGGTCATACGAAACCTGCAAGAGGTCTCAATGGTACCCTTTACAGTTCTCGAGTAAGCTTGCTTCAAAATAACACGAGCCCCACATGGGTGGCTTACGGGCTAAGGTACTCGGCTGCTGACCCGTAGGTCGCGAGGTCGAATCCCGGCTGCAGCAGCTGCATTTCCGATGGAGGCGGCAATGTTGCAGGCCCATGTGCTCAGATTTGGGTACACGTTACAGAACCCCACGTGGTCGAAATTTCCGGAGCCCTCCACTGAAGCGTCTCTTATAATCATATGGTCGTTTTGGGACGTTAAACCCCACATATCAATCAATTAAAATTACACGAGTTGGTCAAGGCCAACACGGTGCTGGTTGCACACTGTAGTGTCATCGTCATCGCTATGCTTCATCATAATCATTCACCCACCAACACGCCGCGCGTCTTGGTCAAATGATGCGAAAGTGCGTGATAAGTTCACCCACCTGGTGATTCGGAACACTAGCAGCCGCGGCGCTCTGTTTCAGCCGTCGTAATAACGTGGTGACCTTGTCTGGGCCACTTCGACCACCTTTACGACGTCGTTTCACGTCTCTCTGTCACTCAACACCAAATGCCCGGAAGGCGGTGTCAAAAATGAATTTTCGCACGGAGCTGAACAACAGAACGGTATAACTTTGAAGCGCTGTTGGGGAGAGAAAGTAGTCACTGCCCATCATGTAGCGGTATCGTTGTCTAGGGGAACTTAAGCAGCACCTCAAGTGACTCACGTGTCGATCGTGTCACGGGCGAGAGGATGCCGCAATGGGAAGCACCTACTCTGTCGCCGAGCAACAGGACGTTGCGCGCTATCTAGACGAGTCCACGTACACTTTCTACTGTGCCTCCACGATCCTTGAGGTGCAGCTGCAAGTGCTTCATTGCTTCATGAAGTAGATGGGTGCTGGTCTTCAAGATAACAAAAAAAAGTTGACGTTGTTCGATAGGCAGAAAAAGCTGGGAATCTGGCAACAAAGGGATACAGGGGGCTTCACTCAGTCTAAAGGTTCAGGCTTCATAGACTGTGCCATTGCACCGCAAAGATACAAAGCCGCCCGTACGCTGGGCTGGCGGTCATTTTTGTCGTTTACGTCGCTTTGCTTCTCGTCCCGGTCGCCATGATTAAAAAACAATGACAGCCCAAGAGTCACCAAAGCCCGCAAGGAATCTTCTTAATTCGACTTTTCATGTAAACCTAAGCCCGTGCAATGCTCTAGCCAGGATAGCGGAGTTGTGAACATGAAGACGTTGGATCTAGAGCATATGCGTAATCAAAGACCGCTTCGTGCATTTTTGTTGCTTTCTTTGCATCACTATGTGTGTTTCTTTTTTTCTACTGAGTCAGCATCTACACAAGTTTACTAACCTATCAAGATTACTGCAGATGACACCTTAGTGGTGTGTACTGAGATTACTTTAAATTATGCTGCGTGTACTCTTCGTTGATTGTGATGGTTTTATTGGAAGGGCATGCTCTTCATGCTAATCTTGACCATCATTGTTAGTAAAACATCCTGTTTACCTGCATGGATGTACCTGTGCTCGCCTTTCATTTTCCTCAACTCGTGGAGACGAGCGCTGAACGAGGAAGAAACACAATCCGAAAAAGGCAAAGAGTGATGCAAGCCAGGAAATCATTTGCATCAACGAGCGTGTGTATCACTGCTTTTATGGCACCGCTTCGAAAAGTTCCAACAGAGGCCTGCCTGGCGTAAAGTATGTGCAAATACAACAACAAAATTAATTTTGAGCTTCTGGGTTGGTTTCAGGTTTTTCTATCTGTAGAGGGCTTCTACCCTAGGGAACCCGAACGCTTTGTGTGCAGCCTCAAGGTTTTGACGACCTTCCATAAAAAACGTTGCTCTCAAATTAAGCAATTCATTAAATTGATAAGCGCAACAGTACGGCATACTTTGTGAAAGAAACTAATCGGTTATGTTGCAGTATTTGACTGCAAAATTGATATTGCTACAGCGCATGCTTTGTTGTTTAGGTGTTGTTTGTTACTGCCACGTTTTCATAAATATATCCAACATTCTTCATAGCATTCCCTACGACAGGTCTAGGGTTATGCTACGGTTTTGAAGCTTATTTTCATTAGCCATGTTGTGCTACGTTTCTACGACACTTATCAAAGAATACGCGAAGATTTGAAATACTTGCCCGAAGCGGACCAAAAGTGCGACGGTAGGCTTCACGAAACTGGAACGAATACAGTACAACAACCAGGTGTCAAGCATAGGTGTAGTAAATATTTGCTTCTGTACGTTAAAATAACAGTTTACCAGTGTCTCGTGAATTGTGTATGAGATTTTCTGAGAACAGGAAAACATGGTATTCACTAGAGGTCGTCAGAATAAGTACTGTTGGAGCAGACGTGTTAAGATAAATAAAGACATATTTCAGGACAGAAAATAAAAGGAGCAGTAATTGCTTTCTCAACACTGAAAACAGGTGGTTGTGATAAAGGGGGGGAGTATGAGTTCTTCTGGCAAAAAGGTAATTCCTACTTTCAAATTGTGAAAGTGTTCTCTAGTAATAATTGTGCTCCAAGTAAGTTCACCCAACTTCTTAAAAAAAACGAAACACGAAAAAGCACAACTGCCAGTTCCATTTGAAACGTCCTGAGTTATTCAACCATTATTTCGTGAGTGCGCGGGGTTGCTTGCCACTATAGAAACCGTTGCACCCAAAACCTCTTTTGAAAGTAGAAAATAAATAATGCGTTTTTGTAACTTTCGATTGTTTTGTACACAATACCCGAAATTCCCAGTTTAACAATAACAAAGAAGAGTAAATATTTCACTACGAACAGCGCATAAAGCCAAACTTTCATGAAAACACAACATTCAACTTACACTGCGCGTCGTAGTATCTTTAAATCTTGAGCGAGTGCTTAAAAAATTTTGAGCACACTGTCTACAGTCCAAAGAGTGTTCTGTCTGTTGAGGCGCGGTACACGCATCTTCATTTTTGCGTGAATGTGCAGATTGTGGAAGGTTACAGGGGAGACGTGTGTGTGTGGGAGCCATCTAACTAACTCGACTGCTACAACAAGACGTCCGAATCTTACGGAGGCGCGTCACCTCTCGCGTCGCTCTGCCACCACATGGTTCGTGAGAGTGAGGATGGCAAGATAGCCGAGTGTATGAACGAAAGAGCGTCTTCTAACGACTGGTCCATTTTTAAAATTTATCCGTGAACTATGGTAGACCTTTCAGCTGGAGGTTCCTGCGAAGAACAAATTGCAAGTTCCTGGTACCAATAATGAATTTTTACTGAAAAATTATGTGCTGGTTTTTCTAGCCTGACGCAGGAAATCCGCTTTTGAAAATTGTCTCCAACCATTCTGAACTTCGGTAGAATGGCACTGTCACGTCTTGTATTGGTCACGCAATGAGGAAATTGCGTGTTTATGCCATTAGTACTGTGTTTCTGGAGCAATTTGTTTGGTTGAGCAAGGCTGGGTACCTCCTGACCGTGATGCGGGCCTCAGGCGCACAGCTAAAAAAAAAGCTAAAGGAATGAAATCACCTCCTTACTCTAAATCAGAAGCAAAGTATTCAATTAAGGCAGCAGTAATTTTGTATGTTCAAAGTATTTACCACATACTTAGAAATGTGGTAAAAAACTACCGAGTACAAATGATGTTTTGAGCAGAAAAAAAGTAGAAGGCGTGTGTTTTCGGCAAAACATTTTATGTGTAAAGAGAGCTAGGGACAATAAAAGGCAATAACATTTTGCTGTTTGAAGATTGCACTAAAATGTGCTATATAGCATTCGTAGCACATGTAACCATCGTGCCTAGGGCAGGCAGGGTGATGCTGCAACGCAAAACTAAGGGGGACACTTATCCAGTGCTGATAGCTCACGCAAACACACATCTGGCTAGGCATTGTCAGGGACAGTGGGTGCAAACCTCAGTCTATTAAAGCTGGCTTCTTGTTTTAACCACCCGAATCAAAAAGCGAGGGCATTGCGAAAAGTCAGTTGATCGCAAAACATTAAGAAATGTGCGTCGGCTACACTTTGGTTTTCATTACGAAAAAGTTCATTCCGTTGATACGACACAGTTTTGTTTTTTCTACTTTCTGCTGATAGTCTGTTGCTGCGAGCGCTCTAATGGCATTCATTATCACGATAAATGATAATCATATGCGACAACGATTTTTTTACGAAACCGCATATATGACGTTGGCTACTTAAGCAGATCATTCACAAAAATAAACCAGTACTTACATTGCGCTTGTTTATTATATCTTTCGATTCATTCTTCTTTTTGTCGCGCAAATTGGCTAAAATATCAAATGGTTTCATCTAGGCGAGCTATTAAGTTATGAATGTTTCGGCAAGTTGTTAGGACATAACTGAAAGTGCGAACAACGCCACCTAGTAGTACTTGTAGCGTAACTTCGGAACTACTAAAAATGAACAGCAAAGGGTGCTTACTTTCAACTAGCATTGTTTTGCTTTATTACTACTGTTTCTTTAAGTCAACGGTTGCGTTTTGCAATGGAAATCCTTTCATTCAAAAAAGTAGCGTGTGCATAGGTACTTTTTTGACAGCATGGTCCATGGTCAATTTTTGAATGTTCAGATGCCGACTTTGACGTTGTCACTAGCTTCTAGTATTCTAGCTTCGTTTAAAGATCATTTGCATCCACTGAAACTTACACGCAAGTTACCATCTGGCAATTCGATTTGGTTCACAGACTAAACATTGGGTTTTCGGTGCAATCATTTGTGCTGGCTGATCACATCGAGAAGTGAAAATTTACTTTCACTTTTACACTCAGCTCATTCGGATTCGGTGAAGATGGTCATCAATAATGTTTGTCTACCTCGTAGGAGGTAATGCCCACACTCGGCGAACTGCAGTTTCAAAGTTCGAGCGGCTCTTAGGCGCTGGTTACCCGAGCACCCCCATTTTCATTTTTTCGGAACGCTTTTGAAGTAATTCAAGTATCAAGGAGAGAAATGTGAACCTTAAAATATGTCAGTCGTTAAGAGCTGTGTTGCAGTCAATTTTACGCACAACGTTTCGCGTAGGCAGTTAGAAACCTAAAAACGCATTGGCATCACTGTTGTCTTTATTACACTGGAAAAAGCTATCAAAGTTTCGGAAGCTGGTGAGTCATCCAGCTGCAAATGAAACACGGTACATGCTTTGTTCATTGTGCTACTGGTGTCAAGTGTCTTCTTCCGCTACTCCGAGGTAATAAATACATAAGGCAAACCATGAAATGCTTGATTGACCATTTAAGAGAGCGTAATAATAGGGTGCACGTAGTGTTGTAAGGACATAACAAACTTCACTGCCAGGACTGCGGCTGCGTTGCCCTTTTTGAGCAATTCTAGGACAAGGGCACCTCGCATGCCACGTGTGAGGTAACTCAGGTCCGCCGCATAAGTAAGATTGTCGATACCTGTGTAAGATTCCCATCACTCCAGCTTTAGCGAAAGGAGGTGTAGCGCCCTCGGATTGTGACGCTCGTCAAAGAAGAAGGAGGCATTGGGCCACGCGGTGGGTGCAGCGAGATCATAAAAAAATTATTTCGAAAACTGATCGCTGTCAGGGTGGATCTTCCTCGTGTTAGCTCCGACAGTTAACGGTGACCCGATAAAGAACACTCAACCCTGATCATCCCGCATAGGTCTCGCTGGCTCTACCACCAATCTCACCGGTCCTGACGCCCAAGAAGGTGCCAGACAGAGCGGTGCTGCAGTCGCTGCAATTCACCATGTCAACCTGCAACCATTTTGGCCCAATAGCCCCAGCACATGGTTTCTGCAGGTTGAGGCGCACTTCCGTCTACGGCAAATCACCAGCCAACAGACCAGGTACTGGCACCTGTTGTCCGTCTTATCTGCGGACGTAGCCGACCACTTAGCTGATATTTTAGCGTCGCCGCACCTGAGCCAACCCTACGACACGTTGAAGGTAGCTATAATTTCCCGCAAGTCTGAGATCGAACACAGCAGACTCTAACAGCTCAGTCAGTCAGTCAGTCAATGAAATTTATTTACAAATTGTCCTGAGGAGCCGATTCCCCTCAAGAGGGAGGGTCGGCTGCGGGCCGCACCCACGTGGGGACAGGAAGAGCGAGCCCCTCCGCCAAATTGCGGGCCCTCTGGACAGCCCGGATTTGGACCTCTCGGTCCGAGCTGGTTATTGCCGTCCTCCAGGCAGCTTCTGTGCTGAGAGGCTTGCCATCGCGCAGCGCCGCGCATTGCCAGAGCATGTGGGGTAACGTGCAACGTCTGTCTTCGCAATGAGGGCATTGCGGCTTTATGCTGTCGATAAACTTGCTGTACACTAAAGGCGACGGGTAAGTACCCGTTTGCAGCATTCTTAAAGTGACTGACTGGGCCCTAGAGAGTTGCGGGTGCGGGAGCGGAAAGCTACGCCTGGCCAATTGATAATGTTTGCAAATTTCGTTAAAGGTGAGGAGCGAATCAAGCTGCCGGATGCCATCCCCAAAATTAGATGCCGATTGTCCGTCACGGTGGGACAGTTCGCGTGCTCGGGCATGGGCAAGCTCATTGGCATTGGGGATAACAGGGTGGGCATCCTTGCCCATGTGGGCAGGAAACCAGGTGATGTGGCCGTTGATTTCCGTGCATTGTGGTCTTTTGGTAAGAAGATGGGCCGCCTGCTCACAGACTGACCCGGTCATGAACGCTCGTGCAGCAGCTCGAGAATCAGTGAAAATGCGCGTGCGCATGGGAATCGCCACGGCCATTGCTATAGCAGTCTGCTCTGCCCTAGCCGGCGTGGTATCTCGAAGAGATGCTGCTGTGAGGATTTTACCGTGAAGGTCAGTGACCACAGCCACGAAATTGGATGTGCCGGGTTAATGTGCTGCTTCAACGAACGCCACAAGTTCAGGGGTGGCAGCGGCGGAACTGAGGAGCGACCTAGCCCTAGCGGCCCGGCGGCCGACATTGTAGAGAGGGTGAACATTTCTAGGAATTTGTGAGACCGTAATCTGCTCCCTCAATTTGGGTGGAAGCTGTATCTTTTTGTCTGCTACCATAGTTGGTTCGCAGCCCAGAAACTTCAGGATGCGTCTCCCAGCTTTGGAAGAGGACAGTCGTGCAGCTTGTGCTGTTTGTTGCGCTTCTGCAATCTCACTAAATGTATTATGCATACCAAGAGCCTTGAGCTTTTCCTCATTTGTGTTGTTTGGAAGGCCCAAGATCGTCTTAATGCACTTTCGAATAATCGCATCCAGTTTCCCTTGTTCTTTCCTTTCCCACCTATGCGCGGCGGCAATGTAATTAATGTGACTCAAAAGAAAGGCATTGAAAAGCCTCATGAGGTTGGCCTCACAAAGCCCTCCACGCCTGTTAGACACCCGAAGTATAAGCTTGACCATGCTCTCCGCCTTGGCCGCAATACGAGTCAGAGTATGAGAGTTACTTCCGTGCTTCTCCAGGAACATGCCTAACATCCGAATTTTATCGACACGGGGGATGGCCTGCCCTGACCGTGTGTGAATTTCGATCCTGATCTGTTCCGGCGGAAATGGAATAGTGGTGAACTTGCGTTTCTCCGGCTGTGTGTACAGGAGGAGCTCTGACTTGGCGGTCGACAAGTGCAGCCCCGTGCTATCCAAAACCTCCTCCGTGCACCTGAGGGCCTGCTGGAAGGACTCCTCAACGTCTCCGTCCCTACCCCCAGTGCACCATGTAGTATTATCGTCCGCATACAGCGCATGTCCGATGCGGTCGATACAAGAGAGTTCGAGCGAGAGTTTCCTCATCGCGATAACAAAAATTAGCGGCGAAATGACCGATCCTTGAGGGGTTCCCCTAGGTCCAAGGTGAAATTCCTTGGAGCAGAGGTCCCCGAGCCGAATGGTGGCAACGCGATTCCTGAGAAAAGAGCGGACGAACCCGTAAAAGCGGGCCCCCAATCCCAACTCAGAGATCGAATCCAGTATGTGAGGATGTGAGATATTATCGAAAGCTTTCTCCAGATCGAGTGCAAGGATCCCTCGGACATGTCTGGTGTCTATGTCGAGAATTTGATGTTTAATCATTTTCATAACGTCCTGCGTAGAGAGCGCAGGACGAAAGCCAATGAGATTGGAAGGGAAGAGCTCGTTTTGTTCAATGTGATGGGAGATTCGGTTAAGGATTGCATGTTCCGCGACCTTACACACGCAAGACGTTAGCAAGATCGGTCGGAGCGTGCCGAGCCCGAGAGGTTTACCAGTCTTGGGAATGAGGACGACAGAGGCCGTTCGCCACTCCTTCGGCACCTGCCCCGACTCCCAAACCCAGTTGACCTCGTCAGTTAGCAGCTCAATGGATCTATCGTCCAGATTTTTAAGTAGCCTGTTAGTGATACCATCCGGCCCGGGAGCCGATTTTCCATTGAGATCAAAAAGGACCGCCCTGATCTCTGCCGTGTTGAAGGGGGAGTCCAGCTCCGCATCCTTCAGACCAGAGAAATCCGGGTAGCCTGCATCCGTGGTAGCCCCCAGGGGGAGGTACCTATCCACCAGCTGTTGTAAGATTTGATCATTGGAGAGCCCAGCAGACCTCTCCTTGTGAATGAGCCGATCAACAGTGTGTTTCTGATTAGCTTTAGTTTGCTTATCTCCCAGGAGGTGCTTGAGAATGTTCCATTTCGCCCCTGACCGCATCTACCCATCGACAGCGTTACAGACCTCATCCCATTGTTGTCTGGCCAGGGTTTGGCTGTACGATTCAATCTCCTGTTTGAGCAGAGCAATTTTCTTTCTGAGCCGCCTGTTGAGTCGCTGCGTACGCCATCTGTTAAGTAAGGAGTTTTTGGCTTCAAGGAGCCTCGCTAGGCGGCTGTTCATGCGTTCCGTTTTAAGATCCGTCTCCACCACCTTAGTGGCAGCTTTAACATCTGCCTTAAGACGCTCAAGTAGCTGGCCAAGGTCATCGTACTCTTTTTCATCGCTTTGTCTGAGTTCCCGAAAGGCATCCGAATCAACAATTTCGAAAACCCGCGGCGGCGGTGCTTTAACATCTGTCACAAAACGAGCGCTAAAAACGGGCGCGCCGCCAAATTCTTGCGATAACGCGCCCGAGAAACGCCGCGAGGTCAAAAGAAAAAAAGAAAACAAACAGCCAAGGCTCCCCGGGCGCGCGCTCTCCCCGCAGAAGCGTGGCTTCATCGACGAACCTCCTCACCCCACAACGGCGGCCGAGCAAGCACTCGATTTTTCCAGAATGAAAGGGGCGGGGTCATACCGAGTTGACTCATCGGCCGGAGAGGGCATTCCAACCGTCTCGCCCTCTTCCCAGCTTTCGCTGCGTATCGCGCCGACGAAATGACGAGAAGCGTCTCGAATGTCGCGCGCAAGGTATTTAACCGAGCAGCCGAGATGAGAGATCAGGAGGAGACGGAAGTGAGCGCCAGAGCGCGTAGGGATTCCGCCGTGTAGTCGGCGAAGGTTTTGGTCCGTAGGGACGAAGCCGGAGAAGATGATTTCCACCTGAGGGGTGACGGCTCGGGCTACAGGCAAGAGCGTGTGTTTACCGCTATTGAGCGAGGACGCGTGGCAACAGCTGCGTGTGTGAAGCCGACGTGTTTCCGGTGAAGAAGTTTGAAGCTTGGAGAGTGGCCATTTGAGGACGCGAGGTTTCCTGGAAGAGAAACTTCGAGAGCTGCGGAACGACAACAACGCTGGACTTTTAGTGAGTGATTCTCGGAAGAGTATCATATAGACTTTGGTTCCAAGAACTTTGGACTGAATAGGTTTTCTATCTCTTTAGTCTTTAAGTGTCTTGGTTGTTCAATGCTTGCGACTGCATTGTAGTGCGTATTGTTGTCCGGGTCCGTTGTAATAAGTGTGGCTGATTGTATTGTGTAGTACGTTGATTGATTGGTTTGATTGGTGACATATTGTATGCAACTAATGTGGAGTGTGCATTTTGTGTATTGTTTTCGATCTGCCATTATTGAGAATATAATTTGTTTGTTTATCAACTCTCGGCTCTGACTTGTTCTTTGGGCCACAACCGGCGTCTGCTGGCGCGCCAATAAGGACCACTTCTGAAATTGTCCACGCTTTCGTGGTGCGGTTCGGGGGGCCGATACTTCGGCTCTTGGAATTAGCCCGGCGATCGCCTCCCTAATAAACGAGACGTGTGTGACAATTAATCTGGCGTCCGCGACAGGACCTTTTGGTGCACAGTGTGTTCAAAGTAGTGAGAAAGAGCCTCGAGTTGTTGATAGTGCTATCGGAACGATTTTGTGTGTTGTTCAGTGTTCTCGTTAACGAGTGCAGGAGAGTGTTCTGATAGACTGATTTAGACAGATACTTTTTGCACGCGGCAAGGTTTTATTTGCGAGTTGCGAGACACAATGGATCTCGAAAAGTTAGTTGCTCTTGGTGAGAAGATGGTTCTTTCTGGCGCCGAACTACGGAAGTGGGTCACCCAGAAGGAAAAAGAAGAAAAAGAGAGAGCCAAAGAAGAAAAAGCAGCCGAGCTGGAAAAAGAGAGGTTGGCGGTCGAAAGAGCCAAAGCGGAAAAAGAAGCTGAGTTGGAGAGAGAGAGGTTGGCAGCAGAGAGGGCCAAGGAAGAAAAAGCAGCTGAGTTGGAGAGAGAGAAGTTGGCAGCCGAAAGGGCGAAAGAAGAAAGAGAGGCAAGGGAGCGACAGCTGAAAGAAGAAAGAGAGCTGCAATTGAAGTTGGAGCTGGAGAAAGAAAGACTGGCAGCTGAGAGGGCGAAAGAAGAAAGAGAGGAAAGGGAACGGCAGCGACAGCACGAGATGGAACTCGAGCGGCTCCGTTTGCAACAGCGAAGTGAAACTCCCGTCCAAGCTAGAGTTGAAAGCAGCGAACGGGAGGACCACGGCTTCCGCTTGAACCCAAGCAAGCGGCTCGTAGATTTTGATGAAAAGAAGGACGACCTAGACGCGTACCTCCACAGATTCGAGATGATTGCGAGGAGCCAGAATTGGCCGGAACAGCAATGGGCAACTGCTTTGAGTACTTGCTTGAGTGGTGAAGCGCTCAGTGTGTACGGTAGGCTGACGCCGACCGATGCAGCCAACTATGCAAAGGTGAAAGCTGCTTTGTTGAAGCGATTTAGATTTACTGTGGAAGGATTCTGGGACAGATTTCGGACAGGAAAACCAGCTGATGGGGAAACGGCCACGCAGTATGCCGCCCGACTTTGCCATTATTTCGACAGATGGATTGAACTTTCAGGGACAGCACAGGAGTACAATGAGCTTAGAGAGCTGCTAATTAGAGAACAATTTCTTACTTGTTGCCACCCAAGCCTGTCGCTGTACTTGAAAGAGAGGAAGGCTGAGTCACTTGAAGGAATGCTTGAATTGGCTGATCAATTCTTGGAAGCGCAAGGTGGAACTAATTTGGCCAAGGTCAAGAAGGATTGTCCCGATGATTCGAAGAAATTGGCTCCCGAAGAAAAGAAGTGTGCACCAGAGAGTATTCCGCGATGTTTTCTGTGCAACCGAGTGGATCATCGCGCGAAAAACTGTCGAACGATCTTTACGAGCCCTACGGCAGTAAAATGTTTCAAATGTGGTCAGACTGGACACAAAGCAGATGCATGTCGAAACGGAGCGAGTCAAACTCACCAGGTATCATGTGTGCAAGCGGCACCAAAATCTGATAATATTGCTGTCACCGATGGATTCGTAGAGTTGAAAAATGGGGAGAAAATTCCTATTGTTGGTGCCGTAATGTCAAAACAGCCAACCGGTGTTACGAAAGAAATGCCAACGCTGCCTGGAAAAGTTGCGGAAAAAAAGATTACGGTGTTAGGAGATACCGGCAGCTCCACTGTTATCGTGCGGAGAAACTTGGTAGGGGAAAGCGAGTTAACCGGCAAAACGAAACCGGTTTGCTTAATTGACCGTACAGTTCGGATGCTTCCCGAAGCAGAAATTGAGGTTGAAACCCCATACTTCAGCGGGAAGGTTATGGCTCTATGTATGACGACCCCCCTTTACGACCTTGTCATCGAAAACATCGCCGGGGCGCGAGGACCGAATGATCCGGAATGTTTGAGAGAAGACCCTAAGATAGAGCCCTCGCCAACCCAGCAACCGCGAGATACAGAGGAGGAGCATCCCGTGACGGATCTCACTAAAGGCCAAGGTGAAGCTGCGGCGCAAGAGACAGCGAAGGAGAAGACGATCGTGTCGAATGAGTTCACGGGGTGCACAGCTGAATTTACGTCGGCACGACCTCAACCGAGCGACAGTGTAAAGGCGACGGAGTCGGCCAGCCAGGTCCAATGTCGTGACATGAACAAGTGGGTGACAGGATCGGTTGAGCGTCATCACCCGTTAACAGTGTCAGAAGTGATAACGATGGCTGAGACGCCGCCTCAGACCACGTCGTTGGAAAAGGCTCGCCGAAAAAGAACAAGGAAAAACAAGAAGAAATCGAGCGAGCACCGCAAGAAAGGACGCAAGCGCAGCTTGAAATACACAGGATAAGTGTTTAAGTCGAATCAGAATGTTTTGGGCAGTACTGTGTGACATATGATGTGTTAATGTTGTGTTAACCTGTTTCACAAGTGTCGAAGTGCTGTGCTGTGATGTGATGTATAGTATTGGACCATTGTTGTAATGAGAGAACTTTGTACACTTGTATTATTGGGACTGTGTGGTGGAGTGTTGTACTCATGTGCTTGTGGTTGTGTTTTCACGTGTTGTGTAATTGAATTACAATGTACAATTGTATTAAGTGATCTATTGTGAATGTGACGAGTCATGAGCGACGGACTATGTTACAGTCTATGAGAATGTGTGGTGACTGTTCGCGCTCGTTTGTGTGGTTTTGAATATTATGAGATAATATTCTTAAAGTGGGAGGCAGTGTCACAAAACGAGCGCTAAAAACGGGCGCGCCGCCAAATTCTTGCGATAACGCGCCCGAGAAACGCCGCGAGGTCAAAAGAAAAAAAGAAAACAAACAGCCAAGGCTCCCCGGGCGCGCGCTCTCCCCGCAGAAGCGTGGCTTCATCGACGAACCTCCTCACCCCACAACGGCGGCCGAGCAAGCACTCGATTTTTCCAGAACGAAAGGGGCGGGGTCATACCGACTTGACTCATCGGCCGGAGAGGGCATTCCAACCGTCTCGCCCTCTTCCCAGCTTTCGCTGCGTATCGCGCCGACGAAATGACGAGAAGCGTCTGGAATGTCGCGCGCAAGGTATTTAACCGAGCAGCCGAGATGAGAGATCAGGAGGAGACGGAAGTGAGCGCCAGAGCGCGTAGGGATTCCGCCGTGTAGTCGGCGAAGGTTTTGGTCCGTAGGGACGAAGCCGGAGAAGAAGATGATTTCCACCTGAGGGGAGACGGCTCGGGCTACAGGCAAGAGCGTGTGTTTACTGCTATTGAGCGAGGACGCGTGGCAACAGCTGCGTGTCTGAAGCCGACGTGTTTCCGGCGAAGAAGTTTGAAGCTTGGAGAGTGGCCATTTGAGGACGCGAGGTTTCCTGGAAGAGAAACTTCGAGAGCTGCGGAACGACAACAACGCTGGACTTTGAGTGAGTGATTCTCGGAAGAGTATCATATAGACTTTGGTTCCAAGAACTTTGGACTGAATAGGTTTTCTATCTCTTTAGTCTTTAAGTGTCTTGGTTGTTCAATGCATGCGACTGCATTGTAGTGCGTATTGTTGTCCGGGTCCGTTGTATTAAGTGTGGCTGATTGTATTGTGTAGTACGTTGATTGATTGGTTTGATTGGTGACATATTGTATGCAACTATTGTGGAGTGTGCATTTTTGTGTATAGTTTTCGATCTGCCATTATTGAGAATATAATTTGTTTGTTTATCAACTCTCGGCTCTGACTTGTTCTTTGGGCCACAACCGGCGTCTGCTGGCGCGCCAATAAGGACCACTTCCGAAATTGTCCACGCTTTCGTGGTGCGGTTCGGGGGGCCGATACTTCGGCTCTTGGAATTAGCCCGGCGATCGCCTCCCTAATAAACGGGACGTGTGTGACAACATCGAGGGAGATAGACGCGATGAAATGGTCGCTCCCCAAGTTCCCATGCAAGTTCTGCCAGAAAGGGCACTCGACGTTCCTGACAAAAGCCAGGTCCGGCGTGGTGTCCCTTGCTACAGAATTGCCGAGACGTGTGGGAAACTTGTGATCAGTAACTACTAACATATTAAGATTGGTAGTATGCTGCAGAAGCACCCGCCCCTTAGCCGTATTATTGATATAGCCCCATGTCTGATGTTGCGCATGGAAGTCGCCAGCAACTGTCAACGGAGCCGAGCCCGCGATTTTGGAGGCTTTGCAGAGAAGCGCTATAAAAGTTTCCCGAGTATCAGATGGTGAGCTATAAACGTTGAGAATGAATAGGTGCTCCTTAAGCCGAGAGTTTGGGATTAACTCAATGAGTATGTGTTCCACCTTTAGGTCTGGACGTACATCGCGAACCTCAAAGGAGAACTCTTTGGATATCAGGGTGGCGACCTCGCGTTTTCCTTCCCCCCCAGCAGGCCACGGAGCGATAACCCCGGAGGGCCACCTCTCCATTAAAGGTCTCCTGGAGGAGTATTACGGCTGGCTTATTCTCATGTGAGCTGACGAACTGCTGCGAGACTGCCTTCTTCCTGTGGAAGCTCGCGCAATTCCATTGTCAAATGACTAATGTTTTATTTAGCTTCGCCATGATTGCTACTTAGGTTTTGCTCCACCACCACCACCCTTGCAGAAAGGGACTGGATGACAGAGCTGACACCAGCGATGGCCTCCTTAATTTCATGGACCACTCCCATAATTTCCTGTTTAAAGTCACTGAACTCCTTCTCGATATCTACCGGAGGGTCAGCGGCTTTTCGCTTACCGCCTCTAGGTTGTGCCTCGGCCTGCTGCACTTTCACCGCCCCTTCCGGCGTGCGTTCGCGCTGTCCAAGCTCCTCAACTAATGCTTTAATCTCCTGAAGCTCACTCCTCAGAGTTGCATCCTCACGCTCTAGCTGCTGTATTCTAGCCGTAGCTTGCTCTGGCAACTGGCGCTGCACGATAGTGCGAGACTCACGTTTTGGGCCCACTCGTTCACCCCAGGTAGGTTCCTGCTGAATCCGGGTACAGGAGGCAGACCTATCCCTCGAGCGAGAGCGGTGACCCGCACCCCGCCCAGAGTTATCAAGGCCACCCCCCTGGTTGAACCCAAGCCCGGGAGCTTGCTGTGGCACGAACTCCACGCGCTGCTTGTTTGCTTTTCTCCGTCGTCGCCTTCTACGCCGAGCGATGTAGGAAACCTGGTACCTGCTTTTGCAGGCCCGATCCGCCGTCGGATGCGCTCCTCCACAGATGGAGCACTTCGGCTGGCACGTATGATTCTCAGGGGGCGATAAGACCCCACAGTCCGGGCAGGTGATGACTGTAGGAGTGGGACAAACGTCCGAGTGATGTCCCAGCTTTCCGCAGGTTCGACAGGCGTCGATTTGTCGTCGGTAGAGCGTGCACCGGATCAGGTTCGTCCCACACATGACGTAGTTTGGAACTTTCATACCGTCAAACAGGACGATCACCGTGGGCGTTTTCTTGATGCGCCGTACTCCAAGAACCTTCGAATTTCTTGCGTGCACGAAGAGCTCACCAAGCCGGTCATCAGAGAGCTAAGGGTCAATACCGCGAACAACTCCTCTGCACGTATCCCCGGGTGGCGTCACGTAAGCAGAGACTTCATGGAGCGTTTCTCCCACTCGAATTTGCTTCACTTTAGCGTAGGCTTCTGCGTTCCTAGCGTGTGGCGTGCTGATCACAAAAATGTTCTGCATTTCATTGGCACAAACAATATCTTCCTCAGCCTGCAGCGGGCCGAGACAAGCAGCCATCACCAAAGCTTGGGTAACCTTGATTCCACTGACCTTGCGCACATTCATGCCTCCCTTGGGACGTACGACAACCCGGTAGTGATCTTTAGGCAATCGCGGCAGGCGCGACGCGGCGATGAGCTTGTTTATCGGCCCCTTCGGGTGCGCTGGACGGGCGGCACGATGACCGGCACTGGGGCCAGGGCTGTCGCCGGGCGTAAAATCCTGACGCTGCTTCTTCCGAGAGTGGGCAACAATCCATCCGGAGGCTTCATCCTCCTGCCTGGAGATTTCTTCGCCGAAGACCATCTCCTCGAGCGGCATCCTCAAAGCGTCTCGCTCGGCAGGCCGAGCTGAGCGCCAACGTGGCACAGGGTGAAACACCCAAATAAAAGTTCGAAAACTTGACCTACCCGCAAAAGTCGGGTATCCACTCGATCCTTGAAAGAAACTGGATCAGATGAGTCGAAAAACCGAGGTCGATCGGCAAATTTGCGGTCAAAAACATTTACAAAAGCAGGAGCCGATGCGAGCGCGTCCGGCTCGTGTCTAGCAAGCGGCGTTCCTGGCCTCTCCTAACCATATACAGCTTTCGCTGTAAAGGAGGAAAAATTCTACCATCTCCTACCAAAGGAAACCATGAGCATGCGAAGCAGCGCAGTCCTCTAACAGCTCATCACGGCTACAAAGCTTGGTGACAATCGCCCATCACAGCTCCTGCGATGCATGCGCCAGCTTCTTGGCGGCCCCTCCGCCCCTCAAGATAAGAAAATGTTACGTAAGTTGTTCCTCCAGCGCTTACCGCCGAGCATGGTCCCGGTCCTCGCAGCTGCAGGAGATGTCCCAGTAGACACACTCGCTGAAATGGCGGACCAAGTGGCGGACTACTCGTGGGCACAAAGTCTCAACGCCGTTACCACACTCCCACCAGCCACCGCTGCAAACGCGCCACTCGCGAGCATCAAGAACCGTTTTGACGCCATTGTCAGGCGCCTCGATGACTTTGTACCTGCGCATCGTCGACCATCACCCCGGTTGAAAATGCACAGTCACTCTCCGATGCCTCCAAGTTTTTCGGAACTTCAGCCAACTGACGCGCCGCGGGACGTCTCATCCTCAACCGCATGCTGGTACCACCGTCGATTAGGTCCTTCTGCTCTCAAGTGAACTCGACAGTGCTCCTGGTAGGGGAAATGTGAGCACCAGCCTCTGACGGCGGCAAGTGGTACTGGTCGAAAATCATCCCGCCTTTTCTATGTTTCTGATAAAATCACTGGCGCTTGCTTCTTAGTGGGCACAGGAGCCCAGGTTAGCGTCTTCCTGGCCACGTGTGCAGATCGCCATCGCAACGAACAGACCTGCCCACTCCAAGCGATCAACAATTCCGCCACTCGCACATATGGCCAACGCTTTATTACACTTCACTTGGACTAGGCCGTAGATTCCGCTGGATTTTTATTCTCGCTGTCGTCTCGCAAGCTGTTCTTGGAGCTGACTTCCTCAGTTTTTTAACCTTGCTGTGGACATGCATACTCATCGCCTCATTGATCTCAACATCCACCTCTCCATGAACGGTGTACTTTGTACTTTCTCGCCAACGGGACTGTGAGCTCTCGCACCTGCTTCGCCGTATGCAAAAATACTCGCCGACTTTCCCACCATCACGAAGCCGCACACCAGAGAGTCACCGGTGAAGCATTCCATCACTCACCACATTGTGACCACTGGGCCTCCCGCTTTTACACAACCCCGTCGACTATCTGGAGAACGCCTCGCCATCGCCCGCCGTGGATTTGAGCACATGCTTGAACTCGGCATTGTGCGGGCTTCCTCCAGCAACTGGGCTTCGTCACTCTACATCGTGCCGAAGAAAGTTCCTGGCGACTAGAGACCATGTGGGGATTACCGCGCTCTCAATTCCCACACCTTACCCGACTGCTATCCTCTTCCTCACATACAGCATTTCACGTCAAATTTGGCTGGCTGCACAATCTTTTTCTAAGATTGACTTAGTGAAGGCTTACTATCAGATTTCTATAGAACCCGGCGATATTCCGAACACGACCATAACCACCCCATTCGCTGTGTTGGGATAGTTGAGGATGCCTTTTGAATCGCGCAACTCTACTCACAGCATTCAGCGTACTATCAACGAGGTCACGCGAGGTCTCCATTTCTTATTTGCCTACCTCTTTGTAGCAAGCTCATCCGGCCCTGAGCATGAAGCCCACCTGCGCACCCTGTTCCACCGCCTGGATGCTTACGGCCTCATAATCAATCCCTATATTTGCCTCTTCGGCGTCACTACAATAGAGTTCTTAGGCCACCTTGTCACTCCAAAGGGTATCCAATCACTCCTCAGTAAAGTGAAAGCTATTCAAGATTTTCCACCCCCGACTTCACTAAAGAGACTCCGAGAATTTCTGGGCCTACTAAATTTCCATCGCCGCTTTCTTTCAAAGTGTGCCACATTCTTAAAGCACTTGACCGACCTATTGGCTAAAAAGAAAGATCCAGCTGTGCGCTGGAGTGGACCGAGGACGCTGCATCTGCCTTCGACACTACCAAGAAGGCTCTGGCAGACGCCACGAAGCTCATACATCCCGTCCCTAATGCCCCAATTCGTCTCATCACCGATGCATCAAGCGTGGAAGTTGGCGCCGTTCTCGAGCAGCATGTATTCGATTGGCAGCCGTTGTGTTTTTCCTCGCAAAAACTGTTGCCACCGGAGGCAAAATACAGTACATTTTCCCGAGTACTCCTAGCGGCATACCTCGTCATCAAACTCTTTCGTCATTTATTGGAGAGCCGGGACTTTTACGTCGTCACATACTACAAGCGCCTGACGTTTGCCTTCCATAGCAATCCCGGCAATTATACTGCATGGGAGATCCGTCAACTATGCTCTATTTCCGAGTTTACTTTGCATCTCAGACACGTACATGGGCAGAAAAATGCTGCTGCTGATGCAATATCCTGCATCGATGCCTTGTTGACCCAGCCACTACTAGACAATGAAGCGCTAGCACCTGCCCAAAACAACGATCCTGAGCTGCATCTTCTTCATTCTTCATCCACGTCTCTATCGTTCACTGAGTGCCCGTTTCTATTTTCTACCTCAATAATAACGCGCAAAATATCTACTGGTGTCCCTGGGCCCTTCGTGCCTTAAGCCTTTTGTCGTGCAATTTTTGATCAATTGCACATGAGTCATCTTAGTATTCTTGCAACCCAGAAGCTAGTAACATCTCGTTTTCTTTGGCCAAGCACCAATGCTGATGTGCGACGCTTGGCGCAAACCTGACTTGAGTGCCAGCGTGTTAAAGTTCACCGTCACACAATCATGGTAACATCCCACTTTCGGCGTCCAGACGTAAGGTTTTCCCACATCCATCTAGACATCGTCGGCCCTCTTTCGTCATCGCAAGGAGCCTGTTACCTGCTGACATGTGTGGATCACTTCACCAGGTGGCCCGAAACGTTTCCAATGTCCGACTATAGTGCACAAAGTGGTGGTGATGGTGGTGGTGGTCGTGGTGGTGGTGCAGCAAGTGGGGTTAGCATGGCCTGTGTAGCCGGAAATTGTTCCGCCTGAGCATCTCCTGAATTTGAAAATTGTCACTACGTGTCAGACAGCCCAGTGTCTCGCAAGAAGACCAACAAAATTCGTTACACGTTTCTCTTAGTTGCCAAGGGTCCTTCAGGAAAGATGACGTCATCAACTGACCACGGTGCCTATGAAAGCCTTTTCTCAAGGTCCGGATCATCGTTGCTCTTTGAACATCAAACTGTGGGCAAAGCCAAATGAAATGTTCAATATCCCCGATGTCACCACAGAAGGCACAAAACGGGGAAGCGTATCTCCTAGTCTTGATTCACCAGGCCGGGGTGTATGCGGAGCCAGTTTTTATGCGGTACAACCGCGTCGCTTGTTTACGAGAAAGTCCATGAATTACACATGCTTGGTGTGGAAACGCCTTGAAATGATTGCGTATCACATCTTTGTTGTACTGGTAAGTCTTGGGAGTTCTTACTTTAGGAACAGATGTACGTGCTTCGCATGCAAGGGCATCAGTCTTTCTATTGCCTTCAATGCCAACGTGGGACGGGAGCCACTGGTACTTTATATTAAAACTCTTGCCATTTAGGCGTTTGATTAGTGCCAGAGATTGCCTGGTGAACTTTTCTTTAGGTAGGCCACGATGCAGTCTTTGTAGCGCTGATTACTGCACAAACAGTTGCCAAGGCTCCACAAACAGTTGCCAAGGATTTCACAAATAGCTGGGTGTCGCGCTTTGGATGCCCTTCTGGCGTCACCACTGATCGCGGTCGTCGATTCCGATCGGCCCTTTTCACTGCACTTGCCAGTATCCTGGGCATTCGACACATCCACACGACTGCCTACCATCCTTCTGCTTATGGCAAGGTCGAACGGCTTCATCGACGACTCAAAGCTGCCCTCTCTTCCCACCAGCAAAGGGAGCGTTGGCTCGACCACCTCCTCTTCGGACTTCTGGGCATCTGATCAGAATTGAAAGTGGATCTCGGCTGCCGATCAGCTGAACTAGTCTATGGAGTTTCTCTGCGTCTTCCAGGAGAATCATTCGAGCCATCATCACCACCTTCCACTCACAATGCCTCGACGTACGTTAGAGAGCTGCGTACCATATTTTGGGACATGGCTCCTGAGATTCCTGCTGACCGACACCTCCCCCCTCTGTCTTCGTCAGCCAGGATCTGCATGACTGCAATCACGTCTTTGTTCGGCGTGACCAAATACAGCCACCACTCACATCAGCCTATATTGGCCCATTCCGCGTACTCCATCGTAAACCTAAAACGTTTACGCTGTACATCATTGACCGTGAAGACGTCGTGGCTCCTGGTCGACTGAAACCTGTGTATATTGCCGCCCTCGCGGCCACAGGGTTTCAATCTTCATTCTTGATGCCCACACGCAAGCATGTACACTGGGCGACTCCTCAGGTGACTCCTGTTACGTCGCGAGTAAACGGCTCAGTAACCAAGCAAGAACAAGGAAGGTTTATTTTGCGTGTCTCGCTTTTATGTGCTCGGCGTTGGCGATGACGTCATGACATGATTGGCGCCACGCTTGCATGACGTAGCACATTTCCCCCTTTTACCAGTTAAACCTTTGAGGTGGTCGCCGTAGCCTGTTGGACCGGCGAAGCGGCGGCGGTGCCTCAGGTTGGCTAGAGGGCGTTGACCCCGCCGGCGTAGGGTCAGCCATGCCGGCTGGCATTGGCGAGGTTTCGTTAGTGGTGGTGGTGGTGGATGTTGTAGCGCCCCCTGGCTGCGTCGTGTTCGAGTGCTTCGGAGTGCGCAGCCGCAGTTGGTTCGCATGACGACGTTGCTCGCCGTCCGGCATAGACACAGTCACCATCTGAGCCCCTTGGGTACTGGTGACCACTCCCGGCAACCATTTTGGCCGGCTGTGGAAACTTCTCAGCGACACCGGCTGTCCTGCACAGAACGGCATGTTGGAGGAGCGCTCTTCAAGACGCGGTCTCCACCTGCACTTGAAAGGCAACAGTCTAGCCTGGTCCGTAGCTGATAACCCAGCAGTAGTTCGGACGGAGACTTCCCAGCCTTTACCGGTGTCCGTCGGTATCGGCATAAAAACTGACTGAGACATTCAATGAATGTGCCAGCCCCTTGGCTTTTTCGAAGGCCTTCCTTGATCGGGCGAACCGCGCGTTCCGCCAGGCCATTTGACTGCGGGTGGTAAGGCGCCGTCGTCACGTGGTTGACCCCGTTCATTCTTACGAACTTATAAAACTCGGCTGAGACGAACTGTGGCCCATTATCTGAAACAAGTGTATGTGGCAGTCCAAACCTGGCAAATATGGGCCTCAACGCTTCCACGGTGGCTTCTGATGTACTCCACCTCGATATGGTCTCCAGCCACTTTGTTTCAGCGTCTACGACCACCAGTAGCATGTGTCCTTCGACGGGGCCTGCGTAGTCGTTGTGCACTCGAGACCATTTCCGGCCCGTTTCTGGCCATGGTGCCGGAACCTGCGCAGGAGGCATTGCACTCGTTTGAGCACACCTCTCACATTCGCGTACTATCCTTTCGATGTCGGCATCCAGCCCTGGATACCAAAAAATGGTTCGAGCAAGGTTTTTCATTGCCGCCATCCCTGGAGGTGTTTCATGTAGGAGCCTCAAAAGACACCCAGCAGCCGCTGATGGCACTACTATTCTATGTCCCCAATAAATCAAGTCCTGATTCACCGTCAGCTCATCCTTTTTTTCGGAAGAACGGCCGGAATCTCTCCTCGGACTCTGTCAGGTACTGCGACCAGCCCTGCAGGATCCACTTTCGCACCTGCTGTAACATAGCTTCACGGATGGTTAGAACCGCCAACTCTTTCGCACTGATGGGTGCCGCGTTCACAGCTTCAGCGTATAATACATACTCGGGAGCGTCGTCTTTTACGTTATCAAGCTGCCCCCATGGAATAGGGAGTCGGCTGAAGGCATCTGCGTTTACGTTTTCAGATCCTTTACGATAGGTTAGGCTGTATCGATATCCACCCAACAGCAGGGCCCAACGCTGAATGTGGGCAGCGGCCATCGGCGGAATTCCCTTGTCTGGACTGAACAGTCCGGTTAACGGTTTGTGGTCGGTTACTAGTTCGAAGTAGGTCCCA
This sequence comes from Rhipicephalus microplus, assembly GCF_013339725.1. Taxonomy (NCBI): domain Eukaryota; kingdom Metazoa; phylum Arthropoda; class Arachnida; order Ixodida; family Ixodidae; genus Rhipicephalus; species Rhipicephalus microplus. Next base: position 122,001,026 of record NC_051168.1, read on the forward strand.
TACAGATAGTCTCTGAACCTGGTCACGCCAAAGACGAGGGCGAGGGCCTCCTTTTCCAACTGGGAATAATTTTTCTCGGCTTTTGTCAATGTTCGTGACCTGAATCTGATAGGGTAGTATATTCCTCCGACTCGATGCGACAACAATGCTCCCAGGCCTACTGCTGACGCGTCGCAAGCTAAGCGAATGAGATTGCTTGGGTCAAAATGCACCAAATGTTTTGCATTCTTCACTGCTTGTTTGGCTGCCTCGAAATCATTGTGCTGTTGTCTGCCTCAGACATATTTTACGACCTTTTGCCAACAATGCGTATAAGGGAGCTAGTAAGTTCAACACACTGGACGAAAACTTGCCGTAGTAATTTAACAGACCTAAAAAAGCTTTCAGTTCTGTTACCGAAGTGGGCTGGGGGGCGTCGGGCAGTGCCGTGATGTTGTCGCTTTTGGGGCGTAGGCCGTGTCTGTCGATGCAGTGTCATAGAAAGGTGACTTGCTTTTGCCTGAACTTGCATTTTTTCCGTCGTAGGCGCAGGCCGTGTTCCCTCAGGTGCTGTAGCACTTGCCACAGGATCCTGCAATCGTTTGCTTATTCCGATACAATTATGTCGTCCAGATATACCTGCACGCCGGGGATCCCGCTGAGCACGGCCTTCATGCGTCGCCGGAAGATTGCTGGCGCTGACGACACTCCGAACGGCAGCCTGTTGAAACAGTAGAGACCCTTGTGCGTGTTAAAAACGACAAGACTCTTCGAGTCCTTGTCAAGGGGCAGCTGATTATAGGCGTTCCTCAAGTCCAATGTGCTGAAAACTTTTTCGCCGTTGAGGTTCGCAAAGATATCGTCAACCCGCGGCAGCGGATATTGCTCCCTTATGATAGCTGCGTTCACCGGGAGCCGGAAGTCGCCGCATAATCGCACCTGTCCATCTTTCTTGACTACGGGCACCACGGGTGTGGCCCATTCGGCCAATTTTACCGGTGATAACACCCCTTCGTTTACCAGCCGATCTAACTCTTCTGATATCATTTGTTTGAGCGCATACGGCACCGTCCACGCCTTACCAAACCGGGGTCTTGCGCCTTCTTTGACGGTCAGGTGTACCGGTGGCCCTTGGAGCAAACCCAACCCCGGAGCAAAGACGTCATTGTACTTTGATAGCATAGTTTCCACCATTCTGTGCGCATTTTCTGCCTGCACATTCGCCACCTCGTTTCCAGTGAGTACCGGCACGCCTGCCGTATTGAAGCTGCGGATAGTGTCACGGCCGCAAAGCATTGATCCCGGACAGTCGATGACGAAAAGTTCGGCCTGAATAGCCGCGCCGCTCATGGTCGCATTGAGTTGCAAATTTCCGTTGATATGAAGTGGGCCCTTGAAACACGACAGCTTCTTGTTGTGGCTTGCAAACGTGGCCATTTGCCTCAGTGTCGCTCGAACACTGACCGCGGAATAACACTCACAGGTGAACCCGTGTGTACCAACATCGTGAGCGGCACTTCGTTCCAACTTATCTGGCGCAATATAGGCTTTACGTGCGCGCTGTCCGTCACTTGATGGGGAGTCAGCGTGTATAAAGCTTCGCAGTCATCCGAACTCTCTTGTGGGTCTTGCGAAAGGGCGTTCGCTTGTTGCCTCCAATTAGTGTCTTCGTCCGACGCTCTACACACTCGTGCCAAGTGGCCGCGTTTCCGGCATCGATGGCACACTGTTAGGAGATGACGACAATCATCCGCTTGGTGCGAGGATGCACCACAGCGGGTGCAAGGCCGATGCTCATCGCGAGACAGCCCACTTGCTTTCTTCGACTTTGAACGTGAGAGGCCCGGCCGGACAAAATTCGTTGTGTCGGCTACCGGGGAGGGCAGTGGCTGCATGTGCTGCGCGTTTTCCGCGGCGGCCTCAGCAGCCATTACGAAGTATTCTGCTTCCTTCAAAGTCAGGGAACCGCGGGTCAACAACAGACGTTTATGTCAACAACAGACGTCTAACCCCACACACAATGCGGTTCCGCAGCATGCGGTGCAATATGTCGCCGAAATTGCAGTTTTCGGCCATGTGGCTAAGAGCGGCTACAAAATGCCACACTCGCTCACCTTCTGCCTGTGTGCGCGTGAAGAATCGGTAGCTGGCTGCTGTTTCGTTGACCTGCGGCTCATAGTGGCTCTGCAGATGCTTGATGACATCGCTGTAGGTTAGGTCGTTCACGCTTTTGGGGTGGCATCGTCCCAGAAGTACTTTGACGGCGCCATTTGACAGAGCCGCCACCAGCAGGGCTCGTTGTTTTGCCTCGTCTGTGATTTCCTGTGCTTGAAAGTATACTTCTAAGCGTACCTTGTAGGCGGACCAGCCTCCTTCTTTTTCCGGGAATGCAGGTGCCTGTCCCGGCGTCATCGCTGCCTGTTTCAGCAGCCGCGCTTCAAAGCCTCTTCCCACCGCTTCAATTCGTGCCTCGTCGCCACTGTTACGTCGCGAGTGAACGGCTCAGTAACCAAGCAAGAACAAGGAAGGTTTATTTTGCGTGTCTTGCTTTTATGTGCTCGGCGATGGCGATGACGTCAAGACATGATTGGCGATACGCTTGCATGACGTAGCAACTCCTACGGCTCTCGCTTTACTGGGGGGGGGGAACCCAGTAGCACCCAGAATGTGACGCTCGTCGAAAGAGAAGTTGGCATTGGGCCTCACAGCGGGTGCAGCGCGATAATAAAAAAATCAGTTCGAAAACTGAACGCTGTCAGGGCTCGATCTTCTTTGTGTTAGCTCCGACTGAGGTTTCGTATCTCGATTATTTTTAAGATGTGTACTGGCTTCCAAGTGAATCAACAAGTGGCAAGTGTTTTTTTGGCATTGTATTGCAGTGGTTGTTAACTGCACCATTCTACGTATGCAAATTTTTTCACCAATATATTGGTAAGAAGTATCACTACCTGGAAAAACAAGGGAAGTGCGGGTAGAGAATGAAGACAACGTTGCCTCAACTGCGATCCCTCTGAGTGGGTACGAGCCATGGCGGTGGAGATCATGATCATTATACGGTGATCGCGGACTCAGGGACCATTAAAAACCCCCATTAACTTACCTCGCCTTGTTTAACAATTTGTATACCACTATGCTAGAGAACAATTGTTAAGTGTCAGCCATCTTCCCGGTCTTTGTTTTTTGCTTCTGTAATTATGCTGCAACTACTACTGACTTGTGCTGTTCGTATCTTCAGCCGGCTATCAGTTTCAACTAGAATGACTAGACCATCTACGCTTTTAATGCAGTTTAGTTCCTTTGAAATATTTAGCAGCTGATGTTAGAGCATTCGTGTAACCCTAATTATCACAACAAGAAAATTGCGGTATTAAATTCACATATTGACACTGTTGTCTTTTAGAAAAAAAAATGCTGATGCCTGGACTATAACCTGAGTGCTGCGCTAGGTAACACTATAGACTGTGCTTCAAACTACAAAATAGTCGACGTTCCTGGTAAACATAGGATGACATCAAGCTACAAACTTGTAAAAAATGCCGACCTACCTATTGACACTTGACCCAAGACAAAAGGAAACATATCTAGAATAGAAAATTACTTGCTGACTTCTGCACATCGAATGGATACACCAAGGTTGTGGAATGTGGCAATTTTAGGTTTTCACATAGTAATGTGCGAGGTTTTTAATTTAGCTAGTAGTTCACTTGCTTTATTGTGGAAAATTTGAAACTGATATTTGTTACCCTGCGAGGCTTTGAATAAAATAGTGCATTGATTGCTGCCTGGGATTTCCTTGTTTTCGTTTTCATACCCTTTGACATTTATAGGCTTAACATTTAGCCAGGCAGAATAACAAGTATTCGGCAAGTTTTATTTTCAATATTCGGCAAGTAATCTGCACTAAGCAGATGTGACATCAAAATTTACTCAGTCAACAAATATAAGGGTTTCCATTGCAATAAAAGACTTGCCTCAGTATAAGCTCGACTGTATCTTCCATGAATCGCCGGACGCCCAACCGGACGGGTAGCCGGACGCCGATCCTGAAAATATAATCGCATAAACGATGAGAATGTAAAATACATAAATTTGTCTGCAGCGAACTATATCAATAAGTTATGAGGAGATGGATAGCACAGACAGGTGGACAGTCACTACTGCCAATCGCTGTATTATTTTAAAGCAAACTCAACACAATTTCGGGTTCCTTGAATCGGAAGTTTACTTTTGTGAATTTCGCAAGAAATTATCTCGAATGTAAAACAATAAAAAGAAAAAGACTTGACTATTTGCTTCCTAAAAAGACACTTGTGAAAACATTTCGTGAGAAAAAATGATGAAACCTCTTCTGGTATTAAACGTGTCCAGAATGGCCTTCTAAGCAAAACTTAGACCTATAGGCATGACCATTTTAGTTAAACATGTATATGTTGGATTACTACAATTTCAGGGCTATTTTTCAAGAAAACATTTTGTTAAATATACAATTGTGGTGGCAACATGATTCTTTTGCGTCAGAAAGGGTGCATGGCATTCAGAAAGGAGTCACCAAAGTTTGCATATGTTAGAAAAATGTTCCTTTTTTGACGGAAAGTATGTTCGGAAAGAACGCTCCTTATAATTCGTTTTTTGCGGTGCAGTCACAGGATCACTTGCATTTGGGGTGATTTTCAAATACTGTCCACTAAGCATAAAATCTCACCACTTTGTAGAAGCACTGCTCAGTAACTCTGTGATAGTTTGCTATGAAAGTTCAAAAACCACATTTCTTTCGTCTTTGTATTTATTTCCCTATAAGTGATTGTCAAAAACTTGTAACAAGTCTGGAGTTTAAAATATTGCATAAAAGCTACCGTAGATGGCTAAGTTACACACTCCAAATCTTAGAAAGGCGTGATGCTGAAGTGAACAATGAAACATTGTTACCCTTGGTTGTGCTACTGTACTTTAAGTGGATTATATGCAAAGTGACTGGTTGATATGTGACTTTGAACGTCCCGAAATCACCATATAATTATGAAACACGCTATAGTTCAGGGCTGCAGCAATTTCGACCACCTTAGGTTCTTAAACATGCATTAAAACTTGAGCACATGGGCTTATAGCATTTTCGTCTTCATCAAAAGTGCAGCTGCCTCAGCCGGAGTTTAATCCTTTCACCTGCGGGTCAGCAGCTGAGCACCTTAGCCACTAAACCACCAAGGCGAGCCATGATGTGTAAGTGTGACGAGGGGTGCCTGAGATTCTACGTCTCTTATTTCTCAGTTGTGACATCCACATAGCTTCCGTCCAACTGTTTAGCGTGGGAATATAAAAAGCTAACGGAGAATACTGGAGGACTTAAGACGGTCAATCAGGAGTCAATCTTAACCAAATTCTTGTGAAGAAATCTAGTCCACTTTCACAACCTACAAATTGAAATATACTTGGATTTCCAAGGCACGTAACAACTACAAACACAGAGTTTTTAATTATGACTCATCACGACTTCTCTAATTTTTAAATATCAGACCAATAAGTGAACATTGGATATACACGTTTGAGCTCCTTCAATATTCTCAGTTTGAGTAGTGGAGCGCTTGGGATTTAGAGCCACAATAGGTGCTTTGCAACATGCGACGTGTTCTTTTTCTCGCTATGTGCACTTCACGTTTTGTTCAAGATCCTAGCCGGTCGTAGCCTCGCGAGTGTCACGTTCTTCATTTTTAGAGAACTGAAGATGAATGGAGTAGTTCCGCCAATTATCTCGTTATATTGTAAGCCGTGCATGCAAGCATCACTTCTCATGTTGCTTCATTTTAGAAAGAAAACTAACTCTTATAAATACCGATGTTGTAGGTAAAAAAAGAAGGCTCCTAAAACAACCAAAATGGAAGAGTGCTGATGCCATTACGATTCTTTTCAATAGCGGTCCCAAATGTTTGCGGCACTAAAGCACTTTGCATATGCAAACTTTGTGTCAGGCTGGAGCGAAGAGGTTTTAAATAGAACCTGCAGCGCTTTACACACTCCCCCTATTCTAGAATAAATCTAGTGAATACTTCCAGGGTCTTTTTCTTTTGTTAGGTAAATAATTATTAAGAAATGAGCTATAATAACGGTTGAAAAAGAAAATGGGTTGTTATTAGAAGTATAATGTTAATGTGAAGATATAAGGGTGGACAAAAGGTAACTTGCCACTAGAAGGATCCAGACATTTGACCTTATAGTAACGCTACGAGCTATTTTAGCTCTACCATAATGTAAAGCCAAGGAAGGAGTGAATGTTACAGGGCAACACAAGGGTGAGTTTGAGTTTTTCCGTCATTCTCTGTGTGTCACTATTGCTTTCCTGTAGCACTGCTGAAAGTTTATAATCAGGGGAAGACACAAAAGCACGGCTAAACAGTTACAGTTAAAGTAAATGCAGGGTATAAGGTACACCGTGGAATGTGTGCTGGGTACACCGTGAAATGTGCGCGGAAAGGACAACTGCCACTGCTCGTGCTAACAGGGGTGGGAAGTTGAGCGATGAGCTGTAGGGGGGGGGGGGTCGCACGTGTGAGTGTAGAGCAAGGCGACAGAAGCCAATTGCGCTGAGAAGTCGAGCATTGGTGCTTCGGCTTTAGCGTTCACGTCAGATTAATTTGATAAAGAAATTAAAACAATGAATGGCAATGTTTAACTCCACTAAAGTCTGATAAATGATGGGGTGTGTCGGCCAAGTTTTTATTACATTGCATTCTATGGGCGACGCTTCTGATCAGCTCCATTGTGGATTGGTTGGAATCACGTAATAGTTGGCGATCTCTGGTAACAATGACGCACTTGTGTTGGCTTCACACTCAAAGACATAATTCCCTCCCTGTATGGCAGATTCTCATTGCAGCTTTTGGCTTTTTTATGCATCAAGTCCAATCGTTCTATCTTGTATAAGAGCAACAGCAGTACTAGGGTACCTTCGTCACTGAGATTTGAACGTAAATTATTTTTTGTTGCTTACAAACGGGAGTTTCTTCTTACTCTTGATTCCTCGACGCGTAAGCAAGCGAACCAAGCCCAGCTTCGTTAATTTTGCTTCTTCATTCTCTTCTGACAAGAGAGAAGTGAAGCTTTTATCGTACAAAATTATTTGGACTGCGTGACACAAAACGCTTCAGAAGCGTCATGAGGTGGTGTAGCACATGGTCGCCATGCATTTGCGTCAGTGCTCAGTGCTATTGTGGTAGTCAACAGCTCGCAGCCCAGCCCTGCAATGTTGCAAAATGCGAAATAATTTTGAGATAACCTTGCCACAGTAGATTTTGAAGAAATGCAGTGGTAACCACCACATGCAGTTTTACAAGTACCCGTCAAGTAATTCCTGGCTTTCCTGGGTGTTTCATACTCTGCGCTTGAATAGCGTATCGCTCCTATAGCAAGTGATGCATGTACTTGATCTACACGGTGGTGTTACTAAGAATGAATTTTTGGAGTTTTCTATCATCCTCATTTTCCCTTTAAAGCATAGAAATTCTCTGTACCTCAATGAGATTTATCACTTTCAAATAAATATTCAAAGACGCGTTGTAATTTACGGGGTAAAAGGAATATAGCTAGCAATTTAAACTTTCAATACGCTAAACCAGTACAGATTTTTGTTTCTTGTTGATTTGTCTTTACTAAAACCCAAATAGCACAAAAATAATGCATTGTGAGTGCCCAATAAGTATACAATAAAATACGTCATATACTGGGTGATTGACTTGAGTGTAAACATTCGACAGAAGTCTGGCTGGCTGGGCATGGAACTGGGAGATGATTAAGACTCCAACAAAAGTTTTGAAGAAACCCGATGTTTTGAAACCGACTTGGTTGCTTCTTCAGGGGTGACCGCGGGACTATGTAGCAGTGGCATCTTCAGAGAACTCGCGGGGCGAATAATGAACTTACCCTCTCTCTCTCGTTTTGCCGTGGAGTGCAGTCCATGTGTATACACTGGGGGAAGGCTTCCCACAAAGCGGTTTATGTTATGGGCTGTCCTCTGTATGTGCCACGCCTCGAGCAATAACCTTCTCCTCCAGTTCGGCTCGCTTTCGAAGATAGCCGTTGCTTCAAAATTTATCCGGTGATTTCGAAGCAACATCCATCCTTGAAAGCGAGCCGAACTGGAGGATCAGACGTTGGATTCCGAAATAATTTCGAAGCAACGGCCATCTTTGAAATCGAGCCGATTTGGTGAAGAAGATTATTACTCGTTTCGTGGCACATACAGAGGACAGCCTTTAACATCAACCGCTCTCTTTGAACCGTTCCCCAGCGTATACACATCTACAGCGCTCCAGGAGTAAACGAGAGAGAGAAAAATGGGGGTCATTATCTGCTAAATGAGTGCTTTGAAGACGCCGATAATACGTAGTCTCGCAGTCATCCCTTAGGAAAGAACCAATTCGCTTCCAAAACGTCGGGTTTCTTCAAAACTTTTGGTTGCAGCCTAAGTCATCGCCCAGTCATGTTCTATGTATGAATACCAAATTTATGTAGTTGTAAAATCAAATTTTATGAGTTAGCCTAAAATGTTTTGTTACCATGTTAGATTGTGCAATCGTTGTGAGTGTAGCAAGTAGTAACAACGAATAGGTTACAGCACACAAAAGGTCTAAAACAGTCGTTTTAATCGTAATACGCAGCTGTTCATATCACAACAGTGGTGGTTGTCCAACTGTTCGACGCTTCGAACGTACATCATAAAATATTGCCGAATTATTATTCGCAGCACCAAAGTTATTTTCGCCAGGTAGAGTGGAGTAATGTACAATTTACTGCAGTCTACCTTAACTTTAGGACAAAAACAAAAAATTCTGAGGCATTGGACTAAATTTTGTCATTTAAAAATAAACAGTAACGAAAACTTGGAATTTAAAAAGAAATATTATAACAAAACTGTAAACAGTTGAGCGAAAACAAACTTATTAACAATGAGATTCGATATTTGAGGAAAAATTTTTGAACAATAAGCTTTATATTAAAAGTAGGAATACCACTTCGCCCTACAATAAAAATGTCTTTGAAACTCTACAAACTTTTCTAAGGGGTCAGCGAACGTTCCGTTACTGTGACCACTGGACAAAGCTTGAAACGAAAGCAAATTTTGTAAACTCACATCCAATCTAAGGAGACGGCAAACGGCTCCTCAAGTATTTTTCTGCATAGCAGAATAACTGTTGCTGGCAATTAGGTAGTATTCTGTTGTCTCATGTACTCCGCAAAAAAAGAGTGCGGGATACTGCCATGGAAGCTCTGTGTAAATAAAAATTTAGATGTGTAACCCAACAACGTAGTCTAGTCGTTACAAATTCCAGTTTTCTTGCTCTACATATTTTGGTGTTAGAACAGTGTCTGAGATGCTGAAGTTTTGTTGTGGGCAATACGAATGGCGCAGGAACGTTTTCTAATGTATTTTTATAATTATATTATCACCTACAATGAATTTGGATGCCGGCAATACATGAGTAACCCAGTCATTGAGAGATTAATTGGCTAGCACATCCACCATTTTATTAAAAAATTGTCTTTATAACCTGAAATTGAGACCCATGTAATGAACTTTGCATCTGTAGGATTTAAGATTATTATTAGGCTTGGTACGTGGATTTTATTTCCTGAGAGGAAAAAAACGCACCGACAAAAAATTTGTCAGATTTACTGCAGAAGTTGTTGAACCTGGAAGCTCATGGAATTCTAGATTGATCACAAATACTTCTAGTTCAAAGGCGGGTGCAAAGTTTAAAGGCGAATGGCGGATGACCAATCTAGAGTGAGCGAGAAAACACAAGTCCCACTTCTTTTCTCACTTTGGGAAACCTCAGTTCGCAATGACTGTCATTACTGTCATGCAAGCCAGGTGTTCACTGCAATTAAGTTTAAAAATCGCAAGCATTGTCATATTCTAGCTCCCCCAAGCCCCATTGACATTGTGCAACAATTAACTCAAATTCATTACGTTCTATCTCGCTATTGAAGACACAATACATATTAGCATCGTCGTATTGGCAGGTTTCTCGACTGGAATGAATAACAAGATATGTGAAACTGTCACTAGACCTGCAGCTCTGGTTTGCAGCTGTGTTTAGACGTATGACAGCCACAGAGCCCTGTTGTCTTATTTCAGGACGCAAAATTCTCCATTCATGCGGGCGACGTGTTAGGGCCATGAAAGACCGTTTTTGAAAAATGTTATTAGGATTCTTATAAACTACACGTATAAAGTATGACAGCTACCGGTATAATACCTAATGCATAAAACATCAGCAAATATTGGGTTTCACCAAGCGACATATTTCTCGACTTCCGCGATCTTGCCTTCTATTTGACCGAGTCTCGAAGAAGATCACGAATAAACCACTGCTTAAGTTTTCGCGGATGTATTGAGGATACAATATACACCTGTTCCAAATCTGGGTCATCTCTGTCACAATTAGCAGCAAAAAATTTGTGTGTTCTTTTTATGGGACATCGACGCAAAGAGTTAGCATTAGAATATTAGACTTCCATACACGAAGTATAAAAATTGCTTTCAACCGTACATTTTCAATGTGACTATCTTAAGATATCTCGTCATCGATAGAATAGTGCATGCATACTTACTTTTCTCTTCTTAGGGCTGATTGAGTCTTCCACAAACAATGTCAAAAATATTACCACGAAGTAGAATATATAACAGCCAAACTTCGTGTTCATACTGGAACCGAAAATTCTGCTTAAAGGTGCATATAGAAAGTCTCCTAATGAGACATGCTCAGTCTAAATAGAAAGTTGCACTGGGGAATTTATTCGAAACATCTGCAGCAGCTTGATACGGCATCCAAGGAAGGCAACTGATGACTTTCATTATGACAGATAGTTTTTTTCTTGTTTTATTTGCTTTAGGCGAATGACTGGCTGAAAATAGGCGTGCATATCTGAAACGTAATTATTATTTTGCACGTGTACCTATCACTCACTCTATGTAGACTCTAATAGCTTGAGTGTAAAATGCGTAAGACGTTAACCAAATTAGCATAGACTAAGCCGCATAAATATTTCTGCTAATGAGCGAGTTTTTTCGCAAGCATTTCGCACGTATTTTTAACGCAAACTGCCTTATGTAAATTCTCTTCCGTGGTCGGTCACAATTCTGATTGTAAAAAAATAGAAAAATTTCACAGGTGCTTTCTTCACTTCGTCGCTGCTGACAACTCACTCGGGTAGCTGAATATTTCACGCTTATATTACCATATATTTGTATAAAATATAATATGGGGTTAAACGCATCCTTAACATCTTTCGCAGATGGTCTATAAACGCCGCAAATGTGTTGTTCCGGCTACCGAGATCGAAATAAAACATAGAATGATGCTGGCGGGTATCGTACCTGCCACCTTCGAATAACGCATTTGACGATCTACCAACTCAGCGACCGCAGTAGCCACCCGCTTATAGATTGAATAATTGATATGTGGGGTTTAACGTCTCAAAACTACTACACGATTATGAGAGTTGCCGTAGGGGAGGCCAGAAACTTTGACCACCTCGGGTTTTTTAGGGTGCACCTGAATCTGAGCACACATGCGTACAGCATTTTTGCTTACATTTAAAATGCAGCAGCCGCAGTCGGGATTATATCCCACCAGGTCCGGGTCAGCGGCTGAGTACCTTACCCACTAGATCACCACGGCGTGGCGGCCTTCCACTTATAGAATAATGTATAAGCTTCGCCGTGAAGACAACGTCACCAGCAGCCACTACGGTTTGTGCGAAAAGCCCGAATTTCACATGTTGACGTCAGATAAAACGTGGTATTATTAGGAGCTAGGAGCTAAGCAACTAGTACGAGAGTTGTGTTCAGGCAGACTTCACACCTTGCGGTTTTATGCGAAGGATTAGTGGTCACAGAGGGGTATATTGTATGGGAGTGTTAATGAGAGCATTGGGTTGTGCAGAGCTTCTTGGTGGAACTTCTACATGCCTAGGCCTTTGTTGGTTCAGAATATTGAAAGAATTGGCTTACTTTCGCTACACTAAAGTGAATGGAGTGCTTGCAGAATGGCAGCCGACTCAGCAAGGAACCACCGGTAGTAGCTCTTAAGCCCAAAGAAGTGAACAACCTTCTTCGTATATGGCAATAATCGGAATCATAGCATATCTTCAATTCAGGTGGCCGGTGCAGATAACTCGCGAAGATCCTCACATTGACCAAAAAGTCTAGTTCTCAAAATCTGAACTCGCTCTTCACTGCATTGCCAAATAGTTCTTATCTGCTGAGTTGCATGAAGACCTCACTTTTGTGAAGTTTTGCATTTTTCTAAGGTGGTAATAATGAGGATGTCGTCGCTGATTGTCAGGCAGCTTGCCAAACGATGAAAATCTGGTGAGCACCACATTGCAAATTTTTTCAGGTGCGGCGAAGATCAAATGACATACACAAATATCCAAAGGGGCTGAAACGTGCTATGATCGCGATCTCTACTAGGTTTGAAGGTTCGACATTTACATGATGGTAGGACTTCTCGAAGTTCATTTTGCGTAATGTGATGCTTGGGTGCAGCGATCAATGGAGCCCTGTCTTTGCTGTATCTCATTGCCGTCCTGCGCCGTCACTTCTTAGAGATTGTGGTAGTCCACACATGCTTCCCAGTCACCTGAGTTTAGGGACCATATGTAGCGGTGATGCCCAGGCAAGATATGAGGGTTGTTCGAATGCAAATAAGTTTGCTGGAATTCTTGGAGTGCAGCCTTGTAACGGCCAGGAACAAAACAACCAGCGTGCGTAGGCACCAGCGTTAGCACTTTCGCATCGTTATGAGTGAAATTTGGCGTATGCCATGTTCGAGAGGGAGACCATGGCAGAGATGAGAAAATTATTCCTGTCGCCAGACCATAAGGGGAGACTTTGGCATGACCTCGCAAGAAACGCAAAAGTAGTAAATTTGATTTATCACTTTGAACTGTGAGATGGTTTTCACAATCAATGAGATGGCAGCCTCAGAGCTCGACCAAAAATATAAATTGCCAAAAAATTGTGCCTATTGACCCGCATCTACATTTGAAGAAAAACGATGATGGGGAGATTTGGTGTACACTAGGTAGTGGACCTCTGGCAAGACTCGAAAACGAAGAGGACAATCTTGTAGATCAGCTGTTCAGAACACGCTGCTTTCTCTGTCTCAAGGTGTACCTGTGCTTTATTCGCGCCGTACCGTGACACTGGTGGAGGTGCTGGATCTCGACCCTGCCTAAAGCTCCACACTCCCACTGGGAGCCGTTCATCCAGTCCAAACGAATTGTCACCAATTGCAACTCCTGTGCATCGTTTCAATCGATGGTTGCGAGGCCTCGCGCCAGAGCTCACTCTCTTGCCGGAACATCTCAGGCACTACTCACCTCGACTAATGGCCAGCATAAACCCCCAACAGGGGCCCCACGGCAAATTTCCGATGCACCCATTTCAGGTTACCATCTATCAACCACTCGTTCCTGATCACTTTAAAGGTGGCGCCCCTGAAGACACTGACGACTGGCTTGACCACCACGAGCGCGTTGCCAAGATAAATCAGTGGCCGGAACAGTAAAAGCTTTCTCGAGCCTATTTTGTACCTTGAGGATGGTGCTCGTACTTGGTATGAGAATAGAGAAGCCAATCTATCAACTTGGCGCGACTTTTGACAGCAGTTCATCGATACCTTCGCCAATGTCGATCGACGCGACCATGCACAGCAGTTGTTGAAGCTACGGGTTCAAAAGCCTAATGAAACCGTTGCAATATTCGTCGAAGACATAACTCGTCTTTTAGATGCGGAAGCATCTTATACTCGCGCCTTGTAGTGCACCGTCCGCACCGCTTCTCAAACATTCGACAGCTGACGCGCGCGCATGCGCCGTCGCGCCGTCGCCCACCATCTGTGCCGCGCGCGCGCTTCTCCTTCGAGAACATTCAACAGCTGACAGTGCATGCTCTGTCGCGCTGTATATATACTCAAGGTCGGCGCTCGCTCGCTCAGTTGCCGCTCGTCGGTTGGTTTGTACGGCGCGTCGACGTCCAAGGTCGCGGTGAAATGAATTCCAACGAATCCACAAACACAATGATCGACGTCCCTTCGACCAGCGCCGTCCTTTCGCATACGTGTGTACGTGTTCACTCATTTAACACCCCCTCCTACAACCACGTTAACCAATTTAGCCATCGACCCAAGTAAGTCGCAATTTAACACGCCATTTCACAACCACGTTAACCAATTTAGCCATCGACCCAAGTAAGTCGCACTTTAACACCCCGTTAACCAATTGTATGCTCCGCATCCTCCTCAGTGTTCCCCCGAGAGAAGCTGCGGGCAATTTTTTTTCGTCGAGCTAACCCACACATGATGAAAATTACTAACTTGAGTTACCTCATGCGCGGTGTCAAGGAACAGCTTTTCACCAGCCTACTGCGCAACCCTCCAAGTACCGTGGTTGACTTTATTAAGGAAGCTACGGCTATCGAGTGGACCCTTCATCAACGCTGCAGGGAATATGACCACATATCGAGCAATGTCAAAAATAATACTATTGCTATGACGTCTGAGAGTCAGAGCTCTTTGCGAGACATGATTAGGGAGATAGTTCGCGAAGAACTCCTGAAACGCTCACTGTTTGGGTCGTTGCTGTCGTGCGTGACGAAATCCGCCAAGCGTAGGCTAGGGCTGGTCTTCATGCTGAGAAGCGTCCCATGAGCTATGCGGACGCTCTCCGACGTCCACCACCCGCTACGCAGACGCCATACCGCCAGGCATCAATAGCCCCTTGATCACCGCCGCAAGAGCAGACACTTCAGCAACCACCCATGCTACAGCCATACAACCAGCCATCCACAGCCACACCATGGGCATAGACGCCAGGGGAGACGCTCAGGCGTCCACAGACACGAAGAACAGATGCATGGCACACAGTCGACAGCCGTCCACCTTCCTTTAACTGTGGAGGTGCAGGCCATATCGCCCATCATTGCTGGCATCGAGGCAAATCATACCGTCCTGTTCGACCTTGGTTTGGCGGTCGTCGTGCCAACGACGATTACACTCCACGCCGCGACGACACCTCCTTCTACAAAGCCCATTTTTACTTTGAGGACGGCTGTACCAATGCAGAGGAAGCAATGCTTACCAACCCGTCTGGTCGGGGACACCGATCCCGCTCTCCGTCTCCCACGCGTTCTCCTCTGTCGCACCACCCCACCTATGCGGACCATATTAAAAGAAGGTCACCTAGCTCGCTACCAGAGAAGGATTGGCCACCCTGGTGCAGTATCTGGCCACCCCCTCCCGTAGGCATTCGTCAATTAACTCACGGCCCTCAGTCCCCACCAGCTGCGGAGCAACTGACCACGGCGACGGTCAGATCTGCAAAGCAGCAGAGGGTGCTAGGAATCTCTGGATACGGACAGGCCACCATTGGAATTTGAACCTAGCAATGTTTAACGTTAGAACGTTATCTAGTGAGGGAAGTCTAGCTGTATTATTCGAGGAGCTAGAAGAGGCATTAAATGGGATATAATAGGGCTGAGTGAGGTTAGGAGGACAGATGAGGCCTATACTGTGCTACAGAATGGGCACGTCATTTGCTATCGGGGCTTGGCAGACAGAAGAGAACTGGGAGTAGGGTTCCTAATTCACAGAAACATAGCTGGCAACATAGAGGATTACTATCGCATTAATGAAAGGGTGGTAGGAATTGTAATCAAACTGAATAAAAGATACAAAATGAAGGTAGTACAGGCTTACGCGCCTACATCCAGCCATGATGACGCTTCAGTTGAAAGCTTCTATGAAGACGTGGAATCGGCAATGAGTAAGGTGAAAACACAGTATACTATAGTAATGGGCGACTTTAATGCAAAGGTACGGAAGAAGCAGGCTGGAGACCAGGCAGTAGGAGATTATGGCATCGGCACTAGAAACGCTAGAGGAGAGCTACTAGTAGAATTCGCAGAACGCAATAATCTGCGTATTTTGAATACCTTCTACCGAAAACGAGAAAACCGCAAGTGGACATGGAGGAGCCCTAATGGCGTAAATAAGAACGAAATAGACTTTATAATGACTGCACACCCAGGAGTCGTGCAGGATGTGGAAGTGGTTGGCAAGGTAAGATGCAGTGACCATAGAATGGTACGGGCTCGAATCCGCCTAGACTTGAAGAAGGAACGACAGAAACTGATACGTAAGAAGCAAATCAATGAGCCAGCACTGAGAGGGAAAGTACAGGAATTCAGAGTGTCACTGCAGAACAGGTACTCTGCTCTTAGCGAGGAAACCAACCTTAGCGTAGATACAATGAATGATAATCTGACGAGTATCATCACGGAGTGTGCAGTGGAAGTTGGAGGCAGGGCAGCTAGACAGGACACCGGCAAGCTTTCCGAGGAAAGGAAGAACCTAATTAAGAAGCGTTAAATCATGAAAGTGTCAAGTACAACAGACAAAATAGAACTGGCAGAGCTTTCGAAGCTGATTAATAGACGTAAAGTATGCGATGTAAGAAGGTATAACATGGAGAGAATTGAGCACGCTCTGAAAAACGGAGGAAGCGTCAAAGCAGTGAAGAGGAAACTTGGGATAGGCAAAAGGCGGATGTATGCACTAAGGGACAAAGAAGGCAAATTAACTACCAATATGGATAGGATGGTTAAAATAGCGAAGGAGTTTTACAGAGATCTGTACAGTAGCCGAGACAACCACGACCTTATTACTATAAGAACTAGCAGTAACCCAGACGACACCCCACCGGTAATGATAGAAGAAGTCAGAAAAGCTTTGGAGAGCATGCACAGAGGCAAAGCTGCTGGTGAGGATCAAGTAACGTCAGATCTGCTGAAAGATGGAGGACAGATTGTGTTAGAAAAACTAGCCACTCTATTTACGAGGTGTCTCCTGACGGGAAAAGTACCAGAGTCTTGGAAGAACGCTAACATCATCTTAATACATAAGAAAGGAGATGACAAGGACTTGAAGAATTACAGGCCGATCAGCTTGCTCTCTGTAGTATACAAGCTATTTACAAAGGTAGTTGCTAGCAGAGTAAAGAAAACATTAGAATTCACTCAACCAAAGGAACAGGCAGGATTTAGAACAGGCTACTCAACAATTGACCACATTCATACTATCAATCAGGTAATAGAGAAATGCTCAGAGTATAACCAACCACTATACATAGCCTTCATAGATTACGAGAAGGCGTTTGATTCAGTGAAAATATCAGCCGTCATGCAGACACTGCGGAATCAGGGCGTAGATGAAATATATATAAACATTCTAGAAGAAATCTACAGAGGATCAACTGCTACCATAGTGCTTCATAAAAAAAAGCAACAGAATACCAATAAAGAAGGGTGTAAGGCAGGGGGACACAATCTCCCCAATGCTATTCACTGCGTGCTTACAGGACGTTTTCAGAAGCCTTGAATGGGAACAGTTAGGGATAAGAGTTAATGGAGAGTACCTCAGTAACCTGCGCTTCGCCGATGACATTGCATTGCTGAGTAACTCAGGGGACGAATTGCAACTCATGATTACGGAGTTAGACAAGGAGAGCAGAAAGGTGGGTCTTAAAATTATTCTGCAGAAAACGAAAGTAATGTACAACAACCTCGGAAAGGAGCAGTGCTTTGCGATAGGTAATAGTGCACTTGAAGTTGTAAAAGACTATGTCTATTTAGGGCAGGTAATAACCGCAGAGCCTAACCACGAGATTGAGGTAACTAGAAGAATAAGAATGGGGTGGAGCACATTCGGCAGGCACTCTCAAATTATGACAAGTAGATTGCCACTGTCCCTCAAGAGGAAGGTATATAACAGCTGTATCTTGCCGGTACTTAACTACGGAGCAGAAACCTGGAGACTCACAAAGAGGGTTCAACTTAAATTGAGGACGACGCAGCGAGCAATGGAAAGAAAAATGGTAGGTGTAACCTTAAGAGACAAGAAGAGAGCAGAGTGGATTAGGGGACAAACGGGAGTTAAGGATATCATAGCTGCAATAAAGAAGAGGAAATGGACATGGGCCTGGCATGTAGCACGTAGACAGGATAACCGCTGGTCATTAAGGGTCACCAACTGGATTCCCAGAGAAGGGAAGTGGGGTAGGGGGAGACAGAAGATTAGGTGGGCAGATGAGATTAAGAAGTTTGCGGGTATAAATTGGCAACAGCAAGCACAGGACCGGGTTAACTGGCGGAACATGGGAGAGGCCTTTGTCCTGCAGTGGACGTAGACAGGCTGATGATGATGATGATGACCTAGCACGCGCCGGGGAAACTGAGGGCGGCAACTTCCAGTGGCAAGGTTGCAGGCCGTGAGGATGACAAAAAAGCCCCCCCCCCCCTGCACAACGTCGTACAGTTGATAAGTTGTGAAAGCGATGAAATTGTGACAGCCAACCTATGTATTCTTCTTGACGGCCAGCAAGTGACAGCTTAATTCGACACCGGTGCCGACTTTTTCAATAACAGTCAGGACCTCACCGACAGCCTCAAAAAAGTAAAGAAGGCGATGACGGGCACTCATATAAGAACGGCAGGGGGCCAGGTATTGATGCCCTCTGTAAGATGTACAGCAAGAATTGACATCAGAGGTTCTCCTTTCACTGCATCGTTCATCGTATCGCCGCATGCTCCAGAGATGTAATCCTTGGCATGGATTTTCGTCGAGAATATGGCGCCGTCAATGACATCCCAAAGAGATTGATTACTTTCTGCAGTAGTACGGGCTTACCCGATTTTCTAGAGGCGCGAGCAAACCAACTGCGTCTTACTGATGACGACGTGGTCCTCCCTCCTAGGTCATGCACGCTTGACTTTGTGGCCTCAACTGTCCATTTAGAAGTGTGGCAGCTTGGGCTAGTTGGTATGGCATGACGATAGTTATTGCGCGAGAACAAAACGACGACACAGAGACAAGAAGGACACGAAAGGCGCTCGTGTCTTTCGTGTCCTTCTTGTCTCTGTGTCGTCGTTTTGTTCTCGCGCAATAACTATCGTCAACTGTCCAGTTTCGCGCCGAAGTAATTGCAGACTAAATAGGCTCAGTTCGCTTCACCCACGGTATTTCTGCTGCAGGAGGTATTGTAAGAGTTGCTACTGAACGCACGGACCTACTGCTGACCTATTTTAGCACTGAGCACCAGCACCTCCCAAAAGGCACGGCTGTCGCTTATTTCGACGATGTCATAGATAGTGAAGGCTGCTTGGCGGTAGTCGACGAGGCGCTAAAACTCGATTAGGCGCCTTTTCTAGACCTAAGCCTTACTTTGCCGGAAGACGAGTGATGCAGACTCCTTGAGCTATTGGCCTAATACATAGATTGCTTTTCGACAACATCAACAGTTGGCCGCACGCCTCTAACCGAGCATCAGATAATTAGCTAGGAAATGGTGAGACCTATTCATCTGAACCCTTATCACGTGGCTCCAAAAAACGCGAAGCGATACAACAGAAGGTAAACAGAATGCTTAAAGATGATGTCATTCAGCCTTTACATAGCCCCTGGGCGTCACCTGTGGTCCACGTTAAGAAAAACGACGGAAGCCTGCGTTTCTGTGTGGATTACCGGAAGCTAAATCAGGCGAACAAGAAAGATGTATATCCACTACCTCCTATAGATGACTCTCTCGACAGACTTCGACATGCGCGGTACTTCTCTTGAATGGACTTGCGTAGTGAATATTGGCAAATCGAGGTGGACCCGAGAGACCGCGAGAAGACCGCTTTTGTGACACCAGATGAATTATATGAATTTAAAGTCTTGCCCTTCGGTTTGTGGTCAGCGCCTGCTACCTTTCAAAGACTCAAGAATACCATGCTTTCCGGGTTGAAGCGGAAAATCTTGTTGTGATGACGTTTATTCGAGCCGAGAAGTCGCAACGAGGTCGCAACGGAAAGTGGGCGTACGGCCAGTCTGGCAAAGGCGGCACAAATTCTCGCGCAAGCAGAGCACGGGCTTTTTGTTGTCTTCCGAAGGCGCATACGCGTTGGTGCGTATGCTCCACTACAATACCCCCGGGGTGAAGGGTAGCCATCCTGGCGACTCAAGGAGTTGGCACAATGAGGGGGTCGTAGTAGGGCTTGAGACGGTCGACGTGTACGGTCTCGCGTCCTCGACGGCGCAAATCTGGTGATTGTGTTAACGGCTCGATGATGTAATTCACCGGGGAGGTCGCGTCAATGACACGGTACGGACCATGGTACCGGGCCAGAAGTTTAGAAGACAGGCCAGGAACGTGCGGGGGCACCCAAAGCCACACAAGGGAGCCAGCACGAAGTGTAGGAGCTATGCGGTGAGCGTCGTCGTGTCGAGTCTTTTGTAGACCTTGAGCCTCACTTGTCAGAGACCGAGCCAACTGACGGCAGTCTTCAGCGTATCTAGCGACTTCCGAAAGCGGAGAGCACTCAGATGCATCAGGGCGGTACGGTAGTATAGTGTCGAGTGGGTAGGAAGGTTTGCGGCCGTACAATAGATAGAACGGGGAAAAACCGGTAGTCGCTTGCGTCGCGGTGTTATAAGCGAAGGTAACAAAGGGCAATACAGCGTCCCAGATAGTGTGGTCGGAGGAGGCGTACATCCTTAGCATGTCGCCAAGTGTGCGGTTGAACCGCTCAGAAAGACCATTTGTCTGTGGATGGTATGCGGTAAATTTACGGTGGATAATGTTGCATTCAGCGAGGATAGCTTGGATGACCTCCGACAGGAACACTCGACCCCTATCACTGAGTAATTCCCGCGGAGCCCCATGGCGTAGAATGAAGCTGCGGAGAATGAAGAGTGCAACTTCGTGGGCGGTCGCTGTCGGTAGAGCTGCAGTCTCAGCGTAGCGTGTCAGATGGTCGACTCCGACAATAATCCACCGGTTTCCAGAGCTACTATAAGGGAGGGGGCCATAGAGGTCTATACCCACGCGGTGGAATGGGCGAGCCGGGCACGGGAGCGGCTGTAACATGCCAGTAAGGTGCCGCGGAGGTGTTTTGTTCTGTTGGCAAGTGGTGCAAGACTGAACGTATTTGTGCACAAATTGATACATTCCTCGCCAGTAATAGCGTTGGCGCAGCCTTTCGTAGGTTTTCAGGACACCTGCGTGAGCACTTTGGGGATCTGCATGGAAATTTATGCAGATGTCAGAGCGCATATGAGTTGGGACAGCAAGGAGCCACTTCCGACCACCAGGCGTGTAGTTGCGGCGGTAGAGAATGTTGTCACGTAAGGCAAAGTGGGCTGCTTGCCGGCGAAGCGCTCTCGTGGAAGGGACAGAAGACGGATCGGTAAGGTAGTCGACTAACAAGGCAAGGTATGGGTCTTTACGCTGCTCCGAAAGCATGTCAGTGCTGTCGAGTGGTGACAAGGTGGTAAAAGGGGGTGACAGAGAAGACACATCTGGTGTTAATGGCGATCGGGAAAGTGCATCGGCGTCCGCATGCTTGCGACCAGAACGATATACGACACGGATGTCGTATTCCTGCAATCGAAGTGCCCAACGGCCCAGACGTCCGGACGGGTCTTTCAAGGAGGACAGCCAACATAGAGCGTGGTGGTCTGTGACCACGTCGAAAGGACGGCCGTAAAGGTACGGGCGAAACTTCGTAAGCACCCAGATCATGGCCAAACACTCCTTCTCTGTCACGGAGTAATTCAATTCAGCCTTCTTAAGAGCGCGACTTGCATAAGCGACTACGTATTCGGTTTGGGTGCCTTTCCGTTGTGCCAAAACTGCGCCAAGACCAACGCCGCTTGCATCAGTGTGAACCTCCGTGGCAGCAGTGGGGTGGTAGTGGCGAAGAATAGGTGGCGAGGTCATCAGCAGGCGGCGCAGCTGGTGAAATGCGTCGTCACATGCAGGTGACCATGCAGATATACCTTTGCTGTTGGAAAGCAGACTAGTCAGAGGTGCAATGATGGACGCGAAGTTGCGCGCGAAGCGACGAAAGTAAGAGCAAATACCAACAAAACTTCTTAGGGCTTTCAGTGATGTGGGCATTGGAAAGTCAGCGACAGCTCGAAGCTTATCGGGGTCCGGAAGAACACCGTCTCTTGTGATGACGTGTCCCAAAATGGTTAGTTTTCGGGCTGCGAAGTGGCACTTCTTGGTGTTAAGTTGTAGGCCTGCAGAAGCTAGACACGTCAGAATCTCGTGGAGACGACGAAGATGTGTGGGGAAATCAGCTGAAAAGACTACGATGTCATCTAGGTAACACAAGCAAGTTTTCCACTTGTGGGCCCGCAATATGGTATCTATCATGCGTTCAAACGTCGCAGGCGCGTTGCAGAGCCCAAATGGCATGACTTTGAACTCATACAGGCCATCCGGCGTTACAAAGGCTGTTTTAGGGTGATCACATTCAGCCATTGGCACCTGCCAATACCCAGAACGCAGATCCAAGAATGTGAAGTACTCGGCGCCTTGTAAATAGTCAAGAGCATCGTCTATTCGTGGTAGCGGGTAGACGTCTTTCTTTGTAATCTTGTTTAAGCGGCGATAGTCTACGCAAAATTGAACAGTGCCATCTGTTTTCTTTACCAGAACCACGGGTGACGACCAAGCGCTTTGATAAGGCTGTATGACTCCACGTTTGAGCATGTCATCTACTTATTTATTTATTTATTTATAGAATACTGCAGACAAAAAGTCCAAGCAGGGTGGGCATACATGAAACACTAAATAACAGAATGAAACAAGGTTGCAAAGCGTTTTTTACACAATTTCTTTGCTATAAGACAGAGGGGTTATGGCTTTTAAAAAAAGTAACAGTTGAACAATAAGGTGATAATACCATTCAAGAAAGTCATGGAGGAAGAGTATTTGCACAAATGGTCAATGGTTACTTGCTCAATTTGCACAAATGGTTACTTGCTCCGTAATGACGCGGCGCTCTTCGGCAGAAACGCGGTAAGGACGCTGTCGCAGAGGCGAATGTGAGCCTGTGTCAATAGTATGAGTGACAGTCATGTTGCAGCCCAAAGCAGGTTTCTGAAAGTCGAAAGAAGAGCGAAACTTGTTAAGGAGAGCAACAAGTTGGCTTTGATGCGAGGGGGGAAGGTCTGCGTCAATAGCATTGTCGCAGGCTGGTGAGCTTGATGGCTCAGACGCGTGAGTGATTGCGGCAATCTGACATGGCGTTTCGTCGGGAAGAATAATATCATTGATATGGTCGACAGGTTGCACATATCCTAACATTTCACCACGAAGCAAGCCAATGGGGTAGTTGCAGTGGTTGGTAAACAGCATTACGGTTAAACCAGACGCAATCGTAAGAACGGCAAATGGGAGCACGATGCCGTTGCGTTCAGTAAAAACAGGGGATGGCGTAAACACCACCGTGGCGTCAGGTTGCGCCACACATAAAAGGCTAATAGGGACTGAAGCTTCCGGAGGCAAGGTGATGTCGTCGTCAGCGATGAGTTTGCAGAGCAGTGGTGAATGGTCGGGTGGTGGAAATTCACAACTTGGCACTAGGGACACTTCCGCACGGCAACAATCGATGATAGCTTCATGACCTGATAAGAAATCCCAACCCAGGATGAGGTCATGAGAGCAAGATGGTAGTAAAAAAAATTGGACGATGTACAAAACGTCTTGGATGACGACGCGCGCCGTACACACAGACGAGGGCTGAATGCGTTGCGCGCTAGCCGTGGACAGCACGATGCGACAGAGAGATGTAGTCACTTTCTTCAGTTTGCGACAAAATTTTGCGTTCATCACAGAAACGGCGGCCACAGTATCAAATAACGCTTGTGTGGCGACTCCCTCGATATTGACATCAACAACATTTCGCGGCGAAAATGGAGGCCTTGATAATTGCGCAGAAGTTGCAGTTCTTGCCTCTGGAACTGCACTGATTAGTTTCCCTCCTCAGGAGGTGGTCTACGACGCATAGGAGATGGCGATCGGCGACGAGGAGATGGGAAACGAGAAGTCGATGGGCGACGATCCGAGTCAGAGTGCCTCTGTTCGTATGCAGACGTGGTGGCCTGCTGCGACGCATAGGTAGGAGTTCCAAAGGAGGCGTACGCAGGTGTGGGACGGCGGTGGCAGTAGCGTGCAATGTGTCCAGCGATGCCACAAGCGAAGCAGATAGGACGGTTGTCATGGGTGCGCCACTCATTAGATGGACGGAAAAAGTGAGGTGAGGGCCTGTAAACCGGAGGCGCTGCCGGAGGAGGTGGAGCCGATAAGGATACTGGATGCGGTAAGGGTCGCGCAACCACAGCTGCGTAGCTGAGAGGTGAAGATGGTGCAGGTGGTGCGTACCTGACAACTGAGAGATTAGATGCTGCTGAAGTGCATGCGTAAGGGGCTTGCACTGTAGGTAGGACATCGCAAATTTCAGTGCGTATGGCCTGCTGCAGTGTCGAAGGCAGACTTGCGGTGGGCGCGTCGCTATGCGGCAGCAGGGAAAGCTGTCGGGCGACTTCCTCCCTGATGAAGTCTTTGATCTGGTTGGACAGACTTTCTTGGCGAACGTTGACATTTGCGAGTGCGACAGCCGAGATCGAATCTGGTGGTGAGACACTCTGTCGGGTGATGGAACGCTGACGGCGTAATTCATCGAAGCTCTGGCACAGGCTTACGAGGATCGCCACCGAGGTCGGGCTTTTCGCTAGCAACATCTGGAATGCGCCATTCTCAATACCCTTGAGAATCTGCCGAATGTTCTCTTCTTCGGGCATAGATGGGTTAACACGCCTGCAGAGGTCGAGCACATCCACAATGTAACTCGTAAACGTTTCGCCAGGCTGCTGGGCTCTGTGGCGCAGACGCTGGTCAGCGCGGAGCTTGCGGACCTCTGGTCGGCCGAACGCTTCTGTTACGAGGGTCTTAAAGGAGGACCAGTTGGCGATGGCGGTTTTGCGGTTGGTAAACCAAAGCTTAGCTACGTCTGCCAAGTAAAAGATAACGTAAGCGAGTTTAGAGTCGTCGTCCCACTTGTTGCTGACGCTTACGCGTTCGTACAAGGACAGCCAGTCTTCGACGTCTTGCTCACCACTTCCGCTGAAAATTGGTGGGTCCCGCTGGCGAGTAGCGCCGGGGCAGGTAGACGGGGCAGCCGATGGTGCTGGCTGGGCTGGGATGGGCTGGTTGGCGACTGCGTCAGTCATGTTTCGCGGTAGTCTTTCAGGCAACTTGCCAGAGCGAAGCTCCAGGTCTTTTTGGGGATCTCAGCAGCCTCCACCAAATGTGATGACGTTTATTCGAGCCGAGAAGTCGCAACGAGGTCGCAACGGAAAGTGGGCGTACGGCCAGTCTGGCAAAGGCGGCACAAACTCTCGCGCAAGCAGAGCACGGACTTTTTGTTGTCTTCCGAAGGCGCATACGCGTTGGTGCGTATGCTCCACTACATTGTTAGTATATCTGGACGATGTCATAGTGTTCTCCGCAACGTTTAACGAGCACCTTCAAAGGCTTAAAATGGTCTTACGAGCCACACGGTCCGCGGGCTTGACGCGAAGTTTGAGAAGTGCCACTTTTGCTACAAAGAGCTGCAATTCCTTGGTCACGTAGTCAGCCATGGAGGTGTTCGTGGCGATTTCAAGAAAACCACAGCCGTCGTACAGTTCCTTGTGCCAACCGATAAAAAGGCTTTCGGGCGCTTTCTTGGCCTCTGAGCATATTATCGACAATTCGTCGCGGAATTCGCACGCATAGCATCAGCGTTAACTCGCCTCGCGAGCGAAGACGTCACTGTTCAGTGGAAGAACGAAGAGAAAGCTGCTTTTAACGATCTTCGACAGTGACTACAAACGCCTCCAGTCCTTGCCCACTTTGACGAGAGAGCCCCTACGATACTTCATACCGATGCTAGCAATGTCGGTCTGGGAGCTGTGCTTGTGCAGCAGCAAGAGGGCGGAGAAACATAATCGCATACGCAAGCAGAACGTTAAAACGTACTGAGGCTAATTACTACACGACCGAGAAGGAATGTCTCGCAGTGTTATGGGCGGTTGCATAACTTCGTCCATATTTATATGGCTGCCCCTTCAAAGTAATTAGCGACCACCACTCAATGTGTTGGTTAACAGGTCTTAAAGACCCTACAGGGCAATTAGCACTATGGAGTCTCAGGCTGGAAGACTTCGACATGGTAGTCATACATAAGTCAGGCAAGCGACATATGAATGCTGACTTTTTGTCTCGTTCACCCATTGAGTCGGCAGCCCTACCCGAGGATGAGGAAACGACATTTCTCGGTGTCCTCGATACGACCCCCATTGCGCAGCAACAACGCGACAACGCTGAATTGCTTGGCTTAATTAACTACTTAGATGGCAGGTCTCAGAAGGCACCGAGACTTTTCGCAAGACTGCTGTCACCGTTTTGTTTACGGGACGGAGTACTCAACAAAACAAACTTTTCGTCAACGGGTTCCGCCTATCTGCTCGTCATTCCAGCAGCCCTTCGCACTGAAGTACTGCAAGCATGCCACAACGAGGTGACCTCTGGGCATTTGGGTTAAACGAGGACGTTGACCAGAGTACAGCAATAGTATTACTGGCCGAGACTAACCACAGCTGTGAAGCACCATGTTCATTCCTGTCTCGACTGCCAGTGCCGCAAGTCGCCACCGAATAAGCCAGCTGGCCTCCTGCAACCCGTGCAGGTCCCAACACCTCCATTCTACCAGATCGGCATGGGCATTTTGGGACCACTACCTACTTCTACTAAAAAGACCTCAAGCATAATAATGAGTGGTGCAAAACATGGCAGATCACACAATGTTTCCAAATGCAAACTAATCATATTTTCTCGCAAACGTGATAGCCTTATTAGCCAATACATATTTGACAATAGCATTGCAGAACGCACAGATCATTACAAATACCTAGGCATAAACTCAACTTCCACACTTTCGTGGCCCAACTTCTATCTGTACCAACACGTCAATATCATGAGGTTTTCTGCGCCGACATCTATACAGAGCTCCCTTCGATGTATGTGAACTGGCTTATCTTGCTCTGATTCGTTCTCAACTGGATTTCGCATCCTCTATTTGGTCACCATATCAACAATACCTCATAAATAAGTTAGAATGTATACAGAACAGAGCTAGTAGATTCATTGCACGTAATCACAGCTGTCAGTTCAGCGTAACACATAATAAACATAGCCTTGCACTCGAGCCACTAAAAATTCGCCGCGACATTTCACCTTCATCACTATTTCACAAACTCATCCACACCAGTACGATGTCATCTGTTTACCTTAATCTAGCACATCGAACTTCGAGCAGACTACATAACACCATTAGCTTGTCAGGCATGTACGGCAATACTAACGCTTTCAACCAGTCGGCTCTTCCACGAGCTACTTGTTTGTGGAATGATTTGTCAGATAATCTTGCGCCAGTACAAGACCACACAAAGCTGTATCATACTCTTGAAAAATACTTTTGCGCAAAAAATGTTCGATCGCATCTTCGCAATCATCTGTGCTTATAGGACTGTTGCCGATGTTTTTGCACAATTCCTAGGTTGTAGTTACTGTCATAATACTTTTTTGTATTTCACCTTCACAAACTGTAACTAAGTTTCCTAGTATGTATTTCTTACATGTTCATAAGTTGAACTGCAACTCCTATTATATTCAATATTAGTCTATGTATGTGTAGATATATATGTATATATATTTTTCTGACATATTATCTGTACGGCCACACTTAGACAATGCCCATCGAGGGCTCTGTAAGGTACTGTAAATACTGCAGGGAACCACCGGGTTATCGTCACGACGGATTATTTGACCCGTTATGCCGAGACAAAAGCTATCCAGGGAGGTGCAGCAGCGGAGGTGGTAAGATTTTCATCGAGAATATTGTACTGAGGCTTGGTGCACCAGTCGTAATGATCACTGACAGAGAAACCGAATTTACAGCAGCTCTTTTGGATCACGTCCTGATGCTGAGTGAAACGACGCATCGTAAGACTACCGCCTACCACCCACAATCCAAAGGCCGGACAGAGCGTCTAAACAAAACTATTGAAGACATGCTTTTGATGTACGTAGATGTTGAACACAAAAATTGGGATACAAAACGTTCGATATACATACAAAACGTTCAAAACGTTTTGTATGTATCCAAAAATTGGATACATACAAAACGTTCGCGTACAACATAGCCAAAGAAGAAACAATCCGCATGACCCCATTCAGCCTCGTTTATGGGCGAGAGGTACAAACTATGTTACATGTGACGCTACCGCACGAAGGTGACGACATCGACCCAGAAGCCGACACGTTTACGGAACGCGCGGAAGAAGCTAGGCAACTTGCACGTTTACGGATCCGCCAGCAGCAAGAGAACGACGCAGACCGCTACAATGCTCACCGGAGAATAGTCGTCTATCAAACTGGCGACAAAGTTGGGGTTTGGACACCCGTACGTAAACAAGGACTTTCTAAAAAGCTCTTAAGATGATACTTTGGGCCATACCGAGTGCTGCCACAAGAGAGTGACGTCACTTACGAAGTTGTTCCCGAAAGTTCGTGTAGTACGAAGCGTCGCCAGCACTATCCTGAACACGTTCACGTAGTGCGCATGTAGACTTACGTCCGCGAGTTATTGCGCGAGACTTTCCTTGAAAGAAAACTGCATTTTTGACTTCAGATCAGGTCGATGCTCTTTGAGAAAGAGGCAAATGACCAGTGTCTACATGTAAACGAAAACGACGATGGGGGGATTCAGTGGACACTAGGTTGTGGGTCTCTGACCTGACTCGAAAACGAAGAGGACAACCTTGCGATCCAGCTGCTCAGAACACGCTGCTTTCGCTGTCTCAAGGCGTACCTGTGCTTTGTTCGCGTTGTACGATGACGATGTATTTGAAACAAGCAAGCCGACTCTTAGGATGTTCACTTCAAACGTTTTACGTTTTAGAAATTGTCAAGTGCAATATACTTCCTTTCGTTGGTTGGTGTGGCTGAACCATAAATCTCTCGTGATATGTTGTGATTAGGCTTCCTCTGTGATCCTGCAGCGTCCGAGGAAAAACGCACACTCACACATCTATGCAAATTAGCTACGGGACCTGGATGACGCCGTCTACGACGTGGAATAGTCGGCTGTATATATATTCAGGAACACTCGCCTCTGTCAGTTTGCGGTCCTTGCATTCTCCGAAACAGAGAAGGTCAACGTCGAAAAACGAGTACGGGCCACTTATCTTCTTGGTTGTGATACCAGAAGGCATTGAGAACAAGATTAGTCAATGTGTCATTACTCGAGCGTCCGACCAGAAGTTCAGAGGCCAGTTGGTTCACTCTGCGAATGAGGTCTTCATACCTTTAGTTGGTTGTCGTCGACTGGTGCATATAAAGAAAAAATAACGTGGTTTCTAGATCGCGCATTGGCACTGGTCACCGTAATTCTTTCTTTAGTTGGCCATCTTTTTTCATTGAGCTGAGTGTTTGGTCGACAACGTATTGAAAAATATGCAAGAGTGCTGGGGCAGTCATTGCAGGAAGAGTACTCAAAATGGATGTGTTCAAGGCTGAAGATCATTCCCCAATCGTACTTCGCATGAGTCGCTGAAACTCCGGAGGCTTTCTTTCACTGAGTTCCTGCTTGTTGAGCAGCTGCTGTATTCTACGCTGCCCCGAATCTGTCATTCGCTGCATGAACTCCGTTTTAAGGCTGTGATGAGAGTTGTCAGGAGGCGGATAGTGCAGATTGTGTTTTGCGATAGGAATGGCTGCCGATGCTATAACACCGATAATATAGTCGTAGCCTGCTGTTCATTATGCTTCTTGGCGTACCTGCAAAAATGAGTCAATGCTCAAAACTAGGTGATTGAAGACCTTTTCCGAAATCTGTGGCACCTTGACAGCAGCGAAAACAGTGTCTGTTACACTCCTCTTCGGTGTTGCACTGCTTATAGGCACGGCGTCCATGACCAGCTGGCGCACATGACCTTGTCATGAAATGGTGGTAGTCGTAAAAGCTCCGTACATAGGTGAAGGGACGAGCATATGGAACGCTGCCATTAGACATCTGGGTAATCACTTATAGAACAAATTGAGTTGTTTGTCCTCCTACGTATTTTGCTTGACAGACGTTTGCAAAACCATGATTACATAGACAGAAAACCTTCCAGGAAGACACTGAAAAACTAAAGGGGTCCAGAAATAATATAAACAAAATTCGTTCAACAATTTGCATGAACATCATTAGTTGCTTTAGAGAGGCTCCTCGAACCAGACAGACCTTTGCTTGTCGAAAGCGCCTCGTTATGCTATGCTTGTTGCACTTATGCTACGTCTACGCTGTGTCGCTGACGTGGATTGTAATCTTTAGAAGAAACTAGGCCAGTGCAAATGGCCGTTTGGCAATCAAAGTGAATAAATAAGTTGCCAAATCATTAAAAACACCCAAATATGTAAATAATAATTGAGGCAGAGACATACCGTGGCGCCACCATGCGGAGGCAGCCCTGTGATGTGCGTGGTTAGATTGCTCCACCGCCCTTCCGCGCTCAGCCTACCGCCTGATCTCTTTTGCATTATTTTGAACGCAATCAGTCAAATACTGCTGGACCTTTTTTCCTGACTTAACTAAGTGCTAAATCACTGCCTCCGAAAAGCGTTGCTTCTCATAATGCTATACTGTCAGCGTCGTCTGCTATGGCTACTGAAAAGTAAACAACAGGGGCCTAGTGCGCTGCTTCTGTAAAAAGTAACGAGTAATTTCGTGCCAAAAGAAGCATCAAATAAATAATAACTGAAAGAAACTTAACTTCGCTGTTAGAAATGCGCGCAACCACTCAATTTCATTCATTGGAGGTTTGCATCTAAAAACGTGTCAAAGTGATGACAAGCATGCGCAATTTACATTTTGCTTAGCGCACATGTCCTTATGAAGCACAGTGCAAGTGAATTTCTCGCTTTGTGGGAAGCAGCTTAGAATTTTCACAGCCGTAAAATTTCTGTTATGATTGCGGGTAAACGTGAGAATGACGAACGCGCATGCCTCGTTCAGTGTTGTAAGTTTTCTCCACGGCACTTAACTAATATTTATCGCGCTAAATTTTTATGGTGGCCACACGTAGCGCAATCAATTGCCATCAATCTACACATGAGTTAAAATGAAATATAAATGATTGGTTGGGTCTCTAAGCAACTACCAAGAGGAAATTCATGATGAAAAATTGTGATCACCCTGCCGTGTCATTTTGAGCCCTTAAATGGGCTTGCTGCGAAATCTTGCGTACCATGGTCTTAACGGCAATTTCTTGTTTCAGTGAAATCTCCAGTGTTCACTTTTTTTTTCTTTTTTAACAGCTTCACTAATAAGCTGTGTAATGTTCCGCTGCAGCTCCTAGAAGAGGAACCGTGCACTTTAGAAAGCTAACTACGTTTTCGCCTGTATGTCAAAACAACATGGAGAGGAAATGACAGTGGCTATAGGCCCAATCAATTTCATACTCCTCGGCAAGCATCTGCATTATCTAAGTAGAGCAGATGTTAAGGTTCGCAATAGGTGCCCCCCGATGACCCTAGTTCTCGATGGCCGTAGTTATAGCGATGGCCGTAGTTAGAAGAACCGTAGTTAGGTAAAGCGATGTTTTATTGCAACACACAGGCGTCTGCCCGGGTCTAAGCCCGAACCTGCACTCTCCCCTTTCACAATAAAACACCCTATTTTCTGCCCTCAGTCAAACAGACGATGTGGAAACAAGCCAATCACACGTGGGAGCTCATAACCACCACCAATTGCATTATCACTTTCATGTTAGACACGGTATTGGAAACAAGCACGTCACCTTATACAACACGTGAAAAAATAGGTTCTTCGCGCGTCATACTCGCTCCCATGTCAGGCCGTACACATTTCCGTCAGCTGACCTTCGTCGGTAGCCGTTCTCAGGCTCGAGCTCTATCTGAACTCTCAATAAATGTCGCTTCGTAGAAGTCTTCTTAAGAGCGGTGAGTACACCGTCAGGCAGTGTGCGCTGACAAGGTGTGCATGCGACAGCGAGGCGCCCCGTCATTCAAACAACACTCGGTAATAACGCATCGCAGGGCGGCTCACCCACATGCCGTAATATGTGTCTCGGTCGGCTCAGTGGTCACGTCCGTGTGCCATTCTCAAACGACTCACGTGCATGCTAACAATGAATTAAGACCAGACGACCACGCGTCTGCTTTTTGAAAGACGCACTTCCGGGTAAATTTTCCCCTTTTTCATTCCTAACTATGATGACTTTGACGGCTCTAGCTGTTAACCATGTGAAAGATGGATTCTTGTTGTTCCCATGTGCGGGTCATCCGCGTTCACCTTCGCGGATCCAATTGGCGTCGTTAAACGGCGGGCCGAGAACTGCCTCCACTGTCTGAATCAGCCACATCAGTTGTGCTACACGCAACATGTCACTAAGTGGTGCCTCATACTATCTGGCCCATTCTACAGGCGTAATCTTTAGGGTAGAAATCATGTGAGCTCAAGTCCCGGACAGATGCAGGGGCTTTGACAGAAATGTTTTTATGAGGGGGTGCCACCTTGATTAGAATTGGGCTCAGACAGGCAGATGTGGTAAACCATCATTTTGTGCGCTATTCTTTGTGCGCAACGCCTCTAGAGACGCCACTGAAAGCCACGTAGCGGCGGCCATTGGAACTGCTGTTCGCCGCGTAGCAGACGCCTTTTTTCACTTCAAGCATGATGGAAGTTCGCGCATGCGATTTGTCGCTTGTGCGCGTTTCAGACAATTACTTTTGGGACGATAGTTTGTGCAAAGAAGTCGCACTTTGTAATAGTAGACATGTGTCCGACGTTACAGCTGTGTGGGACGACAATGTCACCATACGCGCCAAGTGTTAGCCTTAGACAAGCGTCAACAAGCTTCCCGAAAAGCGGAGCTCATCGCAAATATAGCGCTTTTTTATGACGTCCCGATCACTATTGCATGCACGTGTGTACGCAAGAACCAACGTTTTTTCTCGACACAATTGCTTTGTTCGCGTACCATGTGTTTATATAGTAAATTTTGGGGGAGTGCTGTCGCACCAGTGCGTCGATTTCACAGGTATGGCCACGCGAAGTGTCAGCGTTGGAAAGACTTTGAAACCAGCACGATACAGTAGTGAAAAAATATCTTGGCAGCTTGCGTTAGTGGCATAGAACTGAGTCACTGTGGAGCTCGTGGTCACCTAGATATTCATAGTAGCTTGTCTACGTATTTGCTGGGTGTGTTCAGATAACATCTTTGGTGCATCTCCGTCGACACTTTTTTAATTTCGCCGAAAAAAAAAATTTTTCTTGTCTTGACGAAAACATTTAGCTCTTCGACAGCAATTTGTTCAAGAAAAAATATTCGTCAGTATCAGATGCATCCAGAGACTTCACGACAATCTGTTTGAAGCAGCCGAAACAGTTCTGGCACAAAATGTCTGTTTCCCTGATGGATGAGGCTTCTTCTGGTCAGCGCGTTCAGGAGGAGTGGCCACGTCAGTGCCACGCCAGTGTACCCACGCCAGACACACTGGCGCCGGCGCGCGCCAGCTATTCGTCTTCGCTGTGCAGTCGTCGTCTGACACTGCGCTGGCGCCACTTGATAAAACCTTTGATTGGCGTTCGCAGGTGGGTAACGCCATGGAGAAGGAAAGCGCAAACAATGCTCAGAAGCGCAGAAGAGGCGGGAAGCTTATCTCATCATATCCCGAAGTAGTTGCCTGGGAATGAGTGGTTCAGAGTACGAAGAATGAAAAACCAAAGGCTAATAATCCTCGACAGCCTGGAAAGCTAAGAATAATCAGCTGAACCTTTGCTAACGCTACGTATATTCTGCCATGGCCAAGCTAAGCCACAGCAAATTTTTTAGTGATTTGTAAAAAATGAAATAATAGTTTGCTCTTCAAAACCAACTGTTTCTGTTCTTCTCTGTCAATCCATTAATCAGAAGAACATATTCACGACCTCAAACTAATGATAATGAAAATTGTTGCGCTTTGCTCGCTCATTGCTGTGGTATTCGATTTGCGTCAACTTGGCTACATTTCGGGCTTCATAACTCCTACGTCACAAATTTATTGCAACACGTTTTACAAATTAATTTAGAGCCTGTGATTAGCTTTCGTTCTGAAAAGTTTAAAGAAAAACGAAGATGGTTTTAATGACCTTTTAAAAAATAGAATTTTTACAGACTTGTCTTAAGTTGACCATTTTAGTTGACATTTAAAGTCACTCTCAGCAATTTTATTTATTAAATTTGTTAACTTAACATTTGGTAATGTTCTCATAATTTTTTGTAGCATCTCATCAAAATCTCGTATCCGCGAAAAAGCTGGTTGTGTCTCAGTGAAGACTTTAAAACTTTTTGAAGAAGTTGAAATTTTTTTTCGCGAGACAAACCTGCTTGGGGATTCGAAAAACAAAATATATTTTTTCAGCAAAATTAAAAGATATCGACGGACATGCCCCGACGTTCTTATCTGAAAACACCCTGCTAGGTTTTTTGCAAGCTATTTTTGCGAAAATTTTTGTGTTGTGCCTAAAAGTCCTGTTGCACTAAAAAACAAGCAAGAGTTGTGCAACACTGCTATCACACATTCAGTTTTGCTTACCAGCGCCTACCGGCACATCCATCTGTGCAATCGCGTGCACGCTCGCGGAAACACTGCTCGCCCGGGCCCTCCAGTGTTTCCAAGCCGTGGCGGCAGATGGCGTTGTCGGCGCTTTGCGCATGGCCTATACAGCATAACAAAAAAATTGGGGGGGGGGGGCACGTGGTTCGTGTGCCACCACCTGGCTATGATACTGGTGTATGGAAACCCATATGGTTAGGTAGACACATGAATACGGATAGCCTGAAGAGAGGGCGGAAGTGTCACAGACTGCGGTTAGGTTACCCAGACGCGCCAAGCAAGCTTTACCAAAGACTGGAGCGGCACGTGCATGATGTATAAAAGAAGCACTGGCCGAACCCGCAGAATCAACTGGCAACAAAATGGACCGGAATATGGTAAAGCTACCGAAAATAAAGGAAAAAAGTAATAGACTTTTGGGTTATAACTTGACCTCCAACAATTCATACAATGGCATACATTTTGAATATAATGATGGCAAATTTCTCTACATGTACACACCTACGTACTGTTTTGAAACATCCATCATCGAAATGTTTTTTTAAGTGAGGCTGCCGTACGGAAACTGAAACGATCAACCTTCATGTGAACATAACGTTCATGGTCTGTGCTCGTTATAGCCCCATGGGCTCGAATTAACAACCACAACCACAGAGAAAGAGAAACAAGACAGTGGCCCAGCAAGTAGCCGCGACCTTGCCCTCATGTGCGTAGCGCACTGTAGTATGCCACCGGTAACTTTTGCTGGATTTTTCAGGATTGCGTAGTCCACAAAAGTGCGCACGCATGAAGCCAGAGCAAAACAACGCTGTTAAAAAAAATGAAAGCAGTGTGAAGTCACGGCAACAACAACGATTCTAACCAGCATCTTCACCAGAGTGAGGAGCAATCAAGTGATCCGATCATGCACGTCACAGCGATTGCAGCGCTCCTGCCTCCTGTGGTGGGCTTCGCGCCCAAAACGCCAAACACAAGTTCGCTAACACATGTATTACGACTTGAGACGCCATAAATTAGCGAATTGAAGTTACGCACTGCACCTTTGAGAGTTCGTAGTGCCTTTCGAATAAACCTTATCGTCTAGAGTGCTTAGACGTCAAAATACTTTGTATGGCTATAACTATCACAGAGTTCATGTCGTCGTGTCAGCGGGCACACTGAAATACGCACTTTTGGCGGGTGTTCTACAAAGCAACCTCAAAGTTCTCCCTGTCCGTGAGATTTGGTACCTTGGTGTCAAGCGTCAATTCCGGACTCAGTTCGCAGGCCAACTTTCATAGCGTCATCTGTGTCATTTTTTGTACGACCATGTTGTACGTGAAGGTCACGTACAATGGCATGGCATCTAACGTCTCGTTCTCGACATTGACGTACATGGTCCGCATGTAAATCTTGTTGAGACTCGCAGTAAGGCAGTTGCTCTGTGGGTGGTGGACAGTTGTTCTGTTATGGCTTGTCTGTCTCTTTATCAAGATAGCCCAAGTTAGGTGCGCAGTAAACGTCGTACCGATGTCGGTATTGAGAACTTCTGGGGCGTCTTGACGCAGGACGATGTCTTA
The DNA here is from genome assembly GCF_013339725.1 of Rhipicephalus microplus. Lineage (NCBI taxonomy): Eukaryota > Metazoa > Arthropoda > Arachnida > Ixodida > Ixodidae > Rhipicephalus > Rhipicephalus microplus. The sequence goes on from NC_051168.1 coordinate 122,037,157, forward strand.
AATGAATAACTTTGCTAGCTCAGACGCGCTGCCTTTGAAAGGGGCCCGTGTTTAGACGTCAGGAATAGCTTAGCTAATTCCATATCGATATTCTGGAACGGTCAGCATTGTGGTTAGATGAGTTGCGGGAGGTTCGCTGGCCATGGCTGCGGTGTGTTGCGTCACTAACTGTCACGACGTGGCTTCACGTAAAGAGCGACGTGACAGGCAAGGCGTGCATGAAAGACTTTAACCAGCTGATTACACAGCGTATTTCATGATCAAGCGGTGGCAGTGGTGTTGAGAGAGCAGAATTTTCTCTTAAGTAGGGCTAGTAATATTAACTTCATAAAGCCATCGGAAAGTTACATCAAACAATAAACCCCATAATGCCCTAAAAACGTACATACGACCACATCAGTTCATTATAAGAAATGATATGGTTCTATTGAGCTATATCATTGCAAACATGTCACAATTGTGTACCATGCCAACCTTCAGGCACCGTATCTCACAATACACCTACATTTCAAAATAGCAAAACCGACACTGTAACAATTATAAAGGCCAATCATTTGGAAATATATTTCTGAACAAGATCAATTGTATAATTATTGTTGTTTAGCTCTCATGTATCTCCAAACTTCTCATTAAAGTAGTTCGTAGATCATTAGTCATCATCATCATGAGCCTGAGTACGTCAAAGGCCTCTCCCATGTTCCGCCAGTTACCCAGGTCCTGTGCTTGCTGCTGCAAATTTTTACCCGCAAATCTCCTCTGCCCACCTAACCTTCTGTCACCCCCTAACCCGGTTGCCTTCTCTGGGAATCCAGTTAGTTACGCTTAATGACCAGCGAGTATCCTGTCTACGCGCTACATGCCCACGCTTATGTCTATTTCCTCTTCTTGACTTGAACTATGATATCCTTAACCCCCGTTTTTCCCTAATCCACTCTGCTCTCTTCTTGTGTCGTAAGGTTACACCTACAATTTTTCTTTCCAATGCTCGCTGCGTCGTCCTCAATTTAAGCTGAACCTTCTTTGTAAGTATCCAGGTTTCTGCTCCGTAGCTAAGTACCAGCAAGTTACAGCTGTTGTATACCTTCCTCTTGATGTATAGGGGCAATCTACCTGTCATAACTTGAAAGTCCTTGCAAAACTCATGACTTTCATCCATTTCTTAACCTATGCAACGCCACTTTATCAGAATTTCAATATACAACATTTTTATCACAACTTCCAGCTGAAGTTATCAGTTGTGATGATGATGATGGTGGTAGATTTTAGTGGCGCAAGGGCAACTCAGGCCAAAGATTCAGTTGTCATGTATAAGCTTTTTCGCGATAATTTGCATATAGATGGCATTGTCGTGGAAAGCCTTGTAAAGAATAATATTACTAGAGTATCTGAGCTTGATAACCACCTTCTGCATAAAGTTCGCACAAACTACGGCCCCTTAATGACCAGCGGTTATCCTGTCTCCGCCGTAATGCCGGCTCCTGTCCATTTCCTCTTTTTGACTTGAACTCATGATATCCGCAACCCGATTTGTTTTGTAACAACATTTCGAACGGGTCGCTGTATCCAACCACTGGAGCGAACAGCACAAACTTGGCCGTGCATATTTTGCACTGGAAGATAGCGCTCGCACGTGGTATGAGAACCGCGAGGCTACATTCCAATCTTGGGAAGACTTCCTTCGAAAGCTCCTCGCTACGCTTTTGAACTCGGACCGACGGGTCGCGCACAGCAAGTGATTGAGGCACGCGTGCAAAAACCTAATGAAACAGCCGCCATGTCCGCAGAAGGTATGATCCGTCTGTTTCGACGAGCTGACCCTGGCATGCCCGAGGCGAAGAAGGTGCGTCACCTAATGCAGGGTGTTAAGGAACAAGTGTTTGCGGGCCTCGCACGAGATCTACCTACAACAGTAGATGAATTTATAAAAGAAGCGACAGTCATCGAGCGCGCACTGCAACAACGACGCCGACACTTTGAACGCCTGCAGAACCACACGGCAGTAAGTGCTGCAGCTCAGAACACTGCAGTATGCGAAAGTTCCCTGCGACAATTGATTAGGGAAATACTGCGTGAGGAACTTCGGGCCCTCTGCGTTCCCCCTGCCCAACCGCCAGTCGCCTCTGTTGCCGAAATCGTCCACCAGGAGTTGAGGCAAGCCATTACACCTGAGCCACATCCAGCGAACTACGCTGATGTGGTTCGTCGCCCGACGGCCTATACGAATTTAAGGTGCTTCCTTTTGGGTTGTGCTTGGCGCCAGCCACTTTTCAGCCTCTCATGGACAACGTACTATCAGGCCTGAAGTGGCAAACATGCTTGGTCTATCTGGACGATGTTATTGTATTCTCGGCAACATTCGAGGAACATCTCAGCCGTTTATTCACTGTCTTCCAGGCCATACGTTCGGCCGGCCTTACTTTAAAACCGGAAAAATGTCACTTTGGTTTTAACGAACTCAGTTTTCTAGGCCACGTCGTCAGTCATGAGGGTGTTCGACCTAATCCAGTCAAAATAGACGCCGTAGCGCAATTTTCTGCACAACGCGACAAAAAGGCCGTGAGACGCTTTTTAGGGTTGTGTGCCTATTACCGGCTATTTATTGAGGACATTTCGTCCATTGCGGCGCTATTGACACGACTCACACGTGAGGACGTCCCCTTCTTTCAGGGTGAACAACAGCAAATGGCGTTCGATGAACTACGACAACGCCTGCAAACACCTCCAGTCCTCGCGCACTTTGACCAGGAAGCCCCTGCAGCACTTCAAACTGACGCCAGCAATGTAGGTCTGGGTACCGCTCTGGTGCAGTGGCAAGACGGCTGTGAAAGAGTAATCGCCTAAGCCAGCAGAACTCTCTCTCGCACGGAGGAGAAGTACTCTACTACCGAGAAGGAGTGTCTTGACGTGGTGTGGGCGGTCATCAAATTTCGGTCATAATTGTACGGCCGCTCCTTCAAAGTTGTTAGTGACCATCACTCTTTGTGCTGGCTCACCAACCTTAAAGATCCATCTGGCCGTTTGGCACGCTGGAGCCTAAGACTTCAAGAGTTCGACATGACCATTGTCTATATATCTGGTAAGCGGCAAATCGACGCCGACTGTCTATCACGGTCGCCAGTGGAGACTGTCGCTCGTGATGACGGAAACATCGACGCGGCATTCTTGGGAGTTGTCAACACGGCCACTATTGCACGGGAGCAGCGCAGTGACCCCGAGTTGTTGCTACTCATTGAATATTTAGAAGAACGACGTAAGGACGTGCCGCGGTTATTTGCCAGAGGACTCTCATCTTTTTGCTTACGAAACAATGTTCTCTATAAGAAATATTTCTCACCAACCAGCCACCCGCACTTGCTCGTCGTGCCTGCCTCTCTTCGAAAAGAAATTATGGAAGCATGCCATGATGAAGCAACTTCTAGTCTTCTAGGCTTCACCCGAACATTGTGCCGACTACGATGCAAGTACTACTGGCCGAAGTTACCCGCTGATGTCAACCATCACGTGCGAACTTGCACCGACTGCCAAACACGCAATGCAATTCCTAGCAAGCCAGCCGGTCTTTTACATCCAGTCGAAACACCAGCGAAACCATTCACCCAGATTGGAATGGACTTCCTGGGCCCCTTTCCAACTTTCACAACAGGGATCAGATGGATAATCGTGGCCACGGATTACCTCTCCCGTTATGCGGAGACTAAAGCTATGCAGCGTGGCACAGCAGCAGAAGCCACTCAGTTCTTCATCGAAAACGTCGTCCTTCGGCATGGCGCTCCGACAGCAGTGATCACAGACAGAGAACCTGCCTTCACCGCAGAGCTTTTGAAGTCGATTCTCAGACTCAGCAGTACAGCTCACCAGAGAACAACTGCTTACCATCCGCAGACAAATGAACTGACGGAGCGCCTCAATTGGACCCTCACAAGCATGATCAACATTTACGTTGACACGGAACATAATAACTGGGATCAGATATGGCCGTACGTGACCTTTGCCTATAATACCGCTCGACAAGAAATCACTGGAATGACGCCGTTCAGTCTGATCTATGGTCGCGAAGTCACGACAACGTTGGACGCCATGTTGCCGCATGAGTGTGACGACATCCATGTTGACACCGAAGAGTTCACTCAGCGCGCCGAGGAAGCCAAACAGCTCGCGCGTGTGTGCATCTGTCATCAACAGCGTCAAGATGCACAACGGTACGACCCCCGACACAGGTTTATTAGCTACACACCAGGCAACAAGGTCTGGGTCTGGATTTCGATACGTCGACGTGGACTGTCGGAAAAACTGCTAAGACAATACTTTGGCCCATACAGCGTAACGCGACGCTTGAACCACGTGAACTATGAAGTTGTTCCCGACAATGACTGTAGTTCTAAGCGTCAAAATTATTTACCAGAAGTCGTACACGTCGTGCGTATGAAACCGTATTTATTCAGTTGACGCGACAACTTCGTACGCCTGGTAGAGCGAATAAGTTGCGCATCGGGACAATGCCTCTTTCGGAGGGAGGCAAATGTCACGTGCTTGTGAAAAAAAAGACAATGACAGTTGTGCAAGTGCCATGAAGTACAATGAAATGAATGAAAAAGGAGAACACTCTTGCGCGTTCTAGTAAAAGAACCTACCTGCTTCTGGTGTCTTAGTTTCCGGGGCAAGACCTCTGCTTTGACGCTTCCTCTGTTTTTCAGAGCATGTTCAATTCGCTTCATGTTATACTTTTTTACATCGCATACCTTACGCCTATTAATAAACTTCGAAAGCTTTGCCAGTTCTATTTTTCCTCTTGTATTTGAGACTTTCATGGTTTGACGCTTTCTAATGAGATTCTTCGTTTCCTGAGAAAGCTTGCCATTGTCCTGTCTACCTAACCTGCCTCCAACTTCCACTGCACACCCCGTAATGATACTCGTCAGATTATCATTCATTGTATCTACGCTAAGGTTGGTTTCCTAACTAAAAGCCGAGTACTTTTTCTGAAGCAAGGCTCTGAATTCATGTACTTTCCCTCTCAGTGCAAGCTCATTGATTGACTTCTTGCGTATCAGTTTCCGTCGTTCCTTCTTCAAGTCTAGGCGAATTCAAGACCGTATATGTCTATGGTCACTGCATCGTACCTCGCCAATCACTTCTTCATCCTGCACGTTGCGTGCGTGTGCACTCATAATAAACTCCATTTCGTTCTTCTTTTCGCCATTAGGGCTCCTACATGTCCACTTGTGCTTTTCTCGTTTTCAGTAGAAGGTATTCAAAATTCGTAAATTATTGCATTCCGTGAATTACAAGTAGCTCTCCTCTGGCGTTTCTAGTACCGATGCTATATCCTCCTAGTGCCTGATCTCCATCCTACTTCTTCCCTATCTTTGCAATAAAGTCTCCCATCAGTATAGTATACTGTGTTTTTACCTTACTCATTGCCGATTCCACGTCCTCATAGAAGCTTCCAACTAAAGCGTCATCATGGCTGTATGTAGGCGCGTATGCCTGTAGCACGTTCAACTAGTATCTATTATTCAGTTTAATTACAATACCTACAACCCTTTTATTATTTCTATAATGTTCCTTTATGTTGCCAGCTACGTTTCTGTGAATTAGAAACCCCACTCCCAGTTCTCTTTTGTCAGCTAAGCCCCTGTAGCAAAGGACGTGCCCGTTCTGCAGCACCGTTTAGGCCTTGTTGGTCCTCCTGACCTCACTGAGCCCTATTACATCCCATTTAACGCCCTCTAGCTCCTTGAATAGTACAGCTAGATTTCCCTCACTAGATAAGGTTCTAGTGTTAAACGTTGTTAAGTTAAGGTACCGATGGCGGCCTGTCGAGATCGAGAGATTCTTGGCACCCTCTGCTGCGTTGCAAACCTGACCGCCGCTGTGTTCAGTTGCTTTGCAGCTGCTGGGGACTGAGGGCCGTGAGTTATTCACGTATGCATGTGGGAGGTAGTGGCCAGATACTGCATCTGGGTGGCTAATCCTTCTCTGGTGAGAGTGCGTTACTGGCGATGGTTACCGGTGAGGCCGCCCCCCAGGCCCCTTAATGCAAGTCCATCACCATGCGGATTTTATTTATCCGCTTGAAACTGAGCTGCACCGCGATTTGAACCAGGGACCTTTTGCATGCGAGGCGGATGCTCTAACCACAAAGCCATCGCCACTTTTCTTCTTCATAGTAAACGTAATCAAATATATTTATTTATCCCGGGAAACATTTACGGGGAGCCTTGTTATTGTTGCACATGTAGTTACAAGGCAACATATATAGCCTCTTGATGATATATGGGGTTTAACGTCCCAAAACCACTATATGATTATGAGAGACGCCGTAGCGGAGAGCTCCGGAAATTTAGACCACATATATAGCCCCTTGTCTTCTTGCTGTTGTTTAAGCCTCTTTTAGTCAGTAGCGTTTAGTTCTATACCTCTAAAGTCGACCTTTTTTATTCCTTGAAAACCTTATTATCTTAGTATGACTCCGTTATTCACTTAAGGCAGATGTCAGCCTATCAATTTTCCCGTAGTCACAAATGACGGTTGCGATGTAAGCGAATAATACAGCTCTATTTTATATTGATGTGTGCGTCATCGCTGTCACCTGCATTAGAACAACCCCTCCTTGGCGTAGCATATACGATCAAAGATGACTAATAACTCCACATGCTCAAAATACATTTTTGCAATTCGAAGAATTATGGTCGTCCTGCAAGAGACAATGTTTTGCAACCGGAAAAGAAATAATAGAGTCATAAAGGCGATGATACCAAGCTACACTCGCACTTGAAGATCAAAAATTGCGTATAGTATTCAAATCTTTTTAATGTAAGGGTAGTAATGCCTTATCAAGTCGTGTAAGAACAGTACGCCTCAAGGCTGGCGTGTTGCGCAAAGAATCAAGTGACATCTAGCGACATTCTTATAGTCCTGTGTGAATCAATATGATGAAGCGACTGGTTCTAACGTTGGAATACTGCAGGCAAAAGAAATCGGGAAACTCTCCTTAAAAACATTACTCAACACCCACAAACATAGAAAAACTCAGACGGTAAATGAAGCACATAGAACTGCACCAATGTTTTGCAGCTGCATCGAAGGAGAAAATGGGCATTTGAACTTTTCACGTTATGTATTCAACAAATGCTCTTATGAAAATTCGTTGAGCGTCTTGTAACAGACAAAAAACTGATATAGTGAGATTTATGCTGCCAGTTCTGCCCTAATCAGCAAAAGTTTTTTAACGAGTTACCCTAAGTACCTATTCTCCAACTTTTTCAGTTACAATACCGACCGGCCCTGTGCGTGGCTAACTTTTCTGTCTTCTCTCTGTTTATACTTTTAACTCGTCCTTTTTGTCAATTGCCATTCATGTTGTCTAAGAATACTGGTAGAGAAAGACGTTGACTATAAGAATTCGAAGCTCTTATACAAGAAGGAAATTGGGACAAGTGAACCTTGGTATGTGTGTGCATTACTGCTACAATAAACGCTCACTATTTCGAGCTCTGTAATAAGTACCTGGCACCAACACAGCCCGGTGCATCAATATAGGGGAACATTCACAATAATTCGACCAAGTTGGTATTTATAATAGTTAATTCAGCATGGAAGCTCCTTGGTTCTCATTGTTGTTCGTATGCATTGGCCTTTTTTGATCAGAATTTGTTAGAAAACCAAGAAAAAACCAAATTTACTATAAAGTCAAAGCTACGGCAGAGCCATGCTTCTCGTACATATGAGAATTCTTACGATGTGCTAGAGCTCTTAGACAAGCCGGAAATGACGCTCAAGGAGAATGGCCAGATGAGGTACAATCAAAAACAAAAAACTTAATGCTTTTGCTTTCAATCCCGTTAACTCTTCGATATAAGTGAACCTGTTTTGTAGCATCAAATACGTCATTTAAGGGCATTAGCGCTCACTGCTCACATAAAAGCAAATCGCCGCTTGGTTATTGGGAACCCCTGGCTGATCAATTGATCACGCTCGGCGTAAGAACTCCATGATAATATTTCACAGTATGATCCACCACACACTATTAGTAGCGCTAGCTTGGTGGTGACAAGTCTAGATGTAGCTTCTTTCGCTTCCATTCGCCAGGTTTGTGACATGTGCGTTCATTTTATTGCCAGACCACTGATTCTGGCTGCACATAATTTTGACAACTTTATACTCTATGCGACCTAGAATTAATGAGCCCTCACTGTGCTTTCCTCGTTGTTTTCTTTTTTACAGATAACTCCATGCTCCTTCCTACTAATTGTTTCCTTCTTCAGTGTGTGGTTTTTCCGCCGAGATGCTGCGAACAATGAACGGCAGGCCACACTTCGATTAGTACCTGGAACAATGACGACCTTGCGTTTATTTACATGATGCCAGAAAATGTAGAATCGCGAAAAAAAGGTCACCACGACAAAATTTTTGAACAGATAAATATTGCATGAAAATGGCTCTTTGTCAATAATTTCCTGAATTATGAACACTTCCTAAAAAGTGGCTTATACAAATATAAATGTGGCCAGCGCAGCTTCGGGGGTCACATAATTTGAGTACACGTATTTGTGCAGAGTTTGTATTTGGGGATGCTGAGTTAGAGGCAGGCGCAATATATAAAAAAATAAAGCATCGAGATAAGGGGTGCCTCAACAACTTGATACGCAGCTGTGCAAACTAGTCGGGGTCGGGAAGCCTTCGTCAAGCCTTCGTCTGCATTGCGATAATGTAAGCCTTGTTTTCTAATATAATATTTTGTGGGCTCGCTCTATGGAATTAAAGACTCACGCAGCAGAAAAATAAGGCGTCGTTTACCCACGTTCGACTTTACTGACTATTGCCAGCTTTCATGCCATTTTATAAAAACATTAATCACGTTGACAAAATTATTCGACAAGAAAAAAAGAACGCGAGCCTGCATGGAATGTGCAGCACAGAAACAATGAAAGTTAAAAGACACGTCTTTCATAACCTTTTTTACACTGCTTTCGAAGCGGTTGAACCCACCGCTTCATACTACCCACTACGTCATAAATTATTTTAGGGGTGAAGCTCGTAAACACGTGCGTTCGTAGTCACCTGTATGTAAGAATTGATGTATGTAGTAACCACCTCACAGCATATTAATGAAGTCAGTGATGATGAGTGGGGCGAAGCTTCGTAAGGTTTTATCGGCAAATCGTGAATCATCCACTAGCTGCGCCAATCTATCGTCTGCCTGTCTGTCTGTTTGAGGTACGGATGAACTGATGCATGAACGGACGAACGCATAGAAGGACGCACGGATGGACGCGTGGGCAGCCAGATAGATGGACGAATGGACAGACGGGGGGATATACAACGAAAGGACGCATAGACGAGCGCAAGAACAGAGCATGGGCGGACGAACGCACAGACGGACGCGCGAATGGACGTATGGGCGGCCGGATGGAAAAACGGACAGATGCATGGACGAATGGACGAACGAATGACCACACGGACGGACAGATGGACGTATGAACGGACGCTCGGAGAGACGGAAGCAAGAACAAATGTATCGAAGTTAGCACGGAGGCACGGATGGTCGCTTCGCCTCACTCATCATCACTCGCTCCGTGGATACGCTGCAATTTTTTGTACAGCACGGAGACATTCATAATGCTTCCTCAATCTTCAGAAAAGCGCGGTTCCCGCTACCCAATTGGAATGAATTTCGTGAAGTTTTTTATGCTGCGGGTGATGACGAAAAATAATTATGCGTAGCGCTATTGTAATGGGTTGCACATACGGATGATTTACTCATCATACAATTTTGATTGTGTAAAGCCTGGCTGTTCTTTTAATGCAATGCCTCTGCCGACATGATGCTTTTCTATTGTCAATTTGCAATGAAAATTGAAACGGGTAGATAGGTGGTGGAATACTAAGCTAACACGCAGGGGACTCGACTTCAAAAACTAATGCGCTTTAGCTGGTCTTAATTTCCGTTCAACACACACACGCATGTATATATATATATATATACATATAATTGGGAATAAAGGAGCACACTTACGAAAATTTGATAATTGTTTACTCTACGTTTCGGCCGTGGCACGGCCTTCGTCAGGATTCATTGCGGAATCAGATGGTAGCTTACGAAGGCCTGACGAATCCTGATGAAGGCCGTGCCACGGCCGGAAGGAAGAGTAATCAATTATCAAATTATTGTAAGTGTGCTCCTTTATTCCTAATTATATTTGCACCGGACCCATATAATTTCTTTTTTGAATCACATATATATAACTATATAAATATATAAATATATATATATATATATATATTTATATATATATATATATATATATATATACATATGTATGTATATATAGATAGGCATGGTGGTTGAGTGGCCGTAGCGTTGCATTTAGTCAAGTAGATCCTCCGTGAGCGGTCACAACGTGGTTATTTCGACGTTTCGGGCTAGAAGAGTCCACCAGCTTTCATCAGGATCAGGTCTCTTTATCTGAAACGCCGAAATAAACCACGTTGTGACCGCTCACGGTGATCTACTTCACTTAATATATATATATATATATTATTATATATATATATATATATAATATATATATATATATATATATATATATATATATATATATATATATATATATATATATATATATATATATAGAGGTGTTGTACGTCGAGAAAGGTTCAGACGTAGCTTGGCAAATGTCCTTTATCAGGCAGGTCTGGCTAATGGCGAGCGGCGTGCGCGAGCTACTACTGCAGCCACCGATCATCATCGTCCTTCTTCGTTGCCAGCAGAGCGTCCGTTACTCAGATTCATTAATTCATTACAATTACTCCCCGCGAAATAAGGAGCCATCCTGGCGACCTATGGACAAGTAACACGGGAGGGTCGTAGCAGGGCTTAAGTCTCGAGACGCGGACAATTTCCTGGCCACGACGACGTTGGTCAGAAGATGGTTCCAGTGGCTCGATGAGGTAATTCACCGGTGACGTTTTTTGTAGCACACGCAGTATGGCCCGATGCAATTGGAAGAAGTTTGCGGAGCGGCAGGTGCGGTAGGAGGTGCCCGAAGCCATACCAATGAACCAGGGGGAAAGTTTGGAGCCGAACGGTCCCCAGTTGGCGGGATAGCTGCTGCCATGGTCTTCGGTAGAAAAAGAGCGGGCAAGCTGGCGGCATTCTTCACCATGTCGGGCAGCTTCGGAGCGAGTTCTACTTCGGACTCATAAGGTTTATATGGAAAAATAGTGTTACTGTATTTGAGGGTTCTCTTCCATACAGAGAAAGTATGGCGAAAACCAGTAGTAGCTTGTACGGCAGTATTATACGCATAGGTGACGACGGGAGAACTTGCTCTCAATTTGAATGATCCCAATTTGAACGTTGAATTTGAACGTTGAATTTGAATGGTCCCAATATGAACGTACATCGCCAGCATATTGCCAAGAGGTACGGTTGAAAGCGCTCCGTCATGCCATTCGTTTGAGGGTGGTACGCTTACTTGTGCGGTGCACGATTCGGCATTCGTTGAGTAATGCCTTCAAGGCGTCAGAAAAGAAGGCACGGCCTCTGTCACTTAAAAGCTCGCGAGGGGCACCATGACGCAGAATGAAACGATGCAACAGAAACGTTTCAACGTCACGGGCTGTGGCAGTCGGCAGCGCTGTTGTTTCGGCATAGCGCGTCAGATGGTCTATCGCAACAATAATCCTGCGATTACCAGCTAGAGTTGATTGTAATGGTCCGTAAATGTCAATGCCGACGCAATCAAAGGTCGACTAGGACAAGAAAGAGGTTGTGACGGGTAGACTTGCTCGGGAGGTAACTTTTGTCGTTGGCACTGAGCACACGTGCGAATGAATTTTCGCACGTAGTTATACATGCCACGCCAATAAATCTGAGTTGAAGTCTAGCGTATGTCTTGAAGAGGCCAGCGTGGGCGCACTGTGGGTCCGCGTTGAAAGCTTCGCAGGTAGCAGCTCGAAGATGATGGGGTATCACAAGGAGACACTTGCGACCGTCAGAAAGGTAGTTTCGTCGAAAAAGAAGATCATTCCCTTAGGCAAAAGTTTCTAGCCTGGCAGCGGAGAGCGCGAGACGGCGAAGAAGTGAGAGGATCAGACAGAATTCGTATGAGGCCACCGAACCAGGGATCTTTTCGTTGTTCCACGGTCATGTTGTGCAAGGGGGATGACGCAAGTGCGGGCTCGAGGGAAGAGAGGCAAACACCTTCAACTGATATTGGTGAGCGAGAAAAGGGCGTCGGCGTCCGTGTGCTTACGACCGGATCTGTAAATACGCGGATGTCGTAGTCCTGGAGTTTGAGCACCCAGCGAGCAAGTCGTCCGGAAGGGTCTTTCTCGTAACGGAGTAGTTAGTCTCAGCTTTCGTCAAAGTTCGACTTGCATAGGCGACGACATAATTGTCAAAACCTGCCTTTCGTTGCACGAGCACAGCGCAAGTCCAACAACGCTGACATCAGCAAAAACCTTCGTGGGAGCGGCAGGATCGTAGTGGTGGAGGATGGGTGGTGAAGTCAGCAGGCGGCGTAATTTGGTTAATGCATCATCGCATGCTGGTGACCAGGTGGAAAGGTCCTTGTCGCCGCTAATATGGTCCGTAAGGGGCGCACATACGGAAGCAAAATTTCTGATAAAGCGTCGGAAGTATGAAGACAAGCCGACAAAACTTCTAAGTTCCTTCGAGTTCTTTAGCTTCGGAAAATCGGCGACTGCTCGAAGCTTGGCGAGGTCGGAAAGTATGCCGTCCCGCGATACGACGTGGCCAAGAATGGTTAGCTGCCGGTGAGACGTGTGAGGACGTGCTCGAGATGATTTAATGGGTGTCAAAATTGTGGAAAAGACAACTACGTCGTCGAGGTAGCATAAACATGTGTTCCACTTGAGGCCTCGTAAAATAGTGTCCAATCATTCTTTAAAAAGTGGCTGGAGCATTACAAGGGCCGAAAGGCATAACGGTAAATTTGTATAATTAATTCATCAGGTGTGACCAATGCTGTTTTGGGTCGGTCATATGCTTCATTAGAAATTTGCCAGTATCCAGACCGTAAATCCAGCGAAGAGAAGTATTCTGCTCCCTGCAAACAGTCAAGGGCGTCGTCTATTCGTGGTAACAGGTAAACGTCCTTGCGAGTAATCTTGTTAAACGTCGATAGTCCACACAGACCGAATAGAGCCGTCCTTCTTCTTAACAAGAATGACCGGTGACGCCCAGGGACTGTTGGAAGGCTGTACAATACCCCGCTGGAGCATGTCAGCAACTTCGTCGCCAATAACATGGCGCTCTGACGCTGAGACTCGCTAGGGGCGCTGCCGTAGAGGCGTATGGCTTCCTGTGTCATTCTTGTGAGATATGTTCGATATGCGATTGAGGCCAGAAGCGTGGCTGTCAAAAGAAGTACGAAACTTGTGCAGCAGGTTCACTAACTGGCTTCGTTCTGAAGAAGACGTTGCGACATCGATGGAGCGGTGGAAAGCGTCAAAGAGTGACTGGTCAACAACAGAGTCCGAATGAGTGCACTGAGGTCCGTAGAAAGTAAACTAGATGGAGCGTCAAAAATGTGACGGCGTCGTTCGGATGCACGTGACCGAGACATTCACCGTAGAGTAAAGGTAAAGGCCCTTCTAGCGTATTGTACACGAGCGTCTTCGTGATGCCATAGAGGAGAGTAAGGAGAGCAACGGGCAGTGGAGAACATATGCGTTGAATGAACAAGGCAGAGGGCGTAAATAAAACATCGCCGTTGAAAATAGCGTCACACGACACAGTCACCAGCAGAAAGAGCGCGGTGGTACGATGGTGTCGTCGGAAACATACAGTTTATAACACGGCAGGGAGGCTTCGATAGCGTCAACATCAGGAAGTGCAGATAGCTCAAGTTCATCGTGACAGCAGTCAATAACGGCATTACTATTCGCAAGCAAGTCCCAGCCGAGTATCATGTCATGGGAACACGAGGACAGCACTACGAATTCGACAATATCCCCTAACCGCTTCCCTTCTCTGGGAATCCAGTCAGTTGCCCTTAATGACCAGCGGTTATCCTGTCTACGCGCTACATGCCCTGCCCATGTCCATTTCTTCTTCTTGATTTCAGCTATGATATCCTTAACCCCCGTTTGTTCCCTAATCCACTCTGCTCTCTTCTTGTCTTCTTGTCTCTCTTCTTGTTTCTCAAATCGCGACACAGTTTTTCACTAATTACAGAAATGACGGCGCCTGTGTCGACAAGTGCACGTACAGCAACACCTTCTACTAGCACATCAATTTCGTTGGACGGACAAAGAGGAGGTCTTAGAAAGTTCGACGACGACGCAGTTCTTGCCTCCGGAACTGCGGCTGTCAGTTTTCCTCTCGAGCGGGGCTCGTGCGCCGAAGCATCGGGGAGACAGATCGGCGACGGGGTGGTAATGACAGGCGAGAATCGACGGGGCGTCGTGGGGACAATGAGTCGGTGATAGGAGAAGATGGTCGCTGGGGATTCTGGGCAGCCTGGTAATTTGCAGAATTCCCATGGTCTGGAGGCTGGAAGTTGCGACGGCGACAGTAGCGTGCTATATGTCCCACGAAACCGCATGCGAAACAGATGGGTCGATTATCCAAGGTGCGCCATGGGTTAACGACAGAAGGTGCAGGGGGCGAAACGGGATGGGGTGCCGTGTATGTAGGCAGCGTCGTAGGGTAGGAGGACCCGGTGCCCCGGTATGCGCCAGAGACAGGTGGGGCTGGGGGTCTAGCAACGACGGCAGCGTAGGTCAGCGGCGTAGGGACAGTTGGCGATGGAGGCAGTGCTTGCGTGACCTGTGTCTCAATGACCTGGCGTAGACGTGGGTCTAACGAGGTCACTGGCGCGGATGCTTCGGCCACAAGAGAAAGCTGACGCGCAACTTCCTCACGAATGAATTGTTTGATTTGGGGGAGTAAGACGGTGTGATCAGTAGCGACGTCGTGTACGAGGGCGGAAACTTCAGCCGTATCTTCTGCGGCCCTGCGCGTCGAGACACGCTGCTTACGCAACTCGTCGTACTCCTGACAGAGGTGGACAACATCGGTGACGGTCTGTGGATTCCTAGCGACGAGCATCTGGAAGGTGTCGTCGTCAACTCCTTTAATGATGTGCTTGATTTTGTCGCGTTCGGTTAGAGATTCATCGACGCGCTTGCAAAGGGACAAGACATCTTCAATGTAACTCGTAAAGGTCTCGTCCCTGCGCTGGACTCGACTACGGAGACGCTGTTCCGCGCGAAGCCGGCGCACGGCGGGACGGCCGAAGACCGCGGAGATGGTGGTCTTGAAGGCGGACCAGTTGGTAATTTCGCCTTGGTGGTTCTTGAACCAGAGGCTGGCCACATCAGCGAGGTAAAAGCGCACGTTTGTGAGCTGGTCGCAGGCGTTCCACTTGTTGGAAGCGCTTACGATTTCGTACTCGACGAGCCAGTCCTCGACGTCTTGTTCATCGTTGCCGCGAAAAATTGGTGGGTCGCGTTGCCGAGGCGCGCCAGTACAGTAGACTGTCGTTGGTGAGGCAGCTTGAGAAGGGCCCGGAGCAGTCATGGTGAACGGTGAAGGTAGCGTCCGATTGCGAAGTTCCAGGTTGGTGGGAACCCCGGCTCCTCCACCACTTAAAATAGAGGTGTTGTACGTCGAGAAAGGTTCAGACGTAGCTTGGCAAAATGTCCTTTATCAGGCAGGTCTGGCTAATGGCGAGCGGCGTGCGCGAGCTACTACTGCAGCCACCGATCATCATCGTCTTCTTCGTTGCCAGCAGAGCGTCCGTTACTCAGATTCATTAATTCATTACATTATATATATATTGTACCGGAGCGTAGTGGCGCCCGCTCTGTGCCAGCGTGAAAGAAGACGTTGACGTCCGTGTGGCTCATGCTTTCCGGGTTCCTGCCTGTACCAGCTTGTTGCTGTTAACGCTTCTTTGCGGCTAACGCTTCACGTAAGTGTTTTTACGTGAACTCGCTCGTTGCATTTGGTGGAAACGTGCTGGGTAACATCCTGGAGCTCCACAGCCGTGTAGCTACCATCTGATTCCGCAATGACCGAGCGCGTCGACCCCCCGTAAGCCTCTACCACGTCACTCCCTGTCCCCTGGCGTACTTCGTCTGCGTGACCCACCAGTCTACAACGGCACTGAAGATCACCATGTCGAGGACTGGCTGGCAAAGTACAAGCGTGCCAGCGCGATTAACAATTGGGATGACCCTGCGAAGCTGACTCACGTCATCTTCTATCTGAGAGATTTGGCCAACCTATGGTTCACCAACCACCAAGACTTCATCCCCACCTGGTCGGTTTTCGAAGAGACCGTGACCTCGTTTTTCGGTCGTCCAGCTATGCGCAAGCTTCACGCTGAACTTGGCCTGCGGGGACGAATTTAGCGAAAAGGTTAGAGCTTCACGAGCTACATTGAGGATGTGATCGGCCTTTTAGGCGAGCGGATGCGAGGGTGATAGAGGCTGACAGCATAAAGCATATAATGAAAGGCAATGATGACGACGCTTTTCATATGCTTGTGGCCAAAGACCTACAGACCGTCACGGCCGTGATTCAGCTGTGTCAAAGTTTGGATGAGCTGCGCAAGCAGCGAATTTCTGAACGTCGTGCTAATACGCAAACGGCAGACATTTCGGCTTCGGAGTGGAAAAGAAGTGGCACCGACTACACTGTATTGATGCCTCAAATTCAACAGTACATCTGCGAAGAAGTTGTACGACAACTCTCTCTTGTGATCACCATCGACGAGACCCCCACAGTACTGGATCACTCACTTCGCCTTTCTATTCAGACGCAAGGTCCGAGGCTCTCCCTTCGCCCACGTCCCCAATATCAGGTACTGCACCGCTGACTTATGCAGAAGCCGTCCGCCGACCTCCTGCCCAAGCGCCGCTCCATTCATACAGTCCATCCACTAACTAGTACAGGTCGCCTGTTTCAGTTTATCCGGTAAATCAACCCTTCTCGCCACCTCGAGCAACTGTTACTCTTGGCGTACTCCGGATAACCGGCCAGTCTGCTACAACTGTGGTATTACAGTGCATGTCAGGCGCTACTATCGTCACCGTAGGTTCTATTTTATTGACGCTCAGCATTCCAGCAACGTTCCCCGGCAACCAGAATCACATGTTACACCTGATGCACCTGACGCCGCTCACATCGACCAGACTTCAGCCCACGTCGATCTCCTTCACCCCATCTTCGGTCTCCTTCTCCTATGCTTCGCCGTTCCAACCACGCCCAGGAGGAAAACTAACAGTCGCAGTTCCCGAGGCAAGAACTGCGCCACAGACCAAATTTCTAAACCCTCATTTTTCGGCCCCTAACGAGATTGCCGTGTTTGTTGACGGTTTCACCACAACTGCTCTTGTCGACATAGGTGCCGCTATTTGTGTAATGAATGAATTTTATGCCGCGAACTGAACAATGTGACGACTTCACTGGTTAATATTTCCTTACGCACAGGGAGTTCGCAGCACGTTCAGCCACATGCACTGCTCGTGTTGTGATTCAAGAGCTGCTGTACATCGTTGAATTTGTCGTCCTTCCGCATGCGTCTTATGAAATCATCCTGGGATGGAACTTTCTTTCCTCTAATCATGCAATTGTCGACTGCACCCGTGCACAACTCGTTTTGTTTCTGTTCAGCACAACATTCATAGATCTCCCTTGCTCGCCTAAAAAGGTGACCATCGCCACTGACGTCGTCAGCTCTGCTTTTTCGACCACCCTGGTCTCTATTTTTTGCAACTCCGTCCCTGATTCAACTGCCCTCTTTACAACGTCGCAAGAATGCGCTCGTCGCCGGAACCTTGTCGTCCCGTTTACCGTCATAACGCTTGCCGATGGTTCCAGTGCCGTGTACGTGTGCAATCTGTTCCCTTGTCCCGCTAGCTTATTACATGGTGAATGTATTGGGCATCTTGATGCTTATGATGCCATCTTTTTTTTGATGCCCCTTCCGATACGACGCCGATGTCCGTGGATGCTGTCACGGCTGCCACCGCACCCTCATTACCTGACGAAGACGTTCTGTCGCGCAGCGTGGACACCGGGCTTACGCAAGACCAGCGCATTCAGCTGATTCAACTACTTGACCATTGCCGCACCTCCTTCGACCACGGACAACCTCCCTTGGGACGCACGTCAGTTGTCGCTCACAATATCGACAGCGGCCATCATAATCAACTTCGTCAGCGCCCCTACCGCGTCTCGCAGGCTGAGTGTGACGTCATCACTCAACACGTCGATGAGATGCTCCAACCTGGTGTCATTCAACACTCGCACAGTCCTTGCGCTTCGCCAGTTGTCCTCGTGCGGAAAAAGGTGGCTTTATTAGGTTTTGCGTGGATTATCGGCGACTAAACAAGATCACACGCAAGGATGTTTATCCCCTGCCACGCATTGATGACGCCCTGGATTGCCTTCAAGGTGCGGAGTTTTTTTCTTCACTGGATCTGCGCTCTAGATATTGGCAAGTGCCAATGGCCGAACCAGACCGTCCAAAAACGGCGTTTGTAACCCCTGATAGCTTATATGAATTTATTGTAATGCCCTTCGGTATTTGCAATGCGCCGGCGACTTTTAAAGAATGATGGACAGTGTACTCAGGGGACTTAAATGGCATATATGTCTTTGTTATTTAGATGACATAGTTGTCTTCTCTGCAAATTTTGAAACTCATCTTTCCCGTTTGGAACAAGTTGTCCAGTGCCTTACAGCAGCCGGGTTGCAACTGAACTTCAAAAGATGTCATTTTGGCACCCGCAAACTCACAATTCTCGGCCACGTCTTCTCAAAAGAAGGAATGTCGCCGGACGCTGCCAACCTGCGTGCTGTTGCCGAGTACCCCAAGCTGTGATGGTTAAGGACGTTCGTCACTATGTTTGTTTATAGCGGACGAGAAAGGATTAACATGAGCAATTTAAGCGAACAAAAGAAGCTTTATATTGTACACTAGAGAAGGAAGTGGCAGGAGATAATAAAACTATTTATATCAAACCCTATACGTTAAGCATCACGCAACATGCACGATAGTCAGACCGCCATTATTCTGCGCAGAGTTCGCGGCTACGCTAACTCAGTGTCCAGCGCGTATAGTTCTCGGTTCGTAAGAAGAAACCACTGTCTCACAGTTTGGGTTCTCGTCGTCCCGACATGATCCGGTCGTCGACGTGTGCGAGGGCAAATGGGGCACGGCTGGAACGGCTGACAGCACACGGATGCGCTACCGTGTGCAGCGCCGTTGAGATGGACGTCGCGGCTAACCCAGCAGTCAGGGTCGCAACTCCTGAGGTCTAGTATCAGGCCATGGCTCACGAGGACCACACCCGGTAGGCCTCGCCCACGAACCTGCTCCCGGCCACTGCACCCAGGCAGGAGCCGTTCAGCAGGCCCCGTCCTTGGACCTTGTACAGACCGACGGACTCGACCTCGAACAGACACACCGGAGCTCGACCTGGCCAACACGTACGGGTCCCACGTCCGGCTCAGGAACGCTGCCAGGAACTCGTCCTCTCGAGCGGCGCACCGCTTCCTCTGCCTTCGTGGCCTAAACATTCGAGCCTAACGTCTTCCGAAACTGCAAGGCGCCTGAGGGCCAGATCGGTGGTACGACAGACGCCGATGAGGTGCAGGGCAGGAGGCGGTGGGAAGGCGCTGTAGAATGCGCTCGCTTGCCAATGTGCAACGCTCTGGTGACGACGGCATTTGACAATGTGGGTGCGACTACGCAACAGTCAACCCGCATCGGAGACCCGATACTCCATGCGTGTAAATGTCCAGCCCGTCCAGCGAACATCTTGCGTCGAGACGCAATGCTCGGCGCCACCGTGACCATTAGCCAGGCCACGTACGTCGCTGTGCCGAACGTCTGACCATGAAGACGCCTCGCCGAGATCCGCGATGTCCTCGGCAAGGAAGAGAACAGCAGGCCAGGCCGCGCCCCGAGATGCAGTACTCGTGCCGGCAACGTCACTCCAGCTGGTAGTTGGACAGCAGTAGCGTGGACAGCCGCGTTCCCTGGCCGGAACCTGGATCGCCTGCGTCCGACGCTTCGGCCCGCTGTCTCCCGTCTGCCGCTGCTTCGGCTCGTCCCCAGCCACAAAACGTACCGCCACGTAATGGTCACACGTGGCCCAATCGTGGCACGCCACCTCTATGGGCCACCACAGGTCATCAGCTGATTGGCTGACCTCACGCGCACAGTTGCCTCAAAATCACACGCACCTTGCCCCGCACTTCCGTTGTTGTCATTGTTTTCTTCACTCATCACACAAGCCGACCACCCTAAAGGAGCTCCGTAGATTTCTAGGCTTGGGCTCGTATTTTAGGCGTTTCAACCGCAATTTTGCTTGTATAATCGCCCCCCTAACTCAGCTTCTTTCCAGTAGCGCGAACCTCTTGGGCTGGAATTCCTAATGCGATGTCGCATTCACGACGCTGCGCCGGCTACTCACGTCTCCACCAGTTCTCCGCCACTTCAATCCCGATGCACCTGCTGAAGTTCACACGGATGCTAGAGTTGTCGGCCTCGGTGCTATTCTCGCCCAACGCAAGGATGGCTGCGAAGAGTACGTTGTCACCTATGCCAGCCCTACCCAAACAAAGGCAGAGTCCAACTATTCTGTCACGGAAAAGGAGTGCGTGGCTATTATTTGGGCTATAGGAAAGTTTCGCACTTACCTTTACGGACACCAGTTTGTTGTCACAGATCACCATGCCTTATGCTGGCTAGCGTCCATGAAAGACCCTACTGGCCGTCTCGCTCGTTTCCTCATTTATTCCTCCTCCTCCTGGGCTTTAAGCCTTCTGGAATACGACATCCGTGTTGTTTATAGCTCAGGACGCAGACATTCAGACATCGATGCCCTATCCCGTTCTCCGCTGCCTCCTGATCTTGCCTGCTTATCAACTGCCATCTGCGGCTCTTCATCGCTGAGCATCACCGACATGCCAGCCGAGTAACGCGAGAATCCCTGAATCAATTCTGTGCTCGGATGCTTTTCTCACAGTTCGGTAGAATCGACTTCACAGTCCCTCTCTCGTCAAGCAAGACACTTTGCTGTCCGTGAAGGCTTGTTGTATCGCCACAATTACGAGACGGATGGCCATAGATGGCTCCTTGTCATCCCACGTCATTTGCGCTCGGACATCTGCGCTGCCTTTCATGATGACCCCCAGTGTGGCCACGCTGGAGTATTCAAGACCTACTCTCACCTTCGTCTAAGATAAGACTGGCGCGGCATGTATCGGCACGTTCGCCAGTACGTTCGGTCATGTGCCATGTGTCAACGCCGCAAGACGCCTTCTCACAGCACTACTGGCCCTTTGTGACCCTTAACCTCCCCAGCGAGACCATTCGACCACGTCGGAATTGATATTTATGGTCCTCTACCCAACACTCCTCGAGGCAACCGGTGGATTATCGTCACCGTCTATCATTTGACACGCTACGCTGAAACATCTGTGCTGCCTGCTACCACTGCGAAAGACGTTGCGTCCTTTCTTCTTCACCATCTGATATTGTGGCACGGTGCACCTCGGTAACTACTGAGTGACGTGAACGCCTGTTTCTCTCGAACGCCCTCGACGAGCTGCTCAAGGAATGTCGCACTGTCTATCGGAAAACCTCGGCATACGATCCTCAAACCACCGGCATGAGAGAACGCTTTAATCGCACCCTTGGAGATATGCTTGCCATGTACGCGTCTGACGACCGCACTAATCGGGACGAAGTGCTCCCTTTTGTAACGTACGCGTACAACTCTGCGCCACAAACAACCACCGGCTTCTCTCCTTCCTTCCTCCTGTACGGACGGGAACCATCATGCTGCATGGACACCATTCTCCCGTACAGACCTGACGTTTCCGAAGCGACGCCTGTTTCCGAAGCAGCTGCTTATGCCGAAGAGTGTCGTCAACTCGCTCGCTTGTTTACCGCGCAAGACCAATGGCGCCAGAAAACTGACCACGATGCGTCTTCATATAGTGCCCACTATAACCCAGGAATGTTGGTTTGGCTCTGGGTCCAGTCTACCCCTCCCGGTCTTTTTCCAAAGCTTTTGTTGAAATACCATGGCCCCTACCGCGTTGTGCGACAAACATCTCCCGTTAAAATAAAAGTTGAGCCCATTGATCCACCTTCAGACCAACGCTGCTGTGGGCGTCAAACGGTTCACGTCTCACGCCTCAAACCATGCTATGACCCCCCTGTCGTGTCTTTTTCATAGATTGCCAGGTTGGCTCTTTTCTGCGCGGGGAGTAATTCTACGAGAGAATAGTGGCGCCAGCTCTGTGCCAGCGTGAAAGAAGCCGTTGACGTCCGTGTGGCTCGTGCTTGCCAGGTTTCTGCCTGTACCAGCTTGTTGCGGCTAACGCTTCTTAATTAATAACAAGGGTTTTAACGTGAACTCGCTCGTCGCAATATATATAACATTTTCTAAAAAATATTTCCTGACTCGTGAACGCATGAACCGCCCACTCTGCAGCCCTGGCGTTAATCGCTAAGCCACCAAAGCGGACATCCTTCGACATAATAACGGCGAGATATTTATAGATGTCACTAACTACTGCAATTTTCGTAATGCGAGCGCCACATAGTCTAAGGCAGAGTGGTTTTGTATTGGAAAGACAAAATCCGGCGACTGGCGACCCAGTGGCAGTGCCACCTCGTCTTCATTACACCTGTACCGAAAGGGGCACATATGTGTTCTAAAAAAGGAAATGGCCTCTAGATGGGACGCGAGCGCGCGAACGCCGCAAAAAAGTTTGGACTGCATGGGAATGGCCAGTCGACGTGCAACCAGCAAGAAGCGAGGTCGTCGGTGTCGCGAGGCTCGTGTAGGCGGCGATTATGAAGTGACCCGCGCAACGTATTGAGACGGCTGCAATACCGAGCACAATCGTCTATTAAGCTCGCGAGATCTTCAGCGGCACCCGTCAACTCCCCTACGTGTACCAATAGCTGACCTGGTCCATATGAAACTTCTTATTGTGACATTTTATACTGTTACTTTATTTCAACCAGCTTTTTAATAGGTGTAGTTGTGTGCGCTGCGACGCACGCAGGCGGTCAGAAACACACGCATGATCGTTTTTCCGTAACTTTTTCCGCGTATATTTTTTTATTTTCGTCATGATATTTTATAACAATCCGCGTTGCGGTTACTTGTACCTGCTCTAGCGCATTTCAGAAGATAGTTTGTATCTGTTTCTTTTCATTCGTGTATTAGTGTTTTTTTCTCTGTTATTTTTGTATACTCCTTCTTATTGCCCTTGTTTTAATTAAAAGCTTGTTTGTCAGTAATCAAATGCCCATGTCTGCTCTATGAGTGCGTCGGTCAGGCCTATACATCACTACTCGGGCAACTCCGCACGGGTCGACAGACCTGCTAAAAAATTTCAGATGTACCACTTCGAGGCCTTTCAGGCGTCAGAGGCCGAAGCGTAAAGTGGAATGACGATAGGTATAGCGCGAAAACAAATCGACGACACAGAGACAAAAACGACACGAAAGACAGTGTTCTTCTTGTCTCTGTGTCAGTGTCCTTCTTGTCTCTGTGTCTTCTTTTTGTTTTCGCGCTATAACAATCATCATGCCATACCAACTAGCCCAAGCTGCCACACGTAAAGTGTAAGCCTGTGAGTTGGAAGCTCCAATCGTAAAGTGGAAGCCTGCGATTGTCGGGGCCTCACTCGAAGAGTGTGACATCTGGCGTCCACAACAGGACGGGCTGACCGGTAGACTGGCTTTACTCTCAGTGTGAAGTATATAGCTGTCCTGTTATTGCGTTGTTGGTCAGCAACTGTTGGTAGCAACGGACGACACAGAGTTTGGCAGGCCTCTTGAACAGGGCAAAATATTTGCTTTTGTAGGCAAGGAGCTGTACAATTTTGTCGAAACAGAACGACAAAGACTTGAATACGAGCGCGATGTGGAACACAATAGGCACGAGCAATATTTGGAATTTTTGATGGAACAGGAGACAGACAAATGCAGGCTTAGAATTCAAAGAGAGAAAGAACGCTTAGGACTTTGTACGGTGTAGTCGGGTCTCAGCTTAGCCGCTGAACGCCCAGTAGCGTGACCGACAGTGGCCTGAAGAAGCAGTCGTAGTTGAATCATGTTCAGCTATCGCGCCAGAAAATTGAAAGTAGATGCCGCATACTTGAGGCTTGCGATGTAGGGCACGAAAGGGGCAAAAAGGCCGAAGGTGTTAAACCGCTGAGAGCCGACCAAAATCGCAGTACTGATGAGGCGAACGTCGGGTTCACAAGTGAACCTGGTGAGTTACCTTGTGAAAGTTCCGTTGTTGCCACAGATGCCACTGAATGCCGCAGTGATGGCGAGGAGGCCCTGTGTCTGGGGAGTCTTGTTGATACAGAAATGCCATCGGTAATTGACTTGGTACAGCCACCCTGTGTGTGCATCGCCATCGTAGCTCACTGTGAAGCTCGCAGTACGCCTGGCCCGGCAGGCGAGGACCGCTGTGCGGACATTGGAACAGAGTCGTGTGCTGACGCACACTGTGGGGTGGAATATGTTGGGGCACGTAGCTCTTCCAGGTGCGAGCGGCGCAGCCCTAAGAAGGACGCTTGCATTATTCAGCAGTCAGTCAAGTTTTAAGGAAGTCAGGGTGTCTGCAAGTTAGAGCAAAATCCTGGCTGTATGCAAAACACAGCAGATAAGACAGTTGAGACAAGTTCTGTTCTGAAAATTATGCATGCGGACATCTCGAACGTGAGCACTCAGCATCGTGCAAAAAGAAAACGATGCCGCCATAGTAGGAGAGAAACGAAGGATGCAAAGCAACCGGGAAAAACAAGAATTACCAAACGGCAAACAACACAACAAAAACTTCGTTTGTGTTTTGTCACATTCCCAAGTCGAGCGCGTCCCCGTGCTCCAAACCACCAGAAGAATAGAGGGGGGAGGCAGGCGATTGTTCCTGGAACTTGAAGGAGCCAACCCCCCTCCACTCCATTCTTGTATGCGAGGAAGGGAATACATGCAGAAGAAGCCCATTATGGCTGGACGACGCGACGTGATTTCGAGACTCATTTCCGTAGGACGCGATGTCGACGATGGCTTGCTACCACGGGGCAAACTGATCGGACACAACCGTAGTTATAGCGACCGTCCTGTGTATTGTTTTCCCTGGTTTGTGCGAACGGCTTCGAAAGATCGACCACCTCGAGCACTTCTAGTCTCTTTGTCGCCGTTTTGTTCTCGCGCTATAACTATCGTCATGTCTTACCAATTTGCTCAAACTCCCACACGTGTCCCTTATATACAGCAATTTCGAAAGTTTTGTCTGTATTTGTGTTTGTGTGAGATCACCCACCATATGAACCTATTGTTGTGTTTTAGTTCAAGACGATTTGTTTGACAAACCTTAATTGATTTACGTTTGCAAATAGGTAGGCTTCTTCGAAATACTCTTGTCAGGTTACTGCTGTGTTCGAGGTCTATCACGACCACATACGTACTAAGAATGACGAAGTGTTCAGGATACCTTCTTTTGTTTCCCAGTGAAACTGAGCTAAAACGGCAATCCAATTTTCTATTCGTTTTCTATTCTTTGGTTTCAAAACGCCTCAATAAGTGACTTTTTTATACCGCTTACAGCGTGCATGTTTGAATATGTGACATCAAAGAAAGCTTACGGGCCATAGCTTTGAACTGTGTACTATTTTTGTCATTTTCTTTTTGTATGTGTGTGGCCATGGTCTAGTGCGTGAGATATGACTCTCGTCATAGTGTGACAGTGATGCGCTGTGCGTCTTAGATTCTGTGCGGTGTCGTCCAAGTCACTGAAATGGTGCGCGAAAAAGAAAAAAAAACATCGGTAGACTACTCGAATACCCAAAGCTCTAATACCCAATACCCGATACGCAGCAAAATTCTCAAAATGGGGGCTGTGTCACAAACGACTGCAGTTTTCGTATCACCCACACGCCACAACGTCCAAGGCAGAGTGCCCTTGTATTGGGAAGACCACGTCCGGCGACTGACGACCAAGTGGCGGCGCCGCAGCGTCCGCCCTACAAGTGTACCGAAAGGGGCACATATGTGTTCTAAAAAAAAGGAAATGGCCTCTACTTGACACGGGAGCACGCGAACGCCGCGAAAAAGTTTGGACTGCATGGGAATCGCAGTTGATGTGCAACCAGCAAGAAGCGAGGTCTTCGGTGTCGCGAGGCTCGTGTAGGCGGCGAGTATGAAGTGACCCGCGCAACGTATTGAGACGGCTGCAATACCGGGCACTCTCGTCGTCTACTAAGCTCGACAGATCTTCAGCGGCACCCGTCAAATCCCCTACGTGTACCAATAGCTGACCTGGTGCATATGGAACTTCTTATTGTGACATTTTTATACTGTTATTTTATTATAAGCAGCTTTTAAATAGCTGTAGTTGTGTGGACTGCGACGCACCTAGACGTTCAGAAGCGTGCGCATGATTGTTGTTCCGTAATTATTTTCATGGACCTCTTTTTAGTTTCCATATAATGTTATTTTATTAACATTCCGCGGTGTGGTTACTTGTACCTTCTCCTACGTTCCTTTAGAACATTGTCTGTATCTGTTTCTTTTCATTCGCGTTTTAGTGTTTTATTTCTATTATTTTCGTAATTTCCTTTCCATTGCTCCTGTTTTAAATAAATGCTTGTTTTTGTTTATTCAAATGTCCATGTCTGCCCTATGAGTGCAACGGTCAGACCTATACATCACCACACATGCAACCCCGCACAAGTCGACCGACCTGCTAATAAATTTGAGATGTACCACTTCGAGGCTTTTCAGGCGTCGCAGGCCGAAGCGTAAAGTGGATGCCTGCGAGTCTGTCCCGCGTCGATAATGGATCGGTGTGGCCTCACCCAAAGTGTCTGGAAATAGACATAATTTACTGCTGGCCGTACACTGAACTCATGAGGAATATGAGCGAGTTGTTAGCATAACCGCTCAAATGATTAGATGGCCTCCAAGGGTCCGCTTGGTGCTTCGCTCGTTGCGTTTCGTGCGCTTGTCTAACGTAGAATTTGCTAATAGGTGCCTGATCGCGAATGCGTTCTTGCGCGCTCTCTCGAGGTAGGCGAAAATTGTACGCCTTTAGCTTTCACCGAGACGATTGCGCTGTAGTTACAGAGCGTATGGGTGTGTCTCTGCACTCTGCACAGTCCCTGTTTTGGGAAAAGGGCGCTTGTTCAAACACAGTGGAGTGACGTGAAACAAGTTACTTCGCGCTCATACTGGCTGTACCTGTGCTTATTATTTTTGTGCGTACTTTGTGTTTAAAATCAACGTGAATAGCTCATCGAATGTTCAGCTGTCAATGCTGTTCGTGCCCTTCGTGTGTGTATCCTTTCTGTCCGTTGTATACTAATAAAGAGAGCACTGCAGGATTTTATCCACTTGTCTTTATCCGCGTGACGCTCCGAAATCTTGCTATCGCAATTATGTCTTCACCTTTGCAGTGAGAGTGTGACCTTCAACTCGAAATCTAGCAACTGGGAGAAGGAAAGCTGAGTGATGTGGCCTTGCCTAACCATTCCCTTTATGGGGAGCCCCGCCGCGGTGGTCTACTGGTAACGTACTCGGCTGCTGACCCGCAAGTCGCGGGACTGAATCCCGGCTGCGGCGGCTGCATTTTAGAAGGAAGCCAAAATGCTGTAGGCCCGTGTGTACAGATTTGGGTGCACGTTAAAGAATCCCTGTGAATCTTTCCCCTAATTTCCGGAACTCTCCATTAGGCGACTCCCATAATCATATGGTGGTTTGGGGAGCCTCGCCGCAGTGGTCTAGTGGCTAAAGTACTCGGCTGCTGGCCCGCAAGTCAAGAGTTCGCATATCGGCTGCGGCGGCTACATTTCCGATCGAGGCGGAAATGGTG
Organism: Rhipicephalus microplus; assembly: GCF_013339725.1. Taxonomy (NCBI): domain Eukaryota; kingdom Metazoa; phylum Arthropoda; class Arachnida; order Ixodida; family Ixodidae; genus Rhipicephalus; species Rhipicephalus microplus. The sequence goes on from NC_051168.1 coordinate 122,065,054, forward strand.
TAGGCCCGTGTGCTCAGATTTGGGCGCACGTTAAAGAACCCAAGGTGGTCGAAATTTCCGGAGCCCTAACTACGGCGTCTCTCATAATCATATGGTGGTTTTAGGACGATATACCCCACATGCCAACCATGGTGGTTTTGGGACCTTAAACCCGACATATCAAATCAAATCAACATTAATGGAGAACCCTGCATACGCCTGCCCCGATAGCCGTGAATAGAGCGTGGGCCGATAGTAGGCCGGTTATCAGCCAAATGCGTTATTTTTTGTGGCCTACGAATCAAACCTTGCAGCTTTATCATCGGTACTCGTGTAAGTTCTTCAATAAACTCGAGTGTTCGGGTCCTGTGCACAATCGTTAAATATTGACCTCAACAATCATGTAGCTTATCGAACGAAGCGACGTGTTTTGAGCCAAACGTCACTAACAGCCGTTGCAGGTGGAACTTGAACAAATCAAAATAAACCACGCGTAGTAATATGTTGAGCATTCGTCCGAATCTGTTTCATTATACTGATTTGTAAAGTGACAGCGTCTCGTGGTCAAAGCGCATTCACTGTGCCTGAGAGACACGCCCTGTGAATGTCTTCGATAGGCATGTAATAAGTGTTTTGTTTGTTCAGGGTGACTTTATTGACATCTGAAAAGATTATAAACAAATAAAATTGTATTTGAGGGGTGACGTGCACAAAATGATGGACGTATCTTAGTATTGATTTGTGTAACATCGCACCTGTCATCTGAAGAATTCGGGAAATATTATGACGACACCGGCTGATGTGCCATATAGTGTACTCATTTATTCATACCATCTCTCATATCTTCAGTAGCCAAAATAAGTAATGTTGTTTGTAAATATGACCAACACAAAGCAAGTGAACAAAAAATTAATGCCACGAACATGAGTTTGCGACATGTGGTATTTGATCAAACTGAATTAATAACGTTGAAGCCCTTCACAAAGAAGCATAAAAAGTAACGGTGGGGTTGAGGAGCCTTGGATATATTCTGCTACGGTTCACCGCACCAAAGGGAACTTCAAAGCGGAAGGTTGCACAGAGGCGAAGTTCACGTAACCTGTGTTTTTTGCAGCCTCTTTTGCATACAAACATGAAATCAAACAAGCCATTGGGCAGTCTAGGCGGAATGTTCCTCAAACATAGGTGAGCATTTGAGCGTGTTACGGTTTCAAAACCTAACAAAATACCAAACGCCTTCAAATGTGTCAAAAGAGCTTCATGTGACAAAAAGCTACTTTCTTTGAAACGAATGACTATCGTGACATTACACATTTAATATAGAAGAAAATTGTAAGCTGCGTGTGTGTGCAGGAGCCGATATTTTGACAAGCTGACACATCCTAAAGGCGGCAGCTTACTTTCCTAGCGCTCATGTGCACATGCTTTTCACCATGAAAAGGGCTATTTAAGGTACCATGGATTTCCTTGCTAACTTCATTGCTTCGTTGATGTTTGTTTTTACAGTGCCTCTCACCAACAGCCCAAGTCTTAGTATACTTCGCTCCAGTCTCCCGTAGCGCACGCAGCTGTCCAATCAAAGCTCACTCTCGTCACAATAGAACACCACATGATGAGCACTACCACAACTCCGGGCATATCAACGTCGACTAAGACCATCTCGCTGTTAAAAAAAAGACCAGGTAGTCAGAATCACTGCCATTTATAGCGGTTGTTTGACATGAAATTCGAATAGGGTCGTTTTCGAAACAATTTGATGCTCCGGTGCTTCTTTGTGATAGTAAAAGCCATTGTTATGGCCTCACTTAGGTTCTGGCTCAAGAAGTGATTTGTATTTGATTCCATCAATATTGGGCGCACAGAGCACTGTGCCTGCGCCAGAAACTATTTTCTGTGACACGGTCTTCACGCTGTCACCCTATTATTCACAGTGAATCTCCTGTTTGTATACTGGCAATCACATGTAGCGTGTACCCGAATACCACGACCCGTGATATGTTCCACAAGTGGCTGGTGGGAAGTATGTTCTTGCGTACGGAAAAGCAATTGATTGATTTGTAGGGTTTAACATCCCAAAACCACCATATGATAATGAGAGACGTCGTGGTAGAGGACTCTGAAAATTTCGACCACCTGGAATTCTTTAACGTGCACCAAAATATGAGCACACGGGCCTACAACATTTCCGCCTCCATCGGAAATGCAGCCGCCGCAGCAGCCGAGATGCGATCTCGCAACCTTCGGATCAGCAGCCGAGTACCTTAGCCACTTGACCACCACGGCGGGGCATACAGTAAAGGGAACTCAAGACGTTCATAACATCACCAGCGGGTTGTGTTTGTTATTCAGTGGCGTTTTCCAAGGCTTATTTTCTACGTACCAGGACGAAAGAGGAGACCACAAGAGCCGCGAAGCGTAGGTGGCGTCACAGAAACGGCCAAAACGAATTTGGTTCCTTATATTGTTTTTGCACAGTGGTAAATGAATTGATAAAAAATACCAGCTAGAGCAGGGTCCATGCCGCATGCTGCCATGCGTCCGTTTTATTGAAGTACCTGCATTTCATTGGCCATCTTTCCCGAAATCTTCCCAAATGTAAGTTTGTTGAACTATCACCCCTTTGCTGTCAAAAATGAATTAGTTTTTTCTTAAATGCATTTCTTCCACAACTTTGTCTAGGTTAAGTGATGAGCTTAAATAGGCAAGAAATGACTGTCGCTAAAAGATAACATTTAGATTATATGCATGTACAAGATGTAGAGTAACAATTGAAACGACGCGCTTACCATATCCAAATAGGCAAGGGCAGTGGTCCGCATAGCAATTACCCTTTGTTTGCTAATCACTGCAAGACCTTCCCAGTAAAATCAATGACTGGCAGAGACCTCGTGAGTTTCTTCGAACACAACAATTCCCGTTTCCGCATTCCGTGCTGTTTATGCAATTCCAACCATATTGTTTGTTCTGCAAGCAGTGAAAACCACGTGTTTTTCATTATTTACCGAATTGATAATTTAGTGAACAGATGCAATGCTCAGTCAGTATTGTCCAGGCCAGATGCAATTATCAAGTCTTTTGTTTAATCAGAGTAGAATAACAGAATTATTTATTTTTATGCTTAGCAATAATATGTCACTGGGAGAACGAAAATTGAAGTACATCGCTGTTAGGAAAGAAAATTAATTATGCCAGCTCTGGTCTTACCTGTTAGGCTCTAAGAAAAAAGCCATATCATTTTGTGTATCAATATTCACCATCGTGTGGCCTTAGCAAAGCGTTGGAAACACTTGCCGTTTCGTTAAAGCGTTGCAAGGCCCGCGCAGCGTTACAAAGGCTACGATCCTTAAAATTACCTATGTATGCTTTTTCTCGCAAAAAATACACATACATGATATTGACGTGTTGTTACGGTGCCTCAGATATGCGCAATAACTGCTTTTAATTGATAATCACACAAGTATGAACACTGAACTTTATGCAACATTGGTGGCCACTGCGGATGAAATCCGCCGTTTTGAGTATCATTTGGTTCCTTTGGTGCCGTTTAGGGTACCGGTAAAGGTGGACACACAGGCCAATCTAGAGACAGACAGACGGACAGACAGACAGACAGACTAAAGTTTTTGCGTCACCCCGCCTTGGTGGTCTAGTGGCTAAGGTACTCGGCTGCTGACCCGCAGGTCGCGGGATCAAATCCCGGCTGCGGCCGCTGCATTTGCGATGGAGGCGGAAATGTTGCAAGCCTATGCACTCAGGTTTGGGTGCCCGTAATAGATCCCCAGGTGGTCAAAATTTCCGGAGCCCTCCACTACGCGGTCTCTCATAATCATATTGTGGTTTAGGAATGTTAAACCCCATATATCAATAATTCACTCAATCATAACGTTTGCGTTAAACATCCCTAAGGAAAGACTATAGTCTTTAAAAAAACGGGGTGGACATGTATGGCATTAGCACATGTGCCTCGTTCGTTCACACCCTTGCATCCAAGAGCCGTAAGGCAAGTGCTTTTTTCAGTGTAACCACCGCAGCGGAGATCTCCCTGTAGACGTCGTGCTACGGGATGCCCGGATATATGATATGAAACGTAAGAACTTTGATAAAAAAGCCAACAGCAATTTATGTGTGAAAAGTGCTTCCCTACTAACGAACATTGCAGGATGAAGTGACCTTTGTTGTCGGTAGGGTAATTGACAGTATCTCTTCAGCGTGTCTAAACGTTTACATTGGATTAAAATGTAGATTACGGTGATTGCTTCTCCACATCTTTCACACAAAGGTAGGTCACCACAAGAAAAAAAGAATTTAATGTGTAGTGTGTGTTTGTCCTGTGTTTCACCTTGAAAGCATTACTTCTGTGCGGTGTGATTTTGAAATTGGCGGCCAATGACCAAGTATCGGCTTGATAACATGCAGTCGACTACCTGTGTGGGTCTTATGTGCTTTGCCAATAACACCTGAGCTTTTGGTTTATAAAAAGTTTCAGGTCAAGTGCATAAATCGGTATCGATCTATTGGTAGTGGTTTCGTTGGCGTATTGACCTAGCTGGCCCAGCAAAACATTGACTTTTATTTCGCCGTGGTCTGGTACCAATGGCAGACTTCAATATACTGTTTGGATGAGTAGAGCATGCACAAAAGTGAGTAGAGCGAGACAAGGACGGGTTTTTTGTGCTTTTTAGGAGTTTTCAGAACTTTTACTACGCTTAGAGAATCTGTGCATATTATTTTCTTCTGAAGTTTCATTTGTTTATAGTGTTTAACGGCCGCAAGTATCGCATAGGCTTCAGCAGTGAAAACAGTTGTATCGGACTACAGAACACCGGCTTCCGGAAAGGATGGGCTGATGGCTTCGAACAAGACAGAAGTGATGAATTTTTAAGCATCCGTAAAGAACTCAGAACACGTATATTTCTGTTGTAGTTCCAGGAAGTGTGTCTGAATAGGTGCAATCAGCGCGTGCTTCGTAACCTCCAAGAAAGACACGTCGCAGTGACAGGCATGCGGTGGCAGGCATACTGCGGGAGCCATCAAACGGCGTTCAAATGGCACACCGGTTTGCTTCTCTAGACCTCTCACATGGAATGAGTAAGGCTGTCTCAAAGAAGACCCTGTTTAAAACACAGTGGAACTTCACATGTCTCTACATGTAGAATGTTGAGGATGTTCATTGTCTGCGTTCACTTTAAGAGCATTCAAATGACATGTACCATCACTGTAGGTGGAGGGACCATTCATGAAATTCCACGTAAAGGCTTTCTATGGGGATAGTGCGAAAAGCACCCGTAGAGAGGCGGATGCCTAGATGATGAACTGGATCAAGCATGCTAACGGCAGTAGGTGTCGCAGACTCATATGCTATTGACCCATATTCTAGGCGAGTACGTTTGAGGCTTCTATACAAATTCACCAGACGCATCTTGTCACTTCCCATGTAGTGCGTGACAACACATTTAGAACATTCATGGTTTTTATGCACTTGTTTTTAGATGCTTGATGTGTGGTATGAAGGCTAGTTTTGTGTCCAGTATTAGGTCTAAGAATTCATGTTCCGTATTAACAGCAAGGCGTTGCCCATGCGAAAGAACATCAGATTCGGAATGAATGCCTCTCTTTGTATAGAACAAGATACATGTGTTTTCTGTGCAATCAGTCGCAACCCGTTTTCTTCAGTTCAGTGAAAGACTGTGCTCAACCAAACTGAATCTGCCGCTCACACTTGGCCAGATCACAAGTCTTGAAATCAAGCTGGGCGTCGTCGACATATGTAGAGTAAAACATATTTCTAGAATGGACAAGGGCGAAAAATCCATGTTGATAACAAAAAGAGGGCAGCTAAGTACACCACCTTGCGGCACTACTGTTCCTTGTACAAATGTGTGGGGAAGAAAGCTGCCCACTCGAAAACGGAATTTCCGATTTGACAAGTAACTTTCATTATGGTGAACGTTCTGCCATACGCGCCATTGTGGGACAGGTCTCTGATTATTCCGAAGCGCCTTGTTGTATCATAGGTGTTTTCAATATCGACGAACACCAAGAGAAAATATTGTTTATAGACGAAAGCGTCTCTGATCTGTGTCTCGATATGAACAAGGTGGTCGGTGGTTGAACTACCCTGTTGAAACCCGCACTGAATTAGGTCGATCGGTTTGTTTGTTTCGAGGTAACGTACATGTCGGCACTTCGTCAATTTTTCAAAAAGTTTGCACAAGGAGCTTGTAAGTGCCATAGGCCTATAACTTGAAGCTGAAGGAGGTTCCTGCCCTCTTTCTAATTTTGAGTAATAATACCCTGTTTCCGCGAAGTAGGGATAGCGCCACAGAACCAGATAGCATTGTAGAAACGAAGTGAGGTTTCTTGCGTTTTGATTATTATGTTTTTCAACATTTCATACACCACACGGTCAGAACCTGGGGCGGAATCACTGCAGGAGGTCAGTGATGTTTGGAGCTCAGCTAGCCTGAAAGCGTGGTTGTACGCCACATATCTTGTACATTTGTGTTCGAGTTTTTGCTTTTCTATTTTTGTGCTGTATTTTCGGAAAGCATCAGTATAGCGTGACGACCTGGACACCCGTTCGAAGTGTGTGCCGAGGAAGTTCACCTGATCTTCCATGGTGTCACCCTGTGTGTTTACTTGTGGGAGTGTGTGTACTTGTCTTTCTGCTATTCTACCAGCCATGTTCCAGACGTTAGCCTGCTGCGTATATGAATTTTCCCCATAAAAAACTTCTGCCAGATTTCTCTTCTGGTCTGCCAACGCGTTCTCCTGTCTTGAGATTTTCAGCTTTCGGCTGTCGGTGAATTCTGAAGTAACTTCCATTCTTTTTTTTTGCTTCTTGCGCGCATTTCGGCACTCAGAGTTCAACCATGGCACACGTCATTTTCTATGGTGTTTATTTGTTTGTGGATGCATTTTTAGGCTGAATCATCAAACATGCTGTAAAGCAAATGACAGCAGTATCCATGCTTCAAGTACATATGTCGCGCCAACTTAAACAAGCGATGGTATAAAACTGTTCCAAGTCAGCTTTGCTTATGATATTTTGGGAACCTGTGGCGGGAATTCAGTTAATATAGTTGTGCTCAAAACTATAGAAAAATAGTCACTTGCGTAGAGATTAGTGATGACTTTCCAGTGCAGTAGAGACACAAGCTATGGATATACTATGCTTAGGTCAATGGAGGAATATTTATTGTTAGCGAGGTTATAATAGCTCGGTTCTTTTCGATTCAGGAGACATGAACCACGAGAGAATAGAAACTTTTCAATCTGTCGACCACAGGCGTCACAACGAGAGTCACCCCATAGCTCGCTATGCGCATTGCAGTCTCTGAATTGAACATAAGGTTCCTGAAGTTCATCGAATAAGGACTGGAATTCATGTTTTTGTAGGCAATGGCTCCGAGGTACGTAAAGGGCACAAATTGTGATCAGTTGGCGAAAAGCACAGCTCGAACAGCCACTGCCTCAAGGGATGTTTGGAGTTGAAAGTGTGTGCGTGGAATCTCTTGATTCACTAGGATGGCAACACCTCCAGATGATGTCACGGCAGCATCACAGTCCTTTCGCAAAATAGCGTATTTACAAAGAAAGTTGGTGTGTTTTAGATTTAGGTGTGTTTTCTGTACACAAAGCCCTTTTGGTGAGTGTTCCTTTAAAATTTGTTCGACATGGTAAAGGTTCCTGAGAAGGCCTCTGCCATTCCATTGTATAATTTGAGTATATATCGTGGAAGTAAAGTTGTGCGGTGTGTACAAAAAGCGAGTGGTTTTTTAAGCGGGAAGTTGAAATTCAAGGAAAAGGGCTATCACCAGGCCCCAACATCTGCTTTTTGTTTTCTTTACGCGCTCTAAGGAGCCAAGCTGCACTTTCGGCTCAAAGAGCACCGACGTTTCCATTGCCGCTTCGGAGGCACTGGATGCCTGCGCGTGCGAGCTACAAGATCGAAATCTCAGCCTCACATGGTGAGGAAAAGCCTTGAGACCTGAGGTCCCTGGACTCTCCTGTATCTGTTCGCGAGAAGGCGGAGTAGACTGGACTACAGCCGCCTTGGGGGCCGGAGCCACAACCACTGGCTCGCTATGCGCAGTCCGAGGGAGTGACGAGGGCTGGTTCGGTGGTTCCCCCTGACGCGCCGCATCAGCATATGTTCGGCCAACAAAAGGCGAGGATTTTTGTCGGGCTTCTTTAAAAGCGATGTTCTCTTTCATCTTCAGCTTTATTATCTTTTTTTTCTTCCAGTATGGGCAGGTACGTGAGTATGCGGCTTGGTTTGCGTCATTGTACATGCTGTGCGACTGCTCTTTGCAATCCTCACACACGTGATCCAGGACTCCACATTGTGCACAAGTCTGGCGACCGTGACATCTTTTAAAACCGTGGCCATACCTCTGGCAATGGAAGCAGCGATGGAAATTAGGTATGTATGGCCTGTGAGAGGTCTTTATGTACCCTGTTTGAATGGTTTCTGGCAGTTTACTCGAAGCAACTATTAGTATGAAGTGTTTCGTTCGTGTTTCGTTGTTGTCTCTTCAGATGATTATTCTCTCTACATTGGTCAAGATTTGGCTCTTTCTCCCTTCATAAGTTCATTCTTAGTTCACGTAAGTCTGTGTCACATACCACTCTGCGAGTTGTGTTCATTGATCTGTGTGGTGTTACGATGACCGCTGTGCCACTGAAATTCGAGACACCGTCTAGCTTTTCAAATTGTTCTTTTTCCCGAACTGTGAGGAGTAGGTCTCCGCTAGCCATTTTGGTTACGTTGTACCCAGCCAAAACAATTTCAGTAAGACGCTTAGCAACTGCAATGGGAGATGCGGTTCTGGCCATTTTTCCAGTTTTTTCAGACTGAATGATGTGACAGTGGGGAAATGTTTCTGTTGACTGGTTTAAAAATTTTCATTCGTACGTACCCGCTTCAAGCCACTACGATCCGTAAGTAGGAGGAATGCTCTATGCATGCCGGTCTTATTTTTATTTAGCAGCTTTGGTAACCACTCACATGGAGCCCAACGAGGGGACGCAAGTTTGTAAAACTAATAACTTTCATAAGCAAGTCGTACATTGCCACCTTAAACCAAGGCGCCTAAACCAAGGTAGACTGTTAGCACACAGTTATCTCTTCGGTTCCAGGAAATTCGGAAGTATAAAGAAGAAACAAAAAAGACAGAAAAAATAAAAAGGCGTGGAAAGAACGATGAAGACAGAGAAAGGAGAGAGAAGGATAGGGAATAGGCAACTGTCGATTTCCCCTAGGTGGGTCCGTCCAGGGGTGTCGCCTACGTAAAGCTAGGGTTCGAAGGGTATGTTGCTTCTTCCGAGGGACCTTAAAAGTCCAAGCACCCGGAGTCGGCTCAACACCCAGTATTCCATTTTCCCCAGATACGACTCAGCAACGCACGGCTAGGCTGAAAGAGGTCAACCCCCCCCCCCCCCATTAGCTCAGGTCTGTTGTGTCGCTACACATTAAACGCCTGTTTGCGTAGACGCCCGTGCGGGGACCGAGAAACTTCGTGTGACTAATTCATTGAAAAATAAAACTACTGAAAGTGAACGACGTAGTGCTAATTAGTCGAGTATTTTTGCTGGAATTATGATATAGTTACTCTTTGTTGTGTGTGCCAGACGGTGATCTGATTGGAGCCAGTTAGCTTTACCAGGACATCGTTACCTTTTTTGTAAAGCATGGTTTGCACTTGAGCTGTGAGAGAGATATCGGTATCATCCGCGCAAAAAATGTAGTCTTCTGAGATATATTCAGGTAAATCATTTATGTTTGCTAAAAAAGGGGGCCTAAAATAGAACCCTGGGTAATTACTCTGTTAGTTGTTTTTCAGGATGATGTGATGTGGTTCACGTCTACATTCTATCCGGTTTGTGAAATACGTCCTAATGAGGCCTAATAGTGCTCCACGAATACCATTCTTCTCTTGTTTTTGCAGCAATGTGCCGCGCTTTACAAGATTGAAAGCTTTTGTGAGCTCCGTAAGTGGACCCATAGGGAATAGTTTTTTCTAAATTTATTTTAGTTTTTTTCCACGATGTTGATTAACGCTGTCTCAGTCGACTTCCCTTTTATCTACCCGTATTGTTTTTAGCATGCATTTTTCGGGCTGTCAAAAACTTGCCTAGTTGGTTTGTTTTTACATTTTCGAAAATCTTGGAAAACGGTGACAATAGGGATATTGGTCGGTAATTGGACATATTCATCTTATCGACTTTTTTAATACTAGCGCAAGCTTGTATTACTTTTTGCGTCGGAATTGATCTTGAGGTAAACGTTTTATTGATTATATGGGACAGCAATTTGCAAATAATAGTCCAACAATGTTTTAACAGTGATACCGGCCCCATGTCTAGGCTCGTTGAAGAAGTATTTTTTAGTGCGAGAATTACAATTTTCTCTTCATGTGTATCGATGGGCTTGAGAAAGAAGAACGGGAAGGGTTGATTCGTGTGTTCATGTTTTATTGGGATGCATTTAATTTATCCAATTAGGTTGTTGTTCATTGTCGTGAAGTAATTGTTGAAGCACTCAGCAATGACAGAATGGTCCCTCCATTTGTGTCACTGATCAGGATTTCACATATAGCGTTTGTGTTGCAAGTGTTTAGGGTGGTGTTCATGACTTTCTATGTAGTTTTTGACTCGCCTTGATCTCGCGTAATTTTATCATAAAAATAATTTCGCTAATGAATCATACACAATGTTTCACGTTTTTGTATATCTAGTACTTAATTTTTAAGCTCACATTTTATTCTATTCGCTTTAACTTTTTATACATGTTATCCTTATGGTTTATTGACTTTAACAGGTCACTCGTTAGCCACCATTTATGCTTAAAGTTCTTGTTCGAGGTCATGCAAAGACTTCACCAAGTTTTTTACATCTGTTGAATATCCTCATGAACTGCTCAAATTTATCGTTGGTAGTATTTGCTGAATACACAGTGTGCCAATTTTCTGTCGTTAGGGCATTGAAAATGGTGCCGTATTGTGTGTTATTTGCTTTAGAGCAAATAGCGCTCTTTTCTGTCCTTGTTTCTTTCGCTTCCGTAGTTGCGAAGTAACTACTTTTAGGTTGCACAGTTGTTGCATTCAGTTGCTTTAGAGGAATGCACGACTGGCTCCTACATGGCGAAGACAGGCAGATGATCGCTATTGTCAGATTCCAATGTTCTGCTAGTGAACTTTATGTCTGATATGTTGGTCATGATGCGATCTAATACTCTCTTGCTCAAGCTTTTAATGCGTGTAGGCCATTTAATCAGAAGTTGCAATCCATGACTAGTGAGCAAGTCTGTGTACTCAAAAATGTTCTATCGACGAATGTCAGTTTTAATATAACCTAAAAAATTATTTGAGTGTGCTTGCTATTGTTGGTGCTAAGCCACTCATGTAATTCAGCTAGAAACTAATTTTTAGACTTATGCGGGTACCTGTAGACCACACCTACTGATGTGTATTTATTTTTAAGCGGTAGATCTGTTTGGGCTGAGTTAGTTGGAGGTACTTCGATAACAAGTACTTCACACCATGTGGATATAAAGCTACGATTCGCCGCGGTGGTCTAGTGGCCAGGGTACTCGGCGCTCACCCGCGGGTCGCGGGATCGAATCAATGTAGCGGCGGCTGCAATTCCGATACAGACGGAAATGTTGTACGCCCGTATGCTCAGACGTGCGTGCACGTTAAATAACCCCAGGTTGTCAAAATTTCTGGAATCACCCCCCCCCCCCCCTCATACGCCGGCTCTTATAATCATATGGTGGTTTTAGCACGTTAAGCCCCACCTATCTATCAATTTAAATGCTATGTCTGTTCTAACTTTGTACAATGCGTCATTGTTTACGTAAAGAGCTACACCCCCATGCGCAGTTTACGCACCTGTCGTTATTGATAAGCTCCGTCTACAACCGAGCTCCAAGTCATAACCGGGGAGTGGGTATGATTGAAACGTGTTTTCAGACAACCAGACATCTGATAAAGCAATGAAATGAAATGTGTGGTGTAGTGTATCGCAAAGATCAACGAACTCATTATGATGTTTTCGTAGGCTTTTTATGTTGAGATGTAGCAACGACAAACTGGATGAGTCACATAACTGGCTACTAAATACTCGTGCTTCCAAAAGCTCAAATGCAATCTCGTCAGTTTTTTTTGTTTGTTGTAGCTTCGCTTCACATGATGACGTGTAAATAATCTGGTGATCTGACTTTGCGAAATGGACTGGTTTTTTTGCGTTTATGACACATTTATTCGTCCACAAAATCTTCTTTTGCTAGCTTTTCTTCAGCTTCAGCGCTTCGGAAATAAATGATTTGTTTTCGGACTTAGGTGGTCGTTAAAAACACTTGGCTAGAGTCTTTGCTTTTTCCGAGATCTTTCGCGGTTAGTCGACTTTTCTTAGCTCATTTATTGAAGATGATCTTTTTGTCTCTAGAGACGACCCGACCAATTATATTACTTGCTCTAGGATTAAAAGTAGTGGGCACTCTGTGATAAGTGTAAATGTCTGCAGGAGCAATAATGCAGTCTACTTTAGTACCGATGCCAACCATCACTTGCAATAGATTTTTGTCTGTAGCGTTTGGTAATCTGCGTATCTCAAGGTTATTCAAGAGTGAATATTGTTCTGACTGTGCGGTTTGTCTTGTGAGATTAGCATTCACTTTTTTAGGTCTTCGTTGTCATTTTACAGAGCGCTGCTTTCAGCGAGAAATTTGTCCCGTTCAGCTTTGATACTGTCATAGTTGTTGCTCAAAAATGCCAGGCTATTTCGTATTTCTACAATTTTCTGTTTCTGAGATAGTGCTTTTTTGAAAAAGAGCAAGTTAAGGGTAAAGTTAATCTGCCACCTCCTTAAGGGAAGCTTTTAGGAGTTTGATTTCTTAGTCAAGCTCCACATTTGACAGCATAGTATATACCAAAGAGCGATCCTCAATAGCCTTTTTTAGTTGAGTAGAAATGTAATAAAATGACCATTGCGCACCTGAAATATCACAGAAAAACACTTCAGCCTTTTCTGTAGTATTGGCGGGGTCTGGTCAATATGGATCGCTCAAATGCGGACGGCGTCAGTGTGTTCCCTGATTAAATAGGCGATGACAGCAGGTAGTGTTCCCGGAATCTTGATACACAGCAGGGCATGCAGTAGCGGATGTACGGCAGGAAGACCTAGCCACATTCAATGCTTGTAAGCGTTATTGTGGCGGGAGCAGCTTGCGGCTCATACGGTCATTGTTAAATGGTAATCAGAAATATGACAGAAAGACGTTTCAGCCATTTCTGTCGTATCGGCCGGGGCTGGGCTATGCATATCACTCAAACAATTTCCACCGAGGAGCTCACGTTTCCGAAATAAGTGATATATGTATTATAAATATAGTGAAAATACGGAAAACGTTCACTAAATGTGAAGCTGGCCATTATCACTTCAAGAAGTTTCAACTGTGAGATAAACACTTGGTCGTATTAGAGAAGCTCTACGATACAAGTAGTCCCTATTTATTGATCATTATTATGATCTCATGGATTGTTTGTAGGTTTGATTGGTATGTGGGGTTCGACGTCCCAAAATCACCATAACATTATGAGAGACGCTGTAGTGGAGAGCTCCGGAAACTTTGACCACCTGGAGTTCTTTAACGTGCACCCAAATCTAGCACACGGGCGCACAACGTTTCCACCTCCATCGGAAATGCAGCCGCCGCAGCCGGGAATTAAACTCGCGACCTTCGGGTCAACAGTCGAGTACCTTAGCCACTAGACGACCATGGTGGGGTATTGTTAGTAGGTCATTTAAGATAGGAGGATATTTCAGTGCTAGAGCCCACGAACATGTTGCACAAAAACTATAGGTTATGAGAATAACCAAGAAATGTTACACATAAGTATGGCTACGTTCCAGCTAAAGACGCACCTGTTTACAACTACCAAAACAATGGAGCTTTATATTGCGATTCGTTATTTCTGTATTGGTAGAAAATTAAGCAGTGTTTGAGGATGCCTAATCGGAGATTATTGTAAATCATCAGCCTTTATTTTTCTAAACAGCTGAAAGTCGGTCAGTTCAAATTTTCCTGATATATATACGCGAAAAAATGGACGATATGCTAACATGGCACTGTGGCTTATGAAGTTACCCTTTCTTTCTGGCACTAAGGCTTAATGATCCCGACGCAAAAAAACTTACATGATATCTTGGAGGAAAATCCGATTGTTGCTGAAAATTAAAGTACTAGGCTTTCGTTTCGAATAGATAGATAGCAAGCAGCAGTAAAAACGTTACTGCAAGAGCGTATTGCATGCCTGGCTTAAGTTGTGCTTATGTAGAATTCAACCTAATCAAAATATCTGAAACCAAGCCTAGAACGCGCAGATTTATACGTCTGCCACTGTGATAGTTCCAATTACGCGCCTTTATAGTGCCTTAACGTATTCTTGACGGGACGTTAAAATGCACAAAATGAAGACAATGTTGGCAGACTGACGTAAAAATGGTGACACAAAATTTCCACATTTCGTGAAACTGTGCTAAGCTGCGTTGTATAAAATTGTTGAGTAGCCACTTTTTCAGGTCAAAAATGTCTAACGCGTGATAGATAGATTTGGTATTGCTGAATCACACATATTTTACTATACCATTGCGCAAAGATGTCAGCGTGGGCTTTTTAGAGACAAAAGCTCTGGAAGAACGTCCTTCAAATGATAACGCTCTTCTTCTCTTGTTCGCAGCTTCCCATACGTACAATGTTTTTCTGCCGTCGTTCTATTTTTCGCATATTGTCAGTATGCACTCTCCTGGTATAACCGTTGCTATACGCATTAAAAACAATGGGTTCACAGAAAAGTGTAAAGTATCGCAAATACGTGAATTGCAGAGAGATTATAATCTGTTATCCCGAAGAAACTCTTGAAAGAGTTCGAGGGACAATGCTATGGGAAACCACCAATGTTTAAATCAGTTTGGTCACATGCTAGTGGTTTGCTGGGGGACATCAGACAAGGTTGTTTTACTGGGTCTTGTCTGGCGCATAATAAAACTTAGCTATGTGCATGCTCAGTCTAGTTGGTCTTTTATTATTTCTTCTACAGCTCGAACATCTATGGAAAGGCCAGCGCTTGAATGTGTTATAATATTGTTTTTCTTTTTCTCGGGACAATGCTTCATTAGGAATGAAGACATACAAAGCTTGGGCATACGCAGGTGCTTCGAGAAAACTTGTGAAAGACGAATAATACGCTGATGTGGTGGTGAATAAAGAATATCACGATGTATTATCCACGCGGCATGGAAGCGAAAACGCCAATGAGTAAGTATGGTCACGTGGTACTTTAATTTGCCGAAATTAAAAGAAGATGAACATGCTTGACTATTCCTAACAAAAATCATGGCATGTATGTCATGAATGTGCTGATTTACATTTCATGGTAATGCAGCTCTTGTGGTGGTTTCGTCCGCATGGCATGTTGAAAAACTGGTATGGCATGGCATCATCACATGGCGAACACAAGCGACAGACCCTAACATGAAAATCATGACATGCATGTCATGTAACAACATGAATACATGCCACACTCATGATGCGCTCGCAGCCGTTTTGCTAGCGTCACATATACTAAATTTAGTATTACAGTACGTGAATGAATGATGACGATATTTGACTTGTGCAAACATGATAATCATGGGATGCGTGTCATCTAACAACATGACTACATGCGACGCTCACAATGCGCTGGCGGCGGTTTCGCTAGCTTCAATTATACTAACTTTGGCATTACGGGTCGTGAATGGACGACGAAGGTATGATACTGGCGCAAACATGTTAATCATGAGGTGCGTGTCATGTAAAACGTGACTACATGCCATGCTAATGATGCGCTGGTGACCATTCGGCTAGCTTTTTGAGACGTAAATGAATGACGAAGGTATGATACTGGGGCAAACATGATAAACATGAGATGCGTTCATGTAACAACATGTTTAAATGCTAGGCTCAAGGTGCGCTCGTGGCAGTTTCGCTAGCTTCACATGTACCAAACTTGGTATTACGCGACGCGAACGCACAACATAGGTCAATGACACATTCAAACATGATTATCACGACATGCGTATCGTGTAATGACATAATTACATGCCACACTCATGATGCGCTCACGGCCGTTTCGCTAGCTTCTCATATGCCAAATTTTGTATTACGTGACGTCAATGGATGACGAAGGTATGTGGCTGGTGCAAACATGAGTATCATGAGATGCATGTCATGTGACGACATCAGAAGATGCGACAGTCAAAGCGACATTACACTTCGACTTGACACGGCGTGCATACGCGCGGCCTCACCACGCCAGGCACCGGTCCTGCCGTACACTCGCAGGTGCGCGCCGCGCTGCATTGCTTTGACGCATGTGCGTTTCAGCGCAGGTCGGCGACCCACCGTAACGAAAAGAGGCAGACGCAGTGCTGCCTGGGTGATTCATCGGCGTGAAATGCAGCATGTCGCATTTTGCGCCGCTTGCCATGGGGCCGCACCGATGGACGATGGTCGCGCCGGCCGCGCATAGCGTGAGTCTATAGACTTCTCGCGTTTTGCTAACGTATATCGTCGCTGTGCCCAGCGTGTGCACGCGTAAATGTTACGTTCTAGTATATTGGGTTGTTATGATGCAGTCGCGGTCGTTTCGCTAGCTTAAATATACCAAATGTGGTGTTACGTGACGTCAATGAATGACAAAGGTATATTACAAGTGCAAAGATGATAATCACGATACGCGTGTCATGCAAGAACACGAAAACATTCATAGCGTGCTTATGGCCGTTTCGCTAGCTTCACTTATGCTAAATGGTGATTTTGTAGCGTTAAACTACACATATCAATCAATAAATTGATCACATTTACTGAATTATGCAACTTGTGGCGTGAATAGATGACGAAGGTAAAAGAGACCTCAAAACATAATAATTCTGACGCGGAAGTCGTGTACGGCATAATTTACCTCCACCTGGTAACGTTGCGGTGATTTTAAAGTGACATATCAGCTTTCCTCATTCGTGCTACGCATATCACCAATTCCCACTTTACGTGGGATCTGCCAACCTTTAGGAATGAATTCTGCGAAGATTCAGTTTAACATGAATCGGAAAAGCGACGTCTTACTGCTCTACGCGTCGTTATGATGACGTCACAGTGCCACCACGCTGTAATGTAATGGTGCTTGTCGAAAACAAGGCACTTTGTTACCCCGAAGAAATAGCGAGTAGAAACGTTGGGCTGTTCTTAAACAAAAAAATTGCGTGACGAGGGTCTTGTTCACCTAACAAATGGTCGCACAGTTGTCCTTCTTAGGATTTTTGTGAATTAATGTCAACATATCGAGCATGGTATGGCTATCACCTATTTCCACGAGTTCTGCACGGCGACCAAACTATGCAGCTTGGCGACAACGCCAACCACTCCACAAATGACTTGCAACGTCGATGCATCTGTTAACGTCAACCATAGGCTTTCTGAATTTAAAAAGAAACGATGGTATGCCCTTATAAGATAATTATCGGCCTGCTTTTTAATCATCCTCTAAGGTGCGACGCAAGGCTATTGGAAAACACAGGCTTATAACAGAAGAAGCCACCAGACCAATTTGCCAGCACCAATATCGAGTATCACAAAAGGAAAGAGACATCATCAAGAAACATGTGGAGGAAATGCTTTCAGGTGACGTGATCCAGCCTTCCAGCAGTTCATTTCTCTCTTCCGTAGTGCTTGTTAAAAAGAAAGACAACACCATTCTATTCTGCGTAGACTATCGGAAACTGAACAGCGTAACCAAACGGTTCGTATACTTTCTGCCGCGTATCGATGATACACTAAATCGACTACAGAATGCAAAATATTTCTCTTCCCTTGATCTCAAGAGCAGATGTTGGCGATTTGGGGTGGATGAGCGCGACCGTGGAAAGATGGCATTCATAACCCCCAGACGGCCTCTACGAATTTCAAGCGCTTCTTTTCGGCCTGTGCACAGTGCCAGCGACGTTTCAGGGAATGATGAACGCTGCCCTCACGGGACTGAAATGGCCGTCCTGCTTGGTGTACTTGGATAACGTTGTCACCTTTTCGAATACATTTGACTAACATTTATAGCGACTCCACACATTATTAAAGCCATTCTTCCAGCAGCCATGATCATCAAGCCATAAAAATTACACTTCAGTTTTGAAGAGCTACCATTCCTCGGACACGTCGTCAGCTCTGAAGGCGTTCGTCCAGATCTCTGAAAGACAACTTCTATCATGAGGTTCCCAACACCCAGAGACAAGAAGTCAGTACGTCGCTTCCGGGGTTTACGCACGCAATATCGACAATTTGTGTAAACGTTTTCGAACATTGTTAACTACTTACTAATCTAACAAAAGATAACGTACCCTCTATGTAGGAAAGGGAACAACAGAAAGCATTTGATGAGTTAAAACACTGCCTGCAAGCATCTCCAATTCTTGCCCACTTTGTTGAGACTTTCAAAACTGAAGTTCAGACTGCTGCGAGTAACGTTGGTCTTTGAGTCCTTCTAGTCCAACGGCAAATAGCCGAAAAAATGCTAGCGTATGCCAGCCGCAAGCTTTCGCAAGCTGAGACAAACTACTCTGCAACCAAAAAAGGGTGTCTCAGGCTCATCTGGGCCATTGGTAAATTTCGACAGCACCTCTACAGTAGATCATTTTGAGGAGTCAGGGACTACCACTGCCTATGTTGGTGGACAAATCTTAAGGAACCTTCTGGACGGCTAGCGAGATGGAGCTTTAGGCTACAAAAGTACGATATTACCGTGGTGTAAAAATCTAGGAAAAAGCACAGCGATGCGGACTGCCTGTCACGCGCACCATAGGACACAAGTGAGTCGGAGGAAAAAGAATTCCCGTTCTAGGCCTCGTCCAGGCAACAGAAATCGCTGAACAATAACAAAATGACCTCTACTTGCGGCCGTTTACACAGCACCTCCAAGGACTCTACGTTAGAGTCTCGGCAACTTTATCCAGAGGGCTCTCTTCGTTCTGTCTTCGAGAAGGCGTCCTTTACAAGAGGAACTTCAAGCCCAATGGTGAAAAGTTTTTATTAGTAGCATCTCCATCTTTACGAGACGAGATTCTGCACGCATGTCATGAAGAGCCTACATTTTGACATATGGGTATCAGCCGTACATTCCTCAGAATTCATCTAAAACACTACTGGCCAAAGCCGTTAGCATGAGTGTAGCACTATGTGAAAACTTTCCAAGAGTGTTGACGACGCAAAACTCAATCCGTGAAACCAGCAGGCCTCTTCCAGCCAATACAACCACCGAATTACCCGTTTCAACAAGTCGGTATGGATCTCCTAGGCCCGTTTCCGACATCGACTGCAGGCAAGAAGTGATAGCCACCTACTTTCTCACAAGTTACGCTGTGACTGACTCGCTGTACAGTGCAACAGCTTTTGAAATTGCCAAGTTCTTCATCAGACACATAGTCCTCAGGCATGGCGCACCCAGCTTCGTGATTACAGATCGTGGCACAGCTTTTACTGCAGATCTAATGAAATGTCTTATGCGAATGACCCATACAAAACAGAGAAGAGCTATGGCATACCATTCTAAAACAATTGGCCTAACGAAGTGCCTGAACAGAACTCTGACTGATATGCTTTCAATGTATGTCGACGTTGAACATAAGCTTTGGGATGAAATACTGCCCTACATCACGTTAGCATATAATACAGCCGTCCAACAAACAATGGGAGTTACAACATTCGAACTTGTGTACGGCGGAACAGTCACCACTCCTCTGGGTGACATGTTATCACTGAATGATAAAAGCAGCAATCCACCCGACCTGGCATGACTTCTTGCAAAAGGCTGAGAAAGCTCGACAAATGGCCAGATACGGTATACGCCGCCAACAGCGTCTCGACTCCTACAGGTACAGTCACGTCGTACCGAACCGCATTATCAGCTCGGTGACAAAGTATGGATATGTACCCCAGTGCGTCGCCATGAACTCTCTGAAAAACTTTTTACCCGATACTTCCGGCCTTACGTAGTACTCCATCGCGTAAGCGATGTAACGTACCAAGTCAAATCCGCTCTACACGGGAGCTCAAAACGTCGCAACCCTATAAAGGTTGTACATGTAGTTCGGATAAAGCCCTGATATGAAACGTCATCGGAAAACTAGTGACGCCTACCAGGAATCTATTTACTGTCTGACGCATCAGGACGATGCGTATGAGGATGAAGATTATGCCGGGAAATCTTGCCTACATTCAAAAACACGCCCATCACCATGCGCACAGGGACACACATGCGCGCCGTCTTGTGTCGCGCCCAGACGATGATGGCACGAGCACTCAGCTGGACCCAGCTGATATGCGCCACGCGCTCTGGACTTCTCGTGGAAAGGAAGAAGAGGGCATCTGAACGATATCTTTGGTGTTTGGCTGACGCGTAGTTCTAAGACCACAACAACTTTGAGTTGTGGGCACAGGTTTGCTTTTTTTAATTATGTTTTATTATACCTTCGAGTCCTTCAACGTTGCTACGATATAATTGGGAAAGAATGTAAAATGTTTCGGCAGAGGCGAGGCGTTGCACTATAAAGACGAAGAGAGAAATATGAGAAAGGCAGAGAAGGGTTGTCAACTGCAGGCACATCCGGATGGCTATTCACGCAGAAGAAAAGGAACAACCTAAAAAATAAATTTGTAGATATCCGCTTGATTCACTGGAAATGTCAGTGAAAGACGAGATCTTTCTACGAGTCACACTACATGAGTCTGGGTCTCATCCGCGGCTGCTTTTCTTGCTGTTCTCGTATCATTTCCGTCCTGACACGATATATGTAACGGAAGTTTGGTTTAACTAATTTCATTTTGACACGTTATTATTGCAGGCAGGCAATGTGTTTGTACAACCACGACATCTTAACAATGTTTAGGTCACGCATGGTACTGTATGGCAGGAGAGGTTTTGCAGGGAAAAAATGTTTGACATGAATGCATTTTTTTTTTTTGCGTGGAAAGTCAATATATGTGCTTCTACAACTGGCGCGCTGAAGTCGACGCGCTCCTAAGTAGACAGCACCATATCGTCAGCAGAGGGCTTTTTCCTGCATAGCGTCGCATTTTCGGTGGAGTGTAAAATACTTGGTTTTCTAGAAATTTGTACGTATCTGTCTTCAATAGAAAGAACACACTCAAAGCGCATACCTTTAATTGCTACGTCAGGGATAAAATTGAAGGTTGCTTTGGGATCGAATACGGCATAAGTATGAACGTATTCAACAATATAAGATAATTTGCAGTTCAGCAAGAGTTAAAACATCAGCAGGGTGTCTTACTTGTGTCATCGACAGGCATAGAGATAGACAGAACCCAATATCTGAGTTCCAGTATCTAAGAATAACTATTGCGTTTAAAAACTGGCGAGTGGTGAAGCGTGTAGTAAAGGGTGTTTCAGCTCCTCTGACGTGACATTTCGGTAGGAGAGAGAGTGAAATAGTTCATTGAAGAGCTCGAGTTATAAAAGGAGGGGAAGGGCGAAGCATTCAGTGTTTTGAAGGATACCTCTTTGATGAAACACTGGTGTTGGCAAACTTGAAACTGTGGATACAGGAAAAAGTTTTTCAGCTCCAGATACGGTGTCGGCTATTTGGTGGCATAGCTGTTGCATTCATCTTTAGAATGAGTGGCATTTACCGAATATCCAACGAGTAGTCGTTTATAATGTATCTGGACGATGTTGTTGACTAAGTGGTCTCATACTGTAAGTGAACGTTTTTTTTGTGAACCTGGTACATTCAGTCGACGCCCAGTAATGAGAATTTCTTTACAGGTGCGCTGCCAAGCACCCATTTCAATGCACTTCAGCACATTATTTAAAACACGCATG
The DNA here is from genome assembly GCF_013339725.1 of Rhipicephalus microplus. Lineage (NCBI taxonomy): Eukaryota > Metazoa > Arthropoda > Arachnida > Ixodida > Ixodidae > Rhipicephalus > Rhipicephalus microplus. The sequence continues at coordinate 122,086,962 of NC_051168.1, forward strand.
ACCTAACAGACACAACAAAGAAAGGGTGTGTAGACACGGCTTTTTGGTGCCATTCTGTCACCACGAAAAACATGCACATCCTTCAGTAGTAGGAATTGGCATAACGGCAATGTAGATTTTGCCTTTACAGACGTAATTGAATGTTTAGACGGTACATTGCTCATTGTATATTAGTGTTTCGCAGCCAAAGCACCGTTTTACATGGATGCACTAACGTTGAAGCGTGGTGGTGCATCTCCGCCCCGACGGCTAATATCAATGAACAACGAATAAACAAACCTTTGTGTTAGTAGCGTAGATGGTAACGGCACGAGTGCAATAAAAGAAAGAGGAGTCATAGCCAAAGGAGCATCACATATTAGATGCAGAACACGCGCTAAGGTCGCCATGTCGTGGCATGTTCGTGTGACTGAGGACCACAGCCAGAAAAGAGGCAAGCGCTAAACGTTTTGGGTCGCCCTGTAGGCATTCCCGCATTTCTTTTTTGTCGAGCGCCAGCGAGAAGCGTGGTACTACAGCCAGGTAAGGTTAGTGTGTCGCACAGATATTCTGTGATTTTGAGTTTCGATGGTCGCTATGAGGGAAGTCGACGGTTTCGCTAAGGTCGCCACCTCGCGTAGTGTTTTAAGGTGTTGAAGCAATTGCGATTCTATCAAAAAAAAAACACACCAAGCCTGCGTGGACCCCACATCACAGTCACATCAAAAGCTAGAAAAAAAGGCCTTTAAAAGCAATTCTGAACGCTCTTTGGGCGCAGTGGGCACCCAGCACACTTGCCAGGTACCCATAACGCCAATATTAATCGTAATGTATTGGCAGTGGGCCGACATTCGCTATGCTTTCATTCATCATACTTCAAAGAAGAACAGTATTCTCTAAACACTTGCAAGGAATTTTGCGCCAATTCTTTATGCAGTGGCTGACGACGATGAGAAATTATGCCTGAAGTGGGTAACCGCCACAGTGATTAGGTGATCAAGAACAAGCTGTTGTTATGGGTTTCAGCATTAGATGACCCACTGGCTCAGCTATTTGCAATGTTTGACGCCTCGTGTTCCTTTGCTGTTCTAAAATGTTCTATTACTCATAATACCGCGATTTATACCCCGAAATCAAGCCTATCTGAGGCGTGTTTGCGAAAAAGTCCTAAACACTGGCACAGCTCAGTTGATAAAGAAAAAATAAACCAGCGTGGCTTGGTGGCAGAATACTGTGCTGGCACGCAGTGGATATGGGTTCAAACTTTACTGTGGGCTTGATGTATTTATTCATTGAGTTGTTTTTTTTTTCTTATTTCGTGCGATAGTGGTTATGGACGCCAGCAGCAGCGGCGGTGGCGGTGCACAACAACGATACCGGGCGTGACCCGTGTTGTGATCTCATAACATATTTCACTGTAAAAATCGCCAAACCAGTGTAGCCGTAGAAAACGTTCGCCCAAGAACTACCGTGGCATCTGATCGAAACAGAAGAACACGAACCATCTCTCTTGATGAGAAGTTATGTATCCTGACACTATCATTGCTATTTTTTTTTTTCAAACACACCCATAACAATTCACGCCAGGTGATTTCTTGCGAGAACGTCCTGTCCTTGTTACTCAGTCCCACTAGCTTGCGTTTCTTACGACTATATTAAAATGTTCTCCTCCGGGTCGCAGGAAGCCTGAGGTAATTGGAGTGACAGGTTCTGCCTCCTCATGGTGGAACAGAAATTGTACACTAGTGCATTCTAAGACATTAGAGGCCGACGTGTAGATAAAGCGCCATCATTATGTTTAAGACGTTCGGAGCCATTGTCAAATCCCTGAGAAAGTCCAGTGATCATTCATTTTGTTCGAATATTAAGTGTTATTGTTGATACAGTTTGCCCAGAGTTTATGAAACAGTATAATTCTGGCAATTTAAATTTTACCGCTTTGATTCTGTGAGCCTTAGATACTGATATCCGTGTTCTCTCGACTTGGTCATAAAGGAAGAGCGAATACTGTTTGCGGACAATCATGAGGTCTGGTATTCGCGTCCCCTGTGACGTTTTGAAGAGTGCCTGCCTTCTAACTGGCCATTGCTTTTCTTCAAGTCTTTTGGCCACATGTCTTGCGACATTATCATGATATGATACCAGACACATCATATTTATGTGACGCATCCGGTGGCTCTTCTGCAGGATGTGGCCGAGTGATTAATTAGAATGAGAGCCTCCTCTGCACCACTTGTTCAATTTTTGCTGAGACGGCATCGCAGCAACTTGCTTTTTCCCAAAAAACTCGTTCCCTCTAACAGCCACCAAGAGGAACGCCTCGACTTGCTGCATCTAGCTAGCGGTTTGCAACCAAATAATTTGTCCACTCAGATAGGCAGAACCCCGAATAATGTTTCGCGGTGGTATTAAAGGGTTTGTACACGTGCTGCGTTTTCCTAGGTTCCAGGAAGAATTTGGGTCACGTAAACTTGGGCCTCACCAACTTGCAGCTGGTGCTCGCTGCCATCACAAGTATTACAAAAGGTCATGAGAGCGCCTCCCCTCAACCAAATGCCACAGTGTTGATTACTTTCGTAGAGCAATTAACATACTCTAGAAGTGTGCTGTGGTGTCCCATAACAGCAACAACGCCTCCTTAAAGTGTTTGATCGCGTGTAACCCCGTCACACATAATTTCTCTTGCTGGAGAAATTATGTTCTCTTGCTGAAAACGGTTCTCTTGCTTGAGCAATGCCTTCTTGTGACTGTGACAGTAAACAGCACAGCAGGCGCCAAGGTTTGATGCCGATAGGCAAGGTGACGCCCTCCTGAATAAACAGTGCTTACGTGTATCCTCCATGCGTGACTTCTGTGCGTAGTATAGATACATTAGCGAGGAAAGGGGGTAAGGGGGACGCTAGCCCTCCTACTGAGAAAAATTGTTTGGCTGAGAGCTCTCCCCCCCCCCCTTTCAGAGCGTAGTTTCTCTTGGCTGCTCGCTGCGGTTAACCATATATAAGCGAGCCGAAGTTTTCCCTCAACGTAGTAAACACTAAAATATGTTCTCACGGGAGAATGAAAATGCTACGAGGCAATGTTACAACAATTTGAAATTTAGCGAAAATTTTCGCCGTGATATTTTTCTTTGCAGGTTCTTTGTGGTGTGGGTCGCCTATGTGATGCTTTCACGTCTTATTCTGTAGTATTGGAGAGAAGGCAAGCGCAGGACAGGGACCTTATAATAGGACATCCCTTTTTCATGATTCTATTCTACTGTGACATGTTGATGCAGTTACGGATGAGAAAGAAGAAACTTTTTGAAAACTGGTAAAAGCATTTGCTGCTTCCGTGAAATAATTTTCTTCGAAAATTGTATATAATCACCGCTGCTTTGTAGAACTGGTTACGAGCCAATGAGTGTGACGAATCGTTTCTGATGCAAGTTTTTCCGTACTGAAAAGTCAACAATCATTTCCACTTCAGTCTCTCATAAACCTTAAGAGCCTTGCTTATGCTAACTAGAAGCCTCAGCGGCAGCTGGCCACGTGGCCTCTAACAAATCAGTGGACTCAAGCTCAAGAGGAAACGTAGCTTTTAAGCATTCCCCACAACTTGACCCCCCAGACAAAAGAGAATGTGAGAGACCGTGGTTCTTAGCACTATGGAGGCTTAGTTGAACTCAACTTCAATTGCCTTTTACAGCTCAAAGAACATCTCTGCCAGCAAACAAGCACACACGTGCAATGCTGCTTGTTTCTCTTTATTCCTCTTACTATCAGAAAGTATGAGCTCACAGAGATGCATTCACACACAAACTACTAAACACAGTTACGCTGCAAGTAGAAATATTTTAGCATACTCATAATTCATCCCGCTACCTGCTCTAAATAGCCGCTTCTTATGTGATTGTCAGCTAGGCTACTTCAATTACATTTGGAAGAAATCGCTATCCGCAATGGTGTTCTATCCGCATTGGTGTTCTACTTCGCGGTCGTTGCCAGTCTGTGGTACAACAATCACGCGTCCGATTTTGCAACTTGGTCTGACTTTAGGACCGCAATCATCATCGTTTTCAGCCACCCTGCCGTTCGTATGCTGCAAATCGAGTAGCGCTTACGTGACCGTGCTCAGCAGGCTGATGAGTCATTCACTAACTATGTTAAAGATGCCCTAAACTTACGCAACAAATCCAATCGCACCATGTCCGAGTCTGACAAGATGCGGAACATCATCAAAGGCATTGACGATGATGCCTTCACGATGCTGCTCATCACAAACCGTGGCAAAGTGGCTGAGGACATCACGCTGCGACGGCACCATTCGATACCCGTCGCTACGCACCACGAGCTGCAATAATTGCTGGCTTGGAAGCCAGTTGTGAGCAAGAGTAGTTAATTGCAGACCCCAAGTCTTTCATCCATGAGGAAATCGTGCGCCAGTTCTCTCTCCTACCCTTTGCCCCCCCCCCCCCACCGCCTGTTCAACAATCAGCCACTAACCTTCTCCCTCCCATCCGTCTGGGCGATTGAGCATGAAATAGCGGAGGTCATGTCTGCGTACCACCCACAACAACCTCCGGCTTTTGTGCTTCTGAGTTACGCCCAAGTGGTCACCAGGCCACCTCAAGTCGTTCCAGCGCCCACCCCTCAGAATTACGCCGAAGCTGCCGCTCAAGCTCAGTCCTTTGCAGCGCGTATGACCGCTACGTATGTTGACGCAACCACTCAGCCTCAGCTTCAGCCCACCATGCAGCCTTTCCAGCCACCATTCCATTTATCGGCCCTTCTGACATGGGTGAGAACTTTTCCGGTTAACAGATGGCGCACACCTGACAACCGGCCCATCTGCTTTGACTGCGGTTACGCCAGTCACGTAGCTTGGTATTGCCCGCGAGTACAGCCGCCTCCCATTTCTTCGACTGTTACTGGCCAGCTCAGCCATCTCTATCACGACGAACCACCGTCTATGCCACCGCTGTCTCGCCCAGGTCCATCCCCTCGCATGTCGCCGTCTCCACGACGCCGTTCCCTGTCCCCCATGTGGCCAAGTTCGGCTGCGCATGAGCGGCAAAACAAGTCGTCACAGTCCCCGAGGTAAGGACTGCGACGCTATTGCAAGGTGAAAGCCCTCAGAAAAGCCCCCGGATGTCATTGACGTGCTTGTGCACGCTGTTTGTGCATCAGCTCTTATTGACACTGGAGCTGCCGTATCAGTGATGGAAGAAAGTTTCTGCCGCTTAAGTCGAAAATTGACGACGCCACTTTCTGGGTTGTCCCTCCGTATAACTAGTTTGCATCGTAATCATCCTACAGCCGGGTGCACAGCTCGCGTTGTCCTTCAGGACGTTCTGTATGTCGCCCAGTTCATCATCAATCCGCATCCTTTCATGACGTCATTCTGGGATGGGACTTTGTCTCCCGCCACGACGCCATCACCTATTGTGCTTCCGCCAAAATTGAACTCTCACCATTTTCGCATTTGACGCCAGAAGGCAGTCCCCCGACACTGAGCAAGAATCTCATGAAAGATGATACAACAGTGCCTGAATCCTCGACGATGGCTGTGTAGGTCTTCTGCGCCGGTCTATCCGCCACATTTGCCTCGTTTTGCCATCCGTCCGCGCTTGTGGCAGGAAAGGGTTGCTAGTACCTTTCGCGAGCATGCATGTCACCCAGGGCAACGCCACTATTTTTGTAACCAAGCAATCTCCGTACACGTTACCTTGCTTCGAGGCGAATGTCTCGGCAGAGTGGAACCAGTCGACGACGCACATGTCCTGGACGTACCCGATGACTCGCGTTGTCCCAGTTCGCGTACCATCAATACTGTTTCCACTTTTGGTCCATCATGTGCGGAAGTATTTGGCCCCTCCATTGCTCACAACCTTAAGGTGGTATAGCGTTCCCAGCTTCGGGACCTTTTGCAAGAATATTGTTCTTCTTTTGATGTCGGACGAAATTCTCTGTGTGACACGTTCACTGTTTCGCATCGCATCGACACTGGTGCCCATCTACCTTTACGGCAACTTCCAAATCGCGTCCATAACGCGCCTACTTAACGTCGGGTAATTACCGAGCAGGTTGACGATATGCTCCAACGCAACGTTAGTCAGCCCTCGGAAAGTTCATGGGCGTCTCCTGTTCTTGTTGCGAAGAAAGACGGTTCTGTTCGGTTCTGTGTGAAGTACAGACGGCTCAATGAGATCACTCACAATGATGTTTATCCACTGCTGCCAATCGATGACGTGATTGACAACCTTCACGGAGCTGATTTTTTTTCTCTCGATCTGTGCTTGGGGTACTGGCAAGTACACATGGCTGATGACGCTTGATCGATGACCATCTTCGTCAAACCCGAGGGCTTGCACGAGTTCAACGTCATGCCGTTTAGTCTATTTAATGCACCGGCGACCTTTAGGCCCATGATGCACACCGTTTTGCGCAACCTGAATTGATACACGTGCTTGTGTTACTTCGACGATGTCATTGTCTTCGCTACGGATTTCTCCACGCATCTCCAACGTCTGAAAGAAGTTTTCGCACGTGTGAGCAATGCCACCTTGCAACTAAATCCGAAAGAGTGCTGCTTTGCAGCACGGCAACTCAATATCCTAGGATACGTCGTGTTCAATGACAACATTCTTGTTGATCCGGCAAAGCTTCGGGCCATGGCCGAATTCCCCAATCCTGCGTATGTCAAAAACTGCGTAGTTTCATGGGCCTGTGGTCATACTTCCGACGCTTCATACAAAACTTTGCCACGATCATATCACCGCTGACGAAGCTCCTTGAAATGAACGGGCCTCTCAATTCGTGTTCACCCGAGTGTGACGACGCGTTCGCAAAGCTCCACCATTTGTTGACGTCTCCTCCCATTCTACGCCTCTACGACCCTATGGCGCCAACGAAGGTGCACACGGACGCCAGTGGTAGTAGGCCTCGGCGCTGTCCTGGCACAGCGCAAACCCGGTTTCCCTAAATATGTCGTAGCATATGGAAGCCGTACACTCACGAGAGCGGAGACAAAATACACCGTCCCGGAGAAAGAGTGCCTGGTGATCGTCTGGGCCCTTACAAAGTCTCGACCTTATTTGCATGGTCGCCCAGTCGATGTCGTCACCGACCATCATGCACTATGCTGACTCACATCATTGAAAGATCACTCAGGCCATCTCGCCCGTTGGGCTCTTCGCTTACAAGGCTACGACATCCGCATACTGTACCGCAATGGACGCCAGCATGCTGACGCCGATGCCTATTCGCGCTTCCCTGTGCCTGAAGACGACGTGCCCTGCTGAGTAACCTCAATTGCTGTTTCTGCCATCGATGTTGACATCCTCGCTACCAAACAGCGAAATAATACTTGTATCACTTCGCTGATTGACTTGCCCTCTGATCCATACGCAACACCATTCACGAGTGTCTTGTGTCGTCGAGCTCACCATTTCGCCATCCGTGACAGCCTCTACACCGACGCAATTACGGTGCCGATGGCCTGCAGTGGTTACTTGTGATACCCGGCAGTCTGCTCTCAGAGATATATGAATCTTTCTATTCTGATCCGCAAAGCGCGCACTCTTGGGTATCCAAAACTTACCACCACATTCGACAACGCTACTTCTACCGCGAGATGTACCGCTACGTACAGCAGTTCGTTCGCTTTTGTCTCGCTTGGCAGTGCCGCAAACCGTTCGCACACATGTCACTTGCCGGTTTGCAACCGTAACCTTGCCCTGACCGACCGTTTGGCCGCGTAGGTATCGATTTGTATAGACCACTTCCGCTGACGTCAGCTGGTGATCGCTGGGCCATCGTTGCCGTAGACCATTGAACATGATACGCCAAAACCGTCGCTCTCCCTGCGGCTACTGCGCGCGATGTTGCGTCCTACCTGCTGCATCAATTCATGCTGCACCGTGGACCACCCCAAGAGCTTCTCAGCAATGGAGGCAATGTGTTCTTGTCGGAAGTCATCGAAGCCATTCTGACTGAGTGTCACTCTGTCCACCACGAATATACTGCTTATCGCCCGCAGACAAATGGCCTCACCGAACGCTTTAACCACACCCTCGGCGAAGAGCTTTCGATGTACGTCGCCGCCAACCAGAAGAATTGGTTTAATATACTGCCCGTCGTCATCTACACCTACAACACTGCCCCTCAGTGAACGACCGGTTTTCGACCTTTTTTTCTTGCTGGACGGAAGGCACCCGTCACACACCATGGACACGATACTCCCGTACACGCCGGATTCATCTGCGTCTGCCCCTATTTCTGAGACAGCCAGGCTTGCAGAAAAGCGCCGTGAGCTTGCGAAGTATTTTACGACTCATGAGCGAGAGCGGAAGAAGAATATTCGATTTGGCTCCACCACTTCTGAGCCCACGTTCCTTCATGGTGTGCTTGTATTGCTCTTGATCCCAGCCTCTGCAGCTGGCCTCTCTTGCAAACTACTTCCCAAATACACAGGACCCTACTGTGTCCTCGAGCGCACATCTCCGGTCAACTACCTAATCGAACCTGTCAAACAATCTTCGGAGATGCGCCACCGCGGGCGCGACATCGTCAACGTGGAGCGCCTGAAGGCTTATTATAACCCGCTCATATAAACAAGCTGTTAGGTTACCAGAGAGCTCCCTCTTCGACCCCGGGGTAATTGTAGCGAAGCCTCCGAACTGTGAACTGGGTCGAACTCCAAGGTATTTTCTAGAGGGGCTACCCAACTGGACGCCGCTCGCGCTGGGAGTTCGTGCTTGGCCTTGACTGTCGCCATTGTGTAAGCTCGCTGGTTGCCGGCTGATAAACGTTTTGACAATATATTTATATATATATATATATTCTCACGGGATTGGAACGTGGCCGAAGACAGGAGACTTTGTGTTGGAATTTAACTGTTTATTTCGCCCCGCCACGGTGGTCTAGTGCATAAGCTACTCGTCTGCTGACCCGCAGGTCGCGGGATCAAATCCCGGCTGTGGCGGCTGCATTTCCGATGGAGGAGTAAATGTTGTAGGCCCGTGTACTCAGATTTGGGTGCATGTTAAAGAACCCCAGGCGGTCAAAATTTCCGGAACCCTCCACTACGCCGTCTCTCATAATCATATGGTGGTTTTGGGACGCTAAACCCCACAAATCAATCAACTGTTTATTTCGGCAAACCTGAGCCCGGTAAACGGAAAGTCCGAATACAGTAGCAGTCTTGGATTGATACAAAGAGAAGTTTATTAACTTCAAACTCAGCAAAACTCTTTACATCATTTTATACATACAGTGCTCGTTTAGACACCCCTCTTGTGCACTATTGGGCATACAAACTCCATTATCCATAGAGGCAACTAGCGGCACATACACAGATCTATAGCGGCGAACGGAGCGTCAGCCGTCGATCAACTACTGACAAGTGGTGAAGTGCGTCGGCATTTATACTCTTGCCAGCGAATGTTCTAGCGTTATTGCTGGCGGTGGCGTAGGTTCCAGAATAATCTGTACAGTTCGCAGAGTGGGCGTGATCTTATCGAAATGATCTATTAAAGTCCGGAAGCTTCTCGAAAACTGCACGCGCGTTTTGCGCTGAGAATTGGGTAGTGTTTTGGGGCGATAACAAAACTTGAGGAATGGAACGTGGCATTGCCCCCCTTTGAAAAAGGCATCGTCCCGATGCTTTAACTAAAGATGAAGGTACAACAATAATGCAAGAAAGTACAATGAAGAAATTACGATACAATAATAATACAAAAAACATTGTTTCAGTTTGTTAACGTGCATGAAATGGCTTGAGGCGCGCGACATTGACGCCTTCAGGTCGGGATTGGCGTCGTTGAGAGTTCGTGATGCCGTCGGAGACAACCTCGTAATTAAGTGGGCCGAGACGTCGAACCACCCTGTACGGACCGAAGTACCGTCGCATAAGCTTTTCACTTAGTCCACGTCGGCGTATCAGCGTCCATACCCGAACACGTTCACCGGGCTGGTATTCCACAAAGCGTCGTCGAAGATTGTAACGGCGGCTGTCGGTCGTCTGTTGATTGATACGGAGGCACGCGAGTTGTCGGGCTTCTTCTGCGCGTTGAAAGTACTCACTCACATCGAGGTTTTCTTCGTTGGTGACGTTGGGTAACATGGCATCGAGCCTCGTTACCGGGCTCCTTCCATAGATCAATTTGTATGGAGATATCTGCGTCGTCTCCAGCACCGCCGTGTTGTATGCGCAGGTCACGTACGGAAGAATGGCGTCCCACATCTTGTGTTCGACACCGACGTACATTGTCAGCATGTCGGGGATCGTCTTGTTAAGCCGCTCGGTGAGGCCGGTGGTTTGTGGGTGGTACGCTGTCGTCCGGCGTTGGTTTGTCTGGCTGTATGCCAAGATCGCTTGAGTTAGGTCGGCAGTAAATGCAGTTCCTCAGTCGGTGATAAGGACCTCCAGGGCGCCGTGACATAGGACGATACTTTCGACGAAGAACTGAGCTACCTCGGATGCACTGCCTTTGGGAAGGGCTTTTGTCTCACCGTCGGTAGCTACCACGATCCACTTGTTTCCGAAAGACGACGTCGGGAACGGCCACACTAGGTTACTACCAATCTGCTGGAAAGGTCTGCAAGGTAATTCAATTGGCGGCAGAAGTTCCGCTGGCCTTGTCGGCGGTGTCTTGCGTCGCTGACAGTGCCGGCATGTCCTCACTTAACGAGTGACGTCGGTGTTAAGACGTGGCCAGTAGTACCTTTCTTGTATCCTCGTGAGCATTCGAGAAACACTGAGGTGCCCTGCCGTCGGATCGTCGTGCAGGGTCTACAGGAGTTCTTGTCGCAGAGCTGAAGGCAGGACAAGGAGGTACTTGGCTCGGAGCTTTGAAAAGTTTTTCTTTTTAAGAAGACCGCTTCGCAGGAAGAACGACGCAAGTGCGCGCTTGAATACCTTCGGGACTTCGGTGGTCCTGCCTTCGAGGTATTCTATTAGGGCCTTAAGTTCCGGGTCGGCCCGTTGTCGTTCAGCGAAGTCGTCGGTAGTTATCGTTCCCAGGAAGTAGTCGTCATCCGGGTCATCGGGTGGTGGTTGGTCGACAGGCGCACGAGAGACAGTGGGCGTCGGTGTGTTTCTTGCCGGACTTGTAAATGACAGTAATGTCATATTCTTGAAGGCTCAGGCTCCATCGTGCGAGGCGACCTGAAGGGTCCTTCTAGGTGGCTAGCCAACACAAAGCGTAGTGGTCGCTCACAACTTTGAAGGGCCTGCCGTAGAGGTAGGGGCGAAATTTCGACGTAGCCCAGATGATAGCGAGGCAGTCCTTTCATGTTGTGGAATTATTTGCTTCTGCTTTGGATAGCGATCGGCTGGCGTAACTAACAACCCTTTCAAGTCCGTCAGCCCTCTGCCCAAGAACGGCACCAAGACCTACGCTGCTTGCGTCAGTGTGTATTTCTGTCTCGGCGAATTCGTCGAAATGGGCAAGTAACGAAGGCGTCTGGAGGCGATATTTAGGCTCCTGGAAAGCGTGTTCCTTGGGCGTTTCCAACTTGAACTCCACGTCGGCCTTGGTAAGGTTAGTGAGAGGATCGGCGATGCGGGCGAAGTTTTTCACGAACCGCCTGTAATAGGCGCACAGGCCCAGAAATCGGCGCACCGCCTTCTTGTCAGTGGCCGGCGGGAAGCTGGCGATGGCGGCTGTTTTCCGTGGATCGGGACGAACTCCAGACTTGCTGATAACGTGCCCCAGAAACAAAAGCTCCTCGTACGCAAATCTGCACTTTTCTGGCTTCAGTGTGAGTCCGGACGTCTTGATGGCATGAAGTACTGCTTCAAGGCGCCGAAGATGCTCGTCGAAACTCGAGGAAAACATGACGACGTCGTCCAAGTACACAAGGCAGGTCTGCCACTTCAATCCTGCCAGTACTGTATTCATAACGCGTTGAAATGTTGCAGGCGCTGAGCAAGGACCAAAGGGCGTCACCTTGAACTCGAAGAGGCTGTCCGGTGTTATAAACGCCGTCATCTCTCGGTCTGTTTCGTCGACTTTGATTTTCCATTAGCCAGTCTTGAAGTTCATTGACGGAAAGGACTTGGCATTATGGAGCTGATCAAGTGCGTCGTCTATTCGTGGGAGAGGATACACGTCCTTTCTTGTGATTCTGTTCAGGCGGCGATAATCGACGCAGAAACGTAGGGTCCCATTCTTTTTCTTCACTAACGTCACGGGGGATGCCAATGGTTTTAGGACGGCTGCATAATGTCATCTCGCAGCATTTCATCAATTTGTCTCTTCATGGCCTCACGTTCTCGTGTCGAAACCCTGTAAGGACTCTGACGGAGTGGTCTGACATTTTGTTCTGTGATGATGCGATGGGGCAGCGCTTTGGCGAGCGCGTGGAGGAGGGGCGTGGCGGCGGGCTACAGCAGCATAGCTTATAGCTTGCAGCTGAGACTCTTCGAAGAAGAATGGCGATTTGGGCTAGTTGGTTTGAATTCATAGTAATAAGGGCTGCAGCGCGAGCACGAATGTGCTAGAAGAAACAGACAAAGTCGAGGTACGGAAGGCAAAAGAGGTCCTCGTGTTGTCCTCTTTTGCCTTCCGTACCTCGACTTTGTCTGTTTCTTCAAGCACATTCGTGCTCGCGCTGCAGCCCTTATTACTATGAGACGCTTCAGGCTGAGGAACGCCCAGCGATTGCTGGATCTCCTGGCGTACGACGTCCGCAATTGATTCCACGTGAGGCTGCGCTCAAGGAAGTAATTTTCGCAGCTGTTTTTGTAGGATCGCTCGGATCGTCTCACGCAAGTCCGTGGTTCTAAGCGCTTGAATATCGGCGTAGCTGGTAGACGAGAAGCTATGGTTATATTGCCGCGTGCGCATCTCGAGCATGTTCTCTACCGTAAATGCTTCTCAAATGAATTCGACGACCGTCTTTGGCGGGTTTCTGATCAACCCGGCAAAGAGTTCCTGCTTCACTCCTCGCAGGAGCAGACGGACCTTCTTCTCCTCGGACATGTTGGAGTCAGCATGGCGGAATAGTTTAATCATATCTTCAGTGAATAGCACCACGTTTTCGTTTGGCATCTGCATGCGGGCTTCAAGAAGAGCTGTGGCTTTCTTCTTGCGCACCACACTTGCGAAAGTGGTGAGGAACCTGGCGCGAAAGACGTCCTACGTAGTAAAGCTTTGCTCTTGATTCTCGAACCAGGTCCGAGCAGCACCTTCTAAGGCGAAATACACATGCCAGAGCTTGTCATCGTCTGTCCAGTCATTGAAGGCGGCGACGCGGTCGAACCTCTCGATCCAGCTTTCCGGGTCTTCCAGTGGCGAACCGCGGAATGTTGGCGGCTCTTTGGGTTGCCGGAGCAGAAGTGGTGCAGGGTGCACGGGGGCGGTCATGGTTGCAGTAGTGGATGTCGGGATCCAAGTCTGCCTGGCTGCTTCAGGAAAGGGCCCGTATTCTGGTTGTAGTCCCCTCTGCATGCGGCTTGTTCATTGTTCAGGGTTAGCGTCCGTGTCTTTTTTGACGCTTGGACTGGGGTCGCGGCTTGAAGGAGGCGTCCAGTACATGGAAGAAACAGCACCTCCACCAGATGTCACGGCGTCGTGACGTTGCCGAAGACAGGAAACTTTGTGTTGAAATTTACCTGTTTATTTGGACGAACCTGTGCCCGGTAAACGGAAAGTCCAATTACAGTAGCAGTCTTGGACTGATACGGGCGAACGGAGCGTCGGCCATCGATCAACTACGGACAAGCGGCGAAGTGCGTCGGCATTTATACTCTTGCCATCGAATGTTCTAGCGTTATTGCTGGCGGTGGCGTAGGTTTCAGAATAATCTGTACAGTTCGCAGAGTGGGCGTGACTTTATCGAAATTATCTACTAACACCGGAAGCTTCTCGAAAACTGCACGCGCGTTTTGTGCTGAGAATTGTGTAGTGTTTTAGGGCGATAACAAAACTTGAAAAAATGGAACGTGGCAATATATATATATATATATATATATATATATATATATATATATATATATATATATATATATGCTATCAAGTGAGGTACGTTCGCCCCCCCCCCCAACTTGCCAAAGGGGTAGAGGGGGGCAGTCCCACTGCTGCGTAATGACTGAGACACTGACGGTTTCTGTTTCTGCCCATGGCGCCGCTGCATGACAATATAAGCAAATACGGCAACACGAAGCACTTAATAAATATGGCCGTCGAAAACTCAAAACACTCTCTCTCTCTCTTTTTCCGTAAAACATTGATGGTGACAGACCCATTATAGGTAATCTATGAGCACTTGTTGGCAAGTGCATAATATGAAAACACCTATCTTTTGTGTTTCGCCTCTAATTGTGGAGGCTATATTTTATTACTGAAACAAAACTGCTCGCTGCAGAACTAACGATGACGTACTTCACTGATTAATTTTCTGTTCTCAGCATATCACAAATATGTTCACCAACCTCGGAAGAAGCAATCAAGTATGCCCATACTATGTACAATATACAAGTTTTCATATGCGAAATTTTTCCAGTTTAATACCAAGGGCGGTGAGTATAAACACACAAAATAGACAGCTATCGCAAAATGACCATCATTATTTTAATAAGGTAGCAGTCTTATCGCACTACTTCAGTCTGTTTTCCTGCTGGTGAGATTACTGGGAACCATCTATGTCAAAAACTGCTTCTATAAATACTAAACTTCCTGTATGGCATACAAGCATCATCGCTTTTCCATCATGCCCTCTCAGAGAAACAGCGAATTTCTCCAACTGTTTCGAGTAGCGACCATTATGACAGTGTATTGCCACAAAGTGGCCTTTTGAACTGTAACAATGTTTTAAATGGGTAGCGTTTGCGAACGTCATCATTCGTTTCCAGCCGCAGCGTCGAGGCACTCAAATAGCGGATTATTGCACATAGCTTTCCGATCATTGCAAATAGAGAATCGTTTTCAATGGCGTGATCAACTGCGCCTCTGCAATCTATTTACGGCTTTTTCCCCCGCATTTAAAAGGGAACAAGACAGAACACTAGAGGATTGAAATTTCACTATTGCTTTTCATAAAGCAATTGGCGTGTGCAACATGCTAAATACAACATCAGTTTTTGCCGCTTCACATAAATGTCTACTGCATTTTCGTTTTTATTACTAGCGGCATGTGAAGCTTGCCTAAACATCCTTCAAAATTTTCCGTTGCTTTTTCTTAAAGTTGCCCGTAGAAAACCTATTTTGCAGCCACGAGTATCACTATATATCATGGAATATCTCACTGCACCACAAACAAGATATTCTTCCGTCAGGTGATGCGAATAACGTGTACAACGCAGTCTAACACCTTCATGTGTAGGGGATAAAATATTTTCATGTTCCTGAGATTCGGTGTTTCCATATCCATAAATTATTAGCAGTGCTTTCTAGTTAATTGGTGGTATTGGTGATGTGGAAAGTTCAGAAAAACTAGCGGCACAATTCACTATTAGTGCCCCGCTCATAAAATTTCTGTTTGTTTCCTTCTCATGATGCTGCCACTGGACAGTCGAGGTCACATTCTTTGCAATCCCGCCTCCACACCTTTGCGTTTATGATACAATTTACAAAGCTCCAACTCCAACAAGGTGCTTTTTGATGCCGTGGATTGATCAGGAAGGCTTACGGTGATCGAGAACCAGCCGCATGGCAGCGTTCTTCATTGCTCTTGGAGCATGCGTGTTTTATTCTGAACGCTTGAAGGCTCAAGTTTATTTCACCTTATGACATATGTCATGATGATCAAAAATGTAGAACCATATGGTTCTATATTTTTAAGTTATTCATTGAAAACAATGTGAGAATTGGGTAGCGCGATGAAAAGCTCTGGTACAAATGCAGATTCTCCAGCTCCACATGCCAGCATTAGAAGACAAAAAAAGTTACAGCATTCAATAAGTTCACTAAACACGCAAGTTGACAGATAAGTCTAATCGAAAGTGGCTCAATAGAAAGTATCAAGAACTATTTGTAGGCGCGAATGCATTCCTCGAAGAAACAAAAAAGTAGAAGTGAAATACAAAAAGTCATGTGAACCAATTACTTTTTTTGAAATGTTTCAATAGTGTTGTGTTGCAACATATAGGTTATATAAAGAGAATACACATCCTTTGGCACAAAAAAAGCGCAATTGCTAAAATTAAAGAAAATGAATTTATTTCTTATGTGTGCTAGGAAATGATTGAGCATTTGGAGACGTCAGCTTGTGTTGCATAAAGGAACCTTGAAATATGCCCATTGTCTAGTAGGTTGAAATGCAATGCTGATTCCTAAGGATGCTATAAAGATAAAATGATTTTCTTTTTGAATTTGAATTTTGAAAGACGCTAACAAAAGCCATACATGTTGCTAATAGTCAAGAAGGAATTTATAGAATACAGAGAATGTATTTGGAGTTTGTTTAGCATATACACTACAATGATTTGCCTTTTTTGATGGTTAAGTCGCTTCTGCTTAGACCAAAAGGTGGCAGTACCCCACATAAAAAGACCATACATTACTAAGACACGATAAGGGTAAGTTCTAAAGAATATATTGAAGTGCAGCACGGGATTCGGGAGCAGGATGAATGCTGCGATCAGTTAGATTGTTCTGTTTGTTCATATCAGTGGGCCCTGAGGAAAGCATATGTCCAGGAATGGACGTATTCAGGCTGATGATTATCACAAACATAAATACTGACAGTTCTCTGCGTACAGTAAGAAGTAAGGTTCCATCATTTTTTATTCGTGGCGTAGGTGAGTTTATCCTATATGCATTGATAATGAACCGCATTCTCTTTAATTTAAACTACTAAAGCACTGTATAAAAGGTCAACCTCTAAGGCACTTATTTCGCTGATATTGAAGCTCATTCATTTTTTCTGTACCACATAATCAACAATTAAGTTCATGAACCTGAACTTCGTGCGTCTTTCTTCCTTGTAGGCATCTGAAAAAGAACAATATGTGTTGTAGGCAACCAGAAAACCAACGAAAATTTCCCTAGAAGTGTGGCAGCTTGGGCTAGTTGGTATGGCATGACGATAGTTATAGCGCGAGAACACAACGACGACACAGAGACAAGAAGGACACGAAAGACACGAGCGCTATTTTTCCCCTTTGAGAATACATTGCAATATTGGCCTTGGACAGCTGTGCTCGGAACACGCTTCTTTCTCTGAGCTGCACCTTTCTGACCATGCACAGCTACGTCCACACCTACCTCCCTTGACTTCTTCGCTAAGACCCAAGTCTAAGTGGACCTTATGTTCTTGACACACATGCTCAAGGCACCTACTGCTTTCTTGACTTTCTCTCCGCGAACCTGACAACGTGTACTGGCCGAGTGCTTTTCACTTTCTACGCGCGTACCTACGCTTCGCCTACGGCCTTTGCACTAGACTCCCTCCTTATGAACCCGCCCACCTGTGCTCCTCACCGTTTTTCCTCTGACGTGCTGTAACGAGAGTGCTGTTGGTAACGACTGTATTCCCGTCACATTACTGGCTTTAGTTTCATCGCAACCGAAAGCCCATCGTGACGCGATGATGTGCATATTATGAGTACCGTATATTGGCATAATACAACGGGGCCGTGCAGCACATGTATTTGACTGAGCCATCGCAGTGTTTTGTAAAGTTCAATACCTTTATATATAGCATTGGACATGTGCAGAGAGGTACCATATGGATTGGCAGGCCTGTTTTTACATTTTTCTGAAGCAATCTCGAGTACATCCGTGGATCTGCAGTTGACGACGCGACTGCCACAAAGAATGTCTGGGGTCATCATTTTCAGAGAATCATGCAGCACTGCGGATAGGAAGGCCACATACGTATCCACCGTCTGCCCCACGCTATATTTTTTGGATAATGTTAACTCACCAATTTCCCAACTTGCAGTGATAACTGTGTTTTTCATTCCAACGCAAGGTATGTATTCTTTGCGTTCATTATGATTTCGCACTCACAGACAATGGTGATATAATAATTTCATAATCTGGGTTGCTGAACGCTATCATTTTATAATTTTCACTATGTTTTTGCTATAATTGAGAGGGTTAGGATTGAAGGACTGCGAATGACAAAGCGAACATTGATTAGTACGGAACTGTCAGGTGCGTCGTAGGTTTGCACTCGCTGCATGCCATTTTACCATTATGTACCTTGCAAATGTGACAAATTTGTAATTAGAAGCAGTATGCATGCTGTTCTTCCGGAATACCAAGCAGACTTGATAAACTGAATACGCTGAGCATCCCGAATATCCATTTTTTGGGGGGATAAAAACTTGCCTGAGATGAACCAGGGCATGAGGTTCTGGCATTTCAAGGCGACTTAGGCTGAAATAACGATTGTACCAATGTTAAGAACAAAGAATACACCAACGCATATCACAAATCTTTCAATTTAACACTCGAATTTCGAAAGAAGTCCTTCTAACTGTGTGCTACCCTATGTTACACTAAGAAGATTTACTATGGGTAGCTGAAGACAAGGTGTGTATTTAATGACCACTTGAAGTACAATTATTTAGTAAATAAAGATTACCATATATATGTAGAGGAAAGGTTTTTTATTGCATTTCACAAAATAAATCATATAATAATTGGCAGGAACCGAGACATTCATTTTAGCACTGACGATTGTTTCTTGGTTTGACAACTGATGCTATTGAAGCATTGCTAGTTTCTTTATGTATGAGTCCTGTAAGCGAAGCTTCAGTGGGTTGCTTGTTTTTTAACAAAGAAGTAGGTGCCAGTAAGCCGATAACAACTTGCGGTGGTGCATGAATCTTTTAGATGAATTTTTACGTAATACATGAGTCTAAAATCATTTGTAATAAATGAATTGGTTTAAAATCAATCTGTCACATTCAAAATTTATATTTTATTTTTTGATGGCCACACTTTTCATTTGAGAACTGCACAAAACGTGCTGTGAGTCTGGCCTCGAGAATAACGCTTTTAATTGAGGCGTCGTACTCATTATGTAGGAATCATCAAATCGCAGCTCACCCTGGTTTTGTTTTCGTCATATAATAACTAAGATCTGCTAAGATTTCATGCTGCGAATAAGCATGTGTCCAGCATGTGGATTTCATACAGAACTGAATATTTTGGCTGATTAGCAATCACGTGGAATTACGCGTAGTCTAAGAATGGCAGAACCTAGGAATGTAAATAAAATAACGACACCTGGTCGTACATATAATTCATCTTCGTCTTTATATTAAAGTGGGACGTGCTTTTGGAGCCTCACAGTTTCCTAGAACTATATTGAATCCACCACAGGTAAATAAACAGACATAAAGGAATGCAAAACAAAACAACTACGGTTTTCAGGAGTGCTCGTTTCAGAAATAGGTCTCATCTTGAATGCTCTTTGTATCTTCCTATAGAGCAAGTTAGTGTTAGAGTAGAGATCCCATTCTCTACATGAATGAATGAATGAATAGACTTTATTTAAAGTCCGGCAGTTTTACCAGGGGAGGTGGGGGAAGGGAGGATTACCCGTGTCCCTTCCCACTCTCCGTTTATTATTATGGCGGTGCCTCAGGTAACCGCTCGGAGTCCTTGTATCAGGGTGGCATCTTCAGCTTGCCAGACAGCCCAAAAGCTGGATGGCCAGCTCGTCGCATGTGAGTGCCGCCTACGAATGGCAGCGCAGCTGACGCCACCGATCGGCATCAGTGAGCGAAGTCGCGGCGGGGGCTGGCCACTGCCATCGCAGAGTGTTTTATTATAGGGCTCATTTATTTATCTAGTATTTCGAGGAATTTAACAGACAATTACATTATGACTGCACTATGTAGTTTATTGGCCTACACACTTTTTATCTGTATACTCTGACACTGTTACCGAACACGCTAGACCAACGTGGAAGGCGCTGCCCAGTAACAACAAAAACTAAGAGAGCGGCCTGTCGGAGCGTTTTCGAAGCACTCCTTGCGTAACTACTGTGAGCGCACTTGCTTGATACCCACTAGGTCATTTTCAATGAGTTTATTTAGGTACTAGGCCGGCATGCATTATGCTATTTCTCGTCATTTTTCTGAGAAGCATGTTATCCGCTAATCACTTGCAAGGAATTTCGGGCCAATTGTTTATGCAGTGGTTGACGACGTTGAGGAATCATGGCTGAAGTGGATATGCGCCCTAGCTAATAGGAAACAAGAACAAGCTATTGTGATAGGTCGGATCATTGGACGGCCTACTCGTTACGCTATTCGCATTGTGCGACGAGTGGATGTTCTTTTGCTTTATTAAAACACTTTATCAGTCGTATTAACGCGATTGCTTTCTCGTTATCACGATGATATTGTGAAATAGGTGAAGGAAGACGCGTTATGCTGAAGTTCAGCATTGTGGATTCTTCCTAAAGTAGTGAAACTGCTTTTGCTAATGTATCTGGATGTGAATCATCATTTTTATCTAAGGCCACTTGTGTTGTTGCTTTGCCTTGTTATATTTCTTCTTCTGATGGTATGTGCAGTTTTCACAGATTGAAATTAATTATAGCACTACGAAACGCAAATACGTTTGTTGTCACCATTTGCAGTTCAGCTAATATTTGTGTAAATTTAACTGTAACACGAACATTAGAGCCAGCGTTACCTTTACACACCAAGCTCCCGTGGTTTGAAGCAACTGAGCAAACTAGCCCTCATACAGAAATGATATCTCTTGTTTTATTTCGTCAGTACTGTACGTGTAATTTTACACACACAATAATGAGCATATTGTCATAGAAATGCCTTTTCGCCCTGCAGTGCTGTGTGACCGCTTCCTAATGCACACCTGCTATACTTCAAGTATCAGTTTAAGTGAGCAGAAAATATAAACACTTACGCTACTGGGACTACGACCGACAATTGGGAAATTCGAGGGAGATTCAGGCTGAAAAAAGGATAGCATGACAATCAAGAATCAACAACACTGGCATGTACTTTCAAATAAAACCCTACTAAAACATAAGTGTTCATTGAGTAGTTCAAACGTATCATTGCTTCGCAAA
Source organism: Rhipicephalus microplus (assembly GCF_013339725.1). Taxonomy (NCBI): domain Eukaryota; kingdom Metazoa; phylum Arthropoda; class Arachnida; order Ixodida; family Ixodidae; genus Rhipicephalus; species Rhipicephalus microplus. The sequence continues at coordinate 122,107,922 of NC_051168.1, forward strand.
AGTTGACAAAAAAATGGAAGCATGACCTTTACCTCCACAACGAACAACCTAGAATAATTTACAACTTAATCACAGTCCCTATGTATATTCTAGTTTGATGATGGCTGCTATTTTGTCAGTTGGATCTACGTCAGACGTAGATGTGGTGCCGCAGATGGCTGTTTTAGCCTTACCCTAATCTCTCAGTTTTACCCTTACATCACTGCTCGCACTCACTTCCATCTTCCGTATCCTCACTGAGCTATCATAGTCAGACTCTATGCGACATCGTTCTAAGTGCGTGACGCAAAGTGACATGAGATGCGTCAGATGGTGACCGCATGACTTTTCTAAACATCTACATTCAGATGTCCTGAAAATTTCATTCGTTCTATGCAATGTTCACATGAAAAAAACATAACTAAAAGGCTCTTCAAAACATTTAGATTCTGAAGTTTACAGTGAAAATTTTATCAATAGTAGTAGACTTTTGTTTCTTGGTTGGAAACTGTCAAACTCTATTCATTCGAACGTTCCAACATTTGAGATGCTGAGGTCTGGGGTCGAAAAGCCTCTTCACGGGCTTGGCTAGGATCATGGCCCCGTACAATATGCAGCGATAGCGAAATGTGAAGGGCAATACAATATTTTATGTGAGTGGACAACGTGTGAAGTTCAAATTTCCTTACACATGAAAAGAAACTAATGGCTCAGTGAATAAAAGAAAGAAAGAAAATGCCACATTGCCGCTGTTTAAACTTGAATGAAAGAGCTGTGGTGTAACAAAAATCAGAGAACACTATGTCTCTAATTTAGAACATTAAATAATACTGTAAACAAGTACATATATATATACATATGAAATTTCTAAAATAATATTCAGTGATTGAATTATTTACACCATTGCGAGGCTCTGGCCAGTATATTTCTGTTTGAGTTCCCAGTAAATATTTTTTTCATAAGCTTATTGATGTTTTAAATATACATTTTTTCAGTAGAGAAAGGTTATCAGTGAAAGATAAGGAATGGAACGACGTTTTTAGGTTTTAAGAAAAAAGTAGTCTGAGTTCAGCAGCAAACCTTGATTACAAATCATGCACTTAATCTACTCAAAAATAAGATGGCTTATTTTGTAGCAGTTTGGAGCTTTCATGGTGGACGCAAAGTGCATGTTTGAATATATTATGCTCAGTTTCAGACTTAAGCACAAGGTTGATCACAGTATTGCACTCTTGCACAAGTAGTTCTCGACAAAAGCAAGAGCAACTCAACAAGCTTTCTTTTTATATGTTGCGTTTACACAGGGAAGTGAGTGTTTCCTCATGGAAAGAGTACTGCGTACATATTTCCGTAATATATCTTGTCCGATTAGTGTGTTCTTTCAATCATGATATGGTCTGTTGCGTAGGAAGGATGCGGCTGCGCGAAGTCCACCTGTTTATAAAAATACGGCAGAAACATAACGTGAATTGTGATGCTGGAGCGAAGCTCCTTGGAAACCAGTCCACATTATTTTATTTTAATAGGTTCAGACCAACTGATCGATGTTCAAGCGCTGCACCGTAAAAGTACGAGTTACTTTCGAGTAGAGAAGCAAGTGGTACACGGACTCCTGCACGTGGTCGGTATGGGCGCTGCGTGTATTCTGCGAACGATTTGGGCACAACCGTCAACGATACTCTGGCTGTAAGAGACGACACCTACAATTGACATCTTGTGAACCTTAGAAACGTTTATTCTAGAATGAGTTGTCACCTGTGATTCGGTCAAGTGACAGCTGTTTCTGTTCTCTGGAGGTTTTGTTGAATAGTGTTTAGCACTAAAATTATAGCAACTACAAGCCCTACGTGCTCACGCATTGGTCATTCAATGGATACCTCGTGTCTGGTGGTTGCTCGCGCAGCCACGTGAACTTCTCGTTAAGGCAATGAAAGTTCATGGAAGCTCTTGCGACGTGTGATTCACTGTCACAGGAGCGAATATTTTGCCAACATAATTTTTGTGCTCCTTGCTTTCCTGCCTCTGTTTTGACCTATTACAATGAAGTTTCCCAGTTGTGCAAGGATAGTGCAAATTATTGTTTTGGGACAGCACCTTGAGTCATCACTGTGATTACTTGATTTCCTTTACATTTAAGTTCGAGGTCACTATGGTAGCCTGACCTCGGGGATCCCTCTTCTTTCTTCTGTTCCCCTTTGTTCTGCAACGAGCGCGACTGCGGCTGCTGATGCTGCTGAAGCTACTACTACTACTACTACTACTTCTACTACTACTACTACTACAACTATTACTACTATTACTACTATTACTACTACTACTACTACTACTACTTCTACTGCTACTACTGCTACTACTACCACTACTGTTATCGTGGCGACGATTACGACAACGATGGCACAGGTTCAATAAGGAAGCTTTGCTGTCAAAGGTGGCGGGCGAAAACCAGAAGTTTGCACAGAGGGACAAGGAAAGCAAAGCAACTACCACTATAGATTGAATATACATGAAGTAGGGAAGAAGTTTTACAGAGACCAGTAGAGTATCCGGGACAACATTGATCCTAATAAAGAACCAGCAGTAACCAAGATGATATCCCATCAGTAATGACAGAAGAAGTCAGGAAAGCCTTCGCGGGAATGCAAAGAAGCCTAGCTGCTGGTGAGGATCAGGGGGCTATAAATCTGCTGAAAGACAAAAGACAGATTGTGTTGGAAAAGCAGGCCACCTTTTTACGAAGTGCCTTCCGAAAAAGAAGGTTCCAGAATCTAGAAAAATGCTATAGTTTCAATTGATAAGAAAGGACACAAGGACTTAAAGAATTAGAGGCCCATTAGCTTGCTCTACGTCGTATACAAGCTTTTTACACAGGTAAATACTAACAGAATGAACACAAGGTTAGCAATAAGTCAGCCAATGAATCAAGCAGAATTTCCTACAGGTGACTTCACAAAAGACTATATTCATACCAATAATCAGCTGATAGAGAAATGCGCGAAATACAACCTACATAAGGCATTCATACATCAAAACCCTTAAGCATAACCTTCATACATTACGACAAGGCGTTGGACTCGGTCGAGATATCAGCAATGATGCAGGCACTTTGGGATCAAGACACTGACGAACCCTACATAAACATAGTGTAAGCAATCTACAGCGGACTCGCTTGCTGAATTCCGTGCCCAACAGTTGTGCCCCCACGATCTCCGACGACAGCGCAGCTCTGGCTGACTAGTTCGTTCTCTGCCGTTTCCTGACGCCATGAAGCTCTCGCTGAGTGGTACCTTGTCTTCGGACTCTTTATACCGTGTCCTCAAACATGGTCGAAAGAGTATGTATTCTTCTCATTTTATCTTTACTTCTCAGTTTATTTTTTTTATTTCTCTTTATCCTCTTCCCTCGTAAGCCACTGTTGAGGTGTTGTACTCAGATGCAGACACTCTTTTTTATCCTCTTTTCTCTCATTTATCAATCACTTACCTCAAAAAATCTACAGCGGATTCACAGCCACTAGAGTTCATAAAAAAGCGACGAATTTCCAATAAAAATTATGTAAAAGAAGGCACAGTATTTCCGACGCTATTGACCGCGTGTTTACAGAACGTTTTCCTGTGCCTAGACTGGTAAGAGTTTAGGATGATAGCGCACAATATCTTAGTAACCAGCGTTTCGCTGATGACATTGCTTTGATGCGTAATAATGTGAACGAATTACAGCTCCTGATTACGGAAACTTAGGCGGAAAGCAGAAAAGTAGCTCTGAACACTATATGCATAAAATATGTGCAACAGTCTGAGCAGAAAACAATGCTTCTCGATAGGTGAAAAGTCGATGTAAGTTGTAAATAATAATATTATGTGGGGTTTATTGCCGCAAAACCACCATATTTTCATGAAAAAGGCCGTAGGGCAAAGTATTGACCACCTGTGACTCTTTACGTGCATTAACATCTGAGCAAACGGGCCTACAACATTTTTGGCTCTACAGAAACTGCAGCCGCCGCAGCCGGGACTAGATTCCGCGACCTGTGGATCAGGAGCCCAGTGCCTCAGCCACTAGATAAGTGGTGAAAGATTGATTGATTGATTGATTATTTAGTATGTGGAGTTTAACGTCCCATAACCACCATAAGATTATGAGAGACGCTGTAGTGGGGGGCTCCGGAAATTTTAACCTTCTGGGGTTACTTAACGTTCACCCAAATCTGAGCACGCGGGCCTACATTTCGGCCTCCATCGGAAATGCAGCCCCTACAGCCGGCATTCGATCCCGTAGCCTGCGGGTCAGCAGTTGAGTACCTTAGCCACTAGACCACCGCGGCGGTTCAAGTTGTAATGAAATATGTCTACTTAGGGCGTGTAATAATCGAAAAGTCGAACCTTGAGAGTCAAAGAACTAGAAGAATAAGATTGGGGCGAAGCGCATTTGGCAGGTACTTTCAACTCATGAATGGTAGATTGTCACTGTCGCTGAAAAGGAAGGTATATAACAGCTGCAGCTTGCCCAGCACTTACCTATGGATCACCACCCTGGAGGCTTAAAAAGAACGTTAGGCCTAAATTCAGGATGACACTGAGAGCGATGCAAGGGAGCGTGATAGATGTAACCTTAAGTGAAAAGAATATAGTACAGTGGGTGATAGAACAAACCAGCATATGAGATATCATACTTGAAATGGAGAAGAATCAATTAACTTGGGCCGGACACGTAGCGCGTAGGCAAGCTAAGCACTGGTCATTAGAAATAACTGACTGGATTTCTTGAGTACGCAGACGCACGAGAAAAAGATAGATGATTACGTAGCCCGATTATATAGAACAAGTTTCCAGGTTAACGTGCCAACAGAAAGCACCAGATATGATTGATTGGTGGATGATGATAGAGGCAATGGCCTTGTAATGAGCTCTTGATGATGATGATGATAATATTGTGAGCGTGACAAGCGAATGTCTCTTTATTCTCTTTGATATCATCATCACCTTTACATCTTCTTCATCTAAAAAGATCATCACCAGCGTGATTTGAGCTCGAGCCTGGCTGAATAAACCGGATCCTCACAAGTGGTGGACTGTGCTTTTCGTTCCTGCAAGTCCTCTCGCCCGTTCTCGCTGGAGCTCCGCTCGGGTCGTCGCATACAACCCCCTGCCATGGCGTCCCAAGAAAACCCTGGCCCATCCAACGTCGCCGTCCTACTGGAGCCACCGCCACCCGCTCCGCCCAACAACACTCGCCTGCGTGATCCACCTGTGTTTTCCGGTCTCCGAGGCGATGATGTCGAAGACTGGATCAAGAACTACGACCTCGTCAGCAATTTGAACAGGTGGGACAATCCACAGAAGTTGCCCAGCGTCCCATTTTACTTGTCCAATGTAGCGAAAACTTGGTTCTGGAACGACCACCCGGATCTTCCCGGCTGGGACACTTTCGAGCAGCAAATTCGTCAGGTATTTGGTGCCCCTGCAGTTCGCACTGAAGCAGCAAAAAAGAATCTCGCCGAACGCACGCAGCTGCCGGGTGAATCTTACACCTCTTATATTGAGGATGTCCTTGCACTGTGCAAGCGCGTTAGTCTCAGAACGACCAAATACGCCACATTATTAAAGGCCTTAACACCGTCGCCTTTAACGCCCTCGCCACGCAAAATCCGGCCACCACCCAGGACCTGATAACCATCTGTCAGCGACTTGACGAGCTTCAGTTTCTTCACGCTTGCTACGATGCCACCGACGTTCGTTTGCCTGCACCCCTCGACTTGCGCGCGCTTATTCGCGACATCGCACGTGAAGAGCTGCACGGGCGCTGCTCTTCCTGTGCTGAGAAAGTTACTTTACCTCGTGGAAAAGATAGCTTGCGAGACCTGATTAAACAGGAGATCGCCTCCGCATCGCGTGCGACGTGTTTCAACAGTCCCTGCGAGCGCCAGACGCGCACGTACGCCAAAGTTGCCGCGCTCTCTGCCGCACCCACCGTTTCTGTGCCTACAACTGCAGACCATACACCTGTGGTTTCGTTATCACCGCCAGCGCGTGCACCACCTTACTACGCACCTCAGCGCGCACCCCGACCAATCTGTTACTACTGCGGCTATCGAGGACATATCGCTCGGTTTTGTCGAAGCCGCCAACAAGACGAGCAACGCGGCTACGCTCCCGAAGAACATCGAAGCTTCCGGCCGACCATGAACTACCTACGACCACCCTTCCGATCGTCCTATTACCGTTCACCGTCACCTACTTACCATACGGACATGCCTGAGAATTCCCGTGCGTCTCGCCGCAGGTCGCCTTCGCCAAGTCGCCGTTCAGTGTCGCTTCTACGGTCCGCCTCCGATTCCACGAACGCCCACGCGGAAAACTCGCCAATGCAGTTTTAGGAGGGGAAACTGCATCCCTTGGACAGCTAACAATTCCTCCAGAGCGGCCATCGAATTTTATAGTAGTGTTTGTAGTAGGTGTACGTGTTGAGGCTCTTGTAAACACTGGCGCTGCCGTTTCGATTATTTGTGCTGATTTTTGTTCCCGCCTTCGAAAAGTCCCCACACCTTATGGCGGTCCACCTCTACGTGCGGCGACCAACGCTCTCATTCGTTCACTTGCACAGTGTACCGTTCGTGTCTGCATATAAGGCATTCGTCATCACATTGTTTTCGCGGTATTTCGTGAGTGCACCCACGCTCTCATTCTTGGGTGGGATTTCTTGTCTTCTGCGTCCGCTTTCATATCATGTCATCAGCGCCTCCTGCATCTAAATGCCACTGACTTTTCTCCGGTTGAACACGATGGACGCATCCGCCTTGTCACCAAGTCAGATTATGTACTTCGGCTATACATCGAAGAAATTATAAGTGTTAATTGCACCGACATTGTGGATGGCGACGTACTAATTCTCCCTTACGGTCATACCTTACGTAGGGGCATTGTGATCACATCAGGGCTTATTCGCTTCTTCGATGGGTGTACGTACATAACCGCCATAAAACAAACGCCCGAGTGTGTACTGCTCCCCTGTGGCTCAACAGTATCTTGCGCGGTCGACAGTGAGCCTGTTGCGATTGTTACTCTTTCGAACAACCACAACGATGTTCCGAAGTCACAATCACTGCCATTCAATGCCTCTGCCACACCTGTGTCCGCAACAATAAGCAATGACTTATCACCTGATCAAACTGAAGATTTGCTCGCCCTGTTAAATAGACACCGTTCTCTATTTGACGTGAACTCGCCCGCCCTCAGCATGACTACCACCGCTACTCACAGCATCCACACTGACGGCTCTCGTATTGTACATCGGCGACCATATCGCGTGTCTCAGGCGGAACGTAAGATCATCGAGGAAAACGTCTCAGACATGCTACGACGCAACATCATACGTCCTTCCTCGAGTCCCTGGTCATCCCCAGTTGTTCTCGTTCAAAAGAAAGATGGGACAGTGCGTTTCTGCGTCGATTACCGTGCGCTAAACAAAATAACGCGCAAGGATGTTTATCCCCTCCCTCGGATCGACGATGCACTGGATTCATTACAGGGCGCAGAGTATTTTCTAGCCTCGACCTTAGGTCAGGCTACTGGCAGATACCAATGTCGGAGTCTGATAAAGAGAAGACCGCCTTTTCAACGCCAGATGGGTTGTACGAGTTCAATGTGATGCCTTTTGGACTATGTAATGCGCCCGCCACCTTCGAACGCATGATAGACGGCGTATTGCGTGGTTTGAAATGGAAAACATGTTTGTGCTATCTCGATGACATAGTAGTGTTTTCATCCACGTTCTCGCAGCATCTACAACGTCTTGACAAAGTCCTCACATGCCTTGCAAAAGCCGGTCTACAGCTTAACACCAAGAAATGTACCTTTGCTAGCAAGACAATCAAGGTTCTTGGCCACCTTGTCAGCAAAGAAGGAAATCGGCCCGACCCCGAGAAGCTTGTTGCTGTTCTCGATTTTCCTCGTCCACTACGTCAAAAGGACCTGCGCAGCTTTTTTGGGTTATCTTCGTACTTCCGGCGCTTCATACGTGGTTTCGCGAAACTTTCGTCTCCGCTCCATCAGCTCCTCGCAAAGAACGTCCCCTTCATTTAGTCCGAAGACTGCGAAAGTGCTTTCACGGCATTGAAGCAAGCCCTCACGTCGGATCCTGTACTGTGCCACTTCGATTCCACGGCACCCACCATCCATCACACCGACGCAAGTAGTCATGGTCTTGGTGCGGTACTCTTGCAGCGTGACAAAACTCACGCGAACGCGTCGTTGCTTACGCAGGTCGTGCTCTTACCGCTCCAGAAAAGAACTACACTATCACCGAGCAGGAGTGCCTTGCTGTTGTTTGGGCAGTGCAAAGATTCCGACCATATCTTCACGCCCGTCATTTTACCGTCGTGACTGACCATAACGCCCTATGCTGGCTTTCATCGCTGAAAAACTTAACGGGTCACCTCGGTCGCTAGGCGCTTCGCTTACAGGAGTATGATTTCGATGTCGCCTACAGATCTGGGAAGAAGCCTCAAGATGCTGATGCTCTATCGCGCTGTCCTTTGCCCAGTGGAAGCCACTCACCATCGATACTCCAAAACGACAGCACCTCTCCAATCGCAGCGCTAAGTTCATCACCTGCCACCCTATCCGTCCTTGTTTCACAACAACGTGTCGACCCATACTGCCGCACCATTGTTGACCGCTTGACTGGCTCTACTACTCCAAACGCCAGACCCCGTCGACAACTTAAACAATTTAAGCTTGTCGACGATGCTTTATGTCGCTACATTTACCACATCGATGGCAAAAAGTGGGTAGCCGTCATCCCACGTTCTCTGCAAAGTGAAGTTCTGGAAGCCTTTCATGATGATGCAACCACCGCTCATGTAGGCTATCACAAGACTTATGACAAAATACGAAGTCGTTGTTTTTGGCCTGGCCTCTCTTCAGCCGTCGCTAAGTACGTCGCCTCCTGTGTTCATTGCCAACGGCGAAAACGACCGACAACTGCTCCGGCTGGCTTAATGCAACCTCTTCCTTGTCCCGCCTCGCCTTTTGAAGTCGTTGGAATCGACTTGTATGGCCCTCTTCCTATATCATCCAATGGGAATCGCTGGATTGTCACGGCCGTCGACCACCTTACCCGCTACGCAGAAACAGCTTCTATACTATCTGGGACTGCCACCGAGATCGCCGATTTCTTTCTTCGCCACATCTTTTTGCGCCATGGAGCTCCTCGCATTCTCCTCAGTGATCGTGGCAAAGTCTTCCTATCTTCCATTGTCGAGCAAGTTTTGCGTGCCTCGAACACTGTTCACAAGACCACTTCTAGCTACCACCCGCAGACCAACGGATTGACTGAACGGTTTCATCGGACCCTATCGGACATGATCACCATGTACATTCACCCCAACCACACGAAGTGGGATGCAATTCTACCCTTCGTGAAATTCGCCTATAATACGGCTGCTCAACGCACTACCGGCTTTTCTCCATTTTTTCTCGTCCATGGTCGCTCACCGAGTTTCGCTCTGGATGTCTCTTTCCTTTCGGCCCCTGCACTCTCGACGACTCCTTTCTCTGAAGAATTCCTATCCCGTCTCGCACACTGCCGTCACCAGGCCCGTGTCAACACCGGCCTCTCTCAAGACACTCGAAAATCTCGCTACGACTCGTCTCGCCGTGTTGTGAGTTTTTCCCCTGGTGACGAAGTTCTATGGACCCCACTACGCATCCCCGGCCTATGCGACAAATTCATCAGTCGCTTCATTGGGCCATACACGGTGGTCGAACAGACATCTCCTGTCAATTACCGCGTTTCTCCTTTTAGCGCTAGTCCTGAGCATCGTTGCCGAGGAACAGAGATAGTCACGTATCTCGTTTAAAGCCTTATGCGCGACGCATTTCATAATACTGTCAAGCGACCAGGCGGCCGCTTTCACCGCGCGGTGGAATTAGTGTGAGCGCGACAAGCGAATGACTTTTTATTCTCTTCGATATCATCATCACCTGTACATCTTCTTCATCTAAAAAGATCATCACCAGCGTGATTTGAGCTCGAGCCTGGCTGAATAAACCGGTTCCTCACAATATTTATGATAATGATGATGATCACCATCATAACATGTAAATATGATTTTACTAGATACGCCACCTTTGGTGCTTCTACAGTTAATTTGTATGGTATGCTAGTGGCTAGCTATAGAAAATGCACCAGGTAATGTTAATTATTATGTGAGGTTTAACGTCGCAAAACAACCATATGATTATGAGAGACGCCGTAGAGGAGGGCTTCGGAAATTCCGACCACCTGGGGTTTTTTACGTGCACCGAAATCTGCGCACACGTGCCTACCTCATTTCCGCCTCCATCGGGAATGCAGCCGTGGCAGCCAGGATTCGATCCCGCGATCTGCGGGTCAGCAGCTGAATACCTTAGCCACTAGACTACCACGGAGGGGCCACCAAACGAAATTACCGATCATTCTTTCTGCCCACAAGAATGTCAGTTCTGGCGTTGTGAGCCTGTTTAGAAAAGTGTAAGCAAGCCAGACGACATGTACGATGCTGTCAAGAACAACAATGATTCCCTCGTTTTTTTTGAGAAAAATTACTTACTGTTCTTCGTCCGGGACTGCCACGACTGGGGCGTGATTGGGGTTGAAGCTAGAAAGAGTACAGTGTAGCATTCAAGAAAGACAAATGCAAGCAGGTAGACATAAGCACAACTCTATATCTTTAATAAATGCAAAGAATTTCTTAGCGAACATCTGCGACTTTAACCGCATCTGTTTGCCTAAAAATCTATCAAGCGACCTACGACCTTTAGCTCTCCTGGTAGTTTCGATAATGGGATCTATACCAACGTTCCTATGACATAACGTGCCTGTACACCGCTTGAAAACTCATAACCTGAAATAATTGATAAGTATGTCATGAGTGTCATGATTTACATATTGTGGTCTCGCAGCTGTTGCAGTGGCTTCGTTAACACGACGTTTGAAAGAACTGGTATGATATGAATATAGTACATGGCAAGCGCAAGTGACAGGCCCTCACGTGCTAATTATAACAAGCATGTCACGTAAATCATGACTGCACGCTACAACCATGGTGTGCTCACGGTCGTTTTGCTAGCTTCACTTACACCAAACTTGGTATTACGCGACATGAATGGATAACGAATGTAAATAACACGTTCAGCATGGTAATCGTTTCGTGCCTAAAATGTAAAACATGACTACCTTCTACGCTCATAGAGTGCTTGTGGCAGTTCCTCTAGCTTCACAAACACCAAATTTGGTGTTACATGACGTCACGGGGTGAGAAAGGTATATGAATTGTGCAAACATAATAATCATGACATGAGTGCTATGTAGTAACATGACTACAAACCACACTCACGATACCCTTGCAGCCGCTTCACTTGCTTCACATATGCCAAATTTGGTATTACGTGACATGAATGGATGACGGAGGTAAATGACATATTCAAACATGATAAGTAAGATTTGAGTGTCATTAGAGCATCACTACATACTCACAGCTCGCTCGTAGCAGTTTTGCTAGCCTGCCATCTACCAAAGTTAGCGTTACGGATTGTAAACGAACGATGAACACAAATGCCCAATTCAAACACGATAATCATCACATGGAATTGATTTGCGGCATAATTTACGTCTGCCTCGAAACGTTGTGCTGATTTAGAAGGACATATGAAACTTTCTCACCCGTCCTTCCCATTTATTGGATTACCACTGTACGTGAGATCTGCCAATTTTAAGCAGTGCTACTTAAGAGTTGAAGCGAAAATGTCAAGCTATATTGCATTAGAGCGTAAATTTATTGGACAGGCTTAAACTAGCTGCAGGATGTATTTACGACAGTGTTCCAACGTTTACGTACAATGATTCCAAGGTTTTTGTTAGCGTTAGTAGCACCGCTAGAGGTTATAATGCCAGACTCTATGGTTTATCTTCTAAAACTCCGTTGAGCCTGTGCGATAGATTGCATCATCTATGTTAAAATTTATGACTGCTATAGTATCTCACGAGTGTTTAACACCTAATAAAGATACAAGCGTGCAACACATCAATCGATACTTTCGCCATATCCTTCAAGGGGGCCATTTAAATATTTTCAATGATCTGTTGCGGAAGCCACGCAACAACTGCCAAACTAAAAGATTTAAAACGCCCAGCGTCCATTACTTGCAAATCAATACTGTGTACGCGAGAAGCGTCTAAAAAACTCAACGATCTGAAGCTCCCGAAAATGATCGCAACAATCTGACTTTCCGGAGGAATCCCAACAAAGACCACATGCGCTCTTCGTCGGAAACCAGACAAATAATTGTGTTCTAGTGATATTATCTGCAGACTTCTTGAAATTACTCATAAATTTATATATTAATTATTTATTTTATTTATGATTATATAATAATGATGATAACTTGAAGGTATATTTGAAAGTGAGGGCGTCGTGCTCCTTAGGGTCATAAAAATTGTGCTTGATTTGGTCGGTATCGGAATCGTGCATAATAGATGGTGCACTGCAGAATACCTTGTTTTCATTAAGTCGTACTATGCATCGCAGTTTTGTTTTGCTTATACATTTTTTGTGTGCTTACGTATGGTTGTGTGCCCTAAGTACGCAGGAGTGATTTATCCGCTTTATACAGGAAAACAACCCCTATCAGCCTACGCGTCACCTACGTTCTTCAGAAAAACGCCTTTTACGAAATGTGTGGTGTTCAAATCCATTTTTTGCGCTTTCAGGGTATTACAGGCGAAAACTCGGCGTCTATTGGCTAGAACGCATGTCTCACACCCTTTTTAAATTTAGGTAGTCAACTTTTAGATTTTAATGTATACATAGGTTGTATATAGCTCAACCCATCATGAATATCGCCAAACAGTAGTTCTCTAATATATCTGAGAAATTTAGAGAAATAAAACTATTTCTAATGTTTTCACCAAAATATTTTAAGAATCGCATTTTGTCTACATGAACACCACTTAAAATTCACAAAATTGTTGAAAGTTGCGTGAAATAAAAATCTCTATTTAAAAATCATTTTGCACAACCTCTCAAAATCGGCTTTGTTCTGATTTTTGAGCATTCCGCTTTAGTTGTAAGATAGTTCTTCATGGATGCGCTATAATTTGTCCTTCTTGGCACGTGCGCAAAGTGTCAGCACATTCGGCAATTTTTATACAAAGTTCGCAAAATTTCATAAATTACGTGTAGAGTAACATTCATAAATGTAGATTTCTTATATATTTTTTCGCTTGTGCGTGGTGTATAGGCTGCAAAAGAAATACCTGAAATTGACAAAAGCGCTAACTTGGCATATGTTGAGACGTCCGTATACACTCAAAGGTCGTTGAAATAAATAGGAAGAAACGGGCCTACCATTCAGTATTATACTATTATTCTTCGCAAAAAATTCCACGTAATTTTTGTTTTCGTGAAAAGAACATTTTCGTTGCACACAGAGAGAGCAACATTTGCACCTTTTTATGCCCTAGCGCAACGCGTTTTGTCGCAGGTTGAGTGTGCGAATCACAATTTTCCTGGAGTATATCTCTCTTCGTTGACTTTCTGTGCTTCTTTGTGCATGTACTTTGTCACATATACTAAGCAACACATTAGAAATGTTTTTAGCTCATCATTTGTTGTGCATCTGACATGCAAGGTGAACCTCATACGCAGCGTGTTTAACCTTAACTGAGATGCAAGTCGAGAGGCAAGCTTTTCTAACAACACAAACACTATAATTTGCCTTAGGATAAAAAATTATTATCATAACAAATAGAACCAATGTAAAAAATGGAAGATCCAGCGTGCAGTTGAAATCAATGATATGCGAAGCTTAAGTATGAATGAGAAATGTTGCTATGTCACTTTAAAATCAGCACAATGTTACGAGGTGAAGGTCAATGATACCATACATGAATTCCGTGGGATGATTATTACAATTGGATTTGTCGTTTACCTTCTTCATCTATTCACGTCACGTGATACCATATGTAGAGCCAGCCAAACAGCCATGAGCATACTATGAGCGTGGTATGTTGTCATGTTCTTACATGCCGCGCGTGTCAGGGTTATTATGTTTGCACCAGTCACATATTTCGTCATCAATTGACATCACCTAACACGAAATTCGGTATATGTGGAGCTAGCGAAACGGCCGTGAGCGCATCATGAATGGCCCAATATACTCTAATGTTGCGTTTACACGTACGCTTGCAACGCACAACGATGCTACGTTAGCACAACGCAAGCACTTTATAGTCTGATGTCAGGCCCTACCAGCGTCCGTCGGCGCGGACCAACGGCAACCGGTGCGAAATGCGATATGCTGCATTTCGTGCCCATGCCATAGAGTAACATTACTCTATGCGGATGCGTTACGCACACTAAACTGCGTCTCCCTTTTAGGAGCAAAACTCTTTATAGCGGTAACCGTTCTTCCATTGTAGTATGTAACAAGTATAACATTTTGACCTACAAGGTGGTGCCGGTGAGAGACTTCTTCCGTGGGTTGTTGAACAATAAAAAATAGTGCTCAATGTGCATGTCAATGGTTGCTAATGTGGAATGAAAGACAGGAGCATTCGGCTTTTAGTTAACGCGCAGGCTGCGATCACCATTAGCAGCCATAGACATGTACATTGAGCACTATCTGACAAGAAAGGGTTGCTACGTTATACTCGCTGGGTGTAACCTCCTTAGATTTAGAAAGATTTAGCGAGCGTTGAGCCACAGTGCCATGAATAGAATGAACTTGTATATAGCATGAATGAACTTGAGGTGGTTAAAATTGGGAAGTAGATACGAAGCGCAAGCCGTAAGAAAGTAAAAGCCGAAATCTCCGCCTCTCATTTCCCATTAGCAGCCATTGGCATGTACATTGAGCACTATCTGACTGAAAAAGTTTGCTACGTCATACTCGCTGGGCGTAACCTCCTTGGTTTTTGAAAGGTTTAGCGAGCGTTCGGCCGCAGTGCCATGAATACAGTGAACTAGTATATACCATGAACTCGAGGTGGTTAAAGGTGGGAAGTGGACCCGAAGCGCAAGCCGTAAGAAAGTCTGCGTGTGCCACCTCTCGTTTAGTCCTTGGAATGCCCACTGAATGGCGGTGCTTCTATATGGGGAATATATAATGAAAAGATGCGAGATGGTGGTACTCGGAGTGTTGAATAGATGGACAAACGGACACATAGACAGATGCATGGATGGACGCATGAACGGACGCAGGGGCGGCTGCATGGACGAACGCAGGGACAGACGCACGAACAGACGCACGCACGGACGGGCTGATGGACGCATGGACGGTCACATTGACGGACGCATGGACGGACGGAAGCAAGAACAAATGGACGGACGAATTCTTCGCCCCACTCTCCATCATTCACTCCGTGGATGTGCTGCCATTTTTTTTTCGTGACGGAGGGACGCCTGACGCACTGAAACGCGCATGCGTCATAGCAACGCAGCGCGGCGCGTGCCTGCGAGTACATGGCAGGACCGGCGCCTGCATGGCGTGGCAACGCCGGCGAGACGCGACGAAATGAACGCCGGCGAGCACACCCACCGCGTTATGTGGAAATATATTGGCGTCTTGACGGTGACATGTAGTCATGTTCTCACATGACACGCATCTCGTGATTATTAGGTTTGCACCAGTCACAAACCTTCGCCATTCATTGGCGTCACGTAGAATGAAATTTGACATATGTGGACCTTGCGAAACGGCCGCGAGCACATCATGAGTGTGACATGTATTCATGTTGTAACATGACACGCATGTCGTGATTATCATCTTTGGATTTGTCATTTACCTATGTCGTTCATTCGCGTCCCGTTATACCAAGTTTGGTACATGTGAAGCTAGCAAAACGGCCGCGAGCACATCATGAGCGTAGCGTGTGGTTATGTTGTTGCATGACACGCATCTTATGTGTATCATGCTTGCATCAGTATCATACGTTTGTCATTCATTCATGTCCCATAATAACAATTTTGGTATAAGTGAAGCTAACTTTCAAAACGGCCACGAGCGCATCAAGAGCGTGGCGCGTAGTCATGTAGTTACATGACACGCATGTCATGATTTTTATGTTAGGGTTTCTCGCTTGTATTCGCCATGGAATCATGTCTTACCATACCAGTTTTGCAACATGTCATGTGAACGAAACCATCACAAGAGCTGAAAGACCAATAAATATAAATCATGACAATGACATACATGTCATGATTTTCATGTTATGACTAGTCCAAAATGTTTCTCATATAGTCATGTTATGCCATACGAAATTTGGTATCGATACCAATATTGAAACGGCCATGAGAGCTAAAAGTCGTAGGCGGAAAGATAGATAGATAGATAGATAGATAGATAGATAGATAGATATATATATAGATAGATAGATAGATAGATAGATAGATATGCTCAAAGTCGCCGAAGTTCGCTAAGAAATGCTTCGCATTTAGTGTTGTTGCTGACCAGCCTAAACACAACAAGGCAAAATTAAACAGAGGTACGACATGCTTTTCTCCCCTTTGCCTAGCTGGTACTGTGTTTGTTTCACTTGCCATT